>LR732082.1:2065070-3265070 GCA_902506015.1 Armillaria ostoyae
TCTGCTACTTCGACCAAGGGTTGCGGTATCGAACGTCTACGAGTACGGGTGGAAGGTGAAGGCGCCGAAGGACTTGACATGGATGCAACCGACAGGTCCCCAATATCGACTTGTTCGTGCAATAGATTTTCAGAGGCAAAGGCACGTCCGGGTGTTGCCCAAAACGATTCCTCTTCTTCATCCGCATGGGAGGGAGCGACGGGAGTTACTGGGCGAGGTGGTGGCGCGCTTTTCTTACCCGTCGATGTTGTACGTGAGGTGCGCTTCGCTTGAGTTACAAGTAAATCCCTCTGTAAGATATTGTAAAGAATGACAGTCGGAAGCAAATGAAGGACGTACGCGTTTCCTGAGCGCGTCAAGTTTCTTTTCATAATGATGCAATGACCGCTCCTCGTTATCAATCATGGACTTTATTGACGGACCATCCGCAAATTGATTCTGGATCTAGTTGGCCATCCACATCGGATCGAAAGGCTTTTGATCGACTCACGGACTGAAGCAGCTCTGTGGTTTCCTGTATACCATCGCGCGCCAACTGTATTTCTTCGAGAAGAGCGACAACCTGAGAATATGCACGGGGCATTGGTCTAATAGTCTGGCTGCTCGATGTAAACAGAAAGACGTAGAACCTAGAAGGAAACATAACGTACTACCGGTCGATGTATTTGAGGGCGGCATGAGCATACACCTCGGGGTCTACTTCGCGTCGCGTCGTCGGTTTTAGTGGCGTCGCACCTGGGAACCCCGACCGAGCCAACTTGGGTATATCGCCCCGAGCATCCTGCTCAGAATGAGGGACGACGAGTGAGAACAAGCCTAGTTCGGATGGATCTACATCGCGAATCAAATCACCCAGCTGAGTGTCAAGGACGGCGGTGGAGAAGGGCGCGACGTCGGGAGAGACAGCGACGGCGGCGGCGGTGATGGCGGTGGCCTTGCTCGTTCTCGAGAGACGGTCGATCTGGTCTGAGAGAGAGGCCATGAGAAAGGAAGAACGGAGGACAAATACGTACATACCGTATCAGTGCAGATTGATCCCGTCCCTCTGATTCTACATACTCTCTTCATTGGTCCAGGTATCCCTTTCCTCTTCTCTTCCTACCTCTCCACTGACCTCTACTCAAGTGAGCCGTCGTCGTTGTCGTTGTCGCCGTTGGCGTTACACATGTGGGAACCTCTACCCTTGATCGTCTACGGCTATGCGGTGCATCCTTTAAGTCCCTCCCGTCGCGACACACGATGGTCCAGTCGAAATCGCGACCGTCTCTCTGTCGTTACCGAGGCTTCCACCGACGACCAGCTCGTCTACCGTGATGTTGTCGCATTGGAAGTTGGAGACGAAGTCTACGCTTTTGAGAAGTATATTCCCAAAGGGAGAGAGGTCGAAGGTACTTGGTATAGAGGGTGCGTCTCTTGCTGCTTCTTCCAACACAGGCAGTTAAAAGTATCCTAGTTATGTCGTCTGTACGACTCGCCGGCCGCCCGTTACATGGGCCGTGTCTGGCGACTCCTCACTGGCCAAATCACCCCCCAAATCCGAAGAACCACAACAAGTCTTCATTGGCATCTTTCCTGCCTCCCATATTTTCCTCCGTGACGAGCTTTCTGATGCAGAAGGTCGCCTGCACAACTATGCCACCTCAGTAAACGGTTCGACGATCAGCAATGGTATCGGACATTTTAAGCAAGCTTCAAGCTCGACCGAAACCTTTTCCCAATGGGCCAAGGACAAGGGTGGTTCCAGCATGCATATTTTGAGGGAGGAAGATGAAGATTTTGACCGTCTCACCACAGCCAGTAGACGCTCCTTCAGGCTTGGTCCACCTCCTGAGCAGGCATCCTCTTTGCGCGCGGGTTTACCGGTTTATTCCAACAGTCTTCGCTCATCATCGCCTGCGGATTCTCAATTGATGAAACCACTACCTCCCCGTCCGTCTCTCAAATCTGGAGACGATACTGCGTCAGGTGCAGCTCAACCAATTATCGACGAAATTGCCTCAGCCCTTCGCGAATGGCATACCCTGATGTTCCAGTACCTTGCTCGGAGAGACTACAAGTTATTCCACGTAGTTAAAGGCCACATTGAGGCACTCCACCTCGGGCGATTGCAACTTTTGGCCGAAACGCTAAGTGCTGAAGAAACAGTCAATATGCGGCGTGACTGCGTTACCAGACTGGTCAGCGGTAATCTTGTGCAAGGTTTAGATGTCATTGTGCGGCATCCGTCTTGGGGAGGCCTGGTCACAGTCGATGTTGAAGGTGATGTGGACGAAAGAAGTTGGGTCAGTGCCGTTCGAATGTTCGCAATGCAAACCTCCCTTGCATATCTCAACGTCTCACTTGATGAATCCCTGTCGCCCCGGCCTTATCTTGTTGGTTTAAGTACGGATCACCTGTCCTCGGCACCATTGCCCACCCCAGCTCACTCCGCATTTTCCGATTCCACCTATCCCCGCTACCAAAGTCGGACTCGCCCTTGGGGTTATTTGGGTCCGCCCGCCGATTCTAGCCCAGATGCGGCCAAGTTCTATCATGTCTTCCTAGACTTGAGAGCATTTGTTGCCTCTCCCTGTGCCCCAGGCGAGACAGCCGAACTATTCCTCTCCCTTTACAGACACAAAGGGAATCAGTTCATTACTGAAGATTTTTGCACCATTCTGAATCACAACGGAGTTTCCGCCCGCAATCCGGCGAATCGTATACGCACTTTGTTCATCGATTTGGCCCATTCGGACATCCAGGATCCAACATACCTTGTGTGCCGTATTGTTCGAAACGGGTCTTTGAAAATAGGAAGTGGTTCGAACTCAGCAACACCTTTGGAAGGGAGGCGAGGATCGGAGGCCTCAGTCAGAACAGATACTGGCGTCTCGACGGGATGGATTGATAACAATGGTACACAACCGCGTGCTTCGACAGACTCTTCGGGTCAATTTCGACGGCCGTTTGGCTGCGCCATACTGGAGCTAACACAACTGAGTCGGATAGCTACCGAGGGAGGCAGTGCAACTGCAATGAAGGAGTACAGCATGCCGATCTATATACCCACAAATGAGGTTGCCTTTTCCATGATACATCAAAATATCATCGACAACAATGTCAAGGAATTTGAGAAATCTCCTCGGTATGCCACGCTCTCTCTTGGACAAGGTAATAACGTTGAATGTTTTAAATAGGGCGGAAATGTTGGCTGTCTCGGTCAAAGTTTTTCGCGGAGATGCTGTCACCGTTGTGAAAGAAAACACATCCCTTCTCCAAGATATTCCTCAGACCCTTCGCCTTGGTTTCCCTGATGTCGTGTTTCCTGGCGACGTTCGAAATGAACTATACGTCAAGTTATGGTCTGGGGACTTCATGTCTACTAACGGCACTCCTGGACGGATCAGTGTATCGAGCTTTACCCGTAGCCCGTTGGCCTCGGCTTCTAGTAACGTCCAGGTCACAGTCGAAGTTAGGGACCAAGACGGCAGAACTGTAGAATCAGTTATATCCCAAGGAAGTGGAGAGCCTCTTGTGACGCAGTTCCACTCTATGGTTTTCCAGCGGTGCAGCGAACCCACATTTGGAGAACTTATCAAAATTCGATTGCCTCTTAGCGGAATTCCGCAGTGGCACCTCTTTTTCACTTTTAGGAACCGTTCTGGTCGAGAAAGAGGAAATCGAGGGACGCCCGAATCAGATCGACCATTTGCGTTTGCCTTCCAGCAGCTTTTCCCTGATACCCGTGCCTTTGTTGAAGACGGGAGCCACAGGTTGATCATGTACAAAGGGGACAAACTTGGAACGCTCAGCTCCGATATATATTTGAGCGCGCCGTCATCCTTACTTAGCGGTCAGAAGTTAGATCAACTCGTTTTTCCAGAGATGCTCCGTGTCGCTCCTCCGACGAGGGACACACTCACCGTCCGCACATCGTTATGCTCCACCAAATTCACCCAAAACCCGGTTCTATTAAGCCTTCTTAACTGGGAAAAGGTCGCCGACCAAGGATTTCTATCGACAGTCCTCACCAAGTTCACATTTGTCGGAGAAGGCGAAATCGTCAAATTTCTTCCCGACATCTTTGACTCTTTATTTGGCATCATGGTCTCCCCGAATAATCAGGCCTGCGAAATGGATCCGCTAGTCTTCAATGCGCTGGTCACCGTCTTAGGCATTATACAAGATCGCCGATTCAGCAATTTCCAGCCGGTCTTGGACGTTTATATCGAAAAACATTTCAATTGTGCGTCAGCATCCTCGCATATGATCCAATCGATGAATCGTCTCCTCGCCAACCCTGCGTCCACAGAAACCGCGTCTCCACTTCGAGCAGCGTTGAAGGTTTGGCATTATGTCATGAAATTCATAGCTAAATCAAGGGAACTGCAGAAAGCAAAGGAACTTGGCGTCGGGGGCGGAGTGACCGCTGAACATCTGGAGGCCACTTTCAAACGTGAGCTTCGGTCCCACCTGACTGAGGTCACCCGTTTAATGTCGACATCTTCCCCCCCGTCAATCGTTGGAACCCAAACAATCGCGTTGCAGCACTTCACATCGATCCTTCCTGAACTGGCCAAGATATTTTCGATTGTTGATCTAGTATCCATCGTAACGACCTTCGCCACCAATGCGGCCACTGCAGCGAGGGGCAAAATAGTCGTCTGGAAGCTTATTATGTACCTTCAAATCGTAAAAGGTTTCCTCTTTGACAACCCGCAGTCTCGACCGCTACTTGTGGAAGCTGTCGTACAGTGGATCAGGCCTCACTTCGGTCGATATGACGAGTACGCTCAAACGCAAGGCGCTGATTCAGAGGGCGCCCGTGATGCTGCACGAGTGGCTTGGTTGGAAAACATACGGTTATGTGTCGCAATCATTGCTGTGATGTTGGACAAGCTCCAGACGAGCCTGGTGTCTCCATCAGTTATCGAAGATCGACCCAGGTTTCGCATGGAGCAAGAAAATGTGGAAAATCTCCTTCCTCTTCTACCAAGGTTCGCCTTCCCTTGGTCACTCTTACAAGCCTCTCAATAATCTGATAGGTTACTGGACTCTTATCGAGTATTTCAAAGTTCAGAGGCTGCGAAAGCTTTGGAGCGCACCCGATCGCCGAAAACCACCATTCCGGTGATTTTCCCAGAGTCCTACCCGTTCTCGCTGCTATCCTACCTCCCAAGCTCGTCCCGGAGCTCTGTGAGGGCGGGAGAATCTGATGAAGTCTTCAATGCCGGTCTAGGCGAGACAGCCGTTGTCTTTCTGGTGCTTGTTTTGTCGTCGCCCTCGAAACATATTCTTGACTTTTTGGAGTCGAGCCTTGACATTGAAGGACAGGAACGCTTTATCACATTGATGTCACAATTTTTCAAGGTGGCTACCTCGATTCTGGGAAATGATGCATTCCCAAAGTCTTGGCTAAATATCAATATCATGGCGCACAAGGTTCTGGTTAAAATGATGGTTCCTATATCTACCATTCTGGAGAAAGAATTTATCCCACCTCAGGATTCAGAAGCTCGATTTGATGCTCGTCTATGGCGCGAAGCTTTCTTCATGCTTCTGAAGCTGCTGTCTTCTGATCAACTAGTCATCGAAGACTTTAGTCCTCAGGCAAGTTGTCTCTCTCTCTTTCCCCTCACTGAAGTTTCATTGTTGACGGGTTGTGCAGAAACGGCGCGCGGTATGGCGATTAGCCGGCGATATCCGAGGTGAAGGAGCTTCTATCATGCTGTCGCTCTGGCAAGCGTTAGGCTGGGCAGAGCAACTTACCAATACCGGCGAACCTGTTGCCCGTTATGGGGTCCGTTTGCTCCACTGTTACTAGCCTGTGAACTGAAAATCTTTACAGGGATATCAAGTATACCTCAACGCTCTCGTTGGTCATGTTGTCAACCTTTGTCTGAGCCACCATGAACAACTTAGGAACAACGCTGTTCACATGCTATACTGCATGGTTGTTTCAGAATACCACCAGGCAGGCAATTTCGATGACATCGAAAACGAACTTGTAACACGACTGGATTCTCTCTTTATGTCCGATAGCAAAGGCGATGACATCTCTGGTGGTTTCTTTGTCACTCAACTCAGACATATGTTCGAAAACTCGGATGTCGATGAAAGTTTGCGGGAGCGCGTTGCGACGTTTTTGGATTCCGTGGACCTCTTCTTGGAATTACTGTTGAGCCTTCGAGCACTTCCAGAAGGAGAAGAATTCGCAGACGAACGCGTCATCGCCACTGTGAGTTGATTTCTCGTGCGTGTGTACTTCTACTAAGGATCCGAAGCTGCGGTTGATGAACTTCATTCGACGAATCGGGAGGGATGAGATTTATGTCAAATACGTGCATCAGCTTGTCAACGTAAGTTTCTCCAGTCAGACAGTGCAATATTTAACGAACACGTTTAGATGCATCTACAATCCCAAAATTACGTTGAAGCTGCATTGACATTAAAGCTGCACTCTGACCTCCATCAATGGGACTTGAATACTTTTGTCAATGCCATGGATGACTTGGGCCTTCCGCAACAGTCTCAATTCCACCGAAAGGAGACACTTTGTTTGCTGATATTAGACTATTTGGGTGAGGTTGAAATTGCTCGTGTGTTCATTATGATGCTCAATGTCACTGCTATCAGGCAAAGGGAAGGCGTGGGAACGGGCTATTGACATCTGCAAGGAGCTTGCTTACCAGCATGCCGAGGTCACATTTAACTAGTACGTGCCAAACGATCTCAGAACCTTTCTTGCCCGCTTATTTGTGTCTCGCGCAGTACTCGTTTATCTGAGATTCTTCGTCATCAAGCGACACTCCTCGAACACATTGTTACAGAGCAGCGATATTATTCCGACTACTATCTGGTAACATTTTATGGCAATTTTCCCGCGGCAATCCGGGACAAACGTTTCATCGTGAGTAACTGCAGTGATCAATGAAGTTTACTCATTTTCAATTTCTAGTATCGCGGATACGAATGGGAGAAATATGGTGCATTTTGCGAGCGAATGCTCAACAAACACTCAGGATCGCAGCTGCTTAAAATTATTGGTGACCCTCC
This sequence comes from Armillaria ostoyae, assembly GCA_902506015.1. Taxonomy (NCBI): domain Eukaryota; kingdom Fungi; phylum Basidiomycota; class Agaricomycetes; order Agaricales; family Physalacriaceae; genus Armillaria; species Armillaria ostoyae. The sequence continues at coordinate 2,072,106 of LR732082.1, forward strand.
AGTCGACATCCGTTTTGGCACGGATCAGTATATCCAGTGCACAGCGGTGACACCAGAGCCCGATCGGAGTCAACCCATCTTCACAAATCCTGATGTGCCGACCGCAGTCCGTGTGTACTACGAACATAGTGCGATCAACTTCTTCAGCACATCGCGGCATGTCAAGAAGCTTGGGCGAGACGGATCCGACGAAATCTGGGTGGAAAAGACCTATTTTACAACAGAGGAGACCTTTCCGACTGTTCTGCGCCGTTCCCAGGTCATTGGATTAGAGGTTGTTGAGCTCTCTCCTGTCGAGAATGCTTTGAATGAGGTCGAGACCAAGACCAAGGACCTTGCGGCTCTCAGTCTTCGTTATCAATCCCTTGCTAAGACTGCTCAGAGCGTATCGACCAACGCGCTAGCAATGGCACTTAACAGTGCCGTTGATGCGCCCATGAACACGGGTGTAGCATCATACCGTCAGATGTTTTTCAACGAAGACTATGTTGCTCGCAATCCCGATCGAGCGGAGGTGGTCGAACGGCTCCGCGTTGCTATAGATGATCAGGTGCGTGCCACGCTAGCTATTCCATTCCTTTTCGCTCATTCGTTACCAGGTTCGCGCAATCGATGCATGTCTCAAACTCCATGGTCATCTCTGTCCCCTCGAATTCCATCCATTCCACGAAACACTGGAGAAGTTCTTCAGGAAAAACTTCCGGGAGGAGATTCGACGATTAGGAATCGATGAAACAAGTACAATACCCGCCTCCTCCCTGTACGAGCAATCAGTCATAAGATCCATGTCTTCGACTTCGACCAAGCGTCCGATTATCCCTCCCATTTCATTGTCTTTTAAACGCAAGACAGTATCACCCCCGCCTGCCTCACCAATAGATGGAATACCAGGTGTGCCACGGCAAACACCGCTTCAACGGCACCTTGCACATTTAGTGCGACATGGGATTAATGGGGTAGCCTCGTCACCGGGGGATATGGGTGGGGGCATGGCGGGCGGAAGCGACTCAGTAAGTGTCGAATCGCCCGATACGTCGCTTGTCAATGTCAATAGTGGGGCTGCAGAGCCCTCGGGGTCATCCGTAATGACGTCCCTTGGTTCCCTAGGTTCGCTCAAGGGTCGCTTTTCCCGCTTCGGAAGCCTTAGCTTTGGTAAACGTGGTGCTTCTCATTCGTAGTTATTTTGTTTGCGGATCTCTTCAATTTCTGTAAAGTAGTCCATGTAATGTGTTTCGTCGTTCATTATATTATATGTAAGCTCGGTCATATGCGATGTTAGATATGGTGTCCTAGGCGTCGACGAACTTTTTCTTCTGCCGCAGTGTTTCCACCTGGCTTGCAGAAAGTTCGGTGTTCGAGATACTCGTCACTCAGGGTGCGCTGTGCGATTTATTGTTCTCGCAAAAGGGGGATCGAAAGAGAATTCTGCATCTGCCAAATCTGTTGGCGCGCATCAATAAATGTGTTTGCTTCTTTGTAACCCTCCTGTTCTAGAGATGCATAGATCCAGGAGGCTTTCAAGGGGCAGATGCCCATCGGATAAAAGTAGCCTTTTTTTCACTTCTGTGCTCAGTATTTTTATGAAGATCTTCTTTGTCCTGCGCGCGATTTATCTATAATGGAGGTTGCCGACACCAGGAACCATAACCTCAGGTACAATATCATGACAAATGGGTAAGTAAAGGGACTCGGACGCGTGTCACCGACTTCAAATTCCTGATCTACCCTACCGCCGGCCCCTTGTCCCCTGCCCTTGATTACTACTACTACTATCGCCTTGTTCAATACCAAATGATAATGCCCGTCACATACACGGAATGAGTCCGGCGCCTTTATGCATCGCAAACTGAGCTCTTCGAAACTCCCGTCTAGTAAAAGTTGGGTGAAAGTGTGGCAATTCATTGACTAAAACGTGGATACCGTATGTACAATTGATGTCGAAGAGATAATGATGATGTGCTATAGATGTACAGAATAGGAAATTTGTCCGTCTTGTCTTGTAGAAATGGGGACTCCGGAATGTACAAATACAAATCCAACCAGAACCAGCGATAGGAACCGAGAGATGAAAAAAGAACCATGGAAACTGATACAATGTATGGGCGATATTTAGGATGGGTTCGACCAGTAGAAGTCCAACGGTGTCTCCATCGGATATGCTGTTAAACTATGCAAATCATTCAACGCCAACGCGGCTGGGTGCTGGTCTGGCCCTGGCCAGGAAGTGTTGTAGTCGTACACGGGCTCCGCCGGGGTGACGCAACCCGAACTGTCGTGTGAAGCAGAGAAGAGGATAGTATCAGGAAGTGGTTCGAATTTATCAGCAATGGGGAGTGGGTCGTGATAGAGTCGGCTGTCGACGGATGGAGGGTCTGCGGGAAGGGAGGTGGTTGAATCGGTAGGTGAATCCGAAGTGTAGATGGACTGTACCGGTCCTCAGAATTCAAAGAAAGATGACGTGAGGGAATAGCTTACATATTTGGACAGGATTTTGTCCAGCGCCTGTCCCAGGAGCGACCACTCAAACACTTTGAGGTCTTTCTCAATATTCCGAGGCTTGGGATCGGGGAATTCCATGATACGCTGGAAGAAACTCTCGAAACCGTGCTTGTGTTTGCTAACGGTCGTCGGTCTCAACCCCTCCAAATTGCGTCTTATGCGGTTCTTCTCCTCCACGGGGAAGTCGTCGTTGGTGAGCCTCTCGAGCAGATAGATGATATCCACGCTGGTGACATAGAATAGGCTGTTATCATCCCTGAAGATACAGGAAATGACGGTGTCTGTCTCGCAGTAGTCATCCTGGCGGATAGCTTCGCAGGAAACAATGAGTTTGCAGCCATCCTGAACCTTGTGAAAACGGACGAGTCGACGACCTATGCGGTTTTCTGCGGCATCCCAACTGGTGCACATAGTATCGAGAGGGGTGATGATCTGCAGGATAGGTGTCTGAGGATGGAGGTGGATATCCTCTGGAGAGCCACGGTTAGCACGCATAAGGGAGTTTGCGCGAATGCGACGTGATGCCGGTCTACGGTCAGAGAGAGTTGGAGAAGGGGCCGACGGCGCGTTATGTATGCTGGCCGTAGTATTGGCCCGTCGGCGAAGCACGGGCCCCTGGGAAGGCACTACTGACTGCGAAGCTACCAAAGACGCCTGAGAGGCTACGACTGGCGGATTCGGTACCGGAAGGTGGTGTTCCCAGTAGGTAAACTCGCCAAAGCAGACGGCATCGAGAATGATGTTGTCCGCGTCAACTGCCTCGACACTAAGAGCAACCTTTTGTTCATGTACTCTGGGCGGGATCGTAGCATGAAGCTGGTAACCGCCGTATTTTTCTGGCGAAATCTGGGAGACTTGAGTGCTGACTGCTGTCGAGCCAACTTTTAGACGTAGGAATATTTTTTCCGGGGCAGGGTGGTGAAAGTCAATGTGGACGGAAATGGGGACGCCGACCTCGCCTTCGGAGGGATGGTAGCTGAGGACGGTGATGAGACCTGCAGAAGAGACGATAACCGACGTTGGGCGGGACATGGTGGTCGGGAAGAAAGAGAGGCGGGCACTGGCAGGAGCAATGCCAGCCAAAGCCTCCCCATTCTTTAAAGTCGGTACAGAATAGGGGTATTGACGCTTGTTTATTTCCATTTCCGGTCTATTTGTCGTCTCGTGCTAGCGTCGATCACCGATCGCTATACCAGGTGCCAGGAGTCCACCCACTCCAAGCCCCACTTTGGAATGCTTTTGTTCTCAAAATATTCCTTTATTTCCGTCACATTGTTTACATTTTTCGGAACATTAATGTCCATGACAGGTAAGATGTCGGCATTCCCAGCGCCCGTCGCTCCAAATTAGGCTCACCGGCGGCACGTGGCCCTCCCTTGACAAGACACGGCCGCATAGAGCACAGCGAGCAACAAATAACCCCCCGTAAGCCTCCAACGCGGACACCACCTCCGCAACACCCGCTCCTCCGGCCCGGGCCGCCATCCCGCTCACCCGCTCAGTCACTAGCCGGAACACGTCGAATGAAGACGAGGCGTGGGGCGCCCGTTTTTCCCGCGGTCCAAAGACAGTCACCGCCTCCACGCTCAGCTCGTTGCGTCGGCCAGCGCCCAGGAAAAGATACGCCTGGAGCACGTCGGGGATCACGACGCGCAGGATGTCGTCACCAGTGTCGCCCCGCCTCGCGCGCCACAGATGTACTTTGCCGCTGTGGTCGCGATTCCATGTCCGCATCCATGCTTTCAGTTCTTCGGTCGTGTTAATCACAGTTCCCTCCGGGAAAATGCTCTTCTTTGTTTTCTTTTCGGCGACATATGGCTGTGGTGACCTCGACCTGGACTGGATTAATTAAGAGTTTCTGCAGAACAACGTGCTGCTTACCTTCGTTTAACGCTGCCTCGCGTCACATCGACCCCAGATCCGTCTTTCTTTTCACTCGATGCCGCGTGTTCTAGCGCCTGTTGTACCTGGCTGCTCTCCACGGCTTCCTTGGCCCTTTGCACCTCCTCCAGCTTTTCCTGCAGTCGTGTATCCTTCTTCACATTCACATTCAATAGATCATGAGGAACCTTTCGCAGCCTGCCCACATGAGCCTGCAGTTCCTTGAGCGCCGAGATCTCTTTCTGAAGCTCATCGACGTTGGAAGCCATGTCTAGACATACACGCACAAATAACGCGACACTTTCACATTGTCACATCCGGGCAAGGGCAATGTCCGAACAAACCTTTGGATTGATAAAGCTTGACAGTTCGCCATCACTAGCAGTCTCTTTAGTCGATTCTTTTGTTTCTAGCTCGATATCGACAGTCTGTCATTCAAATTTTCACTGCGACCGCGAGACGGAAAGCACCCGAATTCAAGGTTGCTTTGTTCAAAAATGTCATCAGGATATGCCGGAGCTTGCGCTAGCCATGACCCTGGCGACGCTATCCGATTCTAGTTGCAAACAAAGGTACCTCTACGTGTGGTCGAGGACTTTACAGGGAGGACACCGTCTTCTCCGATCTCCGACAATGCATCATTTCCGCGAACAACATATTCCTTGAAATTAGGTTCCTTCATCCGCACGTTAGCAAAACAAGCTCATCATCGCCATTGGCATGGGATATCTGCGCAGTAAATGTTTCAAAACGTCAACCCGAAGACTTGGGCATGACCATGACGGCTTTACCCAATGCGTTTGGTATAATTTTGCAGGCAATATCATTAACTCAACTCGTCCAATATAATTGATATCCCCATTAATGGGTGCATGGTCCATGCCAGGCTTTGAACAAAGCAAGGCCAATTTTCAATTTTTAGTTGTCCGATCGGACAGGCTGGACTGCCACCGGAAAATTCAGAATTCCACCATGAGAGTCGATCTAGAGACTGTCGGAGGAAGATCACAGAACGGTTTCATGAAATTGGACTTTGCTCATGATTCTTTTCGGCAAGAGGCATACCGTGCATGTCAAACACAAATCTTGCTGCTCATTACGCCCATCGACAATTTAAATTATTTACGGATCATTTATGGACCATAGGAGCGAACAATGCAAAGTGGCTCAAGATCGAAAAGAGGACAAGAGGAAACACTAAAATGTCAAGATGACAATAAAATACTGGGGTCCCGGTCAAAGTTCTGTCATGCTTGGATTTCATCCAGGCGCTTGAACAATTTGTTCATTCTACCCTCCAGACCCTCAACATTTCCTTTCACGACGCCTCTATTTTCTTCCAAACTCTTCTCCACGCCCTCGACGGCACCCTCAAGCTCAGCAAGACTCTCCTTTATCTGACGCTGTTCTTCCTCCAGTCCCTTCAACGTCGCGTCAAACTCACTAGCGGCGGCATGTAATCCCGATAGTGTCCTAAGTCTGGCCAAGACATGTGGAACCTGAGGAAGGCTTGAGCCCAGTCTATTCAAAAGGGGTACCAACTGTTCGGCCGTAGTCGTCGCTGCTGCGTTGGGTTGGGAACCCTGCCGTCGATGTGAATGAGCTGCAGTCCGGTCCAAGTCGGATAGAAGAAGTTTAAGTCGGCGTGATATAGAATCAATATGTCTGGGCTGCGTGAGGAGCGTGAGTTGCGCATTGAGACGCGTAATGAGCGGGACTAGTGGCGGAGGCAACGGGCTGAGTTCGTCGAGTGCGGTCGTCGACGAGCCGACGAGTTTCTCGAGCTGCCCGACCCTTTCGTCCATCTCAACGAGTCCGAGTGACGGCCGTTTTTCTGACGCATCCTTCTCGTCAATGTCCGTATCCTTGTCTTGAATTTCTTTGAGGCCATGATCCTCAAGCACGACGCCGACTAACCTCCCCCTTCCTTCCTTTCCCTTCCTGATATGTTCAAGGCGGTCTCGCACGTCGACGATGCCACGTATGAGCTCCCCGGGATCCTTTTCCTTGCTCACTTGGGGATTCGTAGGATCAGCCATTTCAGCCTCCAGCGCACCAAGCTCAATCTGTAAGGCTTGGAGTCGATGGCTCAGAGTCAGCTTCGCGGGTTCGTCGTCGTCTTCATACGTAGTCCGTAGTCGTTCTATCACGTACCATTAATACGTGATACTGAAAGAAAGCTTGGGACATACCTCTCCTCTGTTCAGCTTTTCTGAATCTTAAGCTCGCGGCATCCATTGCAATGAGACTGCTTGAATCTAGTTCTTCCCCATTCCCAACCTCTCCATGTTTACGCGGCCGCTCTCTCTCCTCGTCGCTCCCGTCGCCCTTCTACAACATTATCAGCTGGCAACCCTTGACGCGGACATGGGCATGTACTAACATTCCCTTGTTCCAATGGGGACACATCTTCCGTTTCGTACACATCAGGCGCTGTGTCCTACGTTAGATGAGCATTCAGGGTGATGCAGGAGGAAAAGGAACGAACAATATCTGGAAGATTCGCGTACTTGGCTGAGTTCATGATAGGCGGAAGCAAGAAAGGTAATAGCGCTGACGCAGAATTTGAAGGATAATAGAATCGAGATTCGAAATTCTAGAATCTAGATATAGCAAGACGCAGAATGACAAAAACATCGTCACCTTAGAGATTCGAACTCTAGCGGGCAAAGCCCAACCGCTTAGCAGGCGATCCCGTTAACCACTCCGGCAAAGTGACTTAGCGTATTTCTACAAAGGTGTATATCATCATCACTAACTCTATACCTCAATAACTTATCTTGCCGTAGGCAGCTTCCCTATCATACCCAGGCGTATCGGCTTAACGCTTTACACCCATGTCCTTAGAGAAACCCATCCTCAATACGAACTCCAAATTCGTTCTTGTCGTCCATGGGGGTGCCGGAACCATGTCTCGAGCCAACTCGACACCCGAGAAAGAAGCAGCGTACCATGCAGGCCTTCGTGCTGCCCTCCAAGCTGGTTATCAAGTCCTGAAAGATGGCGACGAGGCAATGGACGCCGCAGTTGCCGCCGTCAGTGCATTTGAAGGCATGTTCCCTTTTTCCCGGTCAGGCGTCATATGATGACTGATATCGGTATTATAGACAATATCCTGTTCAACGCAGGAAAAGGTGCCGTTTTCACCACTGCGGGGCACAATGAACTCGAAGCATCTCTTATGCTGTCCAGACCACCCTCCACTCATCCTGAGATTCCGGCAACGCGTCGTGGACTGGGACTTACACTTTTGACGCGTATCCGGAATCCTTCCCAGCTTGTGAGATCCCTGTACCTGTCTCCCTCCAAAGCTCCCCATGTCTTTCTGTCTGCCACGTATGCAGAGGAACTGGCAGTCCAGGAGGGCTTCGAGCTTGTCGACGCGTCATATTTCTTCAGCCTCAAGCGTTGGAAAGAGCATCGGGAAGGATTGGGACTACCTGTTCTACCTCTCCCACCCGGGGTTGAAATAGGTGGAGATGAAGATGAGTTGGGTATGAATCCCAAGGGTACTGTGGGTGCTGTGGCTCTCGATGTCAGGGGATGCATTGCCGCCGCGACGTCTACCGGTGGTCGAACTAATAAGCTCCCAGGAAGAATTGGCGATACTCCACACATGGGGTCTGGGTTTTGGGCGGAAGAATGGCCCGTGAAGGGATGGATACGTCGCGAGTGGAACAAACTGTGGAGAGGCAAGGAAACGCAGGGGGTAGGAATATCGGGGACAGGCGACGGCGATGTCAGTCAGCTTTCTTGACGTGGTTTTGTGATTCTGATTTATCCTACTTTTCAGTACTTCATTAGACATGCTGCGGCAGCGACAATGTGTCATCGAGTCAAATTCCTGGGGCAGACACTAGATAGCGCTGCTCAGCATACGGTAGAAGATTTGTTGAAGGATGGGGGTACGGGAGGAGTCATTGCTTTGGATACCGATGGCAACGGTATGTGTCTTCGTGTATTTCACCGTCTTACAGACTTGCCAATGTTTGTCATAGTCGCAATGGCGCTAAACTGCGAAGGCATGTATCGTGGTGTCATCAGGGAGGATGGTGTGTCCAAGACAGCAATTTTCAATGATGATGAGTTACGTTAGAATTTTAGCATTAGATATTTCAGAGTTATATTCTATGCGACCGAATCACACTCATGGTCACTTTGCCGGAGTGGTTAACGGGATCGCCTGCTAAGCGGTTGGGCTTTGCCCGCTAGAGTTCGAATCTCTAAGGTGACGAATTTTTTGGCCTCGTGGAATCTGGATCCGTCCTTCGGGTCGATTGTCCGGCCTCCGGACGAATTGGCTGGGCCTGAGTAATTCGTCACTTAACCTTCGTCCACCACAATCAAGTCGGTATGGCTACCCAGGATCCAGTCCTGCCAGGCAATGCTGCAGTTCCCGTTTTGCTTGATTTTCTCAGCTCAGTTCCCTATCAACTCACTGCCGCCCTCGTTCGTCTCGGTCCATATATCTCAGCCTTGAGGCAGCTCGCAGAGGTCACCAGTTGGTCGACATCCTGGTACGACAGCTGGCTTGCCATCGCTGCCTGGTGGGCACTATGTCTACTGCTGGAGCTCACTGTGCAGTACGTCGCTCCTCATTTTGTCTATACTTACTGTCTGACTGACGCGCAGATATCTTCTTCCTGCGACTTTTTTGTTCGTGTATCTTGTATCGAAATGGACAACACCACGCCGGACATCCGGTTCTCCTCCAATTACCGAACAAAATCTTCAGGCAACGATCACAGATCTGGTCGTTTTGCAATCTCTCTTGCCATCCATTCCATTCGAATTCAACGAGGGCTCTCTTTCTGTCCTAGTTCGCGTATGCGCTATCTTGTACATCCCATACCTTGTAATTACGCACTGTATTTCCCTGCGCGTCCTCTTCGGTATCGCAGGCACCATATTGCTCTCCTGGCGCGCTCCATGGACCCAAGCTCTACGCACAACACTCTGGAAAAGTGCTTGGTTTCGGTGGGGTGTCTACCGAGCATGGTCCAGGCTTTCTGGTCGACCACTCCCCGTCCCTACAGTCAGCACCAGAGATCTTACGATTGAACATGAACGCAATTCGGCCCGATTCTTATTCATGGTTTACGAGAATCAGCGATGGTGGATGGGGCTCGATTGGACTGCTGCACTGCTCCCGAGCGAGCGCCCTTCGTGGTGTTCTGCATCTTTACAGCCGGTTCCTTCACCAAGCGCAATGACGCTCCCCGGTGACAGCGTGGTGTATGTAGGGGATGGCAAGGGCGGTCGAGAGAAGCGGACCGCCAAGTGGGCTTGGGAAGAGGCGGAATGGAGGGTATGTGTCCGGCGGGAGGGTTCAGCTGTGGTTAGAGTTGAGAAACCCCTCCCTACTCCCAAGGGGGAAGGCCCTGGGGAGAGTCAGCTGGCCAAAGTAGACGGTAAGATGAGGGAATCGCAGAATGCTGGTGGATCTGGAGAGGATGCACAGGAGGATGACGGACAGGACAACACTGATGAAGATCCCGAGACAGACTCAGACGGTTGGGTGTATGGCGATAACAAGTGGGAAAATCGGTCGGCAAAGGGTGGCATTGGGAAGGTGTGTGAATGCCTACCAATTTGCTTCATTCTCTAATGCCTCTATTATTTTAGTATACACGATACAGACGTTGGACACGCGTAGCAATCGTCAACGAGACGGTCGAAGTTGTTGGAGCTGGCGACGTCGGTATAGAACGGCAAACTCGACAGAACAGCACAAGTCATTCCAGAGAAAGCAGCGTGGATAATGACAGAGGCAGTCCTCTACGGCAGAGATTGAAAAATGCTCTAAATAGGCAGTCTATATCTCCTTCATCTTCATCTTGAGCATAGTGAGTGTTATCAGTAATATCTGGGTGTATGTACATGGTACTAGGGAAGAAGATTAACATCTTATTTCCTGGAATAAAATTTCTTGTCAAATCAGAGCGAATGTCAGGTCAACTGCAGTTGATCCACAATCGGGGAACGGTGGATCATACGGCGAATTTTAGCCATAACTTGGCTTCCTGACGGGTATCATCGATGTCTTCCCCGCCATGACTACTTTCTAGTTAGCGTCGATTCCCTGAAATGTAGGTGCAAGGCTGGGAGAGGTTTGGCCTCGCAATCCGCTTTCGCTTTTGACAGAGGCGTGCAAATTCCGCTCCTGCTACGACTGGCGGCGTCAGCACCTTATGAGCTTGCACGTTCATGGAGCATTGTTATTCCGCGGCTTCTCAGGTCGGGGCCCAACTGTGTCTCAGCTCGGCGAAGCACATGCTCCAGATTTTTCAGGCGACACTTTTCATTAAAATTTCTAGAAAATTGGTCCCGCCCGACGCCATTGTCTTAACCTCGATTTCAATGGAAATGACGGAGGTAACCAGAGGAGGGGGACGAATCAAGTTCCGTCGAAATGGGCGGAGGCAAAACGACAGGGGAAACGGGGGATTGAATTGGACCCCCGGACAGCTTATTGCTCGTATATCACCGACGGCCGCAAACGTACAGCTTGGATGCGATGATCCATGGCCATGCAGAAACCCGATGAATACATTTTAATGATTCGTTAGCGAGTGTAAGTACTGATGTGTACGTGGATAGTATATAGATTGTACAGACAAGAATTATCTAGCATTAGGGAAGATGACTTGCCTCTTTGGGACTCGCAAGCTCAAGGAAGGAATCTGAGGGGAGAACAAACGTTGGTCCCGGATAGTTTGGGTCGACGAGGGGCTCGGGGGATGGTAGGGGTTTATCGCGGTCATATGTTCGCGCTTTTGGCGGTCGAGTCAGCTTCGTCGCCCCTGTCTCTGGGAGCGCAGGCGCCGCCTCCGAGTCGGCATCTCGCAATAGTCCACCGACATCCTTGAAAGACATTTTGTCGTACTGAAACGCAAGCGTCTTTCTCGACGGACGGAGGATTGTTCCCATAGTATGCAGCCCGATTTTTTCGGGCTCTGGGGTAGTCTGTTTCCTGTGGAACACTCAGTTTCTCTATAGAACCTTGACGATCGCGGAAAGATACCTCTTGGCAAAGGCAAAGACATCTAATTTTAAGTTCGGACTTGCTTTCGGAACGGCAGCAAAGAGACGACGATAATGTTTCCGTACGTCTTCACCCGTACCAAGTAAGGCGAGGAAAGCTAGCCCAGTAATGAGGAACATCCACCTATTTCCTTCAACACCGAAAGCCGTACGAGGTACGGAGCGCCAGACCGAGGCAGGATACACATTCACTGTTGAACGCTCGGAATCATTGATGCCCTCGAGATGAATAATTTGTCTGTCAGTTGCTTGTAGGACAATCATGGTGACATGGTACGCGACATTGAAAACCGACACAACAACAGAAAGGACAAGAAGGCGGACGTAGCGCTGGGGAGAAAGTGCTGGAAATGATGGGTCGGCGAGAGGGGAGTATTTGTGAGAAACGGGTTTGAGATATTTGTATGTACCGAGAGAGGTAACTGAAAACCCGATGGCGATGATGGAGAGAATGAGGCTGGGCGCGTTGACGAACGTGATAGAAAGAGTGAGATCGTAAGTGAATGGTAGACAGCCAGCGTCGAGGAAGATGTCAAATCGATGCGCTTGGGCGGCGTATTCTATGATAAATCTCATGATCAGCAGGAGTCACACAGCACTGGGGTAGACCTACGTGTCAAGCTGCCGGCAACAGGTATTGTGACACAGAGGAAGATGTCGAATATAGCGCTGAAGGTCGTCTTTACGAATCATGAGAACGTTTCATAAGAAGGAAACAAACTATGTGCTAACCTGTGATGACTGCAGTGGACCATCGAGCTGGGAGATGCACCAGATACGACGAGTAATGGTCATCAGAGAAGTGGGTATGCCCATGGATGAAGCAACGAGAATACGCAAGCTGAAATCGCACCAATCGGCAGCAGTAGCGCCAACGGAGTCGACAAAAAGAATGATCAGGCTAGAAGCTAACCAAAAGATGAAGAAGAGGGTGCCGAGATTCCATGGCTGGGCATGGCACGGAGTGGGAACAAGGATAAGAAGGAAAAGGACTAGGGAAAAAACAGCAAAAACCGTGTTCGTGAAAGACATGGGGGAAAGAATAAGAAGGGGGTATGCATTTCTTCGAGTCTTTATACTGGAATCGGCGAGTCCTTTGTACTTTGAAGACCTATTTTTAGGCGAAAGTTGAAATTTACATCGGAAGTCGGGCCGATGAACAGCTCGGTCCATGGAAACGACCATCATCTTGCTCACCGTTGCTGCTCGTCTGCTCACGATTTTCCTTGCTTTCCTCGCCTCCTACCTGCCGCTGTTTGACGCGTCGCCGGTAAAGTCGTGGCTGCGCTGGGATGCGTTTCATTTCTTGCATATTGCAAGGGAAGGATACGTGTACGAGCACGAATGGGCTTTTTTTCCAGGGCCGTCCTTCGTAATTCGGCGGATTGAACCTGGCAGCATCCAATGGCACATGCTCATGACTGCCATTGCCTGCGATACTTCCGTCACCCTCTACCGCCTTTCCAAGCACCACCTTCGCATGCCGTCCCTGGCCTTTCTCGCGACGTTGCTCTCCCTGCTTCCTAGCAGCCCAGCAACTCTTCGTCTTGCACCTTATGCCGAGCCTTTTTTCACTTATTTAGCCTATAAAGGTACATTGTCGCTGCTATCAAGCGACGCGATTCTCACAGTTCCTAGGTCTGCTGTATTGCGCGACCAAGGAATTCTACTATGCGACTGTATGCTTCACCTTGGCAGGATTCTTCCGGTCTAACAGCATTTTTCTCGCCGGATACATTTTGTGGGGACTTGGGCCGAGAAAAGTTCACCTAAGCGCATTGCTCACAGCAGTGATTTTCTCTCCATTCATATACCAAAACCTTTCTGCATACCTTGCATTCTGTCCCGGACCCGATTGGTGCAACAAGAGCGTGCCTTTAATATACCCTTACGTGCAGGCCAAGTATTGGGGCGTCGGTCTCTTCAACTACTGGTCACTCCAGCAGCTCCCAAACTTTCTCATCGCTGCACCGCCTCTTCTGCTCCTCACGGTCTACTCTATCCATATTCTTAAGGGATCGTTCACTTCATCACTGGTTCCACATGCCATCCACGCGTTAATTCTTTCCGCTACCCTTCTTTTCGCATCTCACACACAAATCGCCCTCCGTCTTGTTGCATCCCTTCCTATTACGTACTGGGCCGCTGCGTGGCTCATCGTGGAATACCGGGCGTGGGGAAAGGTATGGGTTGGATGGAGTGTGTTGTGGGGATGTATTTCTATCGTACTGTGGATGACATTCCTACCTCCCGCCTGAACTGTATGGTCACTTTGCCGGAGTGGTTAACGGGATCGCCTGCTAAGCGGTTGGGCTTTGCCCGCTAGAGTTCGAATCTCTAAGGTGACGAATTTTTTGCTCCCGCGGAAGGTTTCTCTTCTATGTACATTCAACAATAACATTGTAACTACTTATGGTGTCTATTACTGTCTAACTAGTAACCTGTTGCCCCATGCGGTGCTCCAACCCATCACTTTAAGGTAACGTACGGCGTGCGTTCCTGAGCAGTGAGTCATTGACAGATGAGATGAAATTTTCATTGCTATGCTATACGTGCATTATTAGTCTGTGTCCGCGATACAAGGAGGTCGTAATATGCAGAAAACTGGCATATTGATATGAATAAAGTTATCATCATGGAAAACATGAAGTTGTGTCCGCAATAAAAGATAAGCGTAATGCAACATATACGTACAAAAGACAGCGGTGCGGAACAGTCAGGTTTACAGAATGTTAGTCTTAAATGACAATCAGTTGAGTGCAAGGACTCCAAAAAATCATGGTTTTCTCACCTGCCGAGGCCTCATAATTCCAGTAGATGAATCACCGATGTCAGTGATATTACCGCTTCCCAGCAGCGTCGTTGCTAAGGTCTTGGCAACTTCAACTGATGTTGCTACTGAAGACGTCAGAGTAGGAGACTCATTTACTGAGCTCGTGCCTGTGGCTGCTGTCGATGTTGCATGCTCCACGGAAGAAGAAGACGGTATAGCTGTCGATGTCCCACTAGATGGACTGCCCGAGGACGCCGAAGTTGATGCCGTAGCTTCAGCAGAGGATGCACTCAACCGACCTGCCTCCGCTTTCAGTTCGGAAAACGATAAAGCCAAGTCATACGTCGTCGGCACATTATCCTGGGCTAGCTTCAACCATGGTATCTGGTATCCTCCCATCCCAATCCTGACTGTGTTTGCTGTAGAGGCGTCGAGAAATCCCAACGGTATGATGCCTAAAGACGCATCTACACCCTGCGTAAGCAGCACTCCATCAATTTCAGGAGACACCGTCGTCTCCCCGGGTTGAATGACAAAGTCCTCCCCAAACGAATGACCAAAGGAGGCATAGACCACTCCTTCGACGGATGCATCGGATTGAACGAACTCAATTACCATCGGAGCGTCTAACGGGTTGTGAATCGAAACAGTGACAGTGACGAGATTCGTAACGAGAGTATCGAGCGTGATGATGACATGAATGCTTGCGATGATGTTCGACTGGTCCATGCCTGCACAGGTTTAATAATTAGCGGGCTGCAGCAAAATGCGGCTTGATACTAACCTGGAAGCATTGTAGTCAGCTGTAGTCCTGCTAATGCTTCCTGGAGTGATACAAATGGTGTACTTTGGGCATCACCGTGGATCGTCAAAGCTATATCGTCCCCAGTGGTCAAGAACCGCGTCAAGAAAGCCTATCGATGAAGAAGGTCAAAAATATGTAAACACGCGCGGTTGCATTTATTCACCTGAGCTGTAGTATCATTTGCATCACTTGGCTCATAGTGGAATTCTGTAGGAAACGCTACTTCTCCTGGCAACAAATCGAACGGCTGCGGGTATTCAGTCAGTTCGCATGAAAGATATTAAGATGTGCTTTTCAAGCTCACATTAATGGCCGCCCTTCCAATCATCACACCTCCATACATGACTGGAAGTGCAATGTCAACCGTGTGGAGGGTCACATTGGACGGATTCTGTATTGTCGTCGTCAGTGGCGAAACGATAAACTCGCTTCCTCCATCTCCCCCGCTTCCAGAAACAGACACATTGCTCAAGGTCGCCGAACCGCCGAAGGAGTTCATACCCTTCAAAGATGACGGTACATCGAGGGGAATGCCCGATATAGATACATCTCCAATTGCCGTGTGAGCTGTGACGTCCGCCGCTCCTTTGAGTTTAAGTCCTGCCTGGTCGAGCAGCGTTACCGCGGCGAACAATGCTTCGAACGCTTCATTGTTGAGGGATTTCAGGGGCTGGTTCTCCCACTGAATGCCAAGGTTCACCACATTGCCTGTGGACACGCCACCATCGGCAGCGGTTTTCGGTAATGCAAGTGAAGCTATCTCCGTTCCATCCAATGAAGTCATCACAATATTCTGTGCCGCCTCAAACACCTGTAAGGAGAATCCGAAGGGATTTTTGTACGTCGCTAGCGTGTTGCGAGAACTCGTCGGAGGTGCGAAAGTCTGATCAGCGCTTTGTAATGTTACTTCCAGATCCGAGAGTTCCACAGATTGTATGACCTGTGAGGTTAATCAGAACATTGCAGCCGACGGCAAGGGAAAAACCGACATTAAACATCTGACCAGATAAAACGACGTTAAGAGACAGAGTCTTGAAGGCAGCACTAAGCCAATCCACTGGCCCACTTGTTCCACTGGGCTGGACGGAATCACCGGTCGTTATCAAAGTAGAATTTTCCCCAGCCAAAAAGGCAGAGAACAGCTTCCCGATAGTGTTCAGGTCATCACCACTCTGAGGGATTATGCGCCCAGAGAAATGCGATGAGGTCTCTGAGTTGGCCGTCAGATTCAAACCAGTCGCCGTCAGAGCTGGAGCATCACGTTAGAAATGAACGAAGGATCTTCTGCAAGTAGCGACCTACGTCCAACGTGCGTTCCCTCATAAAATGATTGGAATACAACTGTTCCTAAGTCAATACCAATTTCTGCCGTACTGTTTTAGTGTTAAGGCAGTGAAGAAGCGGAGAGGTACTTACGCGACGGCGATGGTATTGATACATCCGTCTCGATGTGGATGCCTCCATCTACGTCATCAGACGGCAAGCTGAAGTTGCTGATTGTAACGCCGGGCAAGTTATTGAACGCTTTGAAAGTGACGGTCTTCTCCAGTGATACGTTGTCGAAAATCGTTCCTAATGCAGTTAGACGAAGTTTGTCTGTTGATATCGTCCACGAGAATTCCTCATTGTGAAGCAGGTAGGTCGCAAATTGAGTAAATCTACGAGAGATTTCAGTAGTTGATGACAGAATCGGAAAAGAGACGAACTGCGATTGGTCTGTTATCGTAAGTCTTGCTTGAGTCTCGTAGTTAGGTACTCCGTCGTTGGCTGCAGCACAAACTGAAGAAAATTCAAACCTTGCCCAACTGTATAAAGGCCACTGTGACAACTTACTTGGCTCAAGATCGATCAGCGCAATATCGTGACCCTCCCAATTTACGCTGGTATCCGTGAATATATATATAATTTTTGAAAAAGTATCACTTACGTTACTGGCTCTGTAAAAGTAATGAGCGCATCTAGTGGACCAGTTCCAGTCAGGGAACCACGCAAAGAAAGATCCAGGCCGTCATTTGAGATATTTCTGTGGAGGACTAAGTATATGGACCAGACCATCCGAAATGTACTCACGAGATGTCAGCTTCAGTGAACTGTAGAATCGAAGCGTCGACCAGATTTTGTGCAATAGGTCCGGCAACAGCACCTATGAGGTATAGAGCAGTTTCATCGGTCTAAGGTTTGTTGAGACAGTTGCCACGCTAGGAGTGCACGAATTGGAGATCCTTACTATGGCTGGGACACCGTTTTGCTTGAAGGACAGGTCTACCGCGACTGATATGCAATGGGTGATGAGATTTCGATACAGCTGGCTACAGTAAGACACATACAATCATCAAGCTTGAGTGACGAATCAATTGCGAGGTCGACCTGAAGATTTTGCAGCGCCTTTATGATTGCGCCTGCGACATCGAACTGATTGCCACTGTGAAGGAGAAACTGCGCTCAGATTATAAGTGACGGAACGGTCTATCTAACTCCATACCTAGAGCAACTAGAGGCTTGAGTGTCTACTGTCGTGGTGACCTAGAAATGGTGTATGGTATCAACAGATACCAGTTGTCAAGATACAGGACTTACTGGGGGATTGAAGTCTGGATTAGCCATGAGCAGCTGGAACATGTTGACTAGTGGTCCGAGATCGACGTCGTTGGCTTGTGCTGTCAGTCCCAGAAACTGGACAATAGTTAACCGGTCCAAGTTGAATTTCATGTCCAAAGACTGCGAAGTAACGCTACTATGACCGGCAGCGTGTATCGGATCGGATGACACATCTACATCTTGGATTGTGCCTAGCGTCAGTCCTCGATACGTCGCGGTAGCACCGACTGTGAGTAGATTGATGCTAGCCGTAAACGGATTGGCGAGAACGAAGGAAGCCTGAGCAATGCTTGTGTTCACAATATCGGTTGGGAATGTCAAGGAGGTACTTTTGATCAGCGTATCATGTATAGCAGGTATTGTCACGGGAGACAGGACGATCTCAGAAAGGGCCATCTGCAATGACTTGATCGTGGTGGAATCTGTACTGCCGGTAATGGAGGTTTCCGCATCGACTCCTTGTATGTAATTTTCCAGGAGTGTCCGTCCTGCCGAAGCTGCGTCCGATCCTTGCGGGGAAAAGTGGACATCTGCGAACGAGTAAATGTGAGAGAGGCGATGTCGCGACGGCGTCACACGAACCTGTGGGATAGCTTCCGTTGCCAGGTTTGATCATCAGATCGGCCTAATAGCAACCAAAGGTAAGCTGAGCCCATCAAATAGAGAGATAAAGCATACTATGTCCGCGGTACCAATTACTTGATTCCTAGATACAAAGTAAGATATGTAAAAAGAAATAGAGACGCGACTCACTGATAGGAGAACAAGAAGGAAACATCACCCGTGCCTAGTGGCATGGAATATTAAATACAACTCGGGAAAGTGTACCCAACGTACCAATAGTCAAGTTACTGCACAACGCTGCCAGTTTAGTTTGCCTGGACACTCAAGGATATGACTCACCTTGGATCGTAAAGTAAACTGTTAACTTTGATAAGCAGGAAGTCGGGATAACCATGGTTAACGTCCAGGTCGCTGATAGTGACAGGCTGCGCCTTGAGGCCTTGCAAACCGTCGATTGAAGTTTCCACGGAAAATGTGATTTCGCTTAAAGAGAGAAGGCCAACAGCGGTATTCGCATCGGCGTTAGCTGACCCAGTCAAAGTCAAGGTTTCCTTGGATCCCATGGTAGTTGCCGCTAGAAAGCTATCAAAGATTGCATGAGTGCTGTCGAAGACTGCGAAAGGGACGTCGCTGAAAGTCAAAGTGATGATGCGAGCATCCACGTCTGTGCTAGCTGGCGACTTCGGAATCATCAGCTGCGCAAAGTCCTGTCCACCAAAGCCAACAATAATGTTCTGTTCGAGCGCCTGTATATCTATGGGGAAGCCGAAAGGAAGTGTGAACGCAGCCTGAGAAAAATCACTGCTTGTCGCTGGTTTATATGCTGTATCATCCGTGAAGTCTATTTCCAGTTGCAAGAGATCAACAGACTGGATGATGCTTAGGACGCCTTGATTAGGAAGGACGGAGGCGACTTGCAGACTCTTGATGCCTTCGTTGAGCCAGATTACCTAGACATGCGATTAGATGACTGGATATGACGAGGGAAACAGAACGCACATCTTCAGGTCCTGCACTAGCACCGTGGACGACGATGTTACTATCCTTTCCATGAATGAAATTGTTGAACAAGGTCGAGACCGCCGATAAACCTTCATCCGAACTCTGAGGAATCAGACGTCCGACAAGAGAGAGATTAGAAGCGCCGCCCGGTGTCAATACAAGACCGTCCCCCGAAAGGACAGGAGCAATCATGACGTTGTCGAAATAGGTTTCAAAGCCTATGGAACTGAGGGTAATACCGACTTGGGAAGGCTAAGATATAACGTGTTAGTATACCCGACTATGGAACCAAAAATAAAGACAAACGTTGGTCGCGGTGGCCTCTAGAGTGAGATGAATTCCACCATCAGGATCATTGTCAGGCAGGTTGAAGCCAGTGATCGTGACACCGCCATTCAAATTGTTCATGCCCTTCAATGTGACTGTCTTGTCGGACAGGGAGATTTGGCTCACGTCGATGCCGAGAGCATTGACTGTGGCATGTTGAAAAGTGAGCAAAATCCGGCTCATACGTGTGCAGACATACCAGTCAGATTTTCACCCGAGATGATCCATTCAAAGGATTCCTCTGTTACCAATACCTAAAACTATGTTGGAATTTTCAACCAAAGAAATGTAACAACGTACTTTAGTAAAATCGGTCAAGTGGTCAACGTCGGTGACAGTGAACTGGGACCGGACATTAAAATCGGCCCCAACGTCACCGGTTACTGTTATGTTGTCCATCTCGATAGATCCTAGAGGCTTCCCATTCCAGGAGACAGATAAGCCAGACGTAAACGCGATGACAGCGTCAACTACGAGAACAGAATATTAGAAATGCAAAACGTGTGTTGTGATTACTAGTGACGACGAACATGGCCCCGCGTTGGTGATGTTTCCTGTCAATGTAGCAGCTGAAACAACCTTTAGTTAGGCCTTCGAGCGTTGAGACGGGAAACCTACTGAAAGATTCTGGTTGAGGATCAGAAATAATGACATTGTCAATGCTATCGTTCAATATCAGTCCGAGTTACGGTGGCGCCAATAACAAAATGAAGATACCTGAGAACCGATTGCGATACGATCCTCTGAACAATTGGTTGAGCCAGGATAGGCAGAATGAGA
This sequence comes from Armillaria ostoyae, assembly GCA_902506015.1. NCBI lineage: Eukaryota > Fungi > Basidiomycota > Agaricomycetes > Agaricales > Physalacriaceae > Armillaria > Armillaria ostoyae. The sequence goes on from LR732082.1 coordinate 2,092,379, forward strand.
TCAAGCGAGTCATCGGTGTTGGTCTTCACACCACTTTGTGCATACTTGAGCGTGGTGCTATAGTCGCCTGTCAACCGTGTTAGAAAGGACGAAAGGTTCGGGGACATGACATGCTACCAATCTTCAAACCAGTGGTAAGGTCAACGTCGGTTTCGAGCTTTGAGAATGCCTGTTGAACAAATTGAGGGAGGTTAAATCCGCTAATATTTAGCCAAGTTAGCACAGGAATGGCTCATGATCTTTCCTGAAACTGACGTGTATATGTTACTCTGAGTATCGCGCTTCGAGGAGGAAGCATTGGTTCCGCCCACATACGAAATCCCACCAATGCTAACGATTCCGTCCAATTGGGCGGTATCGAGACCTGCATCGACTGCCAGCCTACGAGTCAGAGTGAATAAAACACTGGGAGACATATTCATGTTGAGGTCCAGTTCGGGTGATGTGGCCGTAGACTTTCCATCTATCGTGAACGCACTGCTAGACTCAATCGTCCCCAATGTAAGGCCGGTGGAGCTGACGGTCGATTGGATATTCGTGATGCCGAGAGCTGCTGTGAAAGGATTCTGAATGTTGACTGAAACGTGACTAATATTGTTCTCTCGTCCGGTGGTAGACAGGACTAGAGTGTCGAATAAGATACTTAGCTTACTGATCATGAAACTTTGACTGACTTTTAAGAGCGGCTTGATTCAATAGGGTCGTGTTCAACCCCGGGAGGACGACCCCGATGTCAAGTGTCTGGAACGCTTCCGAAAGCGAGGCGATCTCTGTGCTTCCATCGTAACCAACAATGGAGAGTTGAACATCTGCATTGCAAAGCTTTAGTAGCTGCGGGATTCTCCATGCATCTATGCTTACCTTTCTGGCCAACGAAATCGTTCAGCGTCTGCAATCCCTGAGGGCTATCGTTTGCCTTCGTGAATTGTCCGTATGAGTTGGTGTCATTCAGAAACAGACGATCGAAAACTAACCGCGAACGTAGATTGGGCCACAACGGTGTTGTTGCCCATATTTAGCGTCAGGTTAGGCATAAGGGCCGTGCCCAACACTACACCATCGCGTTTGAGTTGCATATCTGCACATCTCTAATGAACAAAAGCCTTGTATCAAGAAGTCGAGATCAAACGTACGGAGATCACCAGTCTGCAAGAATAAATTTGACGGGTTGTAGATCGCCACTGTAAGTCTATCAGAAAGTCCACATGAAATTGTAGATCAAGACAACGAACCGTTGATGCCGAGAGTGATACCTTCTTCGGTGCCGCCTCGTACATCAACACTCTCAATGCTTGTCAGGCCATTCAGACCTTGCAAGCCTTTCAATGATGATGTGACATTGAATTTGATGGGATCTAGTGTAAGTTGTCCAATACTCGTATTCGCGATAGACCTTGAATGGCCGATAATCCGGAAGTCTACTTCGGCGTGACTGGTGATATTGACGTCTGAGGATTATATGAGTATGCTGAACGAGAGAATGAGAATGGCATGTACTCACTGAAATCAGCAAACACTGGATGATCCGGTGTCGCTAATCTTGTGTCGGTGATAATAATGTCGACTGGACCGGAGGTGTTCTTTTCACCATACACCTTGATATCGGAGGTGGAGGCATCGAGAGGCTAAAAGAAATGGTGAAATTCAAGTCATAAAGGGAGCGAATTAAACTTACGATGTCCAGTCCTCCGACAATACCTTCCGGTCTAGTGAGGTTGAACGAATTCTGAATTCCTCCGATAGATACGGAAAACCCGAAGGGTAATACTTCCATGAATAGCACATCAATCAAAGCAAACGAGATCAAGTCTGCTTCGGCTCACATAATTGAGCTTGAACCGTCTTGCTGTTCGTTATTGGAGACCATGGCACGGACGTGTCGAATAGTAAACCCAGATTGCCGATCGCGATTGACTGGATCGGATTAATCGCGCCTTGGAGGGAAACGAAGGGGACCTGCAGCTCTAAAGCTTCCACAGCTTTCGAGAGCCAGGAAATCGCGGTGCCGTCGCTCTGCAGAGTTGACTGACCCTTGGCAATGACGGTAGAGTCATCGCCATTGAGATAGTTGGTGAAAAGTTCCGAAATGACAGCAAGCTCATCCGCGGAATCATGCCTGACCATATACCCTCCCAAGGATATATCATTATCGCCGGGAGCCTATGATGATCGTTGTTAGAGACCACGAAAATAGAATGGATTCCATACTATCTTAGTGTCTTGGCCGATACCCACTCCCAAGGCAACGCCTTTGTAGAACAGATCGAAAACCACAGTTCCCAGATTGAGAGAAAATGAGCTGTTCGTTACGAATGGGTGAGTGTGAAATCAGACTAAAGGATAGAAATACCTAGGATTGAACAGCGTCGTGATGGTAACAAAGTTGATGCCGCCATTTGGGTTGTCACTAGGAAGCTGCAAATCCTTCAGCTTGGTGTTGCCTTCGAAGCTGTTGAATCCTAGCGGGGTGAGATCATGAGAAATTTCCTTTCCAGGAGGAAGGAGGAGCCTTACCATTCAAGGTAATATATTTGTTAAACTTGATTCCATGAGACACGGGAAACTTGACTGCTTGGACTTTGAGGTCGTCGCTCGAAAGTCTCCAGGTGAAATTGGTCGCGGTAATCATATGCTGAGCAAACCGACCAAAGGCGTCTTCGTCGCTGATGTTGAAGACGGTCTGCTCATTAACGTCGGCTCTTTTATTTGCGGCATGGAGTGTGTGCAGCCACATGGCCCCGATGGGAGTTTCTGTGCCATTGTCCTGAACCCAGAATACGTCGGTAGGTTTGGTAAACTCGATTCTTGCTGATGTGATGCCGGTATGAGTGATCTACAAAAAAAGAAATCAGCGACGAGCATATGGCTAATCGTTACCAAGGTAGACGTACCGCACCGGTCAACGCAAGGTTGAACGTGTCGTTCTGAGGCTCAGTGATAAAGGCGACATCGACGTTGATGACGGATCTATTAACGACCAGCTGGATGATGGCGGTGACAACAGGGAAGAGCAGAATAAAAAGCAGAGCAATTCCCAAGGGTATGATGATAGCCTGCGAAATGATGAACTTGCGCCTCTTGTACCACGGCACACGAGGAGCCGCATCTTGAGGTGGAGCGTCGGGGCCGTTAGGCTGGTTAATCGCGCTTGGATCAGTGGTCGAGGCGCCTTGAGCAGCCTCAGGACCAACGAGGACACCGGCGGGTGTCGTTCGCATGATTTCTGTACCTTCTGAGAATCGCGAACCGGCCGGCAAGGCAGCATGGCCTGCAGAAAAAATCGCATGTCAGGACAGTCGGAATGGCGGCAATATTGAAAAGTGCCCACCAGCTAAGGACGCGGTCGAGCCCTCAAAATCGGGGCCATGGTCGTATATGCCACTGCTTTCACGAGCAGATTCCATGGTCCCAGGGGAGGCCTCAAAAACACAGACTCAGAGAGCAGAAACACGAGGGTAGGAACCGGCAAGTGAGAAATTCTAAGGGAATATATAGACTGAAAAATTTAGCAGGACAACAGGGAAATGCCATTGGACAATTGAGGTACGAGAAGTAGCACATGGTGGTTCGAAGTAGAAGCGCCGCAGAGCAATCATACTTCGCTGCCACCCGCGCGCAAGGCGGTCACCAGATCTGATGAAAATCATCACGAGGAGAAGACGTGGGGCCGAAAGTTCACGCTTCTCGTTATCAGGCAAGATATATTTTCCTGAAAAGAGAAGGTCAACATCGGTGAACGTTAGTACCGGTTCCAATTGGTCAGATGCGAGGCGGTGATTGCCAAAAGAGGACATGCTTTCAGGCGGGCCAGTAGCCGGCTCTTACTAGGAATTTCACGTGTACATGCTGACAGCTTGATAGTTGCCAATAGCATTCACGATCAGATTCATTCGCGCCGACGATCTTCTGAGGATCAGATATTCAGTTTGCCAGCTGACATAAATTACTGGAATATGGATGTACAACAGGTGTCTTCCTACGGGAGATAATAGACATGTAGAGATAATTGTATAGATAGAACACATGGTGCGATGCAGGTGGATGTCGTATAGAATAGGATATTTGGAAAAAAGCAAGAATGTTCAACAAATTTACTCAGCAAATCCGGGCCATGTTATGTGTCCTCACTGATCTCTCCTTCCTCCTTACTGCTGCTTCGAACGCTGCGCTTCCCATCTGCTTCCAAAGCAGTTACATCACCATTCGGTTCCGGCCCTTCTGTATCGGATTTTTTGTCTTCCACAATAGTATCTTTGTCTCTTTTTAGAGTCGTCGAGGCCGCGACAGATACTGACGTGGCCTCGCTTGCATTAGAGTCCCGTCGTACAGGCTGCACGCGAGACCGCGTTGTCCTGCGCCCTGGCTTCGACTTGTCTTCGATGCCATCAAGTGCGAGGCCCGGTTCAGGAGTAGAAATACCCTCTGAGACAGGCGTGTTGGCAACTTCCATCGGGGAACCTTCTTCCGCCTGCTGGGCTCGCGACTGACGCGTCCGTTTGGCTGGATATGTCGCATCAGCGTCATCGGCATCTTTCCGTTTCCGCTTCCCGCCTCCGCCGCGTTTTTTCCGAGGACTGCTGGCCTTTTCCTTTACTTCACGCGCTGCGGCAGGCGCAACTGCGACAGAACCCGTGCCAGACGTTGCCGACTTGGTGTCCTCTTCTTCGGCACCCTGGGTCGGGACAGCTGGGCGCTTTCCACGTCCCGGTGCCTGGCGTCCTTCATCGTCATCCACAGTGATATCAGCTGGAAAACCGAAAATGGTCGGGTCTAGTGGGGGCAGCGAGAGTGCTAATGGTCCCAAGGGATGATAAAGGGGAAGAGGTGGGCCCATGGGGTGCTTTTTGGACTTGCTCGCCGGGGATGCTGTCGCGCTCGCTGGTAACGTATCCCTTCCTGCGACATTAGGCTTTCCAGACAGTGCTATCCTCGGAGTAATGGTGAAAATGGAGGTTTTGACAGAGCGAGGGTCCGAGAGTGGTGGTGACCGGTAAGTGAATTGGGGCTTCCTGCGAATGGAGGATACTGGGCTGCTAGTAGCTGATGCTGTCACTACGGGGCTGATACTGGTCATGCTGGCAACTAAACTGAAGGATATAGGTTAGATGAAGAAAGTCGTGAGACATGAAAACATACAACTTGTGGCCTCGACGTCGAATGGCGGGCACCAGCAACACTCTGGCTGGATTGCAGTGGGGAAAACCGAGTGGCTTCTAGGGCAGTAGAGTGCGGTCGACTGCTGCTGCTGTCTCCAAGAGGAGCGTTGACACGACGGTCGTAGGTAGCAAACACGAGCAGCCTCGAATCAGCCTCCGGCGAAATAGGACTCACGTGGGTTCAGGGGCAATTAAATGACGGTGCTAAGGGTGCTCTAAGGCTACAGTAAATTACATCCGTACATATTCTCTACAGCTGTCCATCAATAAAATCTATGGTTTAAATACTATGTTTCCAAGCTCCATTAGGTGCTTTTCGCAGATTGCGGAAAGATAAAACTCGTGCTCCGAATTATGAGGTTGAACCAAGTTGTGTGCGATTTCGTGCGCGAGAGTAAAGTACCTATCTGAGTGTCAGCACTTGACCTTCCAGTGGACCGAGGACTGTACCAGGAAACAATTGCCGGGTTTATGTCACCCCTTCTAACCTGTTCATCGTCTGTGCCTTCCAGTAAGCGGATGCGATGACGCGTAATGAACCACCTACGCCAAGCCAGATAATATCGCAAATTCAAGAAGATGCTACCATTGCGGTTGAACGCGACAGTGGTCCCTTCGTCTTCGTTGAAGATATGTAGATTTTCCATGGGAAGCTTATAGACTGCTGCCAAGATATTCATCACATGGATAAACCTCGCCACTGAGTCGTGTCTTGCAGAAAGAAACTCCTCAATGTGGGCCGTGTCTGTACCTGAAATACTGTCAGTATTTGCACTGCTAGATTTTTGGGACACCTACTTTGTGGAAGATATATCTTGACGTTCTCCATGGACGCTGTGTCGTTGGGGTTAATGCCCAGTCCTGCACTTCAACAAGTTGGCAACTCACCAACGAGTTTCAATGTCCCCGAATGACCGGAAAGATCACAGTACCCTTCGTTCAGTGACTCTTTGACGATCCGCATCTGTTCCCGATTCTGGAGCAGGTGATTCTTCTCCGGTCTGCATGCGTTGATTGCCATATCAATGTTTGACGCTTGTATCGCAAACTGTCAGCTAAGGCATACGTACGAGCATAGGGAACGTACTGATAGCTGCTCTTGACGCACCACCCGGTTTGCCTGTAGGTGGATAATTCGGGCGAGTCTCGGCAGGTATAGGTGGAGGCCCAGTATCTGTGATATGATTTCCCGTCGGTTTCACTTCCTCCGTGACGGGTGGATAAGGAGTGGTAATGGTCGACTTTGAACCGATCTTGCGTCTCAGGTTCTGGAATGTATTCGGCATACCAGTAGCTGTACGTATGAGCGAGTTATCATCCGACACTGGCTGTTGTGGTGGTGGCTCATCAGTGACAGAGTTTGCAATCCCATGCGGAGGATTGAGCGTCGACGTTTGCTTCGACATCAGGGCGATATTCTCTGCTCTTGCCTTGGCGGCCTCTTGTGTAGCTTGCCTCTCCGCCTGTTGTTGCCTAAGGATACGGTCGACTAACGGAAGGTCAGCCTGGTATCAAGGACAAGCTCTGATTTGATACGCGCCATTATAACCTCTGCGCTTTAATTCGCGGAGAGGAGTAGATAATATAGTCATGAAGAGAAGCGCATCATTAGCCTTCGGTGACTCGAAAAGTAACCGATTCAAGGAAGTCGCGACCCTTGAAAACAGTTAGATTTTGACGCAGATCAAGGGCCTGATCTGCGTACTCATAATACATATCGACCTGGGCATTGCCGGCGAGAAATAGCACGATCCTGTTGTTTTCATATACAGCATAGGCCAAGGCATCAAGCGAGCGGGTCGGTGCATCACCAAAGCGAAGCTTCTTCGTGATAGAGAGCTTACCAAACATTTGAACGACAAAATGCTCCGGTGAGGTTAACCAGGCAAGCGTGAATTTGGTCTTCGAGTGAGTGTGTTCATGCAAAAACAGGGGGAGTCTTTCGAGTATCAGGTTTCGCGTCTCCGCGGCTATTTTGCTGTTGGGTACCGCAGCGGACGTCTTATATGATACTTCAACAACAGAGCTCAAGCGCCGAGACCCAAGGGACAGATAGAAGGCTAAATAGGACCGTGAACATCGTTGCGCAGAGATAAAAGTGTTAACTTGCCTTCCAGTATGTCTTCTTGAGGTGCCGTAAACAAGGATTCGCTGAAAAGCTGATGGGCATTGGTGTCATCGGTGATGACTATGTCACTAGCCGCTTTCAGATCATAAAGCGTGTCCCAGCCGTCATCATCGAAGTCGTCATAATCAATGTTCGCCTTTTCCTTTGGCTTTCGTTTCAGTCCCAACAAGACTTTTGCCCGTCGCATTTTACGAAGTGTATCCCCAGAAATTTGCTGATGGGCCATGGCAAGCTTTCGCAATTCCCCAATGTAACTATTGGAGGTAAAATGATTAGAAGGCATTGAAACAGATTAAAGAAATCCCCGGACTTTGTTGGGCTGTTGTTCAGCGACTCGTAGAACTTTCCTGGATCTTGTAACATAGTACGAGCAATTTCATCCACGGTTGGCTCCTGGCGAGTACCACAAGCGGTCAAAAACGCGTTTGCAGCAGGTCCAAAATCGATGAAGATAAATAGTCTCGAGTAATGGTCATCACCAGAGCTTCGACGGAAATAGCATTGGTTAGGTGGGACCCATCGAAGTGCTACCGCTGCGTTGCTATTTTCCTTGGCCGGTACCATGGGCGTCCTTGAGAGCGTTGTCAGCTGAAAAGTAGTGAAGTCTTAAGATAATGAGTCTCCCGAGCATGGTATGGCATGGACGCATGCGCTCACCTGCTATTCTCCCCGCCAATATTTCAAACCATTGCTTTGCTTGAGGTTCATCTTGAGGAACATTCTTGACGAGGAATGATATTATCATCTGTGAAGGAGGATGTTGCGGAACTTTCAACTTGGCGACTACCTCCTTTGATAGTGTTGGTGGTGTCACTAAGAAACCAAAGGCGGCCCAGTCCGGACTGGCGAAGACCTGTTATGTCTAGGTTAGAAGTTACCATGAAGAGAAGGATAATTTTTATATACCTCTTCGGGGGTACCTAGACAGACTTTGGAGTCTCGTATAGCCGGAATGAATGCAACTTGATCAAATTTCTTGGGATCGAAATCTTGGTATTTAGTATTCACATTGTCAGTAAGATACTTCAATGCGGTCGTTCTAATCTAAAGGATAACGTGAGCAATTGTGGAAGAGAATAGCAATAAATTCAGCAAGCAACCTTCTCATCGGGACTGGCACAAATATTAACAAGGACATCGACAGGTGGATATTGACGTAAATTGAGAGTAAATGCGAGTTTAGCTGGTAAAAGCATTAGCTGAAGATTCGACGGATAGCAAGATGAAACACCTTCGGGAGACGATGAACGCCATTTGTTCTGTGCTCCCCAGTCTAGGACAGGCAAACCGAGTTGTCGAAACACATCCAAAGGTTCGTATAGATCTTTGGCAGCATATCTCTTCGATTTCGCGCCAGGAACACTTTCTGATGTTTCTTGCTTCGGAAACACGGCTGTCAATCGTAAGCGAGTGATTTCGTCATCGCTGAGATTACGCGTTGCGAGATGTTTCATGAGGTCGTTGACAGTCCATTCATTCGTTTTTATCATTCTGTGAAGGCATTCAATTCAGTGAAAACTCTCGTCGTGCATGTTACTTACTTGTTGAACAAAGTTTGCAGCTCCACATCCCTGCGGACCCCAAGACCTTCCATCACTCGTTCGAGTGATCCTCTGATTATGGAGCCTGAAGGTAGAAGAACCACAGGAAGATCACGGAATATGTTCGCGCCCGGAAAATAGACCTCATCCGGGATTCTCAGCCCGCTCGAAGTGGGAATACACTTAAGAGATTTCATCATTACAACAATCTCTCCCTTCATCTCGGGCAAAATGGTAGTCCAACTGCGACTGAGGACAGTCAATACGTGCTCTGCCCAGGGTGCTGACATTGTGATGTCATGTTCAGGGGCAGACCGAGCTTTAGGATCACAGACGTGTTGTATCCATTGGCGTATAGTAAGCTCCGTCCACGGAAAAGACGACTTGAGTGTAGAAGACGAAAGTTGTTTGCTGACAGTGTACGGGAGAACATGATCCGGTAGGGGACCGTCGGGTGGAATGTATTTGGGATCAACGAACGTCTGGATGATATTCAGAGGAGTGATCCTCTCCGCACCAGAGCCTGCCAAACCGGTGGTCATAATGGCCGCATCTAGTAGCTGCTTCTGGATTGAGGACCTATCGGTGACATTGAGTTTCACGCCCGACCACCATTTGAGACAGGCAATAGTCTCTGTCTCTGAGAGCGGACGTGACCGAAGCTCTTTAAGGACATCGTCGAATGTGATAGTTTTAAGAAGCTGTCGGTTTTGTAAAGAAGTTATCATTGATCGAGCCTCGTCTAGAACGTCTGTAGGTATAACCGGAAGTTGTGTCAAGAATCCAGAAAAGGCGGCATCGGGCATCCGAGCATCAGCAATCTTACGGACACCAGCAGTCGTTATGATCGAAAAGAGTTCGTTGTTGGCGCACGAAAAGAATGCCTCCTCCAAACGACCAGCAACTTCTCCAGAAGGTGTGGAAGGATGGAAAGTGAAAAACTTTAGCGAATGGAGGGAACGCTGAGTCAACCGATGTTTGATGTCCTTGGCCAGGCCGGATGACGGGGACGAAGCGCCCTCCCAGAGGCTCCTAATAGTCGCGAGCTCGAGCTCATAGGCCACTCGCGCAAGAAAACCACCAACGAACAACAGCTCCTGATTCCATACTGCGAATTGTGAGACTCTGCTTTACAGAAAAGGGTTCAAAACCTACCAGCAACAGCGCGGTCCCTGAATAATATTCGTCAGTACGGAATGGTAATTTAGTAGAAAAAACAGTACATCAAGTCGATTGACTCTCGTTCAACAGTCGGTATGAATCGGGCCGCCATGTGTCCGCCTGTGGGCTGTTAATAACACCCCAAATACAGTATATAGAACCCTACCAAGTCCTGTGGTTTGACCAGTCGCATGTCCCTAAACCAAATAAGCACTCGCACCTGGATATTGGATGCGTCTTACTATGAATATACGAGCAGAACCCGTGCTGAAAATGAAAGCTTTTAAGTCATGATATTTCTCAATGATACTGACTTTGCCACATACCCATCAAGATCAGCGCGCAGGCCTTGGAAGATAGATTTCTCATTCTCTGCGTCCGATTGCTTGCTAGCATCGTATTCATCCTTTCCAGTCTAACATGACAGTCGGTTTCAATACACAAGATTGTCTTATAAGCACTCACATAGATGAGCTCGTACTTCAACTTACTCGGCGGGTTCTTCTTCGTGGATCTATGAAGTTCTGCCGACAATTTCTTGTCTAAACGAACGTCTACATCGGCAGAAAAAATGGACAAAGCTACACTGGTCACGCGGATCTGACGCGGATCGATGACTTTCTTGGGTTCCTCAGGTGGCGGGGGTACAGATCCAACGAAATTTGTAAAGAGTGACGAGAAAAACCCGCTGTGAACCTGCGGCTTAACAGATCTGGCGGCAGATGGTTTATCACTAGAAGAAGTATAGACCCATTGCATTACTTGGGCACTAATATGTAGAGCTGCAGGTGCTGTGAGCGACACTACAGGGGGGAATGTAAACAAACTTACGAGTAGACTTGAGACTCTTGATGTGCATGATCGACTTCCGACTTGAGGTTTGCAGCCCCCTTGGTATCACCAATCGCTCGTCGGCGCCGGAACTCTTTGTCAAATGTACAAGGCGTTTATCATCCATGTATACGCTAACTTCTGAAAGATAATTCATGAAGGTGATGGAAGACGCCAGGAACCGTGCAAAATCAGAAGCTGGAGGAATGGTAGCATCTTCCCTCAGCACCATATCAAAAGACGTCCATGGACTTGTCTGCTCCGCGTTGGGAAGAGTACCACGACGTGCAAACAGCTTGGAGGGACATCAGAAAGTCAGCAGTGAAACAAAAGCGAACTACGTACTTGATCTTTCTTGTCCTTCCAATAGAATCCCATCCATTGGCCTTTTGTACGTATTCAGAGAATATCGGAAAGTCGACAGTAGCCCGACATACCTCCGGAGGTCACAAACGGTTCTTCCGTAACAGAGAACAGACTATAAAAGCCTAAAACACCCGTGAATAGATGAACGCTTCGAAATAAAAAGTGGGACCATACCTACGCCAAAAGCACCAATCTTCTCCTCGTCTGGGTTTCCTTCAGCTATCAGGCCGATCAATATCTTGGTAGGGTCGTGGCGGCGCATGCCATACCAATCTTTTTCAACCTGCTCCAGTCTTCATCTCTGAAGACAATACCGTTGTTCTTGAAAGTCCATTGATGTACCTGTGGCTTGATTGAGAAACGGATTCAGGACTGATGTAGCCTGACTATACCAGAGCTGTCGACAAGTCCGGTAGTGGGATATCGGAGGAAGAGCGATTGGAAATGCTAGATAGATTGTCTAGAAAGTGTTTCGACTGGAAGTGTATTTCCACCGCTGTGGCTTGCGCATCGTCGGAATTTTGCAATAGTTCACGGAATACTGTGAACTCTCCAGAATAACGGGCGAGAACCTTGTCGATGAGAGCACGTTGATTGACCTCCACGGACTCATCGTGACCAGTGGCCCACTGCAGATTAAGTGTCAGGCAAAGAAACTGAATATAGGCGCGTTCATCTACTCGCCAGAGCGTCCCGGATACCGGCCATGGAAGTACGAAAAGAAATGGTGAGATATCGGCAAGTACGTCGTCAAGCCGTAGTGCCACGTTGTGCAAGTTGTGGCGCCAGATTGCCTAAATATAGAGGTCATCATGAGACGCAGCTTCTGAGGCCTGCCAAATTCCGTTTTTTATAAACGTAGGCACTGTTGCCACTAACCGTACGACGTCGAGCTTGCCAGCCGGTACCGCAGGGACTACGACGAACGACGCGGCGACGACCAGGTAAGCACAGTCCAGGCATTCAAAAATAATCATGACCAATACCAATTTGGCGGCAGCGTGAGAATTATAGTTGGCCAGCGTCCAGTCTTCCGCCATTCACCGGACTTTGGCACACTCTTCCCTCTTCCTCTACCGTGAAGAGAAAAAGAGTCAAAAAATTGTCGTTGCCCAGCGCCGTTCTCCTTTTTCTTTGTTTCAGTGCTCGTTTTTGTTATCTTACATTCCAGGTGCGGGTGTAGCTTTTCCCTATTTCATACCAACCTAAAACAGTAGCAACTGTTCGTACAGGTTGCGTTGCTGGCCTTATTTTCCTCGACGTCCCTTCTTTCGCCTCGTCCTAGTGCAGGCTTGCCTAGAACTCCAGATGTACCACCGTCCGCTGCCAACAGTTCGCTCCCCTTCGCCATACGGCCAGCCAGGCTCGGTGCAGCAATCAGGTCCAAGGCTGACTCCGTTGCTACCATCCGCAGGAATGTCCTATCCAAGCAAAGGCTCTCTGCCCGTCAATGCCGCCTCTTTTGCCGGCTCATCCCAGGCTGAATCCACGAGTGGACCAACCGTGTTCGGAATGCCTTTGAAATACGTATCGTGAGTTTTCTCTCCCAATATTCATTTGCAGACCCTTGATTTTTTCTAGATTGGTGACCCTTGCCGTGCAAAACGCTGCACTGTCCATTGTGATGCATTATTCACGCGTATCAACACCACCTGCTCTCTCGTATTCACCCGCTTCTGCCGTTCTCCTCAATGAGCTGCTCAAGGGCTCTATATCGTTCGTCATTGCTCTTGCACGAGTGAGAGACCCTTCGGAGACTCCTTGGCGCCGCAGGTCAATATGGGACCTTATCTGCTCCTGGCCCTACCCTTGGACCCCCGCATTCTGGTCACTATGTGGAGAAATCTTTAGTCCAGACTGCTGGAAACTATCCATTCCTGCCATTCTATATGTGGTCCAGAATTCTCTCCAATTTGTTGCCATAAGCAATCTCCCCGTGGCATCCTTCCAAGTGACGTACCAGATGAAAATCCTAACGACGGCGGCTTTTTCAGTTGCGCTTCTGCGAAAGAAGCTGAGCACGACAAAATGGCTCTCCCTCTTTTTCCTGGCAATCGGAGTAGGCATTGTTCAGATACAAACTGCCTCCGTTGGTCATGTCGCACCGAAAAACACTCCCGTAGGAAGTGCACATGAATCAGCTCCTCTCCACATACATGTTATGAGCCCACTTAAGGGCTTTGGTGCTGTAACGGCAGCATGTTTCACGTCAGGGCTTGCCGGCGTGTACTTCGAGATGGTCCTTAAAAATTCCAAAGCGGATCTCTGGGTGCGCAATGTCCAATTGTCACTCTTCTCCCTCATTCCGGCTCTTCTACCCGTTCTGTACAAGACTCCTCCCCCGAATTCCCAGGGATTTGCGTCCGATTTGCTGCGTAACTTTGGAGGTTGGGCGTGGGGTACGGTCGCGATTCAAGTGTTTGGAGGCCTGATCACGGCTCTTGTTATCAAGTACTCGGACAATATTCTGAAGGGCTTTGCAACAAGCCTTTCGATTGTCTTATCGTTCCTAGCTTCTGTTGCGTTATTTGAATTTCGCATCACGCCATCTTTTATTATCGGCGCTTCGACGGTTCTTTGCGCGACATGGATGTACAACCAACCCGCCGATCGCGAACCTCTGTCTATCGTCCTGACGAGCCAATCAGGGAAAACAGTTCCATTTCCTGGGACGCCTGTAGCTTCAGACGAGCCCATATTAGGCCAATTTCCTCTCAAGAAGAAGACCTCGCCATTTGGCAGTCCGCGCCTCATTGCTAGCGCATTTGGCCTTAGCAGTGGGGCCGATGCCGCAGCCATCGGACGAATGGATGGATTTACAGACACTCTAGATACAACGAGGTACAACCAAGCACCTTACGGTTCCCCGTACCCCTCTCGACCCCCATCGCGTGATAGGTCTCGACCACCGACGCCTATCGCCAGAACTTCATCCAATTCCCTGCTACCTGAGGGTGGACTGTCATAACGCTGGTGGTTCAATATAACATTCTGATATGACGATAACTCGACCGTTTTTGTTGCCGAGGATGATAGACGAACCAGACGACGCATTGACAAGGAACATCATGCCAGCCCTTTCCACCTCTTTGGTCTTTATCTATTCACATTGACTTTTTTCCTCATTTGCCACGAATCTTCTATACCCCTCAACTTATTACTTTTAGACCGATCAACGACGTAGCATTGAAAGGAACTGTAGTACCCAGCTATTCATCCCCGTACATAATGATTCGCCTATTGTCCCCCGTCTATTCTACTGCCTCGAGTGTTCTCAGTTCCTCTCCCTTCACGGACACTCCTTTGACTCATCCTAGACTTGTGTTTGCAACTATCCTTCAATTGAGACCTTGGGCCTGTGGGTTTGAACGATGTCAGTCCTGAGAGTGGAAGCACGACATGGAAATTTTCGACACAGGACCAGGTAACGTAGTCGCCGAACCCGACGAAGTCGCACGTTCATTTGAATGATCTTATTGACCATTCAGAGTGACAAGATCATGATGGGCTGATCATTGCATGTGCTGTTCAGGACCCGACGAGCTGCGGCCAAGCCAAAGAGTTTTCTAGCTATGTCTGCACGGACGAGGTTTGGAAAGGCTTAAAATTGACCACCACAAGCTCCTACACATGTAGAAATTATACTAGTCCATTATATATCTGTGTGAATTCATAGAAACGGTTACTACTGGTACTCCACTACCAGGCACTTCTTGATAGCAACGACTTTAGTAGCAAGTTATCCTGAGCAGTCGTGTGTTAAGAGACATAGTGCTTAGAATATAAGATACAAGTCTGTTTTTACGCGCCTTGGTATACGTACGGTAGGGTACATACTTAAGCAGCTTTGAGATGAATATTATTTTATTAATATCCGGCCACGTGGAAGCTCCAGTACCTCTAATGGCAATTATCCGGCTGATGTAGTGGCCAGCTCGGTTACCACTACCTCCCACCACCAACAACGACGGTCCTTTTCTCTCCTTACGGTTCCATCTACCGTTCACGGCAGGCCTGAGCACGTATTCCCTCTTTCCGTTGATACCAGGCTGCTGTTGCATGCTGTGCATCTTCCTCTCTTTTCATCATGGCCCTTCGTTTTCAGTCCAACTACAATTTTACAGATGTCCCCATTCCAACTACGCGGCAGCCACCGACCTCTGGCACCACCATTCGCCGTGCAAAGACTCTTACACGCCCAGAACGTAGTGTCGCTCCCGTACCCCTCATCAATCCCCAATCAGCTTCACCCACATCTCCTTCACACCCAACCAATGACTATAACGGCTCAAATGCATGGAGGTTATTTACTCGCGTAGTCACAATTTGGGCGCCCGGTTTCCTTCTCAGCTCAATTGGAGGGTTGAAGGACAAAGCTACTCAGCAAGCATGGCGGGAAAAGATGACGCTGTGTTTTTTGATCGCAATCCTTTGTTGTATCGTGGGATTCATTACCGTCGGTTTTCAGAAGGTCCTTTGCCCAACTTCGGGCAGCACAAATACCGAGTTCATTCGACTGGGTACGCAGTCGGGCACAGTAGGCGTTCAGGGTCACCTGTACAACGTCACATCTGCGAAATCTACTTCCAACGTTTCGTTCTCATCACTCGACCAGTCCGGTGGCCAGGATATTACTCAGCTGTTCACGAGGAGCGCCTCCGACTTCTCAGAATGTTCAGGCCTCAGTTTTCGAGTAGCACTCGATGCTCCTTGCTCCACTACAAACCCGTGCTCGCTCGGCAACCTCAACTCATCTTCTACCTTCTCCAATCTCGGTATGCAAGATACAGGATATATCGTTGGCTATTCATGGGAACAAGTTGCTGCCTCATCCAGCTACTTCGTGATTGATGGCGCCGTTCTGAATATGACCACCTACATAAACCTTCATCCCAATTCCATCCCGTCCGACAACGTTGATGCCGCTCTTCGCACCCTCTTATATAATCAGGACACGAGTTCGGGAAAAGATGGCACTCGCCTCTTTTCCAGTCGCTCAGACCTGCAGTCATCTGTCGAATGTTTGAAGAAGAGATATTATGCGGGTAACATTGACAAAGTCACTCCAGGATGTTTTGTCTCTTCCTTGATTTTATATGCGGGTCTTATTGTCGTACTTGGACTCGTGTTCGTGCGCTTCGTCATGGCCTGTATTTTCAACTGGTTCCTATCGGAGCGTCTTGCTGGACCACCAAATAGCAGGGACTTGGAGAGATCCGCTATTAGCCCCGCAGTTATGCCAGAGGGTGCCAATGTGTCCATTGACAATAAAAATGGTACAGCACCTTGGGCGGGTCCTGCCGGGAGTGCGAAGAAGCTGAACAAGGCCAACATGAACAAATCTGCCCGCTCATTCGCGTCAGCATCATCAACGACTCTCACCAACTCTTCCGCAGATGGTGCCGCTGCACCTATCATGAGTTTGGCATCCATTGGTCGAGAATTGTTCGCCGTATGCCTAGTAACTTGCTATTCCGAAGGAGAGGAGTCACTCAGGACCACTCTGGACTCTATATCACGAACGACGTACAGCGATCAGCGTAAACTGCTGTTTGTCGTGGCGGACGGGATGATCACTGGTGCTGGGGAGAAGATGAGCACGCCAGACATTTGCGTGAGACTCCTTGACGCAGACCCGCGTTTCGGAAACCCAATGCCGATGCTGTACTCTGCTGTTGGATCTGGGGAAAAGGCTCAGAACAGAGCTATGGTGTATGCAGGTCACTATAGTACGTTCGCCCTAATCGTTCCTCTTAAAGTAATTGATCAAACGATTTAGCAACCGCCGGTCGTCGAACACCCACCGTCATCGTCGTTAAATGTGGCACGGAAAGCGAGGCAGCTACTGGAAAGAAGCCCGGCAACAGAGGGAAACGCGACAGCCAACTTATCCTCATGAATTTCTTTTCTCGTGTCACTTACAACGACCGAATGACGCCCTTAGACTTCGATCTTTTCCGAAAAATCCATGTTCTCATGGGTGTGACCCCCGATTTCTTTGAAGTTTGTTTGATGGTGAGCTGGCTTTTCTTCGTCGAGTTACTACCATCTCACTCCCCTCTTCCTAGGTGGATGCAGATACCAAGGCGTTCCCCGAGTCCCTGGGTCATCTTGTCAATTGCATGCATCATGATCCGATGATCATGGGCGTTTGTGGGGAGACCCGCATAGCGAACAAGCGGGGGTCTTGGGTGACAAGCATTCAGGTCTTCGAATACTTCATTTCCCACCACCTTGCCAAGGCCTTCGAGTCCGTTTTCGGAGGTGTTTCCTGTCTTCCCGGATGTTTCTCCATGTTCCGTCTCAAAGCACGGAGAAGTACAGGCGATGACTGGGTTCCCTTGATAATAAAGCCAGAGATTGTGAAGGAGTATAGTCAAAGCGAGGTGACAACTCTTCACCAGAAGAACCTTCTGTTGTTGGGCGAAGATCGTTTCCTTACTACCATCCTTCTACGGACATTCCCAAACCGCAAAATGATGTTCTTACCGCAGGCGCGGTGTAGAACCGTTGTTCCCGACACGTTCTCGGTCCTTCTGTCCCAGAGGCGACGGTGGATCAACTCCACAATTCACAACCTCATGGAGCTGGTTCTTGTGCGTAATCTCTGCGGGACATTCTGCTTTAGTATGCAGTTTGTTGTGTTCATGGATTTGCTTGGGACTGTGGTCCTTCCTATCGCCATTGCGCTGACATATATGTTGATCGTTGGAATGGCGCTAGATCCACCACATTCGTTCGAAGAAGCGATCCCTCTCATTCTCCTCGTTGCCGTTCTAGGTTTACCTGCTGTCCTCATTCTGATTACGACTCGGAAGATTGTGTACGTCGCTTGGATGTGCATCTACCTTCTTGCTCTACCTATATGGAATTTTGTTCTCCCTCTATATTCTTTTTGGCACTTTGACGATTTCTCTTGGGGAGAAACAAGGTTTGTGCTCTTCTCTGAAGTCTTGAGCTCTAGCGACTCATTTAATTTAAATTGATTCACAGGAAGGTTGAAGGTGAAGCAAAAGATGCCGGTCATGGAGGCACTGGTGGGCGCTTCAATGGTGAAGCTATTCCCATGCGCAGGTGGGAAGACTGGGAAAGGTCTAGGCTGCGCAAACTTCGCCGCGATGAGCGGAGGCGGAGAGATCTCGAACGCGCACATCCTGGAGGATACTATGCGGGAGATGGAGATCTGCTCAGCGCAAGGTCGGATGCCAGAAGCCAGTATGACGGTTCTGACACAATATCTCTGGCATCTTCTTCAGAAGATGACCAATGGGGGACGCAAATCGGTGGCTACAACGAGCATAATGCGCAGTATCCCCTGCCTCCTGTTGCACTACTGGTACCTGAAGAGGAAACTCTTCAATCAGCGAAGACCCTTGACGGTGCAGAACTGGAGGCCATGCTAGAAATGGGCTTTGACGACCGACCTCGTCCCACACATCATAGCCCTGTGCCACGTTATCAGCTCACGGACACTTCTACTACCCAACTGGTGAATGTTGGTGATGACAGTTATTCGCCCTTATCACGATCTACCTCGCCCGGAATGCCACCGAACATACACTCACCAACGTCACCGAGCATGTCTTCAAACGAGAGTTGGACACCCGCTGGTGGTCGGCCTGGTGGGCAGCGTGGTCCAGGCGACCGATATGGCCCACTTGGTCCTCTGGACCCGGCTACGAGATTTTGAACGAAACGAATGGACATTTTCCTTTTATTCGGTTGGTGTTTGGATTGCCCATATATCGCTTTGTTTGCTATACCATCATCATCCATCTACCGCATATCATGTCATCCCATGTTTATGTTGCAGCTTGCACCCATGGAATACCTCAACTTAGATCACCCGCTCTAATTGCCCCTCCGTCATACAGTGACTTATTCAGTATTAGTTTGGCTACCTCATCGATTGTCTTGTCGCTCACTCTTGCATCCATAGTATTAACAGATTTCCGTTTGCTTTACTATGTCTTTTCTACATTTTGAGACTCCAATGGACGGTGAAATACAGGTTACCAGCGAGAATCTCTGAATGAATAAGTAGCAAGAGAAAACTGCCGTTAGCTGCAGTGATAAAATGTGCCGAGCAGTGGCGATACTAATGGGCCTATACACATCAATTCATTGTGGCTGCATACCCTTTTTGGCTGACGGACAGTGCTTCGATGACATCAGCGGTCATGACCGGACTAGTACCTGCCTAGTTTCGCTTCGCACAGCGAGGTCGCATCTTTCTCTCTTACCCTCATCAGCATTTGCTATATCTGCTGAGCACTGGACATCGAACCCAGCGGCAGCTCCATCGGCGTCGCTTGTGGCCTTTGAGCGTCCTGGATATAGAATACTTGCGCTGAAACAGCTACGATCCCCAGGTGAGCCCTTCCTTGTTACTACCTGACTACGAGCTCATCTTGAGTAGGCAGGGATGCCTCCGTCATTCGATATTCTCTCAGAGGACTGCCTCGACAGTGCGCGCATCATTATCGCGCGTCTTCACAATACTCACCAGCTTTTGTCCAGCCATCATCCCCCGAATACTTGAACTCGTACCATCTGCGCGCATCGCATTTCTCTCTTCATTAGGAAAGCGTATCCATGAGTCGACTGCTCGCGTATTGTTTCACACTCTAATTGTCCAAGACGATGAGCTGGCTCTGCTGCCATCAGCGGGTATCAGCTCTGCTGCCGTCGTCGCAAACCCGGGTCGTTACGCGATGCATGTGAAGAAGCTCATTGTCCGAGATTCAGATATTCTCATGAGGGCGGCCGATACCGTCACGCTACCCGAAGATGAAAGTTTCGAAACATGCACTCCTTTGAGTTCCACCTGCCTGGAAACCCTGTTGAAGTCATATTCCAATCTCGAAGCATTATGCTGGGAAGGTTACCTTCGACCTCCCGACGGCTTGTGCGAGGTACGTCGCTATTATTGAGTAGATTTTGTTGACTCCTGTCAAACTTGGTACTTAGATCCTTGTCGCCTGCAATCCTCGGTTACGTTCTTTCTCTTATGATCCCCCAACATTGCCCATGTCACAACGCAAGAATCTGCTCAAATGGGATGCGCCTTCTCTTCCTCTTCTGGCTGACCTTCCTATCACGACTCTCCGCCTGTCATGGCTATCTCAGACGGGGACACGTACATTCACATCTCTTCTTCAAGATCTCGGCGAGCATTCCACACTGGAAGATCTTAGTGTTGAACTCGTATGGCTCGATGATCCGTTATGTGAAGCAATAGTGGCAAGCGGCAGGAAGCTTCGTAGACTACGGCTCAGTACAAGTGGTACAAAGTTGACTGACAAAGGTCTCATCGCCATACTGGAAGGATGCGATGCGTTGGAGGATCTTTGGCTTGACCAAATACAAGGTGACAAGCCTGATGAGTCGTACTCTTCCAAAGTTTCACGCTGTGACAGGTCGCTTAAGCCGTGCTCTCTGGTCAAAACCAAGCGGCTTTCCGATGTTGCATCGACTTCGTATAACCATCTCTGAAACCGGGCCTTCTCATTCTTGGGCCACGGACCATCTCACGTCCCTGGAATGTCTGCCAACCGCCGGACTCAGCGAAATGTCTGTGACACGAACGGAAGCGCCTCCGCGCATGTATAACGATGTTCCAATGTACGACCTTACCGTCGACGATGCCGTCTCGTTACAACCATTACCGGCCGCTATGCAACGGATGCTCCGAGAGGCTAAATCATTTACAGTCCTACGATGCGATTTCTGGATGTGTTCTATCGCCGACATCAAAACGATTCTCGACGGTTGCCCCAAGCTAGAGGTATGTGCAACATGCTTTGATGAAATTCTGACATTCGAAACTTAGGCGAACAGTCTGTACAATTCTGTTTGGACGCACCTTTTTCGAAACTTCTTGCCCTGACCTCGACCTTTGCTAATCTTTCAAATCTGAATCAATTACGCGTTTCTGTGAATCACGTACATGCGCCTGGTAAGCCACCCGTGCCCCTGCCACCTCACGGTCCGCCTTCTCTTCCCGTCCCTACGGATTCACCTGTTCTCAAATCGAAGGTCGTCTTGCCCCAACTATTGGACTTTGATCAAATGCAGAATCAAACATGTCTGGCGAAAGCCGATTTAAGCGATCCTTCGATGCCGCTGCTACGCGACATCAAACGCTTTGTTCGAAAATGTCCAAAGCTCGAAACGTTAGGTACTCCCAGAATACATGTCCTGTGCCTGGATCACTGACGTCTACTTTCTATCAAGAGTGGTACGGAAAGCTTGGCCGAGGCTCGTGGGTCGTGAAACGAGCGGCGAAGTGCTCGAAGATCAGCATGAACGTCTCTGTTGAATATCAGCCTCCAAGGATTCCAGATTCTGTATGGGCCATGATGACTCGAGAGCAGGAACTCGAGACGAGCGACATGCGTTGGATAGAAACCGTCAGAAGTGGCCAGGAATGGACCGGAGAGAAGGCCGAGCTTTTGGCAAGCGAGCGTCAAGTTAACAATACGGATGCTGGTGTTTGTGACGGTGCCGATGGTAGATCTGGACGAAATAGAGGAACGCCAAAGAAAATACGAGCGTCATCCATTTCCACATCTTCGTCGAACAGCGACGTAACTCCCTTAACCCCGAAATTATCTTCCGATGGATCCCCTGTTCAGGTGTTTTCGCCACTAACGCCACCACATTCTGATGTGTCTTTTTCGTCAGATCAAGGCCTTCAGGAAGGATTCTTTGTGGTTCCTGAAGCGCCCGCTTTGGGCCCTGTTACACCGGGAAAAGGACGACACCGAAGTGCGACCACCTCATCAAGCCAAGATTCCCGCGCTAGGGAAAGAATCCCCGCCAACAAGGGTAGCAGGGGAAGAGGACGAGGTGGCAGGAGAAATGCGAGCACCTCAGGGATGCCTTCCTCGCAAGGACAGGGATGTGGAAGAGGTGAAAGGAGTTCAAGGTCACTTGGTAATGGAAGGGAAAGAAAGGCACTTTGAACGCCAGGTTTCAGTGGTACTGTATTGTAAATGGATAGCTGTAACTGTACGAGAGTGTACATTATCATGGAAAAGAGAAGCAAGAAAGAGGAATTCTGATACTGCATTTAAATGAGCTTTACGCTTGCCTAGACTTGTTACGTAAGGAAAGTAATGGCGTATCATCAACGGACATTCCTGGACTCGGCTTTGCTCTTTCCACCAATGACTCTCGTCGAATCCGCTGCCTTTCCTCACCCTCACCAGCTCGTTGAAGGCATAGAGAGGCTTCATTGTATGCCAACTGATGTTCCTACCGTTCCTCGGTTTGTGGAAGATACCATTCAGGTGGTCAGTCGTAAAACCTCTCCAAGTTACCGCCAGCATTGACAAAATTTGCATTGAATCCTTACCAGCTAGCTCGACTAGCATCTCAGCACCATACCAGTGATTACAGCCGTATCAAGTTTGGGCCCAGAGGCTGCTCAACTCGATATGTCCCATTGTGCATACATACCCCGGACGTGTACCACGAATTGCGCCTTCATCAAAAGGAATGCAACCAAAACAACTTGTGGTGGTACGGCGAATTCCAGGGCACCAGAGATGTCTCCAAACCATCTGTGAATGCATCACCATCAGAGACGCAATTGGTGCAGGAACTATCGGCCGCCATGGAAGAACCGTTGAATGTCAGCTGCAGTGCACCCGCTGTTCCTTCTGAGATTCCTATTCAGCAGCACCTAGTCAAGACCTCCACTACGCATCCAATCAAGTACGTTCTCAGTGAATATTTACTTCAACCGATCATTCATATCTTTAATAGCATATCTTTGATAATACCTCCGGAATTCTTAGCCCTCATATCTTCGCACCTTTTGCTCAGATCATGTCCTCCTACCTGTATCTGCCATACTATTCCAGAGTGCTCGAGATCATGTAGAATCAGGTCTACCATCTGCGAAATCCCCTCATCTTTCTCACTTGATCGTCTTGTATTCTCTGGCCGCCAATCTGGGGACGAATCTTCTATTCCCCCCGACCCTCCTGTCTATATGCACCCGAAAATCCCTGAGCAACCAACGTCTCATATCCGAACCCGCTCCCATATTTCTCAGGCCTTGCACGCCGCTTTAAATTCCGGCTTTACTTCTGCCTCCATACCCACAGCTCCCCCTACCCTCGATATGAGTCTGCAGTCTGACAAGTTTTCAGCCACATCCCAGTCGACATGCACCACTTTTAACTCGAATCATTCCTCAGTATCGCTATCGCTCTCATTAACCTTTTCCAATTCTTCCTTACCATTGTCACCCAAAAGATCCTTTCAAAGTCTGCGTCGCACACCTTCTGATTCGGAACTAGGAGAGAGGGCGTCCCATTCAGCTCCGGACCTCCTTGTCAACGGTGCATCTGTATCACCACCCGTTCTGTCTTCCTTCACTCTCGGTAATTTATTGTTGTCATCTTGCCCTGGAAAAAAAGGTGCGTTAGATCGTCGTCACAGCGAACTACGCATTAATTTCATGTACAGTCCGGCTGCAGGGACCTGTTCGCGGCCGTTCTGGTGTATGCCGCAATTTAGAGACGGATCTAATGAGGATGAAGGAGCTGGGCGTTGGCTGCATTGTCTGGTAAGTTTTCAATGACGTCACTGTGTAGTTTCACTAACCCCGCTTAACCTTCAGTTGCCTGGATGATGGCGAACTGGAGTTTTTGGGCGCCCGTTGGTCTGAATATGAACGTCTGACACGGCAAATTGGCATCGATGTCCTAAGGTGAGTTTCGTAAATCGCTCTCACGAAATTGCTATTCACAAGGGTTGTCGGAAGGTTACCGACACCGGAGGGTTTGGCCCCTTCACTATCCGCTTCGTCATTGAATGAGCACCTCACCGTCCTGATCCATACCTATACACTCCGTGGCATTCCTGTACTTGTGCACTGTCGAGGCGGCGTCGGCCGTGCAGGGGTCGTAGCGTGCTGTTGGATGATCAGGTTAGGCTTATGCGGCTGGTTTACGGATATGAATCAGCCTTCATTCCATTCTATGGCCCCCTCTTGGCTATCCAACGATTCTTATCGTGGGTCAAACAGCTACACATTTCCGGTCAGGCGTGATACGCTCGAGATGGTCGAGACAGCAATATGCCTAGTTCGAAGACGGAGGAGCGTCAAAGCGGTGGAAACCTACGAACAAGTTAAGTTTTTAGTGGACTTTGTGGAATACCTTAGGGATTCAGCATGAGGAACAGTTATGTAGTTGCACTTATTATTATTATCTGTTGTCGTGTTTGGTTTTCATGTTGTCTCTCTTTGTAAAATCTCTGAAATGCGGACCGAGCATAGTTTCGAACCAAACATATGGGATGAAGAGCTAGAATGCATAAAATAATAGTATACGTATCTCAAACTAACCGGTCTGCATTCGGTTTCCAAGGCCTTGTGCAAATCGACCCCCACGACCACGCGTAGTACCTGTGTACTCGTCAGAGAGATTGAATTGGTTGCTTTTGAATGATACTGACCCCGAGTACCACCTCGTGTTCGTTCACCGCGACCACGTCGTTCCTGAGTTTGCTCTCCACGCTTTTCACCCTTAGCACCATCAGCACGGTCGCCCCATCCACCACTACCACCCATTTTGATGTCAAGAGTCTTTTCGTTTTGCTCCACCATAGCGTTGACTTTATCAGTGATGACCAGCGCCAATTGCTGAGCCCGAGACACCTCCACCCGATGTAAAACGACAACACCGCCCGACTGATCTAAGGAGGCAGAAAGCTCCTCCGTCCATATCATCTTCGAAACGATAGACGTTACAGTACGAAGGGGTAAGGAGAACGTTCTAGCAAGCAGTGAAAGAGAAAGAGTGGTGTAGTGAGCCGAATACGTGAACAAGAAGGTACGTAAGCCTTGCTCCTGTATTCGCCTGTAAATTATCATGAGTGCGTGTAGCCCTACACCAGCAAATAACCTACTTTGCCAACATTTCCTTCACAGATGCAGATTCGGGCATCAAGCTCCAGATCTTGATGCTTTGTATCAGATCTCTGCACCGCTCCCATTCACCATCCTGAAGAGCTTTGCTGGCTTGCATAATATGATCCCTGGTGCTCTCAGGAGGTCCGGTGAACACCTGCCTGTCTGCGAAATCAAGCAGGCGTCGGAAAGGCTTGGAGATGGCTTTCCGCTTGAGCTCCTCAGAGTCGATACTCGCAAGCAAGGGTATTTCCACCAGCATGCTAGACACGAGGAAAGCAGCTTCTAGCAACTCTGTGTTGATGTGCATGTGGAAGGGGAGCTGTCGTTGCTTCTCTGCCTTCTCTTGCTCCGGTGTGAGGACCTGGAACCGCTGCTGATGAACGCCCTGTGCGAGAAGCTCCTTGACCCTCTGTGTCGTGAATATGTCTTGCAGTGTCGATTGGGCCTCTTTAATAAGTCCACACCTGAACGCGCACAGACCAAGTTGCACTACAGTACGGTTATACAAAATCTGAGTGGCAACATCGGCAGAGTGGATGGATTCTTGAAGATGCGACATAAGTAGCATGTCCCGAGCGGTGTGGAAATCGTTATGCAAGGCATGGTGGTAAATGTGACTCAACATTGCACGCGTCCGAAGCAGTGAGTTGCCGGCACCATACAGATAGACACATAGTTGATGGATCAGAAGAGAGGTTGTGCCTTGCAGTAGGTTCATTTTTGGTTTTATGTCAGATGTATCGATACTTGCTTCGAGCGCTTGGACAACGGGGTCAGGCTAAGAGTTGTTACTTAGCCAAAAAATCAGATTGAGGCAAGTAGACCACGGACCTTGGAGTAAATATGCTCGAGCCTTCTCATGATGACCCGTCCAAGTGGTTCCTCTTGATTTGTCTTCTCATAGAAAGCTTCCGCTCGGCAGATCGTGTAATACAAGACCTTTTCGTCTTTCAGTCGATCAACATATTCCGGACCGTGCGGATCGATATTTTGTAGACTCTTGGTGAACTCATCGTCGAGTCTGTCAACAAAACTGATGATACTGCCACGTATCCGCACAACGCCATCCTTTTCGGTAGAAGGAACTCGCTCCACCATTTCATCGTAATCTTCGGTGATCTCCTGAACCGAATACGTAGAATTTGAAGCAACGATGGAAAGTAGTTGGTCAACTTCTCGCTGGGCAGACAGCCACAGCTCGATGGGCATATGTGTAGCTACCGAGGAGTTGTAATCGAAACGCGATGAAATGAGGGCAAGAAGAACACGAAGCCGCTGGTAGGTCGTGGCAGCCACTTCGAGGAGCTTTTCGAGAATTCGGATTTGCTCAGCTCTGTCCGTATTCTGGTAGACAAATCAGACCGCATTCGTATGCACGGAAAACGAATATATAACCTTTTTACCACGTGCTTCCTGTACGGCTTGAAGGTTCTTGAATATGCTCTCTGATGTGAATTGCATGGTTTTCCCGCCCTTCCCAACAGTTGTGAAGTCATCGATAACTTCACCATCAGCATCGCCACTCCTGGCTGCTGGCCGCGCAGCTGCAGCTGGAGGTGCTTCGCGAGTCGTCAAAGCCGCGTAGTCCCGTTCAAATGTTTCTGGGTCCTTAACAAAGGTCAACGGCATGAAACAGACTGTAGCGCATCACTTACAGCATTGTATTTAGAGATGTCCTGCTCATACTCTTTCATACCCTTTTTGACCTTTTGCTTCATGGCGGTAAGAGCCTTGGCGTTTGTAGCGTTCATCTTTTTCTTTGACTCTTTCTCTTTGGCGATAGCAGCATTAAGAGAGGATTCTAAGCTGATGAGAGCTTTGATGTAGAAGGGAGGCACCGGCTCCGAGACGTTATGCTGGCGTTGAATCATACGCACGAGCTTGTCGAATTCTGACAAGGGCCATTAATATGGAGGCTAATGTAAAGATACTGGTACGCACCGTTGGAAATTGCAACCCAGTCATTGATTTTCAAGGCATTGTCGATAGCCTTGCCCGTCGACTCCATATCTGCGAGACGTCTTTCCTGGGCGCTCATGATTCTTACACCCGCTTTTGTGTCCTCTTCCGAATCTTCATCCTCAGAGTCGCTACGAAGAGGCAGTCCAGTTCTCTTCGCGGGTCGTGCATCGTCATCGCTGTCGCTATCCGAGTCTTCAGATTCGTCTGAATCACTCGAACTCGAATCTGATCCAGCGGTACGCAAGAAACGGGACATGGCTGGCTTCGCTGCAGAGGCCGCTGGTCTTTGGGTTGGCGCGTCGTCGCCGCTGGACATGGACTCATCGTCGGATTCCTCGGAGTCAGAGTCGGAGTCGCCAGCTTGCCTGAAGAAACGGGACATTGTGGTATGGTGCGTACGGTGCCGAAAGGAAAAAAGTGACTAGCGAAAATTAGAGTTTGTAAGGGCTTAGAGCAACAGAGACAAAGAAAGACCGGCGTGACGGCACAGAGCAAATCGACTCTACTCGTCAATGCCACGATAACAGCAGACAGAGTTCTCTGCCTTTCACCTTCAAGCCCGAATTTAAGCTGAATATGCCCCCTCACCCCGATACCCGTCCTGCGAAGAATGGTGGAACATACAATGTCCTCCTTACAGGATTTGGCGTATGTGATCATGTTCATTTATTGATGCTAGTCGAGGCCGACTTACGCTTTGCTCAGCCATTTGGACAACATAAAGAAAATCCATCTTGGCTCGCCGTCCGACCCCTGCAGAATACACTTATCACCCTTGACCCCCATCCTGACCCGATCGTCGCTGATCCTACTGCCAGTCCAGCCGCAGATGGTCCAGCGATCCTGAACGAAGAGCCCAAACGTTTGCCGCCCGCTGAAATCCGGATTTCGACACTGGAGATACCAGTTGAATACGAGACGATCATGAAGATTGTTCCGGGACTGCATGCGCGACCACCTATTCTCCCAGAACAAGTCCAGGGCAATCCTCTGTTTCCGGCTCCGCCAGAACGAGGCTATGACTTTATCTTTCACATTGGAGCCGCCGGACGTGGACCATTACGGATGGAGAAGCTGGCACACAAAACCGGCTACCACATGAAGGACGTGTCGGGGAACTATGCTCCAACATCCAATACCAAGAAGTCAGAAGAAATCAATGGCGCGGCCGCAGCCGCAGGCGTTGTAGTGGCTCCTGAAGGACAACCTCGACTGCCTTCAAGTGAAATACCACCGGAAACTACTCCACTTGACAGTTTTACTTCACGCGTCCATCGAGGGTATGGACATGGCTACGAGCGCTTTACGGAGGGTAAGATGGCAGCTATCAATTGTTTTGGATATTGAACCTACCGCGATCTATAGAGCTCCTGACTGATATCGACGTTACACGCCTAGTGCAAGACATGAAGTTGGCAGGAATTGAGGTATGTGATCCTGCTGTTCACACTGCTGACTCCCTGATGATGTGGCTGGTTGCAGCATGTATATTCGTCGATGGATGCAGGACACTACCTCTGCGATTTCATCTATTACGGTTCACTAGCGGAGGCGCAACGCAACAGGAAGCCTTACGACAAGTCCAATCGCACACGAGTGCTGTTCATGCACTGTCCACCTGTAAATCAACCTTGCAGCACAGAGGATGTGACGGATGCAATCAAGCAAATCATCGTATGGGTATGTGAGGATGGCGGCTCGGATTCGTGATAGTACGAAGAGGAAGTAGGTTTTGTTACCAACTGTTACCACCTGTAAATATTTTTGTAACTAATATTTTCATATTCCAGCTGAGTATTATTTAATTAAATATTTTTGGCTGGGATCTGCGACCGGTGACGTCGACGATGACTGACGTCATCAGGGAACGTGATGTCATCGCTATCCCCCGTCTCCTTATATACGACACAACTTGTTCAGAACCACCACGATGTCTTCCAACAATTCCTCGTACGCCTCTGCCGCCAAGCGTGCGGTCGACGATAATCACCCAGACCCCTTGCCGGACACCGGTCTACTCAACACAACCCCGTCTTCAGCCAATCCTGTCGTGGACGACATCGCAAAAGTAAATCTCGTACCCTCTGACTTCAAATCCAATCCCATTACGGCCACTTCCGCCAATGCACCTCCTCCCGACTCTGATTTGTCGTCCAACAAGAAGCGTTCCAACAGGCATCTTCGTGAAGTCAAGCAAGAAGGATATTATCTTTGGGACGTTGCGAAGGACTATCTCCTCCGTCCGGGCGTCGCTGGCGGGATAATTGGAATAGGTATGCAAGATTTGAAGCCTTCACCACTCGCTGACGATTCTACCCAGTCAATGTCGGTATACTTGCTGGCGCAGCTCGCTCATTTTACACGCAACCACATCTTCGCCGAGACACAAAGGCCATATCCGCAGCTGTAGCGGCAAGCATTGCTCTTCTCTCCGCCGAAGGATTCGCTGTCGAAAAGTATAGCAAAACTCCAAAGGGACAGGAGGAAGCTCGCCGTGCCAAAGAAGAAGGCAGTCTCATCTACCGGCACCTTCATGAGCAAATTCTTCGTCCCGGTGTGCTCGGAGGGCTCCTTGGTATAGGTTCGTAAACAAAAATCATGAACGAATCCCCCTCTAATGTGCTGTAGTTAACGCCGGTATCTTGGGTACTGTGGGATACTTCTCATACATCAACTGGGATAAACCTACCTGGGATAGGCGAGTCGTTTCTGCAGTATCTGTTGGTATTTTGGCGCTTTGGAGTGGTGAAGGGTTAGTCATTCTCCTATTGTTCGCCGAAAATTACATTAACTTTCATCTTCCTCCAGCGTCGTGGCAGAAAGCATCAGATCCTCGAAACATCAATGAAAGTAAGTAGTCACAAATAAATCATGGTTAAATTGGCAATGTAAAAAACAAATCAACTGTACACATGTTGCTGTACACAAGCAATAACTTTTATCATCGTCCTATCATTTTGGACAGGTCTCAACAAAAATTTTCTCCGAAGCGAAGTTTACATTATATATATCATCAACCACGTCGTACGGGATAATATTCAGCTGTTCAAGTTTTGCGATCTACCTTCCCAATCATGACTGTGATTCTCTAACAGTTCCCACTCCCGCAAGGCCGCTTCGTCCCATATCTTACCTGACTTGTCATCAACTTTCTTCAAAAATTGCTCGCCTTCAAATTGAATCGGCATGTAATTGTTGTGCACGGGATGGCTAAAAAATCTTCAGAATTTGAAGAGAAGTATCAGCTGCAGACGCACGCGTAGTCAGGGTTGTAGTGATAATCCTTGGAACATCCTATCTCTTTCAAAAGTTTTGTGGGAGCATTACGAATCTGCATGGGGACCGGAATGGTCATATCTAGCTGTGCCGCGGCCTCAGCACGTTTGTAGGCCTCGTACGCTCGGGTGGACTTCGGTGCCTCGGAGAGGTACGCCACGAGATGTGCCAAGTTAATGCGACATTCTGGCATTCCAACATTCTGGCATGCCTGAAGAGTAGCCATCGCCTTGTAAGGAAAAGGAACGAGCATAAATGGATGCCTACTTGAGTATGAATTGAATGTACTCACGAGTGGTAAAGCATGGTTATCAGCGAGGCCGATATCCTCACTGGCACAAACGACCATCCGCCTGGCAATATACAGCGGGTCCTCACCTGCAGTAAGCATTCTCGCTAACCAGTACATGGCGGCACTTCCTTGACTTCCTCGCACACACTTGTGAAGTGCAGAGATCATGTCATATCGACTGTCACCTGTACGATCGTACGACGTAGACACAGACCGTTTCATGGATGTGATAATATCTGCTTCAGCTTTATTGAATGGCGTATTGACGACAAGTTCCAAGAGCGACAGGGCCGTCCTGGCATCCCCTGCGGACATAGAGACCATAGAAGCTATGACTTTGTCCGTTATTTGAGGGAAAGACTGCGGTACGTCCGAATGCGATGATTGGGATAAACTCTGAGAAGATAATATCTGCTGGGGGTCTGCACCGTCCGCGTCAACCTTGGGTGATAACTTTTCAATAGCCTGAGCTATGATTTTCTGAATATCGTCATCTGTCAATCGTTCAAGTACGAATACCCTGAAATACGAATTGGATCCGTGAACAGAATAGAGTATACCTTACTTACCGACAGCGAGAAAGTAGAGCCCCCGTCAATTTGAATGATGGATTCTCAGTCGTGGCACCAATGAGCTAGATTTATCGAATGAATAAGAAGTATACTATGAGCAATCCTGACAGAACCTGGATCTGTCCCTGTTCGACGAATGGTAGGAATATGTCCTGGCGCGTCGGATAATATCAGCTGCACTTGTCTGGAAAAAGATAACTAGATTCACCTGCTGTCCCTTGTTGAATCGATGAACCTCATCCAAGAATAAGACCGTCCTCCTGGCAGAAAGATTAGAAAGGTCAGATAGGGAAATTTCTTCAAACAACCTTCCAGTCAACGATAGCGTATTCTTAGCTTCCTCGAAAACGGCGCGGACGTCATTGATTCCCACAACGGTGGCACTCAATTCTTTGAAAACCGATCCCGTCCGCCTCGCAAAAAGTCTGGCCAGCGTCGTTTTACCGCAGCTATGAGTAAAGATTATCAGTAGTCATCAAAACCCTAGCGACACGGGGATAAACAAACGCACCCCGGAGGACCCCAAAATATCATACTGCCAAGGGCTCCATTGGCTACGCCGCTCATGAATAATGAATCAGATGAGGTTAAATGAGAGTGCCCTATAAACTCTTCGAGATTCGCAGGGCGCATTCTCTCGGCCAATGGAGCCACACTCCGAAGAGAGGACGAGATTTTGGCGCGTTTGGATGCCACAGGAGTGGGAGAGGACTGGGCTTCGGCCGCAGGGCGTTTTGCATTGCGAGGTGTTCCAAAGACGGCGCTATCAACTTTTGTTTTTTTCTTCATCGTAAAAATAGGTGCGAGCTCCTGAGAGTGGCGTTCCTGTGAGGACGACGGTGGATCTGGACATCCATCGTCTATATGGGTATTGATGTCGCGTTCCAAGACGCGTCGAGAGCATATAGGACTTGAAATACGTCCGTTAGCGTGAGATAAGTCAAAAAAAACACGCGTCAAGTGCGTACCACGTTACTGTAAGGAAAACCAGAGAGCAAATCAAGACTCGGATTCTTCGCATTACGAAGAAAAGATTCAACTAACCGGACTCTTCTTTCATTCCGACCGGGTTACTTATGTACGTGGTAGAGCTTCAACAGGCAGGCTGCCGCAGCGGCAACGCGAAGTTCTCACTGGCAGGTGATCGACGTCACTCGTGACTATCCACAGTCCAGACGGTCCGGCGTCCAAAATTGATGAAAATATATAATACAAAGGTGTAAATAGTGTTGAAACTCCTAGACTGGTATATACTTCGATGGCCGATAAATTAGTACACGC
Organism: Armillaria ostoyae; assembly: GCA_902506015.1. Taxonomy (NCBI): domain Eukaryota; kingdom Fungi; phylum Basidiomycota; class Agaricomycetes; order Agaricales; family Physalacriaceae; genus Armillaria; species Armillaria ostoyae. The sequence goes on from LR732082.1 coordinate 2,124,875, forward strand.
CAGGTAGCAATTTATGGGGAACTTTTGCAGCCCAATTCGCCCACTCTTCTGGGAATTCCTTCTTCAGCGCCTCATCCTCCTTTGGCATACGCCTCAAGAGCCCTACAGCTATGGTAGTGACTAGGACCAGAAACGTGAGGGCCAAGAGTCGACAGGACGTCATTTCTAGGGCTCCACAGGTTCGTGCCCAAGAGCCCTACATAGGGTTAGTCATTATTAGAAGCAAACTGCACAAGAAGAACTCACGGATGAAGCGTGCCATAGTACGATCCCCAGGGTCGCACATATTACGCCAGAGTACCCCGGGTGTCGGACTACGGTGTACGGACCTGTACGAATCAATTCATGGCCTTCCCTGATGCTCATCTCAAATGTAAAAAGCCTTCCCAGCTCCTGGTAACAGCGGTACCGAATGTACCCCCCAAGAGTGGTTAGGAGAATGCCCAGCAAGAAGAGCGGCGTTATGCGTATCTGGTCAGCGCTCCCGGTGACAACCAGGGCTGAAAGCACGCTTCGAGACAGGTCATTCTCAGGGACTGAGCCCGCTACAATTACTGTTGACTCGGCGATTGCGCCTAGCCAACAAATAATCTTAATGTCATCATGAGTAACGATGCCGTTGAAGGCGGTGGAACTCACCTTTACTAGCAAGGGGCCAAGTCGTTGTTTGACGATGACCTCCAGGCACGTTGACGGTGCTTTTTCGCTACTGTCAGGAGGAGGATGCGGGGGTGTTACCGAGATTTGTAGTCCCAGCATCGCTAGAAGCATAAGCGGGATCTTGGCGCAAGACATTGCAGAGACGGCTACGGAAGTAGCACTGTTCATTACCTCTGCTTTATAACGTCTTGCTAGACCCACCACGCGGATCTTGCCAATCTCGTTGTGGCAACTCACGGTACTGGTAATAAAACAGTTAGGTTGAGAATCTACATAAGAATGCCGGTAGAATACAAACTTCCTTCCTACAATTCACAATCGCAAACTGAATCCCGAAGACCGCACGCCAAAGAGTCTATCCCGGGGGGGGAATGTGGCGTCGTAAATCAGCTCCAGACTCGTAACACCTGGGTCATCAACAATGGACGACTCGATGAAGAGAAGGCAAGAGAATCGCCGCTATGTGTCTGTGAGGTACCCACACGTACTTCGAAGTAAGGCAGATATTCTTCCGAGAGAAGCTACTATCGGATACCTTAATCAAGACAGAGTAAACCCCTACAAGGGACACGATTGACTCACCATGTCAGGACCGCCTAGGAGCAGTTGTCAAAGAGTATACTTGGTCGGCTATATGCGTAAGTTAAACACCAATATGGAAACGAAGCGTCGCCAGCATGAGCACAACCAACACCAAAAGCCCGTGAAGTGAAGACCAGAACACCTCATTGATTCCTATTGAGCAACCGGAGATGCAATCAACGCATACTCTTCGATTTCACCGTAATGAAGATGCAACTAAATTCACGGACGGATCAGCTAATGTACACCTGAGAGACAAAGCGTACAAAGCGTTGCTTCAAATAGAAAATACTCCGCTTGGAAAAAAAGTATAATGACACGGTTGTTACACGGTGCTAAGGGTTACTTGATGGTCTTGAAACGGCCCCAAGGCTTCCAGCACCAGACCGCACTTCAGGAGTATGGAGGAATGGGTTTGAAACGGCGTCCTTACGGAACTAGCGGATATCACGCCTTCAACAAATGAGTTGTTACGATCTTATGCATTTCTATCAGTACGACATGACAAATTACACAGATTCTGAAGGTGATAATCCATCAGTAAAATCAGCAAATATGTATAAAGAAAGAACTTGCGTTGAAGAATGCTGTTAAGCTTGGTGACTCGTGATTGGACACTCAAATCGATGGTTTTGTCACCAAAGTCGACTACGATACCGCCCAGTACAGAAGGGTTAACCTACCCAAAAGTGTTAAAGAATGAATGATAGATATTTGAGAGGCGACATACCTTGTTGGTGACCTTGAGAACCTGGGCCTTCTGAGCGGCCTGAGACTGCTTCAATGTCGTCTCAAGTCGCGTTAGAATATCTCTGGGAAGAGGGGCGGCAGAGGTGACAACAACGGTGAGCTCTCCCCTGTGCTCTGCAACCAACGCATTGAAGCCCTCAATCACTCCTTCCAATTCTCCCAACCTCCCGTTCTCCGACAAAACGGTCAACAAATTCTTGGTGATTTCGGAAGTAGCATCCTTCTTTGCACCGGCATCCAAAGACGCAAAAATAGTCGCCAGGTCTGTTGCACGATCATTGGCCGAGAGAGTAGGGTTGTGAACGAATCCCCTGACGCCGGCGTCGTTTTTTATGAGCTTGGACACGCTGGCAAGGTCGGATTCGACCTTTGTGAGGGTTTGGGAAGATTTTGCCAGGGCAGCGCCAAAGGCAGCGCTGGCATATTTGGTGGATATCGCAGACGCTGCACGACGGCCGAATGCAGGAGCAGACTTGACTGCACGGGCAGCAGACGAGAGTAACATGGTGGTGGTCGTTGTGGGCCTTAGTATACCGGTTGGTTCCGACTGTGTGACCAGAGTGTGACTGTGTGACCGAAACATGGCGGTGACATATCTGAGCTTACTCCACCCCCTGCCAGCAGCCACTGGAGCTCGTTCTGTGCCGCTCACCGTCATATTTAGGTAAAGGGATACCGACCCTTTTCCTCATTTCCTGCTTTTGTTACACCTCGACATCGAAAATCGTTGGCAACAGTAACCGACGACGACAACGGCATCCAAGACAATAGTTTTCCGTAAGTGAGAACAATGGCTGTAGCTCGTGACTAACCTTTTTGACTTATATTAGGTCCCGCCCCGTTCCTCCTCTCCCTTTCTTCTTTATTCTCACCGTCCTTTCTCCTTGTTTTTCTCTCTATTGTCTGGTGTTCATGTCGCCTGGTCTCGCCTGGTTGCGAGCTATCGCTTTGACGACCCTGCTGACAGCCTCTGTCTCATATGCACGGGACGAGATTTTATGTGTGTGCTGTAGACATCTTTTGTTTTGCATTTCCTGACTATTTCACAGTTACCTCCTCTGTGACATATTGCGACCCTCCAGAGACATTGCTTGTTCAGCAATTCGACATTGTGTACTACAACAAGAACGAATCCATTTTCTTTAACATCTCAGCATCCAGTGTCGTAAGTACGCGCGCCTTCCGTCTTACAGAGTATCTTACCTCTCTCCAGGAAGAGAACGTCAATGTTACAGCCAATCTGCTGATCAACGTCTACGGCCTAAGTCTGGTGAATGTCACCATCGACCTTTGCGACATACTCGGAGGCGCTCTTTGCCCCCTACCACAGTACAACTTCGTAGGGTCTGACACCCTCTCACTGCCCGCATCACTAAACGTGGCCGACAAAATACCGGGGATAGCTTTTAAAGTCCCAGACCTCGAGGGATATGCGCAGCTGTCCCTGTTGGAAGTAGGAACAGGCAATCTTAAAGCATGTGTGCAAGCCACTCTGTCGAACGGGTGGTCCACACACCAACCTGCAGTTAAATGGAGTACAGCAGGTGTTGCCATTGCCGCCCTAATATCAGCTGCCTGGCAGTCACTTTCGCCCACAGCCCTGGCACCCTATCGATTTCTAGATCTGCTTTATTTATATCAGACGATTGCATCAAGTGCCTTTCTGGACCTCAACTACCCTTCCGTTTACCGAGCATTTGCTCTCAACTTCGCATGGGCCATCGGTCTAATATCTTCAACCTCCGAACAAAGCTCTATAGACAATATGCGATACATCACTGGAGGCACGATGGCAAATTCAACCTCCGGATCCGCTATAGCTTTCGTTAATCGCAAGCTGAGCCCATACAATGACCACAGCCTCATCAGCACCAACACCGGCTCTTCGGGCTTTTCTCCCCTCAATTTGGGTCGTAGATCATCCTCCAGCATTTTCGAACAAGCAAAGATTCTCTCCACAGATGGTGTTGCGACCGTAACATCATCGTCTTCAAATGTCCTCGAAGCTGGTGTCCCTATATATGCCAATTCGATACACATTGCCACAGCCAACACTTTTATGACAGTGTTTTTTGTTGCTCTCATACTCACCGCGATTACATTAGCGGTTTTTGGCCTGGGCTATGTTGGTTTGCTAGCAATGCATCGTTTCCGTTTAGGACGGGCGGAACGGCGGGCTGAACTAAAGGCCTTGTACCCATCATTTGTCAGAGCTTGGTCATTGCGACTGGTATGTGCATCGTTCTCATTAGGAGTGCAAAAGTCTGATACAGCGTCCTAGGGCCTTTTATCTCTTTATCCCATTGTTGTTTTCGCTTTCTATCAGTGGACCCTCAAAGATTCGTGGCTGTCGATTCTCTTATCTGTCATTGCATTCCTTGCTGTAGCATGCGGCACGGCTTACCCCGCCTACATTACCATGCGTACTGCGCGCCTGTCCACGGCATACGCTCTTTATTCCCGTCCACCAATCATCTCATCCCATGGTCCGCTCTATGCGCAGTACCGCACAGTGCGCTACTTTTTCTTCCTGATACCGCTGGCTTGCGTTTATCTGAAAGCGATCTTCATCGCTGCTGTCAAAACGAGCGGCTTGGCCCAAATAATCCTGTTTTTGACCGTGGAGGTCAGTGTCATGACGAGTGTTGTTGTCCTCCGTCCGCACAGGACTCGAGGAGCAGACGTACTCGCATCGTACCTGGCTATCGTGCGCCTCGTTTGCACTGGCTTAATGATTGCATTCGTTGAGCGCATCGCTGTCAATGCGATTCCAAGAGTGGTCATAGGCATCGTCATGGCCGTCATATATTCTGTGGCCATCATCGTCGTTGTTATCAACCTTGTCTTACACTGTGGTATCCAGCGGCTGTGGACAAAGCAGGAAAATCTGCCGCATGAAGGATCTGCCGACGATACAACGGAGAAAGATGGCCGTAGGTCATCATTCACTCGTCCCAAAAATCCAACACCCGAACGAAACATCCCGTTGGATCCCGAGATCAATCAGCCGTACACACCGTTGACGCCCCCTTCAACGGCAGATCACGGTGTGAATAACCGCGATTCTGCTTCTACAAATTTTGGAAACCTTCTTCCACGGAGATGGTCATTTACGCCATTAAGTTCTCCAACAGACTCTCATCTCTCCCATCCGTCGCTTAGTAGTCCTTACCATACGCAAGATCTAAGTCCTCGACAGCATACATGATCCATTACGCACCTAGATTTGTTCATCGCACGTTATTTTTCATAGATCATCACATTTTTGGCCCCTAGGGACCTTGGCACATAGTCGCTCATTTATATCCTGCTCTCTAAGAGTCTAATCATCGTGTAGATATCATTTGTATTGCTAAAGGGATTCCAAGCAGAACATTTCATGAAAGGACTGTAGCGGAGTGCACTTGTAATCGAACGGCTATCTCCATGCACAGCTGCTTCCGAGCAACGTCGCCATTCGTTGCTCGACTTCCTTTTTCTTCCTCCAGAATATCAAGACGTTCATTGGCTACGAAACCTAATTCCTATCCCTTTCCTCGAAGTACGAATCCTACACCGCACCAAATATTCCACCTACCGCGGTCGGCGTCACCAGAGGACGTCAAAGCAAGATGTACGTGCTGCCGTTTCCTGACTTTCAGTAAGCAGCTGAAAAAGGGCCATTTCTGTCACCAGACTATGAACTCGTTCGTATATACCATCCCGACACGGTAGACTCGTCTGTGTCGTCCAAGTTGGCCCATGCTCGATTCCAATCCATAACAGATGCTTACAATGTTCTTCGTGGAAAGACGGCGGCCAAACCTGATCCCGTCAGCGGAGCCCAACAGGCGACTACCGCAGCACGGAGAGCAATGCATGTTCGGCGTCATAGAGAATTGTACGAGGGCGGCGCTGTTGATGACCGCTGGAAGGATCGTATGATAATTGCTGGTCTCATTGCAGTGAGTAGAACGCTCACTTTTAGCTGCCTTCATATTTACACCAGACCTCAGACTGTCGTTATCATCGCTGCCCAAGCAGTCATCGTGCGGCAAACAAAACTACAAGAAGCTCGTTCTTTGTACTCTAGACGAAGTCCCCAAGAGGATTCTCGGTTGTCATCTTCCTCAGTCGAACCCGAATCATAGCCATAGTCCATGAAATAAATATTTGACCGGTATTTCCTATCTATACTCGCGCGCGAAATAACTCAGAAATAAAGACCTGTCCACCCTCGAGAATTCACCAAAATCTCATCCCCACCATCCTGATCCCCGACATAGTGAGTCCAGGCTTTGCCTGATTTCCCATCCCCAGGCAACTCCGTCGCGGACTGTAAACCTGTAGCAGTGTATGAACCGGAATGGAGCGCAACCAAGCCGGAAAATCTAGCGTCGCGATAGGTTAAATAGAGATCCCCGTTTCTCGAGGAAGTGTGCTCGCTACTAATAGGTCTATGAGAAGATGAAAGGTTTTCGATATAAGATACATCTGTGCGACCAGCTCCAGTCACAGTGTCGAACGATGCGGGGTGCGTCAAAGGGATTGGGTGAACCCGGACATTTGCAACGCCATCGCCTCGTTGAGTCGCGATAGAGGTGCTATTGACAATAGCCGTGTCACCAACGATCCATCCACGATAAACTTCAAGTTTCAATGTATCCGCCAAGAAACGTTCGTGAGGTAATATCATGTTGTTACTCTTCGTGGCAAACAAAGTAACGAAGACGCTGTCTAGATCGACTTGAGAATCCGGGTCGAATTGGACGTGAGTCAAAGTGTGCTATACTGGGCTCAGCAAAATTTCGACTGTTAACGTGTGACTGGTAAAGCTTACCGAGGCCACATGCAATTTCTTCAGGTTGGGAGGAATGTGCATAACGATATCAAAACGCATGCAAGACGATTCCTCCAGCCGTGGAGTGGAGACTAACAGACGACTGTTTTTCACTTCCTCCTCCTCGGTAGGATACGTGAGGGACACCTGTTTGAGCAACGACTCATTGTCGGTTGTCACAGTAACGTCATAGGAAACGTCGACCGAGTCTGCGGCACCTTCGGCGAGTACAATTGTTCCGACAGCACCGCCATGGATGTCGATGGAATGTTCAAACTTGTCACCGACTGGAACCCGGACCGTGGTTTTGTCACCTTCGAAAGTATAAGGAGCAGCAAGGCATCCGAGGGAACTGCTGTATACTGGCATGTTTTCAAGACCGGTAGGAGCAGGCTAGGAGCGGTGGATTAATATGTAGTCAGGTAGGAAAAGCAGGTTCACTGACAGTAACAGCCCATTTGATCAACTTGACGGTGTAGAATAGCCCAAAGCCTGCAAAGACAATTCCGACTGCCTTCCAGAACAGAGAGCAACTGGGAGAAAATTAGGATTTTCTGGAATTGTCTCTGACAGAGGACTTACTTCAAACCACAGCACATGCAACACGCCTTAGATCGTTTTCGTTTCATCCTACGGGTTGCCGGAACCTCAGTATTTAGTAGACTAACTGCTTCCTCGTTGTCGCCATCGGTATACGGAGGAAGATGTTCCCCAGCGGCACCCTCTTCATCGCTGGCAACTTTATTGTCTAGATCAAAACAGTCAATGTCCGTCGCAAGAATAAAAATGACTCTGGCTCACAGTCATGGGCTTCTTTGAGCTTGAGAGCCGCCCAAACTATTGCAATCCATCCAAAAAATGAAGGACCTCGAATACGAAATCCAGTATTAGTCTGCGGGTCGGACATTAAGACAGAAAGAGTGATAGATAAAGGAGAGATAGATAGGCGTTGACTGTGGCGAATTTGATGGCTAGAGGTTGGCTAGAGACGGTCAGAATAGACCGCGTGTCGAGGCACATATTGGCTCTCAGCAACCAGTGCAGTCTCACGGGTCTCACGGTGATCGCGGCGAGGTGCTGCGCGTGCGTGTTACAACGATAATCGGATCAGTCCGAGTCTAAGTAACATAAAGTAACAATAGCATTCGGTCGACAATAAAGACTACAAAGCATACTCCAAAAAGTAAACCATACTTCAAGCCAAAGATCCCTAATGACTTGTTATGAAGACAATAGTTGTAAGGTAGCGCTGAACTCACCATAGGGTCCCAAGGAGGCAATACAACGGCGTCTCCGGTTTCGAGAATCTTCACAAGATGCTTCGGAGCAAGAGCTTTGGGAACAACAACTTGATAGACAAATCTGCGAAAATAAAGTTTAAATAAGATCGTTTGTAGTCTGGACACAAACATACTCTTCAAACCACTTGTCGGTCATCATATAATAACCTTTATTCCCAGCGGTCTCGCCCCAGGAATTCTCCACTTTGTACCTGACAGGTTTACCGTCCTGATCCAGATGGACCGCCGTGATAACCATCGCATGGGTCATAGCCGACTCGTTTACTTGCAAACGCTGGGCCTTTGTAAGGCCAAGCGTAATGTCAAATGCGGTCTGCGTGTGTCACTGAGCTACCGAGATAACAAGCTGAAGTGTGGTATCCGCTCACCTCGTACTTGAAGAGCTCAGGATCCATTACGCCAGCATCTCTGTCTGAGAACTTTCCTACATCGCAGCCGAAGAAGACGGGTAAGCCTGCCTTGATCATCTATCACCATTTTGTTAGAATTAATTGGCGACTTTCCAAGGATATGTTGATACCTTCACCACCGCATTCTTCATGTTCTCAATTTCCGTATTGATATCTGAATTTCGGAAAATGAGGCAAGACGACGGGATGTAAAATAAATATACTAACAAAGAACCGGTCGACCTCCCCAAATGTTGCCGAGCTTGTCGACAGTGTACAGTTTAGAGTATTCATTGCGGGGATCGTTGATCAACGAAAAGAATTCTTTAGGCTATGAAACCAATCTTTCAATTCGTTACACAAATAAAGAGACACGAATGACCTACAGGATAAGGCTTAGACGCGTTCTTCTCCAAGAATTCAATTGGTGTGCCTTCCCATCTGCCGGCCTTACCATCTGCGTCATAATACTCCCAGACAAACTGCTTATCTGGCATGGGAGGCACGCCAAGCGTGGCAGTCATGATAGTGTAGATTTCCTTCATCAGCTTTTCCTTCTCAGCACGGAGAGTGGCCTGGATTGTAGCCGGTGAGAAAGCTTGGGCCTTCAAGTCGCTTGACAAAGTACGGAGAACGAGCGCGTGTTCGCGTAATTTCGTCTTGAGAAGGGCATTAAGCGGCGATGAAAGGGAAGAATGGGTCGACTCGGGATAGAGAGCTTGCGGTACAACGCCGTAATTCTCCAAAAGGTTGACAGCCATATCGAACTGACCACCGTCGCTTATTAAGTCTCCAGCAAGGTGGGAAACAAGCCGATCATCGAGAGGACGGTCAGCAAGCTCGATGGATAGCTCCAGGTAGTAGTTTGCCTTGTTAAGTTTGTCCCAGAAGAATAGATAAGACTGTTTAATGAGACACGGTGTCAGAAATCGCTGAGAAGAGTATTCTAGACAAACGATATTACCTGAGAAAGTTGGAATTCCTTCAACTTGAGTTTCTTCATCACTTCGAAACGTAGGACGTTGGTGGTAGCAAATAACCAGCATCGACCACTGGACTTCTGGTTCGTGATAGGTCCGGTCTTGAAGTCTATCTCATTGTTATAGATATGGGTATCAGCAATGACGGCATCGCGAGAAACGAGTGCTGAACGGATGTCGGAATGAGAAAGAATGGTACGGGCAAGTTGGCTCTTGCTATCTGCAGATACACTTTCCTCCCATTTCGCTACATTGTTTATCAACAATGAACCACTGGGCGATAAGGCATTATCCTGGAGAGAAAGGGAGGCAAACGAGGTAGCTGCACTACGAACGGATTGCTTCTCGTCGTAGGTCATCATTTCTTGTGGACGTGAAGGAGCTGCTCCCATGGTTGCAAGACTGTTGCGGTGCACGTCAGTCGTCCAGTGGTGGTGACTGGTGAGGTAGCTGAGGTTGACCGTTAGAGATAAGGCCAGCGCTTCCCCGCATGGCGTGATCTGATCTAATCTCGGCATGATCCATTTAATGATCCGTTTTCCGTCACCACAGAGTTCGTAAGAACAAGTTGTCACCGGACATTAACATTCATTTGCCAGAACGGTATGAACACTGCGCCTATTCCAACAATGGGCTGCTGCATAAAAAGCGCTAGTACCAGAATGATTTGTTCCAACTTTTACGCTGGTTTGAATCATCATGGTCTTCATAGAGTCTTCCGAGCTGCTTAACGTCGATTCTCTCATCTGTTACGGTCTACATCTATCGCTAACAACCTTTCTCCAGATTTCTGCACAAAGTCTCGCATATATAGTGTTGGGAGGCTTTGTCGTCGCTGTATGCTCATCCGCCTAACCGTTATTTAAACTCGAGGTGACTTATCTCCACCCTGGTTTCTAGTTTTCGACGGTCTCCGTTCTTGCCAAAGACAAGGTTCCCCCCTCTCTATCTGCTGCAAGATTCCTTGCGTTGACTCAAGCTATTTTTTGGCCAAAGTTTTTTGTCAATGAAGTCGTTCTGGGAACCGCCTTTGGCGTCGCCGTGGGTCCTTACGGTTGTGGTATCTTTGACCCCCACTCCTGGGGATCATCCACCCAAACTGTCACTCTGGAAGTCATGCGTATAGTATTAGCCATTGGCTTGTTCATCATCGGGGTAGAACTTCCTGGACCTTACATGGCCAGACATGCCAAGGGACTTCTCTTCATGGTTGTTCCCACTATGGCCATCGGATGGGTAACTGTGGCGGGTAGGAAGTACATTAATGCTTCTCTATAGTTTTCATAACTTCTACCAGGCGTTCTGCGAGCTCTATTTCCGGGTCTAAATTTTGTGTCATGCCTCGCGGTTGCAGCATGCCTTACTCCAACGGATCCCATCATATGTGCAGCTATTGTCGGTGCGCTGGCGTCTCTTAGTTTGTGTCCCGCAGACTCGACTTGACAAACAATCTCATGAAGGAGGAAAGTTTGCCGTGAAACATGTCCCTCTTAATCTCCGCCAAATTCTATCCGCAGAATCTGCAGCGAACGATGGACTCGGTAAGCGCTCAATATTTGGAAACTTCAAGTACTGACTTTTTGGACCCGAATCATGCTTCGGTTAAAAGCATATCCTTTCTTATCGATATCCGTCTACCTTACCGTTGAATCCTCCAAACGAGTTGCCTTTGAGAAATGGTTGATTATCGGATGCTTGTGTATGTGTTCCATCTCCACATTCATCTGAACAATGATTCATATGTCATTCCAGACCAAGTGATAATGGGGGTTGTCATTGGCGCCGTATTAGGTAGGTGCCACCACGGCGCGTCTTCACGATTCTAGATTGAAAACTAGCATGAACAGGGCTTGCATTCTCTTGGCTGATGAAAAGGTCACTGCGAAGGGGATTCATTGACCGCGAGTCTTATGTGGCGCAATATCTGGCCTTGGCTTTCTTGACTATCGGGATTGTAAGCACCATCGGAAGTGATGACTTGCTTGCCGCATTTGCTGCAGGTTCGTACGTTTACGGAAATGAAAGTAATACCGATAAGGTTTCATTCTCAACTTAGGCAACGCATTATCCTGGGACGAGCATTTCAATTCACAGACTGAGGACGAGTTATTTGCAACAGTCATCGATCGCGTTCTCAACTGCGCTTGCTTTGTCTACATTGGAGCTTGGCTACGCTTTGACACCTTTAACGACCCCTCGCTGGGTATTTCCTCCATACGCCTGATAGTCTTTTTCATCGCCATACTAGTTTTGCGTAGAATTCCTTCCATGCTTCTGTTGTACAAGTGGGTCCCTGAAATCAGCTCATGGCAGGAAGCGTTGTTTTCTGGTCATTTTGGTATGCACTGAGCTTTCTTCGGGTGGTTGCACCTTCTTACACTCTGACATAGGACCTGTACGTGCACTGTGATCGATAAACTCTCTTTTCGATTCTCATAATAATACCAGATGGGAGTTGGGGCCGTCTTCATCTCAACCCTTGCCCTGACAAGGTTGCCGGAGCCTCGGTATCCTCCCGAAACCCAGCAGGAACTACTAGCTACTATGCTCCAGCCCATCGTTTCCTTCGTCGTTTTGGGGTCCATAATCATACGTGCGAAATGTTTCTGTCATGGTTACAAGATGAATAACGGACTACTTCAGACGGTTTATCTATCCCTTTCTTTTCTATGGGACGTAACGTTTCGCGCACGCTTTCCCGTTCTACACGAGATGTACCCGAGTGGATGTTTTGGATCAACCAACGCGGTGCAGTCTACAAGGATGAGGAGAAGAGCAGGAAACCTGTGAGTGTTGCAGTCTACTCGTGTCGTTTCGAACTCAGAAGCTTTGCAGGATTTGGATTTGGAAGAACGGCTAGAGTATGAATCGCGCGCGAAGATCGTGCCAGCTTCTGGTGGATCGTCGACACCAAGAGTCGTGCATTCTCATGAAGCACAGTAGATGTTCCATAAGGTTGTAAACAAGTGATGGAATTATGCTGTCCGATTCGATACAGTATGTCAAGAGAGTGAATGGAACCCATACGACGGAAGTAATATAAAGTGCTACGAGAGTCCTGCAATTTACTCAAACGGATTCGTCCTTCCACCCTGGAACGAAGGAATGAATTTCAGAAATGTGCCCATGTCGGAAACGGATACGCACCTGGATCGTGGAACTCCCTCTGTCCTCGCCGCAACCGCACAACCACTCATGCCACCACCGTCCGTCTGAAGGCACGTCTTGCTGGGCGGTACTCTCACGCTCGCTGGGGGTCAGGTTTACTTGAGGCGACCTCGTTGCATGTGGGGGCTCATCGACAGGCGGCGGGGAACGTGGAGGAGGCAGATCGAGAGGCCTTGGCGGTGGATGACGTCTATCAGACAATTTGCCTGTTTGCGGGTCGACGTCCGAAATTTCCTGCATCTGGTGCGAATCTGCAAAGGGCGAGGTTACTTCTGCCGGGGTTTCAAAAGGATTTTCTGTGGACGGAGAACGACTGTGGGACGGAGAAGAATCTGGAATGGGAGAAAGAGTTTCTAGCGGTACGGAATCGATGGAATCTTGGGAATTGAGTACAGAATGGTGATGAGGAGGGTATTTGGAGCTTGACTTGGTCGCTGTCCACAACAGACTGGCACGTCGACTGACGCCATCGACCAATGACGAAGGTGGCTGGTTGCTGGGAGTCTCGCGTGTCGTTACCTGTCGTGCAGCCTTCCGTCGCTGTCGTTCAGCGACCTCCCAGCGTCGCAGGGTCTAGAGGAGCACCATTAATGAGAAACACGGATTCGTTGTTAGCAACAGCTGCTGACCTCTTCGACACGCTTAGTCTCAGATTCGTCCTCGAGCGTCGGGGGATACGATGAGCCAGACGCCATTGGCTGGTCTGTATCAGAACTTGCAGAGTCCTCCACGACGTCAGCGTACTCGCTATCCTCTACTGCCCGCTCTTTGCCTTTTCGTCGCTTGTCTGGTTGAGAAGACTCGTCCCAAGGACGCAGACGAGTTAGGTCTTCCTCTTCTGTTGGCGAGGGAGGCGACGACGGCGGTTGATGAGGAGTGACCGTCTCCATTGATGAAATCGAGGTCATGGCCGGAATCGTCTTGACTGTGCAGTGGAGGGAGTGCCCGTTTTGGAATTCAATCATGCCTTCCTGGCCCGTGCCAAACAATATAAAATTAAGTAAAGAATCCAAAATACTGTGAACTATAACAAAATAAATGTCCTCGAGAATGCGTTATGGTATACTGTAGTCCATTATTTGACCTAAAAGCGTCCATCGTCTCTCCTTTGTGCAGGACCCTCGTCATAAAGACTCCCATCGTCAGCAACATATCGTAAATTTGACGCCTTCGGACCACCATGCTGGAGAATGGGCTGGTGGGAATCATCGGAATTTCCACCGTCGCGGCTGTACATCGTGCTGCGAGTGCTGTTTCCCAGAGACATAATCGAGTTGCGGGCGGTTTCGCGCATCTGAGCAAGGCTTTGGTGGAAAGCATTCTAAATGTCATCTATTCGTAAACAATTGACGGTCAACGGTCTCGCATTTTGACGGACCTGCTCTTTCCAATACTGCATTCGCTTTTCTCTCTCTTGTTCTCTTTGAGACCGATGCAAGAAGAACAATCCAAAGAGTGTACCAAACATGCCTAGAAAAGGTGCAATTTTTAGACAAGTGGGGCAAGGCAAGGCGGAAACTGTACCTCCAAAAATACCAATGCATACAATCACGTATATCCAATCGCCAAAGTGACGTGGCGTTCTCGGACTTTCGCCACAAACACCAGAGCTAAGGCAATTGTAGGTGGAGCACCTAGGCGAAGTCAAGAAAGAAACGACGAAGCGGTCACTGATACACCTACTCTTTATCGGCATCGCAAGTTTGACCGAGATCTTTTGTCTTGATGCATTTAAGCTGCTGAGAATCGCAGTACAGGCCTAAACGGCAATTGCCACTAAGGAGCTGGTCAGTATAGCTATCATTGCCTTGGCCATAACGCAGAACTGACCGAGATACGATGTCGATGTATTCTTGATTGGTTCCATACGCGATGTAGGCCGTGTTCTCAACCACGCAAGTTTCACCCTCAGTGACATTGGCCCACCTGAAAATCCGTAAGCTCCAGGATGTCTAGCATAAGGCGGGCTACACGAACATGCAGATGTTGTTGAGACAGACGGATCCGTTGACGTTCAGGCCGAGGTTGCTCTCGTCGGCGAGCTCTTTGAAGTTTGGAGGACCTTCACATTCATCTTTGAGAAGCAAATGCAGACTTAGTCAATTGAAAGCAAACCAAAGAAATTTCAAAGTACCATCTCTATTGAGTTGACAAGGGCTGCCCACAGCAAGGACATCTAAACACTGGTCTTGCTCGTCGGGGCAGAACTGACCGCGAGAGCACTTGGGAGGCAACGAATCATCTGTATATCCGAAGGGAAATTCGTCCTTTCTACATCCTTTGTGCGCGCATGTTGAGTTGGAAGCACAGTACGTCTGAGAATTGCAGTCGCTGTAGAATTGGTAGGTGCCAGCTTGCAGGCGATTGTTGCCCTGGGAGCATGGATCGCCGAAATTGTTGCTACCGGCGAGGACAGTAGGGAATGCGAAAAGTGAAAGGATCGACAATATTGGTAGAAGGAGCATCGTTGGAACGGCAGCAGCCTGCCAGTGGTTGTAGGAAGGAACGTTTGGTTGCCGGTAAGTTGCCGGAGTATAAGTCTCATTAATTTATTATTCACACCAAAAAAAGTAAAATTTCAGCCAAATTTCAGTTTGGCAGAAACTAATTCCGAAAACAGGCAGATACCATATATAGGAATCCCGCTCCATCCCGCCTCTGCCCGCCTTTGGGCGGGAGAGGGCGCATGTCTATATATGGTATCTTACAAATTTCATATTTAGTTTCTGCCAAACTGAAATTTGGCTGAAATTTTACTTTTTTTGGTGTGATTTAATTACATGACTATGCATCCCCCATCATCGCGGTCTAGCCGACGCGCTATTTCGTCCGGCCCGACGCCTCTGCCCCTTGCTCCATTAAACTCGACAACAAGGACACCGGAATTTGAGGGGTCCAGTTCCGCGACCAACTGGTGTCTGTACAAAACAGGTTAGCTGAACTTTAAATATTTACAGCAAGGACCCTAGCTTACTTGCGCATCACCTCCTCAATAGCAGGCCTTATTTTTGCTGCGCCCCCTTTGGAGTGCAAGCCTTTACCTACGATCCAAGATTCAATTTGAATGTAACTGTTTGCGTAGCCTGTACGTACCAACGATGAGTCTAATTTCAGAGTCACCTCGCCGCTTTGCCTCTTCAAGGGCAATGTCCGTACGTGCAATGGCTTCTTTGACATAAAGGCCGTGAAGGTCAATCTCCCCAGGTTTGCTATCCTGAATAACAGTGTTAGCATCTTAGGCGACGGTGGCTCGCACCCAGCTTACACGGTTGTTTTCTATTGAAAAAATGGGCGTTAGCATTATTGAGCAGAGTGTGACTAGTACTGACCAACGAAAATCCAGTCGCTCGCTTCTTTGTTCAACTGTTCCATTTTCTGTTGGTGTTTTTTTCCTTGGTTCGAGAGTTCCTTGGCTCCAGCGCCATCCCCGCGATTATAGGCCTCATGGCTTTCGCTGAAGCATCTTGCCATTTCATCCCCTTCTTTATTGGCGCGCGCACGAAGGTCGATGTAGTATTCATTCTGTTGGTTTTTCTGGTTGTCGTCCTGTTGCAGACTTTTCAGCAAATGAGAAGTGCAGTGGAAACGGCCGTGTTACCTCGTACTTCTGCGGTCTATGTGGCGGTGGATAATGTGGCGGAGACGGTTGATGAGGAAGTGGCTGAGATACCGGTTGATGGTGTTCTGGTTGGTGAACCGGAGGGGTATACTGTTCTTGCGGTTTGCTGGAATCTCCACCGCAAAATACGTTGAACAGAGCCTTGAAAACCTTCAGCAAGGTAGACATGTTGGCGCAGTGGAGTTAGCGTGCCAAATGGTTGTGATCAAGTCAAGCTATTTGTTGATAGCTGCAGTTACAAACACTCGACTATTTATTGATATACGCTTTGTGAAAATTTGAATCGTAGGTACATAAACTTGAGCAAAAGACGACACATCCACAGTGCCTAAATTTCCAGGCCCACCAAGACAAAAGCAGGATCAACCTCGAATGGAGGTTTGGTCACCACAGATCCTCCAACGTACATGAGAGAGTGGAGGAGCTGACCCAAAGTAGGCGAAGACCTTTCGAGAACGATGACAAGGGCAGAGCATGCCAATTGCTCATCGGCAAGGTCCAGAAGAGCGACAACACTAACATGAGATCAGCACTAAGCAAAATGATTCAAGTATTTTCGCTCACCTCTCTCGGAGACTGACTGACTGTGCGCTTTTGCCATCGACGTACAGAGTCTTCGGCTTTCCCGGCAACTCCAACACCACGCCACTAAAATTGGAGCCGAGACTTGAGGCGGTGATAGTAACACGTTTAGCATAGGGCAAGGCTTTCAATCCCTGGCGCGGGAAGATCGTCATAACAAAATCCAGTGCATCCTTGTGGTCGACGTCAATGTCTGACCCGCTGGCGCTACAATCACTGCCGTCGTCTGGGGTGAGAGGTGGAGTGGACAACACAGACGGAGACCTGGTGGGTATCGTAACGGGGACAGTGGCGCGAGCACGAGAACAATCAACGGTCGTAATAGGAGGCTTGGCATGGGGATAGACGATATGTTTGTTGATATAATTAGAGTCGGGGGAAGAGGAAGGGGTACTTGGTGATGAGGAGAGAATCGACGCCGGCCTGCCTGTCACACAGTCCGACGACCCTCTGTCTGGAGGGCATTTTGGATTAGGGACGTCAAAAGCGCCACTAAGTCGACTTGAATACAAGATTCTATGGTGAATGCTGAGAAAACTCACCCCGGGTCCGCCAGAAAAGGTAGTAGAGTAGTAATACAAATCGTCGGTGCCCTGCATTTGGCAGACGGCAAGCACACTGGGATCGGTGTCGAGAGAGAAAGATGCCCCATCTCCAACGGTTTGACGACCGTTGCTGCAAAGACACACTTTTCAGCACCGAACAGCAGCTTGACAGAAGAAAATGGCTACGTACGTGGGGCAAAGACTAGATTTCCGTTTGCCAAAATTCGACATAGAATTCAACGACATGAGGTGCCAACTTGATACGATTTCAGCGGGTAAAATTGCTGGAACATAGAATGTGAGTCACACAGGACAGTCAGAGGCGAACCGAGCAAAACGTACAGAAAATTGGAAAAGGAGCCAGGTACTGAGATGGGCGTTAGAGTGTTAGGTAAGAAGCGGTGGCGCTGCTCGGACCAAGCTGCTGACTCATCGGTCTCGGCTTGCTCCGGCAAACGCAACTAAATTTTGGAAGGTCAAGCAAGGGAAGGAATCCTCTTCATCGTCAGAGACAGCGAGCTCAATAAAAGTGAGTCCACTTTCATTTGTTCCATGGCCCTCATGTTATCAATTTCTCCTCATGCCGTGCTTTCTTGCACCAATTATGCACACAATTCGGCTGGATGAGCCTCTGTCCGTCTGGATAACGTTGACTGACTGGTCTTGTATTTAGAATCTTCAACAACTACAATGGCTGACGCTCCCAGAGGACGAGGTGGATTCGGTCGTGGACGTGGTGACAGGGGAAGGGGACGCAGGGGACCCCGTCGTGGTGCTCGCAAAGACGATGAGAAGGAATGGTATGGACTTTCCTCTCACTCGCAGGCACCTCATTGATCTGGCCTCAGGGTTCCCGTCACCAAGCTCGGCCGTCTCGTCAAGGACGGAAAGATCAAGTCCATGGAGGAGATCTATCTTTTCTCTCTGCCCGTCAAGGAGTTCCAGATTATCGACTTCTTCCTGCCCAAGCTCAAGGATGAAGTCATGAAGATCATGCCCGTCCAAAAGCAAACTCGTGCCGGCCAGCGTACTCGTTTCAAGGCGTTCGTTGCCATCGGAGACTTTGACGGTCACGTTGGATTGGGAGTCAAGTGCGCGAAGGAGGTCGCAACAGCTATCCGTGGTGCCATCGTTCTCGCCAAGCTCTCTGTCATCCCTGTTCGAAGAGGTTACTGGGGTGCTGCCCTTGGTGAACCCCATACGGTGCCCTCTAAAGTCAGCGGCAAAGTCGGTTCCGTCATGTGTCGTCTTATCCCGGCGCCGCGGGGTACTGGTATCGTCGCTGCACCCGCCTCGAAGCGTATATTGCAGCTTGCTGGTGTCGAGGATGTGTACACCCAATCGAAGGGCTCCACCGCGACAATGGGTAACTTCTTGAAGGCAACTTTCGCCGCCGTACGTTACCCGTCGTATTGTCTGTTTATTCCTTTGTGACTAACTATCTCACAGATCACCAAAACATACGCGTTCTTGACGCCGGACTTGTGGAGGGATATTCCCGTGTCCAAGCTCCCCTACGACGAGTACAGCGCACATCTTCAGCTTGCTGCAGGGAAGAAGTAGAGATTTCTGTATTTAGTACTGCCAGTGTGTCTATGTGCTGCATTTCTTTTCATGGATATGCCATTTGATTCTTCTCCCTCTGGCTAAGCTCCGTAACGAACGTGTGCAATTCGCGAAAGTGATACATGGCCTAATTACAATACACATACATATCTACAATAGATGTGAACCCGATAGGTGCTATTAAGGTGGTTTCGAAATTCTACAAAGCGAATGTGGGGCAAGTTTTTTTTACGTTTTCTTCCTGAGTGTCTTGCCCCAACCGAGTATGCCATTGCTAGCTTTCTGCCACAGGTTGCGGACCCGATCTCTATCCACGGCATGTGCAGATTTCTGGGCTTTGTGTTCGGGGGTGATGTCCATGAAAGATGTCAAGCCGACGCCACTGTTGTCTGCGTCTTGGACAACGGGGCGATGCCAGACCTGGGTCGCTGGCCGTTTGGAAATTGGTGGATTGGAATCTGTCTGCCTACCAGTGGACGGGCCGAGTCGCGCGAGTGGTAAGGAGAGGTTGGGCTTATGAGACGGTTTTTGTTTGACGTTGCTCGATGACAGTGTGAAAGGGGAACGCCCGTGAGCACTGGACCGGCCCTTCTGAAATTCCATCGATATCGACCGACCGCGTAGTCGGGACTTCGGTGGTGGTTTCGATTTCTCTGTGCAAGACTGCGACTCGGAAAAGGGAGTGAATTTCAAAGACCGCATTTTGTGGACAGTCCGCGGGGGAGCGGGAGTGCCGTTTTCATGTCTCGGAGATGTCGTCAGGCTAACGACTCGCCGTATAATTTTTGGCATGCGATTATGAGTAGGAGCCGATACAGGATTTGTGTGATTCTTATCATGAGGTAGGCTGCTTTTTGGCGTAGGGTGCGAATCACGGCTCCGAGGCTGGACATGAGCGGGCAAATGGGGATCAGTCTTAGATGCTCGATGATTTTTCTGCCAGCGAGCAGCACAGCTGGTGTTGACCGCGTTGAGTATCAAGGACTCATGATCTATGGCCACTTCCAGCTCCTTCGAGAGACCGTCTGTTCTCTCGTCAGTAGTCTGGAAGGTCGAGGAGAGTGACACCTCGTTGAGCGTGTCGAATTGCTGTTCCGATACGGTTCTGCTCCAGGAGCTAGTATGACGGAATAAATGAGCAGACATCGTTGTACAATGTTCGCTAAACGCATTGGAGGATTCTGCGAACGACGGTGAGCTTTGCATGCGGCGAATCATGGGTCCAATCGAAGGTGGCTGGGGGAATTCAAGTTCGATGTCTTTGAGTGAGGAAAAGTCTGATTCTGTTCCCGTGTAAGTTCCCAAGGGTGTAGAAACAGAGCTACTTGTATCATCTCTTTCTTCGTGCTGAGATTTCGTCTGCACAGGTGAAGATGTTGTAGGATGGAGCTCTTCTCTGCCAAAGCCAAAGTTCATGCAGCGACGACGCGACCTGCGGGGATCTATGGGGGGCTGTCGGAGATCCAGAGAACAGATACCCGCACTCTGATATTCCAATTCCGCCATTGTTGCAGACGAGAATCTGATTCGAAGATTACATCACTATCCGCTTGAGCTTGGATTAGAAATTCACCTTTTGCAAGTGTCCTCCAGCAACATGTCTGCGGTGATATCTTCATCTCGGAGGTGAGGCGCACTAAGGTCGCTAGGGACGGGTCTAGGACGATGGGGGCTTGAAGCATACCAGCTTCGCTCTGCGACAGACAAGGGCGAGGAAAATGAAGATCTCGGAGACGAAAACGACGTTGGAGTAAAGGGCGTTGAATCAAAATCTTGATACGATATTGACTGCATGGCCTGCCAAGGAGACGACAGAAGCTGAAAACGCCTTTTTGTTGTATGCCTGTAGGGTCGTTCAGAATACCATATACGCCTCCTCGGATGTAAAACATACCTGTATTCACCGAAATGTAGAAAAAACTGTACAGAAAGAAAGACAACGAGAGAGCCAAGGAAAAAAGAGGAAAAAAACAGCGGCGCGAGAAATGGGGGTAGCCAGAGGACCGTTCAAAGGACTGAAATGGAAGACTGAACCAAGAAGGAGCGGAGATGCTTCGCGAGCAAGTCACGCTAGTGGCATTACTATTTATAGGCCGTATGTGGCGTAACGAATTTTTTACGCAGAACGGTATACAGACACCCTCAGTGGACATTGACTTCCGTCATGAAAACGCCCAGAGATATACGGTCGCATCAATACCCTAAGGAAGTGAACTCGATGAGCTACAGGGCTAAGTGCTGGATCACGGACATACGTGTTGTGCTTCACAACTTTAGATTCCGCCTCCTCAAAAACGAAATTAACAATTAGAAAGTAAAGCATCGTTTTTACGCCAATCAAGGCAAATCGAAAGCCTATACAGGACTGCAGGCGCATAAGTTTGGGTGTCAGTTAAAGTGGCGGTAGGAGACTTACACGAGGTCCCGCAGAGAAAGTTAGAATATTCGAAAATAATCCGGGCATTTCCCTTGCCCGCTGAGGTAGATTGTCCCATCGATCCGGACTAGCATGCCTGATATCAGAAATATTCACGAAATCGCCAAGTGAATATTTACTTAAAGTCCCAAGAGTCATCTCCCCACACGTCCTTGTCCAAATTAAATCCTTCAACGGGAATGTGAATGAATGTGCCTTTCGGTACTTCTATGCTTGTCGCTTCGCCATCTTTTCTCCTAACAGTATACTTGAGAGGAATGATATCTGTCCGTGTAGCCACTCTCATTGATGAATGGACCGGCGGAATCAGCCTCAGCGACTCCCGCACGATGTTGTGGAAGAACGGGAGTTCGGCTAATGAGGCGAAAACCTTCTGCATCTCTTCCTCCGTCATTTCGTCCACAAGGCGAGAGAGACCAAGGGAGAGCAATTCGGCGCGCAAACGAGTCTGCGTCGCAGGGTGCTTGGCGAGTAGAAGTAAAGTCCAGGTCATAGCAAGCGAAGACGTATCAGATCCAGCGAAGATAAACGTGTTGATACTATCTAAAAGTTCACCGTCAGATACGCGGCTCTCAGGAGGGACATCCTGCATCGTGTTTGCTCTGACTGAAAGAAGTTGGCCAGAGCACCAAAATCACTGTTTTCATGACGTACTGAGCAAACTGAGTAGATCCTTTCCGGAATGTGGAATTTCCAGAGCCACTGCTTCCTCAAGTTGTCGCTTTCTATCTAGAATGAGTCGACCAGTAATATCCCGTATAACCGTTTGGCACCGCCGCACGGTCCTATTTCGCTATTGAACCTAGTGTCAGTAGGCTTTCGTGACGACTCATAGGACTTACAAATATCACGTTCAAGAAAGGGAGATAACCGACAACCAGAGTTCGTAATGAGCTGGTCTGGGATAGGCCTTTCTCGAACATGTCTCTATAAGCGATGAATAACGGGTTGGTTTCATCTTGTATGGCATCAAAATTATAGTCAAGTCCTGCAAATTAAGTCCAGCCTGTGAGCACCGAGGCGGTAACGTCATTATACTGCGGAGATACCTGCGAGGCCAATCACATCAAATGTGGCACGGCTGAGCCAATGACAAACGTCGATGTTTAGATATTCCCCCTCGTCCTCATGTTCCTTCATTATCGACAGCCAGCGGTTCGTGAGCTGTTGCGCCTTCTTGAAGACATGAGGCACTAGTGCGCGCATATTATAGACGGAAAAGGCGGGTGTCGCGACACGCCTGAGGCGTTTGTATGACTGCCCCTCGGCTGACAACATCCCACATCCGATAAGATTATTGATAATCCTTCTCGACAACAGCGGCTTCTCGTATACGGCGGTATTCTTCAAAATATGTGTGATGGCGACGGGGTCCAGAGTCAGCAAACGTTCATCCCACTGAAGGCAGCATTCGTGTGAAGCGTTAATAGTATACATTAGAAAATTTAGACATACCACACCAAAACCGCGTATTCTCATCGTTCGACCGTATTTGCGGGTGAGCAATTCATACGCTCTGGGGGATATTTCAGCGCTGTGACAGGGCATGCAGTCAGTGCATGTCTAGTAGAAGCAAGCCCGTCGTACTTCAAGACCAGATTGAGATGATTTCCAAAATAACCCCGCACAGGAGGACCAGGCAGTGAGCGCAGAGGGTTGAAAAACAGCGCGACAGCAAGAAGATAAAATATGTAGGCACCAATCACACATATACCGCCAACCAGAGTTACCGGACAGGTCATCGTTGAAAACATAGTCACAGAACAAAACTGGAGTATGTACAGCTAGCATCGTGTCCGGTCCTAGTATCCACAACTTCAACCCGTGATGATAACGTTGCTGGAGTTTTTTAGGCTTCTTGATAGGAAAGGCAAACACTAGGGCGAACATAACAGAGTCTAAAAGAGCAATTTCAAATTTGCCCACATGCATCCGAAGCTTAACAACGGGTGAAGGAATTCTAGGTGGATCAAGGTTTTTATTGTCTTCTTGAGGTTAGAAAGAGAATGGAATTTGCAGAAGTACCCATGAACACAAAATAAATATACGGATGACAAATGGTAGTTAATCATAAGCAAGGTTGCTTCACGCAGTCGCACCGACTCCTTGGTACCCATTAGTGGAGCTTTGGGTCTGATCTCCACTAATATTCATTCCCGCCATATGACCCGACAAGGCGTAATAGGGCGACCTTCCGTATCCACCATCTATTCCAGCACCACCTGGGGCGGGAGAACTGGCGCCACCCGGGGGTCTTGCTGGTGACGAAACTTTTGGCAACACCCACGACGGCGTTGCAGTAGCAGCCACTGGGCTTCTTCCCCCTTCGTTCGCTACGACAGGTTGACTCTGGTGGTCACCAGAAGGGAAAGGCGATGGAAGCGTCTCCACAGAGCCCGCATCGTTAGCTTGCATTTGATGCTGAGGTTGCTGCTGGAGTGATTGAGGTTGAGGTTCGGGCACAGGCGTAGCGTGAGGCGGCAAATTGTCCGTCACACCAGGAACGGAGATGAAGTAAACGGCACCAGCAAGATCTTTCCCACCTTTGGCGTAGTACTGCGCCCACGCTTGCACATTCGGGTCGGAATAAGTGGTGGTAGGATCGTAGACATAGGGAGCAGCGACTTGGCGACCCTGGATTTGCTGCTGGTGTTGCACTTGAGCTTGCGACTGAGGCTGAATTGTCGGGTCGGCCTGCTGTGGTGCCTGCCCTAGAACTTGTGCTGCTTGAGTTTGTGCAGGTACTTGCCCTTGTGTTTGTGTGGGCATGTAACCTTGTGCTTGTGCAGGCAAGGGTGAAGGCAATGCTCCCTGTGCTTCAGAAGGCATGGATCCTTGCGGCTGGTTCGACACCGCTCCCGGCGCTTGGACTGGAATAGAATTTTGCCGCGTCGGAGCAGGTATCGCTTGAGCCGGGGCAGGACCTGGTTGACCTTGACCTTGAGCAGGATATGGCAACGGTCCCTGGGGTCCATAAGGCTGGGGTCCATATGCGCTACCTACAGGTTGAGGTTGGGGACCATACTGTCCAGCGTACTGAGGGTACG
Source organism: Armillaria ostoyae (assembly GCA_902506015.1). Classification (NCBI taxonomy): domain Eukaryota; kingdom Fungi; phylum Basidiomycota; class Agaricomycetes; order Agaricales; family Physalacriaceae; genus Armillaria; species Armillaria ostoyae. Next base: position 2,149,320 of record LR732082.1, read on the forward strand.
CGCCATACGCCGGCTGTTGAGGTTGTTGATTCCATGCATAGGAGGCAGGTGGCGCCTGTCCACGAGAGTCAGGACGCGCGACAGGATATTGGCTTGTGGGTTGATATGTAGCGGAAGGGGGCTGCTCATACATCGCACTATGGCGAGCTAGGCTTTCTTCCATCATACGATCGAATATAGTACGTGCGCGGACGAACGTCTCGTTCATTGATACAAGATCGGCTAGTCATATGTGTTAGGTCTAATCTCGGTGAGAAAAAGAAAAAGATATACCTCGCTTTTGACTGTACTTGTCAATGAGCTTGACAATCTTGGGACGTAAAGCCATACTCGACCGATATAGCTCCTACGATGAAAAGACTCGTTGAGGGTGAAATCGAGTCATATGAGAAAGACGTACTTGTATCTCTTCGTTATCTGCAAGGTTATCCTTGGCTGGGTCCAGAGATCTCAGCATGTTGAGCAGCTTCTCGACGTTAACGGCTTGGGCGAAGACAGCTGCTTCCTGCTCCGCTTCTCTTCCCAACTCGGCAGCAGTAGGTTCAGGCATTGCCTCCTAAGATGGAAGTCATTCATCGGGATCTTTCGAAGCTACGACTACGCACCACATAGTTCACGGGGAAAATTCCGGTTCTTCCTTTAAGCTGGCCTCGCCACCAGTCTTTGTAACCGCGATCAACCACTTTGATGACATCGCCCTTCTCAAATCCAAGCTCCCCAGGTTCTGTGGGCTCGAAGGTGTGCAATGCGCGAACCCGGGTGACGATATTGGTTTGTGGAGGTGAGACGGACGCTGTGGCAGTAGAAGGGGCCGCAGCAGTAACATATTGCTGTACCTGCGGTTGCTTCGGTGACGGTGTCCGTGCAGGGACATATCCCGATGAGTAACTCGGCGCTTCATAGGACGATGATGGCGCTTGGTACGAACTGGAGGAACCAGATGCGCGAGGGAGACTTGGTGATGAGCCAGATCCGCCTGCACCACTTGACGCTGCGTCATTGTACCGTGCCCATTGGTCTCTCCCCCCTTTGTCTGCCATAGAGATTTCGAGGACACGCTGAAGCTCCTCTTCCTCCTTTCGACGAATTTCGTCGTCCACAGTCGGTGGCGGAGGCTCTTGCGGTGCCTCAAATTTATAATCTGTAAACCGTTGAATAGAAAGAACAGTGTAGAAGTGCGGTCAATATACTTTTTGCCTGTAAACTGTTGTAGCAATCCTCCATCACGCCGAGAGTGGAGTCACTCTCGAATTCTGCTGTCCACATTGCGATTAAGCCTAGAGCCCTGCGACGTACTTTCTCGTGTGTCGTCTGCGTCCATATGAGTCTCTGTAAAAGTTAACAGCGCAAGGAGATGCTTACCCTGTCTGTGATAAGTTTCTCCAGTCCCTGGGTAAATGCTCTGGATGCAATCTCCCTATGGAGCTCGATACTGCAGTTCTTAGATAGCGACTCCGATAGCGACAGGGCGTATAGCTGCACATTAGGGTTACGGTGTGCCAACCTTTTGAGCACAGCAGCTATGACATTGCGAGCCCTTGAAATGGCGTGTAAGCGGTGATATCGCTAACGACAAATAACGCACCCTTCCTGGCCTTCTTCCTGAACTTTGTCGCATAGATTCAGAATAAGTTCCCAGTTTTCGCTCGTCAGATTCTCGTCTGTCGTCTTGGCTGTTCAGGTCGATGATCAGGAATGACAGGCCATATGTGAGATATCAGTATGGAAATAGACGCACTGACGACCTCATCGTATGGATTCGTAGAGCCTCCTCCAAACATTTACGATATTTGGTGCACTTTCTGGGAAAGGTAATGGTATAAAGAGAAAGAGGAAGCTGCGGACGTCGAAGATGCGATGAGGAATGGCTCTCAGGCTGTGGCTGTACGGGTTCCGAAAACAATCCCGTTTCGGACCAAATTATATGATGATGAAATTTGGTCCCTTTACTACGAACTTTAGTGATCCTTGTCATCCTCCCTGCGATGGCGAAGAGTGAGTCTACTAACTCTTATTCTAGCATTCTGCGACGCTGAAATCGATATACATAGTTCCACGAAACTTCCGACTACTCGAAGAACTTGAAAAGGGCGAGAAAGGCATTGGCGATGGGTCGTGCTCGTATGGTTTGGAGGACGGCGACGATATCATGATGAGCAACTGGAATGGCACGATTATTGGTCCAGGTCATGTATGTCGCGCTGCCCTGCACCGATGTAATACTGATCATCGACATCTATGCAGACCGTGCACGAGAACCGTATCTACAGCCTTAAGATTACTTGTGGCGAGAGTTACCCTGATAGCGCTCCGGCTGTCCAGTTCCTTTCGAAGGTCAATCTGCCGTTTGTCAACCAGACGAATGGTATGGTTGATCCGACCAAGGTTCCTGTGTTGGCTGGGTGGACCCGCAACCACAGCATCGAGAGCGTTCTCGTAGAGATGAGAAAGTGCGCAGGCTTTACGATCTTCTTCCTCATGCTAATCGACGATATTCCAGGGAGATGGCATCGTTCCATAACAGGAAGCTTCCTCAACCGCCAGAGGGCTCCATGTTTTGAAGGCATGTGTGCGGGGAAGGACTAATTGAAAGGGATGGTTGGGTGGGAGTAAACTTTGTAATTTCTAACTGTTTTATAGCATCTGCATCACCAAACATCTTGTACCTTCTGTTGCCAACTGGCTACTATTTGTTTCCATGCCACTTCCGAGTCAACATGATGAAATGTAGCATTCTCAGGTTCTACATCCTGGTCGGAGTCAATTCGCCAACTTTGCGATAGTTCACATGCACAGGTCGTTCCTGGTCTTCAGAGATGTCGTGTTCTTCGTGCCAGTCCTTGGTGACACCATGTCTTTTCATTCTTCTTGAAGCGAATACCCAGTTATTTAGACAAGTCTAACCGACCAGTAGCAAGCATTGTGAAGATCCTTTGAGTAGCAACAGGGAAGCTGCCGGTGAGAATAGCGACACTTACTTTCCTCGGTAGCATAAGCGAAGACGGCAGGAGGGATATCCCTGCTTCATCGGACGGAGATGGTGAAGAGTCATAGAAGTACATTTTCCATAAATAGCGCCAATATTATACAAACAGATGCCTTATTATGATAACCTGATTTTTCTACATCTCAGTGCTACTTCCGTAGAGCATGATGAACTGCTCCACAGTCGACCGCTTGTCGGAATCGCCGAAATCTAGACGGCCACCCGTGACAACGTCTGCAGATACCGTCAGTTTGCCAACCGGTACGACGCCAAGCGTAGGAGGGAGGGGGAAATCAGCCAAGTCAACGGACACACTGCTAGTGCTGGATTCGATGGTGCTCGTACTTGGATGCGTGATTAGAATTGATGGAGCTTGGACGTGTAAGAGACTCGTATCCGTGCCGAGAGATGCATGTTGAGCTTCGCCGTCGACTGGAGCGGTAGAGATGACGACTTCTGGAGTGTCTGCGACTGATGCACGTAACACTTCCCATGTCAAAAGGATGCCTCGTTGAATCTCCATACTCTGCGTCTGCGCTCTTTGAACTTGGTAGGTTTCTTCTTCGCGCTCTTCGTCCAAAAAGCTAGATTCTGTGGCCACCGTAGAAATAGAGGACATCGATGAACTCGATATACTTTGGAAAGACAAGCTATCCACGAAGTCAGAGATGGTTTCCGAGGAAGTCGACTCTTCGTGAGGTGCTTTTCGAAGTATGCCTCGTCTTGACATGCACTGAAGTCCCGCCTGTATAGACATTGCGGTGGCGGTGTTTGCGTCGACGTGTGTGAAAGTTGATAACAGAGGAAAGGCAATGTCAACGGACGACGTCCGGGAGTGCGAGAGCGCAATATCATGTTCGACAGTCCGAGATAGTCTGGCAAGCGTAGAAGTATGGGTTTTTGTAGAGAGTTCGGGGGTTGAAGAGGGTGTCTCTGTGGACGGGTAGTCTGTGTCGCGAATCGCCTTTTCTGAATCCGAATGCAGCAAAGTGTTGGCAGAGTGATTACAGCGAAACAGATATCTGTGAATGGCTGTCTTTTTGGATTGAATCTCTCGAATGGCAAAAACGACGATGGCGACGACGGCGACGCTCAACACCGCAGTCAGAGTGATGAATACGATCTTCTTGGCGTCCATAGTACGACGGGCAGATGCTGTCTCTGTACAAGCCTTTATTTCAGCTCTAGCGCCTATAATATTGAAAACATACCACCCGACATGATGATAGAAATGGATAGGATTACAGTTCACGGTCGGCAGCTCGAACACATATCACGTGCTCGCGAAGATCAACTCCGGAACTCGGACCGATTCCGAGCATGCTTCGTTTTTTTCTCTCGCGTCGAGTTCCTTTGAGACTGGTCGCTCCTCCGACGCTTCGAGCTCGCTCATTCTCAAATACTCGTGTACTGGCTACCGATGTGTCGGTAACGCCGAAAGACTCTCAAGATGCTGGGATTCGTGGAAAGGTACTGTTTTTCACTGTAACAATCAATCAGCTCGCATTCACTCACGATCTCTCAGAAAAACAAGCAGGCTCCTCTCGAGAACTCTTTGACGATCCCTTTCCTTGCTATCTCAGAAACTGTGGAGGCAGCTACGCTCGGACGTTCGATTGTCGCAGCCTGTGTGTCGGAAAAAGATCAACCCAGCACCATTGCCGATCTAATTGACAAGCTTCCTTCCGAACCAGAAGTATCGAAAACAATCGTTCTTTTCAAAGAATTATCTACTGCTACAAATGTTCACACTTTCTTACGGGCCCAAGATAGGCGGTCGGTCGAGCTTGTTGATACAGCTGTGGTGTCGGAAGCAGCCCGAACAGCGGATGTGTGCGTCTACTTAGCGTTATGCCTCGCTTCTTTCTGACATAAAATATTAGAGTGTTAATCTCCGGACTTGACACTCTCGCTTCTGCGCTATCACGTTACGACCCTTATGAATGCAAGTCGCTCATTCTTTGCGATTTTGAGCCCAATAAAACGTATGTCGTTCTCAATGTTTCTCACAAACAATTAATGTAGCATGCATTTCCAGACTCCTCGAAGTGCTCGCCAGGTTTAATCCAAGAGCACAGATAGGCGCACCGAGAACGCATTATGTTCCTTCCTCCGAGAGAACGCCCATCATCTGTCTAATGAATGTCGAACAAAAGTTGAAATGGAGTTACGAAAGGAATGTCTCCTTCTCCGAGTGTTACTTTCGAACATGGTAAGATTCTGAACTTGGGAAGATGCCGCTGTAATATTGATTAATATATCATCTCGTAGGAACTTTCCACCACGTCTTTCCTTCTTACCTGCCGATAATGGTGTCAACAACTTTGGGGACGATTACTGGACTTTTATAACCGACATTATATGTAAGGTCTCATCTCTTAGCCGCACCATACTCTCACACCTAACGTACATTCTTGTTTTGTAGCATCATCCGGCAGAACTTTAATATACACCTCAAACGGTGAAATGTCTCAAGAGGTGTATGACGGTCTTTACAGAAAAGCCGTAACGGCGTGCATCGTAAGATCCAAGGATGACCTTGCATACGATCAAAAAATCAAAGCCTATATAATCTCCGCTGATTCCAGTTAGTCATGACTCACTCCTCGAAGCTTTCGCTGATTTTTTGAGTCTAGCCTTGTTCAAATGTGACATTGAACCCTGCGGAAGCGTCATGATCTTTCACCCAGCTAGATCGATAGAAGAGTATCTCCATATGGTGAGGGAAAATCATAGCTGATTTCGTCAGCGCTGACCGCCGCTTGTCCCATCTGAAGCACGCATGTGGCAGGAACTTGGGGAAGCGGAGTGCTCAAATCACGGAAGTGGTCCCGTCAGACCAAATGAACTTTGTGTCTCTCAGCGGAATTAAAGCCACCGTACCTATAGAAATCCGACGTTTGTGAAATCATCTTCCTCCAAAAGCTTCACTACAGACCTTGTTTAGATATCACACCCGACCTTCTAACCAAAATACAGCACGGACACGTGCCTTTCCCCGACGAAAAGGATCTTTCTTTCGCGAAACGCATACAAGTATCACATGGAGGTGCTGAACAGCGTCTCCGTAGCGAGGTTGCAACTGTACTACGAGTAGTGCCGAAATTTGCCGATGCTGTGGGTCAAAACCAAGTGGAGGCGTACGTCTCAGGCGAAATCGCGTACAAGGCGCCCGGCACTTTTGGGACAGCATTCTTTCGCCAGCAACAAAGCTATGACCCGAGCGCTGTGCAAGTAAGAATTATTTCGAAGGAAGGCTATGACACCGAATCCGGCAATGAACCTCCTCTCGTTGACGACGTCGAGGAAACTGCCACCGAGGAGGCTACCGAGGAGTTTCGGGATGAGGATGAGTACGGGCGGGTTGCTAATGAGCCTGAGCAAGATCGATGGGGGCGCTCCAATAAACTAGATAGATATCGCGGTAAAAGTGACGGGCGGTTCCAGACTAACGGCCGTCGGCCTGACAGAGGAGGTTGGGATAAGCAGAGGAGCTCATCTCACACCTACGACTCAGACAATCGTCGACCGCAGAAACAGGGCTGGGAGAACCGACAATCCTGGAATAATCAGGAGAGACCGCGTCGTACCTACGATTCTGACAATCGTAGACCACAGAAACAGGGTTGGGAGGAAGGAAGGAACCGGCAATCCTGGAATAATCAGGAGAGATCGCCTCGTACCTATGATTCTGACAATGGTCGGCCGCCGAAACAAGGCTGGGAGGAAGGAAGGAAGCGGCAACCTTGGAACAATCGGGCGAGAACGTCATCTCGTTCTGATGGGTCAGAAAACGCGGGTCAGTCTGGGTGGCGGGATAAAGGATCATACAATGAGAGGGGATCCAATGCTGGGGGCGCGTCCTGGAGCAAATCGGAGCGTTGAGGGCCTGTAAAGTAGACTAATGATTTATGAAGCTCGGAGCATAGTACTTGTATACTTATTGTTTTGGTTGCTCTCTGTTTAGCATTCACTAATATTTACTGCTCATCATGAAAGGTCGTGGAATCGTTGCAACGGTGTTAATACAATACTGTAAGAAGGCTACATATGCAAAGCAATGTGTATGCGTGACAGACTTTAACCCAACAAAGATCCCAAAATATATTATAAATTGATTCAATGAATGAACGGTGTCGTAGGACACCAATAGTTGGAAAGTAAGCACACGTATGTGGCAAGCTCGTTGCGTGTCATTGACTTCGAGCAGGATTCAGAATGCCTCTAACATCAGGTACCGAGGTGAGGTCAATCAGAAAAGGTATGAGGTCTACCAGCTCAGCGTCGTGTGGGTCATTAAACCATGAGGAGACAGGAACCGCGTTGTTAGGATGAAAGATGTAAGAGGCGGGGGAGTTGTCCAGAATTATGGTGTCGGTGATGGCCCTGCCCAATTGAGAGAGGTCCTGAAATGTTCCAACGGGTTTAGCAGAGTTGACGCAAACGCATGACGTATGAACGCACTTTAACATAGTTACCATTATGGCTATAACAACTTTCTCGGAATAGGCGATGTGCCACAGCCTGGTGAATGTCCAACTTATCTAACACTGGATCAGCATACTGAATGAAAGAAACGTCAGTCAAGACAGTGCTGGGGTCTAGCAGAACTCACCTTGCTTAAACTTGCTGTGAACACAACGACCTCGTACAGTTCACCCATTTTCTTGAGAAAGGCGTCAACTCCCGGCCGTTTCAACACATGGAATTGATGCCATGTATATTCAATCTCGACGGGGACAATAAAATCAGCGTTTTGCACGGCCTGCTACACCCAGTAACAATCAGAGTGATTACAAGGGAGAAAAGTCAAGTCACCCTAAAGCTGCTATGCACCAAGGTCTCGTCGAGGTCGAGAACTAAGCACTTGCGTCCAGCATGATGAGGAGCTATGGGCGGTAGAAGGGGCTGCGGCATGCCGTCCTGTGCGTTGGCGAAGAAGCGCATAAGCACTGAATAATAAACGAAAGCAAGGAAATAGTCACCGGCCCGATGGGTATTCCGCATCCGCCATTCTTGATCAGACGATCTTCTTCAGCTTGCATATCAATTTGCGTATCATCCCCATCATCGTCCATATAACTAGTGGCCTCGGAATCATCTGTGTCTCTAGTCGGCGTTCGCGCAATAGGTTCCCCAGTAGAACCTGGGGGCTGGACCGCACCCGAGGTGACACCGTCAGTCTCGTCCTGAGGTAACAGATAGACGCTAGAAGGTGGTGGCACGATGACGTCTGGGTCCTGCGGTGAAGACGATTCTTGAGTCATTACGTGGGGAAGATCTAAGGCAGCGCTATTATCAGGCTGATTTGCAACATCAGAAGATAAAGATGGGTTGAGATGACTGTCTAGTTGGGCGGCTAATGGATCAGACGGCGGCGTATCGGAATCCGGCTGAGGAGCACTGGAATCGGGTACGCAGGGAACGACTCTATGGACAACACGGGAAAGGAAAGATGGTTTTGCGCGTCTGCGACGTGTGGGAGGCTTGATGATGGAAGAAGATAAAGCTGCATCTGACTTGTTGTTTCTGCGTCGATAGAACGGAACGCGATGAATGTTGGCCAAAGTGGTGTTCAAAGATGTATCGTGGTCTCTGTCGGATACAGAGGGGTCGGAAGAGAGGGCAGTGGGAGCGCTCGCGTCTGTCTGGGGATCTGACTCCGGGATTAACGTCGCTAAATCGATATATATTGAGCAGAGGAAACGATGAATACGGGAAAACGAACTGTCAGTACTTCCGGTTGTACCCTGCGAATGCTGCAGCGACTGAGTTGGAGAATCCTTGCTTTTTAAGAAGAAACGCTGGCGCAGAGAAGGAGACATGGTGGGAAGGGACTGGGAAGTGGGTACGCGTTTGTGCATGTTGTGCAAGGGCGTTGACCTATTTGGGGAGCTCTTAGTCAGGCTTTGTCAGGCTCTTACAAATACTTTGTGGTCCTCGAGGTTCATAAAGAATGATGAACTTTTCAAATCTCTCGACGAACATCGCCAACGCCGGACAGGCGACTGGACAGCAGCCTAGTCAGTCGACAAATGGGCAGACTCTTGCCCAGACTATGCGCCTGCGCGAAGACCCGCCAGCCATAACACCCCCATCCCGTAACCCACGGAAACGAAAGTCTCCTTCTACCACCACCCCAGACTCTGCCCAATCCCAGCCTGTCACTCAGCCCCAGCCTCAGCAGCTTCAACACGTTCTTCCGCCTCCCCATACTATCATGCATCAGCTTCCCCCAGGCGCCATGCCTCCATATCAATATGCCGACTATTCGCCTGGTGGGATGCCGCCGCCGCCGCCGCCCAATCCCCAAGCCGATCAGTCCGGCTCAGCGTCGTCAGGCCAGCGCGCCCTCAGCTCCAGCAAGCGTGCAGAGCAGAACAGAAAGGCCCAGCGTGCATTTAGGGAACGGCGAGACCAGTATGTGGAATTAATGCATCTACTGAGCCCCCTGCTTACCTAGATCCAGGCATGTCAAGGCCCTCGAGTCTCGTTCGCAGCTCCTTGATGCCGCCTTGGCATCGGCAGACGAGGCCAATCGCCGTTGGGAGGAATGCCGTGCATTGGTTGATCAATTGAGGGTCGAAAATGCTGCCCTTCGTGCCGCCCTTTCCCAGGCTCAGCTGCTGTCCTCCACCACATCCGTCCCTCAGCAGCAGGAAGAAACCAAGAAGGAAGGGGCGTCGGAGAATAATACCAACGTAGAATCCAGCCAGAAGTCGGAGTAGTCATTCGATTGTACTTGTTCCCGGTTCTTGTCGAGCAAAGTCTAAAGTATTGTTGTGTTCTGTTGTCGCACGGACCGTATAACTTTAGTCGGTAGTCGCCAGTGGTCATGAGCGTCTTGTCGTATTCCATGCGTCGTCGTGGTTGAAAACAAAACGATCATGCCAGTGCTAGTTATGTAACCCAAGGCTTTGTCATCGTTCTTCTCAAAATCCACGGGGAGGGTCTGTTTCATGAGCAGGTGAACGATCCTGGTGCCCGATATCTGTTGGCCGCAAAATGACTGTACGTTCTTGGATTTAACTTTCCTGCACCAAAACCTTCCTCCGTCAACTTCAATGCAGATGCTTGGACTAAATGACAGGCTTGAACGGCTAGGCTCGCCAATATCATTTCTTCAAGGTTCTTTATCGAATATTACAGATTTCTATTCAGCGTTAACAACCAACGGTGCAAATGCCGACACCGTTGCTGGATAAAACGGCAATATGAACGGCGCGAGGGTCTTGGCCGGGACTTGCTGGGTGACATGCGTACTATGTGTCAGCAGCTTTGTCAGCCCCCACCGTGATCGTGTGGCCCTCAACGCGTCTTGTCTCAAACCCGGAGTATTCTGCTTGCTCTCTCCATGGCGGATAAACTCACTCCATGGATCCACGACTATCTAACAGACATATATCAACGACTTGGCGCCAACTATTTCAGTGAAAAGTCTGTCACCAAGTCCAAGAAAGTTCAATTGCTCGCCGTTCGTCATCTCTCCTTCACTCCAATATATTTAATCTTATTCGTAATAGTTTCGCGGCACCAAGCCTACACATAGTGATGTCGATGATGGCCATAACATATGGGCGGATGTGTCTGACAAAGCCTTTACAATTACCGTGGTGTTCTCTTCGATGGCAGTATTATCATACAAACAGCGGTGTGTATCATGCAGTACTTCTCCAGAACAAGAATTCTGACGGCTTGATCTCAGTTATCCATTCGAACAATGTGAAAAAGCAGTTTTATCCATCAAATCCTTTCGTCCACTTTTGCGGCGCGTGCCCTTGCGAGGTTCTACAGGGCTGACGAAAAACGCAGAGCTTGTACTTCAATGCGATTCATTCTCTATTTCCGATACGTCCCCAACAGATACATTGGGTCAGCCGGCTGAGCTTGATACCAGTCCGGACTTAAAGGACTGGATACATGGCCTACGGAGAGGGGGTGGTGGTGGGTCAGCATAGTCCCACTGCAACACACTCGTTGTACTGATAAATACCTTAGTAACTCCTTCCTAACCAAGAACGCCTCTCGAAAACAACCCAAGCCCCGGCAAGATCCACTCGTTTTCGCTCCCAAAGCCCGTGAACTTCATAAAAAGTCTGAATCTAAGGGAGCCAATGGCGCGGAGGTGATATCCGAACACGAAGATGTGGCAAATGTGAAACGCGAATACGACCGCTGGTGGTATAAGGTATATACACCTTTCCGTTGTGATAACATCCGCGGCTAATGGGAAATTTAGCACCTGGGTAAGAACGACCAGTCCGAGTATCTCAAGAAAGCCACAGTTGACGCCGATGCACGGCAAGACGGTGAGTCTTGGACTCCGCGATTTGAAGCTTGATACCATCTTCCTCTGCAGATTCCAATTCCCAACCGGCAGACGAACGTCAGCACGAGTCTGATTCAGAAGCTTCAACAACTTCTCGTCCGTTGACGGACAGTTGGTCTCCAAGTCCAAGGAATAATCGGAAAACGCCCTCCGAACCGAGCCAGAAATCGCGGGACCAATCTGTTGTAGAAACGCCAGCCTCTGTTCGGCGCCCGAAAGTTCCTTCTGGGACAGGGCCAATTATGACACATCGAGCAAGAAAGATATCGGATTCGTTGAACGCCAGTGGCAGTGAGCCAGGAGACGGGTCCTCGCATCTGTCTATGCCGACTCGTACGCAGCGACCGAAAAAAACTATTGCCCCTCAGATAATCAAATCAAAATTTCTCTTGTCTGGCGTCCATGAAACAGATGTGATAACGGTCAATCCAGAAGACCGTGGTCGCAACATTTATCTTCCCAGTTCTCCATCACGAAAGCCGGTATCCAGAAAGTCAGTCGCCCAATCGGCAGCGTCCTCCCAGAAGCATCCGACGACCTTTACTAGTATGCAACCCCATGACCCTCCCTCCTCGTTCGAGGATGACTTCTTGTCTTCTTTATCCCCAGGGCCATTACGCTCTGTTGGGCAACCTTTAGCCGCTGACGGACTTCGCAAGGTTCCTCCACCTGCCCAACCAAATAATTCCCCAATCAATTCACAGAATACTCCCAAGATCCTGGCACCTAATTCGGACACTTCATCACAGCCATTTTCGCATTCACAACTTCAGTCTCAGTCGTGGCTATATTCTCAATCCCAAGGATGTCCTCCCACCCAATATCACCACTTGTTTTCTCAGTCACAGCCGCAGTCTCAATCACAATCTGAACTCCATTCACAATTACCACATGATCCGCAGCCCAATGTTAGTGACCATTCCACCGGACAGGCAACCGAGGACAAGTCACAATCTGAGCCATCTTTACGGCTGCCGCAGTCCCTTTCTCATCCATTGGGCTATTCTGGAGTCTCACAACAAATGGTCGTTACTTCGGCTGTGAATCTGCCTGAACGAGATGCAGGGGATATCGATGATCATGATTCTCTGTTCTCTGCAGATGAATACGATGGCGATTTATCGCACAATGGATCACAGTCTTCTGTCCTCAGAGAAAATACTGAGAATGCCTCTCTCTCCGTCAATCCCCCGGATACTCAACATGATATGGATGCGGATAGGTCGTCGGATAAAACGTCGGACTTGGAGTCGGAGTCAGATAAGCAATCTCTCGCCAAACGTTCTCGAATATATGACGGCAGTGGCACAAAGGACCGGAACGCAAACCCTAACAGATCCTTAGATCCGGATGACCTCGAGACACAGACGGATCTCTTTGGTCCTTCACAGAAACCACATTCGCAGATGGCTCCACGTTCTAGACAGAAAAGGAAACGGCTTCTGTTAGGCGTGGACGATCTCAAGGAGCCAAGACAATCAATTTCTCGCTCCCAGGCTAGCATCATTCACCATAGCCCGTCTGCGTGGGCAGCTCCTAGTTTCATGCGCCAGACCATCGCTCGCGGATCAGCGGAACCATCAGGATCACGATCGAGATATACCCGCCCCGACGAGACGACGAGTCAACAAAATAAAACAGTCCTTGGCACCCCGCAACGCGGGAACCCCCACATATCTCAATCTACTAGCGTCATCGGGGAAACTGCCGATGAGATATCGAGTATCCGGAAGAAAGATACCGTTTCAACAACGCAACAAACCTTATCCCGTAAGGATGCCGATAATCAGATGGAAAGCAGCGTGGCCATGAAACGAACATCGGGTGACAATCAGCACCATCGACCGTTGAAACGGGGGAAAAGAAATGCTTCGCAGACTATTAGCACGTCCGAGTCCGGATCCGGCAGTGCCCACACTCGTACGAAACTGCTTGGTTTCTCTATCGCTCTGGACAAGATGAGTCTTCAGGACATTGTTTCCTGGGACAGGATGAAGGATATTATTCTTAATACGGGTAAATATCAATCAGCAGAATTGCGGGGATGAGCTTGACTTGGTACTTTACTACTGTTGCTGTTTCTGACCGGTACTCCGCTGTTGGTCAACTGACAGACCTCGCCCCTGCGGCGATGCTGTCATTATTATTATTGTCAATGGAAGAAAGTAACTCAAATGAAAGGGTGATACCAAACGAGTACATCTTTTGATGTGCACCAGATAGTGAAACGCACATCTAACAAGTCCTTATCATGATTGCGAAAAATACGAGCGCTATTGAGAGCGCCCGCCGGGGCGTTGCAACTGGAGGACCGGGAAGTAGTGATGAGCAGTTAGTCATCTATCACCCGAATTTGATCAAAATTGAGGTAATTCTCGGGCAGATTAGTCAGCAAATGTGTATTTGCGACAAGTCACATTTTCTTTTCGGGTTTTGGCCTTCCTCCAGATCATCGCCCGTTACGGTGTTCCAAGGCTTCTTCTCTTCTACATTGTCGTTGTCGTCGCCGTCGTCGCCCGCGTCCTCGACATCGTTGCACACGTCTCCAACGCATTCTCTCGATTAAGGGTCGCCGCTCGCGGCCCACCGACAACCCTGTCCGTCCAACCTCACCCGGAGAGCCCACTCGCCACCACCACCGGTTCTACCGGACTTATCTCGAAATCTCGTCGCAAGGACTCGTTTTTTCTTGTCATGAGCATCTCGTTCGGCAGTTTGGGTCTCATGTCCCTCCGCAATCCCTTAGCGGATGCAGTGGGCATCCTTTGGGGCAAAGGCGACATTAAGTCCATGTTTTGGCTAATCGTGTTTTGCATCTTTTTCCTGATTTTGGGTGAGTGTCTGTTCAGTGACATATATTTCTTGAATGCGCCACAGAGCATGCTTCCATACTTGTTTTTGACAAGTTGAAGTGTTTTCTCCACCCCTTTCAAGCCGCACGACCTGCTTTACTGATCTGCCACTGTTATAGCTTATCTGACAAACCCATCCGAAACGTCTTTTCGCACTTTCCTGACTGAACAGTCGTTTCGACAGCACCTCAGTCGTCTCGATGATAGTATCGACGACGATCATGACCCTCATGAAACGAAATGTTCGGTTCGACGTGGTGTGAACAGCACCGCGCACACACTCCCTTTTGACAACAGGTCACCTTTTCATTTCGCTAACCGTGCTTCAGTTTCACTTCGGACACCCAAACATGTTTTTCATACGTTTGGTATCTTCACCATTGCAGTAATCGTCCCCATCTCGAAGTCAGATCGTGACCCAGTCGATCGACGTTCCGATAGCATGGTGTCAGTAATCTCCGATTCATGGTATCTGGGAGCCTTTGGAAAATGGTGGCGCGGCGGAGTGCTGGATGAATGGTATCACGACGTGATCGCCAGAAATGACGAAGAAAGCTGGAGTTCCGGCATACTTGGCATGAAGACCTCTGAAAGACATCACGAATACAATGGTGGTCAGTGCAATCTATTTGTTTTTTTGCTGCTAGTGTCTGAGGTGATTACAGCTCTGCCAGGTCTTCCGTTCACCACCAAGAATCTTCCTCCTCATTTATTGTCGCGCGGTTCGCCTCCGAGACTAAGGAATCGCGACAAATCGTCTCAACGGTCCGGCTTGCTACCTACCCGCAGTTCCACCCCACCACCTCTCCCCAAATCAGTTTCGCTTCCTCTGCACGCGACACGATCTTTGCAGGTGGATCACAGTGCAATAACTCAGCATGCTAGTCAGCCACTGCCGTCATTCTCCATAGACCCCGTAAACGCCGGCGCACAGCTACCTTCAGCGAGCTCTCCTTTAACTGTATTCGATCAATCTCCTCATGTCGCGGAACTTCTTCGCCAGGTTACTGCATCCACGACGTCCATTCTGGACCTTCGCAATCAGCTCAGTGATTGCAAGACCAGTGCCTCTCAGTCTCATGCCACTCTTCAAAGAGAATTGGAGTCTTGTAGGGAACGAAAACGGCAAGAGGACGCCATGAGAGCCGAGTTAAAATCCAGGACCAAAGCATTGGACGACTCCAAGAGGCAAGCTGAAAGCATGAGAAGGGACTCTGAAAAGCGTCTTAAAGCGGCCCTCTCTGCTCGTAAAGACACTGAACAGCGTATAGGGCATCTTGACTCCGAGACCCTACGCTTACAAAAGTGTCTGGTTGATGATGAAGCATCGGTTCGACACAGCAAAGACGCCGAGTCGCCAGCGGAGCAGACGATCAAAGTGACCTTGGAGCAGAAGAGAACAGAGATCAAGATCGCAGATGAGGTTGTCACGGCACTGAACATTCGGGCTCGCGAATTGGAAAACCGGGTCACAACCATGAAAGAAAGGTTACAGTCATTACGAGAACGCTTCCAACCTCAGCAGCTCACTCGATCCCTTCGTCATGGCTTCCATGTAATTGACCCCGCTTCTTCCTCATGGTCGCTCAAGGATCCATCATGCGATATCGCACATTCGCCTACGACATCTTCGCAAGATGACCCTTTACGTGACGACCGGGCATCAGGACAGTCTCCCCAACCTTCTGAGTTGATCATTGGAAATCCCAGCGACCATGTTTCGGCTTCGGTTCCAATTCCTTTGCGAAGTAATACGTACGCCAGACTGGAGAGCGATTTACCATCTCTTGCCGTTCAAACATCGCAGTCCACCGTCGGGAACTTTGCACCATTTGCAGACCTTGATCCACACCCATCCCAGTCCTCCCTGGCGATCTCCCCGACGTCATCTTCGCTGATCCCTTCAGGTCTGATGTCCTCCCTTACACTTGACAACACAGATAGTATTTCGCGGTCTTTCCAGTCGGAGAATGACGTTTTCCTGGATAGACATTGGCGAAATAATGGCCCACACAGACATCCCCAACGGTTAAATATGGACGAAGCCAGCTCCAAGTACGGGAACATGACAGCATCCTCGCCGACATCCTTACATGATGTTTCCACTGGCGATACTGATTATGATCCGTTTGAGGTTCGCATGCTGACTCCACGCGAGCGAGAAAGGTACTCTTTACGTTCTGAGAGCGCCATGGACATGCAGCGCGCTTTGTTTCACGGGAATAGTTCATCGCCCTCCCTTGTTCACCCGACGTCTGAAGAATTTGATCCAGCCCCTGGCGCTGATAAACCGTCGGCTCCTCGTCGCTGGTTTTCCAAAGACAAGGTCACAAAGGGTCTCAATCCTGATGCGAAGGTGTTTAGCATATCCGGAGCATCGGATCCACAGAAACAGGGTCATTTCTCGCAGATGTCTTTCGACGCGTTAAATCCTCACGGCTTAGGTCCTAATGTTATGACAGCGCCCACGTCAGACAGCAGCACCTTGCTGCGAGCTTTTGCGCCTTCGCCGGCAGAGCGAGAGGTCCTTCAGCGCGCGTTTGGGGGCTCTACCAACACTAGCCTTGAGCGTCTGCCAAACTTGAGCGATGTTGGAAGCATCCCTCCATCTCCATCGCATGTAAACGCCCATGCACTAACGGTTCCAGTGCATGACAGAATCCCGTCGTGGCTTCAATCCTTACCCAGGATTCGCAAGCCTAATTTCAGTCCGTGGGATGACGAGGAGTCTTCAGTGAACAAGAAAGTACTTACGTCGGGTGAAAGAGGTCATTGAGGTGATCAGGTGGATGTGTGAGGTGAACATGGTGATTTCATGGTGGCTATTTAGAACGGTAGTGTGCGACGAAGAATAAGTGTATCAAAGCAGTCCCACTCACTATGAGTGGGCAAAGGAGGGCGTTTGGTCCTTGATGTTATATAGCAATGAAATCATATACGTATGGTTTATTGTGATCGATTGTCTCAGTTCTATCGACAAAACTCCTGCCAAGATCTGTGTATTTTCATAGCTTTCATACCAAGTTCGTAAATACAGCATGGAACATCTGAGCGATAGCAATGAAATAAGCTGGTAAGACACGAGTGAACAAGGCCACCAACACACCAACACAGCCGTTCGCAATAAAGAAAAGAATTTTGGATATTGGTGGTGGTAATGGGCTCACAAGTCCGTGGATGCGTAATGTAGAATAGAATAAAGATCAAAAACAAAAAGAGCGTGTGCACGAGCCTCACTGTATGCGTTACGTAGTTTCTGAACATTGTAACGAGTCGATAGCAGATGGAGCGACAGCGGTAGGAAAAGTGATATTGATTATGGATTTGCTTGCGGGGGTATAATGAAGGAGTATGACCATGCACCAAAGAAGCCGCGACAGAATAACGAGAAGAAGGGAAATCACAACCGACACTTGATCGGCACGTCCCTAGGACTTTAGCGAGCACCGTCTAGGACCCCTCTCACGTCGTCCACTGTACCAAGATCGGCAAGGAAGGGTACAAGATCGGTCAGCTCTGTATCATGCGGGTCATTGAACCATGATGACACTGGAACGGCATTGTTGGGATGAAAGATATATGAGGCGGGCGAGTTGTCGAGAATGATGGTGTCGGCTATTGGCCGGCCCAGTTGCGACAGGTCCTAAAGGGTTGTCATGAGTGGCGTGCCAAAATTTTTTTGGAATTACCTCACCTTGACATAATTGCCTCTGTGATTGTAACAGCTTTCTCTGAACAGCCGATGCGTTACGACCTGATTGATGTCTAATTTGTCCAACACAGGATCAGCGTACTACAAAAGTTCAGAAATGAGCAGTTACACATGTTCAATGACTCACTTTGCTCAAACTCGCCGTGAATACTACTACTTCATATATCTCCCCCATTTTCTTCAAAAAACTGTCGACTCCAGGTCGTTTAATCACGTAGACGTTGTGCCAGTGATACTCGATCTCCACAGGAACAACATAGTCAGCTTGTTGTATCGACTACTCCCAAGCGTTAATATCAGAACGGGTGCAGAAAAAACACGAGACCTGCCTTGAAGCTGCTATGCACAAGCGTTTCGTCAAGATCGAGAACGAGACACTTTCGCCCGACGTGCTGTGGCGCGATGGGTGGTAAAAGAGGTTTGGGAACACCGTCCTGAAGCCCATAAAAACTCGTTGTACGAAAAAAAAAGTCAATGACTTACGGGACCTATGGGTATACCGGCACCACCATTGATGATCAACCTCTCCTCCTCATCCTCCAATTCATCGGCGTTATTGACATCGTCCATGTCTTCATCTTCCGTAAAGCTGGTACCTTCAGATTCATCTCCATCTCCACCTCCAGTAGTCAGAACGGCGGAATGCCTTTTGTTTATTGTACCTGTGGCTCCAGGTGGGACAACGGCACCAGAAGTCATACCCTCGGTCTCCGCCTGGGGAAGTAAATGTGTCGTTGGTGTCGGAGGTAGGATGACCTCAGCATCAGGCGCTCGCGGAGGAGGGCTGGTGTCCAGAGGCGGGAGATCGCCTGTAGATACTTCCTTTGTATCCTGAGTGTCTGTTGGCGGATCGGCTTTAGGTGGCGGTAATGCCGACGGGACATCGGTAAGAGTCTGCTCGGGAGCCTTGACTTCAGGCTTCTCTCGTGACGAGGGCAGGGGAGCCGAGGGGATATCAATGTCGACAGGCGCGGAACGAGGGGAGCTGGGGATACAGGGAATAATTTTACGTATGAATCTAGTGAAAAAGGACGGTTTAGAACTCCGTTTGCTTTTGGATACTTTTGGGCCCTTCGCGCCATCGGAAGGAGAAGAAACGGGACCCTCTGTCGTCGTCGAAGACGCCTGTGCTTTACGACGCGATGCGGCGCCATGAGGATGGGTGCCAGTCAGCGTCGTCGAGAGCGAGCCATCCTCAGGTTTCTCGGGCTCTTTCTCGTCAGTCGTCGCAACATCGACATGATTCGGAGAGACGACCGTCGGTTCCGCCGGTTTGTGCGATGTTGACGAGGGAGCCTGCCCTTGTTCGTCGCCTGTGTCGGCGGGGGGAGACACTACAGCGTTGTCGGACTCAGGGACGGCAGTGGTACCATTGGCACCATGAGATGGACTGTCAACCTGCACGACACGCCACGGACGCTGTTAGTGACAGTTGGGTCAGCTGGAAGGAAGTTCATTACCTTTGTCGACGACGACGGATCGGACGACTGCGAGTCAATTTTATCCTGCGCCGTAGAAAGGTCAGGCGAAGGCACAGAGGGCGCGGCCATAGGGAAGAGAAAGAAGGAAGATACACGCTAGCGCCGAAGAAACGAGGTACGCTGCTCTTTGCATTATGATTAGGTAACCTTTTTTCACACGGTCCATG
Source organism: Armillaria ostoyae (assembly GCA_902506015.1). Taxonomy (NCBI): domain Eukaryota; kingdom Fungi; phylum Basidiomycota; class Agaricomycetes; order Agaricales; family Physalacriaceae; genus Armillaria; species Armillaria ostoyae. The sequence continues at coordinate 2,168,847 of LR732082.1, forward strand.
GTCATCGTATTTTCTATTACGCTCTAATCTAATACTGCATACTTCTTCAAATGTTCAGGTATTGAGTCAGACAATCCCTTCGTTTCCAGCCACTGTTTTGAGAAGATACGGCTTTGGTATCTATAGGCACCGTCACAGAGAATGGTGACGACTTTCGAACCTGGTAATAAAAGATTAGATTGTTCAAGCGCACAGAACAATCGATATGTACCTTTGCCGAGTCTTTCTGCAAGCTCTACGGCAGCAACCACGTTCAAAGCTGAGCTGGCACCGAGATACAGACCTTCAGTGTCCAAAAGCTCGTAGAGCATAGCGATACTCTTCGTATCTGGTACAGTAAAGGCACCGGATAGTTCATTCACAAGGGTTCCCAGATTGTTAGTAATCCTTCCTTGACCGATGCCTAAGCATTGAGTCAGCGACACGAGACATCATGATGGGAAAGACAAACGACCTTCAGTGATGGAGCTTCCAGATCTCTCTACGAGTTTTCCTCCACTACTGACATAGCTGGTCAAGACACTCCCTGGAGGATCAGCCAGCCAGATTTGTGTTTTTCCTCCACTCTTCTCCTTCAGATACTTGCCCACGCCGGCCAACGTGCCGCCTGTACCCGTTGCGCAGATGAATCCATCCAAGTCACCACCAGTCTGCTCCCAGATTTCCGGGCCAGTAGAGACATAGTGTGCGTTGGCATTGGCGGTATTGTCGAACTGGTCCGTCCATATAGCATTCGGAAGATCCTTGGCAAAATCACGGGCTTGGTGGTTGTAGTTCTTGGGATCATCGTATGCTACTGCAGGCACAGGATACACCTCGGCCCCAAGCATTCGCAACAGATCAATCTTTTCCTGGCTCTAAGATAGACATGAGAGAGTGAACGTATGATCATTGCATAAAAAACATACCTGTGTATTCGGCATGAAGATCACGCATCGGTAGCCTCTTGCACGACAGACATGGGCAAGTCCAATGCCGGTATTACCTGCTGTACCTTCGACAACAGTACCGCCTGGTTTCAACCTTGATGCGAAGATCGGTAAGCTTTCACACATCCAAGCATGATACTTACAGACCCCGCTTCTCGGCATCTTGGACTACACCAAGTGCTGCACGATCCTTGACGCTGCCACCGGGATTCTGGAACTCGGCTTTGCCATATATACTGGAGCCAGTTCGCTCAGAAAGAGACTTCAAGTAGATCTAGCCGCGCTGCGTGAGGTAAAGTCAGAATGAATTGAGCCCGTGCTTACCAATGGTGTGTTCCCAATGGCCCCCACGAATCCGTCGACGAGACCTATGGTGAAGGATCGACGTATGCTTGCTCTTGCAGCAGAAAACATGGAGGAAAGAGCTGGTGAAGGACAACCCGCACCGAGTTGGACATTTTGAAGGATGTAGCACAAAGCACGACATCTTAGATAATCCCTCCTCCGAGTCTAGATCACGCGATGTTCGAAAAAAGAGACCAAGATGCGAGATTTATGCAACGTTCCAAAAAAAATCTACATACAGAGACATATGATATGAAGCTGGGTCGACTGGGCAACGGTATGGCATTAAATGTGTAAAGAAACCGCCCAGAGGAAACATGAAAGAGATGAGAAACATAGAAACTGAGATGATAACAGCTGGAACGACAAGTGGTGAAAGGGCATGAGACTATTAACGAACATCCATCCATACGTCGCTATGTCGTAGTTGCACCTGGTGCAGGCCGTAAGTAGTAGTGGTAGGGTCGGGAAGGCAAGACATGAACGGTATGGGTATCCTGAGGGGCGTTTCTAGGAGTGAAAGGAGAGGGTCACGAACGACTACTGTTGTCGCTTCTTGACATTTTGTGAGAGCCATTGAAGACCTTCGAAAAGACCTTCGCCGGTCGTTGCACAGCTGGTGGCAGACGTTAGTCCATGCCCCAATAAAATTGCTATTCCTGCATACCTTGGATGAACGTACCACGACCTGTCCCGCATTCGGTGTAGGCCGAGTTTCTCAGTAACTTCAGCAGGTGACATGGCTAGGGGAGCATGCAAATATGAATCATAGTGGCGCCCAGTTTCAGAGAGTACACACCTCCCGGAAGGTCCTGCTTGTTGGCGAATACAAGCAAAAGACATTCCTTCATTTCCCGGTCGCTTAATATCCGGTGCAGTTCTTGCTTGGCTTCATCAATTCGCTCTCGGTCCTGGCTGTCGACAACGAACACCAAACCCTGGGTGCCTGTGTAGTAATGCCTCCACAAGGGCCGAATCTTGTCTTGGCCTCCGACATCCCAGACGTTGAATTTCACATTCTTATAAGTCACCGTCTCTACGTTGAAGCCGACTAGAGAGACACAGTGTTAGAAAGAGGCGAGACCACAGCAAACGGTTAAGGGGGGATGGCACGTCGTCGCCGGGAAGAAAGATAATAGCAAGCGCACCTGTCGGTATAGTGGTGACAGATTGGTTCAGTTTAAGTTTGTACAAGATAGCTAATGGAATTGTAACATTAGAACTGAACAGGTTAGTATTCGCTCTGCACTCACTTGTCTTCCCAGCAGCGTCCAACCCCAACATCAACAATCTCATCTCCTTGTTTCCGAATATCTTCCCTGTGAGGAATTGAGAATCGAGTGAGCAGAATGACGAAAATTAATCGTCAGTGCAGTTTCCTTGTAGACACAGCAGCGGCATTCTCACCCAGTGCCTTTGAAAGATTGGCACCCATGACAATTTCTTTTGATGGTTTTGAAAGAAGAAGAAAGTAAGGAACGACGTAAGGGCGGATAGCGGCCGCAAGCAAGGAGATAAAGTAGTGGCAGGAGACAGGTTTGACCGAGAAACCAACCGACGCTCCCTTATACCGTGACAAACAACTGTCACATATAAGCTCACCAAATTGGCCCGACCTTTGGCCGCCCAAATATGATTCTAAATATTAAATAATAGGTATACCGGATTACTGTTAATAGATGGACGTATAATACAAAGGAATGGCCAAAATCCAAAGTCCTGTATGTGTTCCGGGTGAATAAGTGCATGAGAAACGACGGCTGGTGCTACAAAGAAGGCGGAGTTGTGACTTTCATCTGCGTTTGACTGAAGACCTTCAACCACCCATCACCCATATCCTTCTTCAAGGCCTCAATCCTGCGCCTGTAAGCATCCGCATTGTCTTCCCGGCCAACTTCATCTCTATCTGGACCTAACGTAGCAGGTTCGTATACAGACGCAGTGACACGAGCACGACGTGCCGCCGATTTAAAGGACAGTGTCTGTGACCCACGTGTCCGCCGAAGAGACTGTGAGGAGTTGGAAGACGTGGGTTGCACTGTTGCAAGGGCATCAGGGAATCCGGATGATTGGGTTGGAGAGACCGGTGCCAGTTCAGTATGATGGCGAGTGTGCCTTGATGGGCGAGTGGGGCGCTGTGGTGGTATACTCGATGATTGTGCCTCCTGAGGATGAGAGTTGAGCTCAGCATTGTCTCCGGCAACAAGTTTACCCTCCTCTTTCTCCAGGAGCGTTTCAAACCGACTCCATTCCTTCGCTGGGCCGAGAGGGCTCACGTCTCTAGGCTTCTTGGACTTTGCCTTCGCCTTCGCCTTTGATTTACCCGATCCATCAGACCGAGCGCGTCGATGAGAGAAGCTCGCCGTGCTACCATCACTGACATTCCCATCCAGATCGACTATCCGCTTCACTTTCTTCCGGCGCGCCTTTCCTCCGACTCCTACAGCACCTACGGGGGCAAGTTGTGGAGAAACAGGGGTTGAAGTAGAAGGCGAGGATTGTTTGTCGTTGTGAGGAGCCATGTTAGGCGACGAATGATGAAAATGAGGGTGGGCATGGCCAACAGCAACTGTCGGGGGCGAGTGTGCTACGGACAGTGGACGAGATGAAGACATTTGCTCTGGAGGTGGTATAGTCAGGTTCCGTTTCTCGTAATAACCAGGAAGCGATCCATCAAGTGTAATGGTCTTCCCTTCTTTCCAGAAGAAGTCAAAGCAAGGAATCCTGTATCCTTCGTCCTCCGTAAAGGGATTTCCTTCTACCCAGACTTCGGTAATATTAGGCAGAGGTGCTAACCTTCCAATCTCGGCACAATCGTCAAGGGAGTTGTAGCGTAAATCGACGCGCTCCAAGGCATGCAATCGCTCCAGCCCACATATCGATTCGAGACGATTACGAGAAAGGTTCAAATGGAGAACCTGCCCTAAATTGAGATAAATACCGAGGACGGAGTCAATCATGTTATCCGAGAGATTGAGGGAGACGAGATTGTAAAGAGAACCGAGGCCGGAGGGGACAGATACAAGAAGATTTGACGACAGGTCCAAGTGGACCAAAGATGTGAGATGGGGTATCAATTCCGCTGGAAAGAAGGCTAAGGCGTTGTCGGCAAGGGATAGGTGTTTAAGAAAAGCCCATTTAAGGGAAGAAAGCTGAGGTGGTGGTGTGACGGTGCCGCTCTGGGGCTCGGAAGAAACTTCATGGTTAGGGTTCTCACCATCCTCGTCCTCCGGGACAGAGTTTGGTAACTGAGTGGAATAGAAAGATGACCTTCGTTCCGGCCCACGAGGGATTCTTCTATGCCGCTTCCGACTGGCGCTTCCCTCTCTTCTAGCTTGGTCGTCAAGTACTGCCCCGATGAAAATGTCTGAGATGTCCTCAAGCCCACTCTTCTTTATCTTTAAACTGCGCAGACTTTCCGCAAGTCGATCCCATCCAAGCAGTGAACGAGGATCGATATCAACACATTCCAGACTCTGCAAGTTCTTGAATGCATTAAGGGGGATGGCATTTTCATTGGGAGGTTCATTTGCGAGCTCGGAAATGACTTTCCGACCCGGGGCAGTGATGGATAAGGCGGGTAGTTTGGTGAAACTACTGTAGATGTATTTGAGCTCGGAATCGAGGGACAGTTGTTCCGGCTTCCCCCACCATCCACCCCCGAGAGAAAAGGCAGATACTGCGGACAGAGAAGAGCGAAATGAAGCGAGGGAAAGGGTTTCAGACTTGTCGGTATCGGGGAAGAGGTTTATGTAGCTCATTGGCCTGGAAGGAGCATCGACGCGGACGTCAAGGGTGCCAATATCGACACCAATGGCCTCGAGGCGCATGAGTAGATAGAAGAGATGGTGAGTGTCGACGGAGAGAATGACGGGCTTGACTGGGGATGCAGCGGCAGAGTCAGTGCCAAACCATCCTAGTGGGTTGAAGAGAGAGGCGGTATCCGGAGTAGGCTGGCGAGGTCGACGTCTGCGAACAAATCCAGCTTCTGCCAAGTTCTTTTCATTGCTACGGATATAACTGGCTATCCGTCGAATGTAGTCGTCGCCGAGTTCGTGAGCCATTGTATTGGCTGTCTAGAACGCTGCACCGAGCAAGGATTAGCTGTATACAAATCGAATATGCACAGACATACGAAAAATAATGCAGATAACTGGATAGAGCGGCAGCATCAACACATGAGTAGCAGCCACGGCATTCGATATGGTCATTGGCAATGGCAAGCAGCCTGCCCCGAAGAGCATGATGTCACGTCACGCCTCATGAACGTCAAGTCACGGTCACGTCCTATTACGCGTCGACTTTCCCAATAATAAGCCTGTCTCCGTACTACATCCTTCCATCCCCTACCATCCGCTTCTCCAGCTACTTTCAGCTATGAAAGTAACCGTAAAGACAACCCAACAGAAGGTCTTCCAGGTCCGTTTCTTGTCTCAGCCTTCTTTGCCATCGCCATCGAACCCTTCTCTAGATTGACGTCGAAGATGAAGAGACAATAGGTGCTCTCAAGAACAAGATACTAGAGGCACAGGGTCATCCGGTTGCGAGCCAAAAAATCATATATTCAGGCAAGTTATCAGCTCCATCACTGGCCCCTCCTGCTCATGTTATCCGCAATCGCAGGAAAAATATTGGCCGACGATAAGACAGTGGGATCATGCGGTATCAAGGAAAAAGACTTTTTGGTCTTGATGGTGTCCAAGGTTGCTTCTTTTTCCCTCTACTGTGGGATGATACCGATTCGCAATTGCTCAGCCTAAACCGACACCCACGCCTATGCCCCCAACAGCATCATCCAGCGTAGCAGCAGCCGCCCGTGCTGTACCCCCTCCGGCAGTGGCTCCTGCACCGGAACCGACGCAGCAGCCTGCTCCTGCTGCAACTCCTGCTCCTGCTCCTGCAGCAGCTCCTGCAGCAGTGGCTTCAGCACCGGCCCCCGCCCCCTCTGCTTCCCCCGCTGCCTTCGGTGATTCGAGCTCTTTTCTTACCGGCGATGCACTACAGTCTACGATCAACAGCATGACTGAGATGGGATTTCCGCGGGATCAAGTTCTACGTGCCCTCAGAGCAAGTTACAACAATCCTGATCGTGCTGTAGAGTACCTCATGAGCGTGCGTTCCATTACTTGGTCGATGTTTACTAGTTTAATCATTGTATGCAGGGTATCCCGGCCCATTTGGAATCAGAGGCCGCGGGAAGTGCCCCTACTGTGCCTTCCCACCCTGCTGCTTCCCCCGCTCCAGCGGGAGCACCAGCACCAGCTGCTACTCCAGCTGCTCCCGCCCCACCATCAAATCAGCCACAAAATCTGTTCCAGGTGAGCCCAGACAAGCTTTTTTTTGTTTTATAACAATTTGACGGCTACGCCTCTTAGCTTGCCCAGCAACAACAGCAAGCTGCCGCTGGTGGTGGCACTGGAGGTCTCGGAGGAGCTCAGGGAGGTCAATTAGACCTCGCTGCTCTGCAGAACAGCCCTCAGCTTCAGCAACTCCGTGAACACATCGCTCACAACCCTAATCTCATTCAACCTTTGATCCATCAGCTTGCTACTAGTAATCCCGCCCTCGCTCAGCTTCTGGCTCAAAACCCAGAGGCCTTGATGCAACTGCTTGGCGTTGGTGAGGGCGATTTTGATGGCGAAGAGGGCGATATTCCACCAGGTGCCCACGTTGTTAGCGTGACGGAGGAGGAAAGAGCCGCAATCCAGCGTGTAAGTCCATATAAGTATGAATCTGAGCCTATGACTCACATTATCCGTAGCTCGAGGCTTTGGGTTTCCCTCGTCAAGCTGTCCTTGAAGCTTACTTTGCGTGCGACAAGAATGAGGAACTTGCGGCGAATTACCTGTTTGAAGGTGGATTTGACGATTAAATACTAGTGACATTGTGTATTCTTACTTGCCTGTCTCGAATCTGAAGCCTTTGTGTAAAATATATAGGAAAATGGACAACGGTCTTTTGCGCACGTGCTCGGTCTTGATGCGTGACGCGTGATGCTTGAACTTGGAGCAGGACGCCACCATGATTTTTTCCCTGACAAGTTACGAAAGGTGCTAAACAATGCTGCGGGAAGACGGACCGTCGGTGGAACGTTACTGGTTGTCTCCCCTTTGCTTCCGCCATTGCCACTGACCCGCACGTTCGTTGGGACGCTGGTAAACTACCTTTGACTCGTGCGCATTCTCGTCTATGATTGGTCCAACGAAATCTTCTCTGGCCTCCTTTCGTTTAAAACCGGTGGGAATTGCTTGGTTTGCCTTTGCTCGAAATGTCCTCCATGCTACCCTTCCGGCCTGACTGGACTTTCTCCTCTGCACCAGTTATTGCCCTTGCTTGCATAATCGTCCTTTTCTGTCTCGGACGATTTACTGCTCAGCTACGTTTCGTCTGGTACTGCTTCATTCGCCCCATCGGTGCCAATGATCATAAGTCCAGATTGGACAAGGTCCGATACATGCACGGCCTAAACTATGTATACAACTAACACTGCTACAGTTCTACGAAGGTCAAGCAGACGTGTATGACGCTACTCGTAATGGACTGCTTCGAGGACGGAGGACTTTGCTGAACCTTTCCGCGGCGCATCTCAGGGAACTAAGGAAGTCCCATCCCGGTGAACGACTGGTCTGGGTCGATATCGGTGGCGGAACAGGTCAGCCTCAATCAAACGTTCGCTTCTTCTTTACTGTTATCATACTAATCATTCTAGGATACAACATCGAACTCATGGATAAAATATTCCCCATCTCTGAATTCGACGCCGTATATCTCATCGACCTTTGTGAGCCTCTTCTTCAGGTCGCGAGAAGCAGGTTCGCAAAGCGAGGCTGGCACAACGTTACTGTATTGTGTCAAGACGCTTGTGACTTCTACCTTCCAGAGTGGTCTGTCAAGGGCGTCAACCCGCAGGGTAGCGTAAGTTTCGTCACGCTCAGTTATTCGTTATCTATGGTATGACATGTCCATCTATACCGTTGTCATCGCTGAACGACGCCACAGATACCCAATTTCTATACTCTTTTAGACAGGATTGATCATGTCCTCTCACCCCAACGGGGCCTGATCGGTGTTGCAGATTTCTACACCGCTGGTAAGCAGCCATTGCTTCACGAAAAAGCCATTGGTGGTGTTAGTAAAGAATGCGGTTGGCTTTCTCGGTGGTTCTGGCAAATTTGGTTTGATTTTGATCACGTATTACAACTTTGCAATATTTATGGAAAAGGGTTCTGACGAATATCACTCACAGGTATCGCTCAGTCCGGCAAGACGCGCTTATCTTGAATATCGTTTTGGGACGGTTCGTCCACCGTATTTCGTCAAAACACTGAAGCCAAACAGATTTTCCTCTAGATCAAGAGCTATAACGGACGCAATCGCTTCATCATCCCCTTCATCGTCAGAATGTAGGCATTGACTCTGTCATTCCTCGTAACCTTTGCTCAATAGACTCTAAAGACCCTACTATGTCTGGCTCGGACGACCTCGTTCATGTGATGTCTCAAGGTTCTGCCATGCTTTTGAGGTCGAAGGCGGAAATATGATTGGCAATTGTTCTCCGTCAACATTTGTTACGCTGAAGGAGACCGATAATGTTGTTCCTCCGCTGGAGATCGGCGAACCTGTTATTCCTTTGAACAAGGAACAGGCATCAAGTAACCATGACATGGTCATCGATGTAACGCCTCCTTTGAGCTCCTTCCACTATCAGTTAAAGAAGGTAGGATGCCTCTGTTTTTTTATCAATTTACTTATCTCGTTCCAGCCTTGGAGACTACCTTATTATGACCATCCGGTTCATAAAGAGTTCAGAACATTTATCTATTCTTTCACATGGGTGGGTCTTCATTCATAGGCTTTATTGGCTTGAAAGATGACTGTATCCGCATATTAGGAGGATCCATTTGACGATATGAAACACCTCCAATTAACCAGCGAGGACTCGATGTTTGTCATTACATCCGCCGGGGACAACGCACTTCACTACGCCATAGCGGCAGGTCCGAAGAGGGTTAGTGCTTGTGTGTCGCCATCGTTTCTGACCCTTAGCAATTATTTTAGATTCATTGCGTGGATATGAACCCATGGTAAGTGCGGGGCGCCCGTATTCATCGGCGTTTCGTTGACATGCTCCTTCAGCCAGGGACATCTTCTCGAACTCAAGTTGGCATCTATACAAAGTCTTGAATTTTCCGACTTCTTTTCCATGTTTGGAGAAGGCAGGAACGCCAACTTCCGTTACCTTTTGGCTTCCAAGATATCTCCTTACATGTCCTCAAGTGCATATCAGTTTTGGCAAATCAACTCTGATGCGTTCTCTTCATCATTCTACCTCAGCGGGTACAGTGGGTGGGCACTGAGGGTTGCCAAGGTAATCTTCAAATTAGCCAGAGTTGACCACGACGTCAAGAGGCTATGCGAATGTGATACACTGGAGGAGCAGGTCAAGATTTGGAAGGAGAGGTTAAGGCCTGTTCTGCTGAATCCGTTGGTCGTGGCGCTTCTGCGAAGTCCGATCTTCTGCTGGAATGCCCTTGGCGTACCTATGAATCAGCGACAGATGCTTCTTGACGAAGGTGATGGAGACCTACGCTGATATGATCCAGGACGAACTGATACTGATATGTTGTATCAGGCGGCGTCTATGAATATGTGAAGGACACCTTGGACCCGGTTGTGTCCACGTATCTCTTCAAGACATGCAATTACTTCTACCTTCTTGTAAGTGTCCTGACGATATCTCATTCCCAATGCTGAGCACTATGTTTTAGGCTCTGTTGGGCCACTACACCCCATCATCGTGTCCGGCATATCTGACACCTTCTGGGTTTAGTGCGCTGAAAGCCAATGATGGCAAAGCGTTGGATGCATTTCGGTTGCACACTGATTCTATCGTGAAGTATGTGACATCTCTCCGTCGCAGTCCGGATGAACTGATTATGCGTTAGTGTCTTGCGCGGTCTTTCCTCTGATACTCTTACGCGCGCACTTGTTATGGATCATTTGGACTGGTTCACACCGGGGTCTCAAGATGTCGACGAGGAAATCGCGGAGCTTTATCGCGTGATGCAGCCGGGCGGATTGGTTTTCTGGAGGTCAGCTGCGAGAAAGCCTTGGTACAACGAAGTGTAAGTGCCGCTTAGCAACGAGGATGCACGGCCTGATGTCTCTAGTTTCAAACGCTTCGGGTTCGACGTGTCGCCAGTGTCAATAAGAGGTAGTCCGGCGCGGATGGCGATTGATCAGGTCAATATGTGAGTATTCAAATTCTGGACCTATTTAGAACGCGTCCTCATGTTCTCTCCTTATCAAGGTATGCCTCATGTTGGAGGGCGATGAAGATGGTAGCGGTACCGTAACTAGTTACCCGGGTACGGGACCTGTACGTTATGCACGGATGAAGTTCCTGACCTGGCTCAGCCTGGTATAATGTATACGGAGATGACGTGGAGAATGCTATTTACGCTTCGCCTGCGTTGGAAAGTATGATCAGAGAAGCATCACTAGGAACCAGGGCGGCAGGGGAATCACAAATATTTGCCACAGGATATAGCAGACTTTGACTTTGCAGAGCGAGCAAATAATACGCGTTGAGTTGCGCCCGGCTGACAGAGCGAGCGGTTAATATTCGGCCAGGTGCACTGCGCCGTCGTTGGCACGCAGCAAGTTGGTGTGATGCGACGCACGGACCACTTCCGTTTTGGCGTGCACCGCCACCCAGATTGTTTGGTTGCGAGGGTTTGTCTCCCGTATTATTCAAGGATCGCGCTCTTCGCTGAGCTCCTCGAGCTCGACAGTCGCCACGGGTCCTCGTCCTCCTCGACATTCTCTTGTATTCTGCTGTGTTTCTCTCCCTGTCTCGCGATATCATAGTGCCCAGGCGGTCTCCTATTTATCGTATCTTCTCTCCAAGTTTAGCTAGCCCCTTTGGCCTCGCCATTCCATTATCATGCTGGCCACAATGAACATATCCCAGTCGACAGCTTCCATTCACCAGAATGGCCACCTTGATCTTCAGCGCGACCATGACGAGCACATCGACTTCGACAAGATTTGTCCTGGCTGTAAACTTTCCGCAGTGTCGGACGATGGTGGTTTGGTTGTTGCCTTTGGGTACGTGTCGACCTTCAGCCTTTCTTGCTTTCCCTTCTATTCAGTGCCTGCCTTCTTTCTTCTGTGTTAACGCCGGGTTCCTTGTTCAGTCATTAATGATTATCTTTTCCTCCATGCTGATCTATCGTTCTTCTAGGCAATCCTTCTTTCACGTAGATTGCTTCAAGTGTGCCAAGTGCGGAGATAAAGTCACCGCAGATACGAACCTCCTGCTCCTTTCCGACGGTTCTCCCGTATGCGCCAATTGTTCATACAACTGCAATGTCTGCAAGCTGCCCATCCTCGACGAGGCCATTATGACCGGTGACGACTCTTACCATGCCCACTGTTTCAAGTGTAAAGTATGCAAGAACCGTATCGACGAGCTCGTCTTCGCCAAGACCAGCCAAGGAATCTATTGCATGGATTGCCACAGTGAACGGATGATCAAAATTAGGAGACACGCTCAGAAAAAGGCTGAGAGAGAAAGGGCTGCTGCAGCAGGCGGTAGCGGCTCGACTTCTTCTCGTGAAACTAGATACAGAAGGGACACCGGTGTAGGTGCCATCGCCATTTCGCTCTCCGTGTATGCTCACAGCTTCTAGCGCATTTCCCCCATCGTTTCTCATTCTCATGATGTCCCTGGCTCTTCAAAGTCTCACCACAACCAACATTTTGATCAACCTTCGATGTCAAGTTCTCGTCATCCAGTTTCTGCATCCACTCAAACTTCCGCTAAACGGCAGTCCGGGCCGTTCATTAGTGACGGTTTTCCGCCCACTAGTCAGCGATCCAAGTCGTCAGAGAAGGCTTCTCCATCGTATCTAGCTTCGTCATTTCCCCTCCCTCCCCAACAGTCAATATCTGTGACTATAGCCCCACCAGAACCAGATATCCACCATCATTCTGACTTGTCTCATCGGCGACCTCCTCTAGTACGTCAATTATCTACGTTGTCGGAGCAGAGCTTTGAGCAGGAAACTGCTGCCTCCCGCTCTGTGAACTTGTCATCACAAGCATCATCGGATGGACTGAGTGTACAGACCTCGCGGCGTGACAAACGTCGATCGATCAATCCAGGCCTTACTCTCAGCAACCTGACGTCTTCTGTCAGTCCTGTCGCATCTCCGCCACCTACACTCTCTCCTCACTCTGCAACATCCCTTCATCAGTCAGGCAATCGCTCTCCAACTCCTCCTGCCCACAACGGCCGGGAATCACCTCGAATACCATCTCCGCTTCGAGAGCATTTCAATGAGACGGAGTCAATATCGCGGCCGTCGTCTAATGGTTCATTCCAAAGCACTACAAGCCACATCCGTCCAGGATCTTCTTCTTCACACTATAACCATTCCGATGATGATGTCTCTTCACTTCGGACGCGGACATTTTCTGCTGAAAATCCTTCACCAGATATCCGTGTAGGCGAAACAAGCACACCGAGAGTCAGGAAAATTAGCTCACCAAATCCTACTCATTCTCTCGAAAGGCCAGTTGACGCTGTGCGTCACCAGAGGTCATTCGAAGAACGTCCTCGGGAACGTCTTTCATCGTCCCCAAGTCTGACTTTCAACCGGGTGAGATCAAGCAGTCCTTCCAGAGCGTCATCTAGAGCAGATGTGCCTCACAGTGTGGAAAGTAGTACCGACACAGAGGCGGAGGGTGACGAACCGACCGTGCACAGGCGATCTGAGTCAAGCACGTCAGTACCACCGGCACTACCTCCCAAATCAGAAAAGAATATGTCTGCCATTCAACCTCCCTCTGAAGCAGTCTCTCCTACAAGCGAAGTGGATCCTGACACATCTAACCAGATGGATAGTGGCTCAGATGATATGTCGGAATCTTCACCGGTAGAACAGACATCACATGCGACTTTCATAGCACCGGCCTTGCCACCCATCCGATTTTCATTAAACACAGGTGATTTCTCGGATCTGCTCAGCTCTGTTGGCGGGATCAACGCGTTGAAATCGTTGGATCAGTTAACGAGCATCACTGAAAAGAACAAGGAGAGCAACTACGATGTCCCTTCAACACCTCCGCCGTCGGCTTCTTCTGTAAGAACGAGTAGTGTAACATCAACCCCAAGTAGCGACGTCACTATTATTGGATCCCCCGCACCGGGCTATCGTAAAAATAGAAGTGTTTCGACTGACGGTCTTCGGTATGTGGAGTCATCTTTCCTACGTAGCGTCACTTACGTTGTCCAAAATCTAGTCCTACCGCAGCATCGTCTACGTCGATTCATGAGCGAGAATCCTCCGAGTCGCACCCAGAATCTTTTCAGACTTTGAATACTTCTATGCCCGAATTCAATGGATCCCAATCCTCTGGTCGTATCGCCTTGACAACACCGGGGGCTAACCCTTCGAGCGTCACCAGACCAGATGATTCCGATTTCGTACTTTTGCGGTTACAAGAGGCAATGGCTGACGCCAAGGAGCGAGGTGCTCATCAGCTAAAACTAGACCGCGCTTTTGTTGAAGCTATCATCAAGGCCATGGATGTCAGAAGAGCCAACTTTTTCGATCTGAAGGGTAAATTCGATGGCGTCAAGGTTCGTTATACTCCGGACTTCTCTTGCTGTGTTTCTAAACATCATCACAGAGAGCAAGCAAACAATACATCGAAGGGCTGACTGTCGCTCAGACGGAATATGATCGCGAGCTCAAAGCACGGAGGGACGCAGAGGCTGAAGTCACTCGATTGCGAGTCCTACTATCTGGTCAGGCTGCACGGCTTACTGCACTTTCTGGGGATTCTTGCCGGCAAGAGCTTCGTCAGCGGATGACCAAGGAACTTCACGATCAGTTGTCGGGGTTGGAGCAGGATCTGTCCAAACTCAAGGTTGACCGTGACATGGCATTAGCAGAGGTTGAGGAGATATCTGCCACGAAAAGGTTCGAAGAACTCCGAAGTTTGTCTTCTCTCTACTCACTTTTCCCAGCTCAAATGCGACAGCCGACCAACGTCCTACACATCTGAATCGTTCTCTCACGATACGTCTTGATACGTTAAAGCAACAGTATCAGAGAGATCTGGTTCCGTTGACCCATGAGCGAGAAGCCTTGTCTCGAGAGATCATGGAGCTCAAAGCTGTTCGAGACGTCTTCCTCGAAGAAACGACTGTTCTTAATGCTCGTAACGAGGAATTGGCTCAGCTCAGTGCCCAGTACGCACGTCGGATGGATACAGTGCCCGAAACACCATCCAAGAACGGGGAACACGTGGTGGCACCTTCAACGGATAAAGGTCGCAATCAGTTGCACCAGCCACAGGCATCTGTGCAACTGCCTTCTCAAAATCCATATGCCTCCACTACCTCTTTGGTTACTGATGAAACGATTGCCGATATGAAAACCGTCATAAAGATTTCGAAGCCAGAAACAGACCTACCCACGCCATCGAAAGGGAAGTTCATCAAGTGGCCAGGATCAAGGACGAAAGATACAACCAACTCAATAAGCGCCGGCGATAGCCGCGGTAAAGGGCACTTTGAGCACAACTTCCAGCAGCTCAGTGTGCTGCGATTCACTCGGTGTGATCATTGCGGAGATAAGATGTGGGGCTCTCAGCTCCGTTGCACAGGTGCGCTTTGACTTCAGCTTGGAGCGAGACCTGTGGCTTATTTGACATGTCTTCAAGGCTGCAACATCTCCGTACACGTGCGGTGCATAAACCATGTTCAGGTTCTGTGTTCGCAGCAAAGTTCAAATCGTGATGATTCGCAAATCTTGCGTATGCTTTTCTGCTGTACGGTGTCTGACAATGAACTAACGTCAGAATCTAGCGCATTCGATGTTTGGCCGCGACCTTGTAGAGCAGGTGTACGCCGATGCCAAAGGAAGCTCACGACAGGTTCCAGTCATTGTTGATAAATGCATCGAAGCTGTTGAAGCCATCGGTATGGATTATTATTTCCTCAACGCTAAATCATTCTGACACACTGTAGCACTGGATTACGAAGGGATCTATAGGAAAACAGGTGGATCCAGCCAGAGCAAAACAATCACCCAGCTCTTCGAGCGTGGCGACTATAATGCGTTTGACCTTCGAGATTCGGACCGATTCAACGACATCTGTAGCGTCACTTCTGTGTTGAAGGCCTACTTCCGATCTCTCCCTGTCCCTCTCCTGACCTATGACCTCCATGACCAATTCATGTCCGCCGTTGAAATCCGTGACGCCTCCGTTAAAAACAAAACCCTGCTTGACCTGGTGAACAAGCTACCGAAGGAGCATTATCATACACTGCGTGCTCTAATGATCCATTTGAATAAGTACGTGGAGCTTTTATGACATCGCGCTCGTGCTAACGTCGCTCAGGGTTTGTCAACGGAGTGAGAGGAACTTGATGAATGCTCGTAACCTGGGCGTTGTATTTGGCCGTGAGTCTCCTTGTCGTTCCCTCGCGGTCGTATCTAATTTTCAATTATAGCAACGTTAATGAGATCTCGTAACCCTGGCGCAGAGTTCAGCGACATGGCTGGCAAAGCGCTTTCCATAGAATGGCTAGTGGAGAATGCACCGCAGATTTATGCTGAGAGTGCATCCCGATAGTTGCAGATTATACCATGCCCTCAGTCTTCGTTCAACGATTTTCCATTCTAGAAGTACTTCTCTGGGTTTTATTTTTATACTATCACTTCAGGTGATTTTACACACCTCTATTATTGTTCAAAGATTTCGTTCGGATTTCACATTTGCCAGGGGTGTGTCGTATAGTCTAATCATTGCCATGTTTTCGTATTTAACGCTCATACTAGTTTTATATATCCAACGCCTTCATTTACCAATACCCTTTTCCACGGTATCTCGGATGTACATTCAATACTTAACTGGACCGGATTCTTCATCATGTTCGACGCAAAAGATGCGAAGGTTACATCAGCTCCCTTGACCTTCTGGCTCGAGGAAGCGTCTCGGGTTTGAGGGTGCAGTATAAGAAGTGGCGTCGTGGTCCTGCGGCCACCGCTGCAGCCACGGCCACGCGCGTCCCCAGCGGCACGGAGTCACTACCGCGCACACCAAGTGAAAACATTCTGTCGAAGACTGCAAATAGCTGAGAGCAGATCCCGATAAAGGGATGAAACCACTAACGCGTAGAAATAAAGGCTTTCGCCGTCGTCTGACAAGTCAGATGTGTGAGGGACAGCGGAGGACTGACGCCCTCGAGGTTTCGAAGGTAACGGTAAACCATAGATGGTTGAGGAGGGCCTAGAAAAGATGAACTTCTGGATTGTACCAGCGGTGAGAGTATATACCGAATCGGAAAACTGCATGGTAGGCTTGACGCCACTTTTCCTCCAACAGCCTGGCACAGTTACTTGAGTCTGGACACGTTGCACACTGCGAAATCGCTATGTAGTCATCGGTAACGTGTACAAAGTCTACACGTACACATTCATACTCCTTCGAAAGGGCGACCAATCCAATCTTCAACACCCTTTCCAGGAACCAATTTCGACTTGCGAAAGTTTCAATTGAACGTCTGAGGCCGCAGAAATCAAACACAAACCGTTTTTCCAGTTTGAGCAAGGTCTCTTGGCTGAGAGTGTTCAGCTCATGCTCAGACCATCCGCCGGGATTATCCAAGACGAAACGACTGGATTCTCGATACAATTCTTCCTCCTCGAACAGCTCGGCAATTCGCATAGCTTTGATGGGCTTCCCGGCAGCATGTGTTAGAAGGAACGTCAAACACTCCCGTTGTAACGGCGGGACGCAGAGTTTATGTGATATATTCATCAAACTCTCAACATTGTTCCAGGTGATTGTGCACTCCAAACTTGCGAAATGACGGATTTGGTGACGATGCATGAGGTTAGGACGACGCCACTCACTGTGGATAGACAAATTTGAGAAAATCGTGGAAGCTGGATGCCTAGTATCCATCAGTATTGGGCAGTGAGGGAGTTGAGAGGCGCGAACCCGCTCTTCTTTCAGGACTATGACGGCATCTGGACCGTTCTTTGGACGCCGCTTAACCGTAGCCACTCTCTTTGGCTGATTGGGGGAGCCGCCTTGAAGCTTGGCCAGACTATCGTCTCGTGCGCGTGCCTTGGCTTCCTTCCTTGACAGTTCGATACTGGAGGTAACACTAGTAGTGCTGTCTTCAGACTTTGAGAGGTCGGTATCTGCTATGACATCAAGATCCTCGGCGTCGGGATCTGAATCCATCGGAGAGAAGGTCATTTCTGTTGGGACATCGGACTTGGTCCGGTCGCCAGGAATCGAGGGAGGCTGGGAGATGGTGATGACCGAAGACATGGAGGGCGGTCGACCAGTTTCTGCCCATTCGCCACTGAGAGCAGCCTCAAAGAAAGGCGACGCGAAGTATAACACTTCTTTGTGTGCCCTAGCGCTAATTGAGCTGTTGCCACTCAGAAATATGGAGCAACGCGTACCAGAATGTGGTGCTCTCGACTACGATCTTGACGGTGCCGGGAAATTTGCTGTTCTTTGTGAACGTCTCATCGAGCTCGATCGCTTCGTCGTCGTCGTCGACTTCGAGTTCGGAGACAATATCGTCACTCTCGCACTCTTCAAGTAGCCAAGTGGGTGAACCAGAAGAACGGAAGATGCCAGCAGCTGCAGCGTGAGTTTCTGTGGGAGAGCTGAGGGAGGCGGAGGGATTGTTAGGACCTCTCGAATTGCGGGCGATGAGAATATGGGACGGGTTGGTGGTCATGAAGCAAGTGGCTGTGGCGGCGTTCCGGCCCGGGTAGACTTTCTCAACGCTGTCTGGCTTCACTCTGTATTCACAGAATGTATATTATTGAATGAAGGGGGTACTTGTAGAAATATACAGCAGTTATATTCATGCCAACGTCATGATGAGCCTCCCACAGGTGAGTCGCCAGGTGGTGGTGGTGGAGGACCTGTATTTTCCCCCGTTTCTACGCCTTTTATTTCAGCTTCTATTCGTTCTCGCGCCCGTACGACCTTGGACTGGAGATAATGAGAATTCAGAGGGGGAGCCGCTGACCGACTATGTGTTGCTGCTTTCGGTGCTTCAGCAGGGGGCGAGTTGGCCTTGAACATGTGCTCGTAATTCTAACCAAGGACGTCAATGCCAAGATAAGCCTAGATAACTGCATAGCTCACCTGCAGTATTTTTTCCAGCTCTTCGCCCCGCTTAATGTTCAGAATCAAGTGTGCTTCGTCCAGCGTCATTCGATGCTGTCGCGTGAGTTGATCCGTTAGCGAACCCGACCGAGCATTGCTGACACCGGCAACGTCGCTCCCTATAGCCTGTGGTGCGGCCTTGGCATCTAGAAGAAATGCATTAACGAAAGCAAAGTCATGAGAGTGGGCATTCATACTTTTCACGGCTTGTCGACCAGCTTCAAAAAATGCTTTGCCTAGAATTCGTGTTGACGTCAAGAGAATTTGTATGATAGCTCTAGGAGAAGACTGCGTTTGTAAATAGTAAGCAACATACAGCAGCAGAGGATAAAACCATACCATGGACCGACAGCAGAAGGAAGCTGGTGGACGGACTCGGAAAGACACAAATTTTAGTGCCGATCGTCCACGTGAGCGAGGAAATAATTTTCTCCCCTCGCTCACCATGTCGCCCTCAACCATTTCTCAGAAAAAACGGAAGAATACCTCGCCAGCACCAGGAGAAATACCCGTAAAGAAGGCCAAACGCGACAATGACCACTTAAAAAAGAAGACGAAGGACAAGAAGGGAAAAGGACGCGAATCAGATTTTCACGTCGTCCAAGCATCTCTAGTATTGTCAATACCCCCCAAGTTTGCTGATGATCCAAAATCTGGTGTAAAAGAGATGCTTGATTCAATGGTGATGAGGTATGTTTTCAAATCTAACACATATACCAGTCTCTTAACATTCCTTTCTCTTTAGATATATACCAGGCCTTCAAGGGGTTGTGCTGTCTCATTCCAGCCTAACATTTCTCGATGACATGGCTTCCATAAAAGCCGATTGTCCGTTTCTTGTCTGTAGAGTTACATTCGACGCGACCGTCTGGAGTCCACATGTTGGAATGCGACTCGGTGCGAAGTGAATCCTCGTCTGCGCTCGTCTCATTTCTCATTTCTATGCAGAAGGTCGAATAAATCTTTGTTCTCCTGATCACATATCACTACTAGTGCACCGCACGTTCAACGTGTCTATACCCCGTCATCACATACCCTCCGAGGACTGGGAGTTTGAGTATGGTCCCGCAGAGAACGATCCTCAATTTGGACCCGACGCCGCTGAGAAGGATGGTGAAGAAGCTGCATTGCCTCCCGCAGAAAGGTCTGGTGGAGAAGAAGGCGGAAGATGGATACATAAACTGACCGGCGATCTCATCGGCGGCAAGTCCGGACATCTGGAGTTCACAGTTATCGGGTAGGTCTTACAATATAGTGACATTACCATCGTTTTGACGACGCCTGTCAGACTTACTGTTGCGAATGAAATGCTGTCGGTCGTTGGATCCATACAGCCAGATCCCTTCTCACCGGCTCATGTTGCAACGTCGTCGAACAATCAAGAGCCTGAGGAGTCAGAGGGTGAAGATGAAGGCATCACCATGATCGAAGATGACAATGGTAGCAGCGTAGATGAGGATGATCCATTCGCCGCGCTTGGGAAGGAAGCGGAAAAAGCTCGCAAGGAGAAGGAGGGGGGAAAGCAGAAACGAAAGTTGAAGAAAACTACAACTGGGCCTAAAGGTAAAAAGAAGCAGAAGAAGAGTTCATGAGATTTTATCCTGTATTATGCCTGCTTAATACGACTCGGGCTCTGCTCAAATTCACTGCCACAACAATGTAACCGCCATAGCAATACATGCCAGCGATACATACGGAGAAAGGCGTTCTCCTGTACAAAGTTGAAGTATCCTGGCTTTTTGAACAGTAGTAAGTGCGCGCACCTATTCGAGCAGACATGAAGAAAATTCCGAGAAAGCTGAGCGACCGTTAGCGACAAAGACAAACCTCCATTAGAGGGGAATAGAAATCACTCACCCCTGCTTATTCCTATCCACAAGCCTGGGTGCAATGGCTCGAACGTATGTGCATGTGCAGATCAATAGAAGGATGACAAGGAGCAGTGATTGAAAGTTGAAAAGGGCCGACTAGAAACATCTATAAATGACAGACATTCAAATCACTTCAGAAAGATATTCACCATTTCTCGTTTTCACTTTCCTTCGGCAGGCTTGCCTTGCGAGAAGTTGAGCCTTGCAATCGTGGTCGAGGGCCTGAAGAAACGTGGAATTTGAATTTGGAGGTCTCCAGTGGGCACGTGATAGACGCGTACGTGACACTTGTGACATGCCCCCAAGTTGATTCCGAATTTCATGTTTCCCAGAGGCCCGAGGTTTGAGGCGCCCAAGGGTACGATTCCTCCTCCATTCATTGACAGCTGGATAACGTTTTCGCAGTGTCAGATACACCTGGGCCCAACGCCTATAATGTTGCTCTGGGTACGCGTCTCAACGATGTCAAAGAACACTGTTGATTTTGTTTTGCTAGACTCCCAACTCGACACGTATAAACATGGCGCTTTCCTGGAGAAGACAGACAGGTTTTCGAAAGAGAAGCCTGCTGATGTCCCCGGTAAGCCATTCGCACCCTCCGCGGGGTCGTACGTTGACCACGTTCTACTAGGACCGAACAGCTACAATACAGAGACTAAAACGACTACCACCAAGCCATCTGCTAAATCTGGCTCAAGCAATGCCGACCGCTATGCGGTTCTCCAGAGGAAGGTAGAGGACCTAGAAAGACTACATAACGAGGACAAGAGATCTGTTGAGTGGCTCCATCTCTTTCCGATGTTTTTGACTAAGCTGTCTTTTTGCAGCACAGAAATGAGGTTGACCGGCTGAAACTTGAGCTATCCCGTGCGCAAAAGACAGTTTCAGAACAAACTACACGACTCGACAAGCAGAAGAAACAACATGACACGCTCGATCTTCGAATACAAGAACTTACCAAAACCGCTTCCTCCGATAAAGCTGAAATCAAAGAACTTCGCATGAAGCTTCGCGTGACAGAACATGAGCGTGCACAACTGTCTTCCAAGCATGAGGACGTCGCCGAATGGAAGAATAAGCGGAGGGAGGAAGTCAGGGAGAGGGATAAAAAGATTGCGAATTTGGAGAAGGCTTTAGAAGCAGAGCAGAAGCAGAGAGGGAGCGCAGAGGTGTTGTCCATGGAGATGAAGGTGAAACGGGACGAAGAAGCTGTTGCTGCACGAGTGGCCGCTGAAGTGCTTCAGTCAGAAGCTGATGCTGCCCGTGAGGAGGTTTCGCAAGCGCGTCTCAACTCAGAGGAGTCCTCTGCTGAAGCAGACTCATTGCTTCAGGACTTGCGGCAACATAGGCTTCTACTGGAGACCGTCTCGAACCAATACAGCCGCCTCGCTACCACCACCGTCTCGAAGACGACATTTTCCCGTTTACAGAGCGACCATCTGGCGGCGCAAATGCATATTTTCCGACTCCAGCGGAAGCTAGCCAACGCGGAGGGACAGGTCGTCGAGCTGGCTAATTTGATCCGTCAAGTGAAGGACCAGAACTGCTTTTTAGCAGGTCGATTACATGAAACGGAGGAGGAAATTCGTTCATTCTGGTCTCCCTCCCTTCAATCACAGGTCGTTAATCGACGCTCTGTCGACGATACAGATGCCCTTGTCGCAGCTATTGAAGAGGATATACGCGAAGAATCTGACGTGCGAGGCCACTTGAACATGGAGATTGATAGGATGTTCGTGGACTACTACCGCTTGCTCAGCGACGGTATTCTCTCTTCGTATTGTGATGCAGATCTGGAACTGGCGGATGTTAAGCAATCGAAGCAAGATTTGTCCAAGAGACTGGGAGAAGTCGAAGAAAATCAGGATATGCTATCGAGACAGGTTTCGCAGACGGAAGGGGAACGAGATAACGCTCGTCAATTGCTGAAGACTGCTGAAGACTTGGCTGAGGGTCTACGTCAGCAGTCCGAGGAGTACAAGCGTCAAACAACAGATCTGAAGGAGAAGTTGGAGGAACAGTCTCATGCCTATAGGGAGGAACTTGAAGGAGAGAAGGAAATTTCCCAGAGGCTGACATCCACCATCCAGAAGCAGCGCATGGCTGAGGAAGGGCTTCGGGCCGAAATTGAGCTGTATGTCGTCATTCTACTGCCTTTACAAACTCGATCTAAATAAATTCCAGGCTTGGTACCGAAGTGGCCAATGCTGAGCAGCTTCAGGAAGCTTATCGTGCACTCTCTGACGAAGTTGGCTCGCTTCTCGCGAAGAATGCGCTGGCCGAAGACGTTGCTCAGCAGCTGAGTAAATTCAACGCCGAAATTATTGGACATCAAAATCCAGCCCAAAAGATTATGTATGTTGAGCGGATACGAAATGAACTGGCCGAATCCAAACAGGTGGGCTGCTCATCTACCTTCGTTCTCTTCCTCTTCTTACCAGCTGGTTAACATATTTAGAAACACGCATTGTTAACACGGGAGCATGAAGCTCTTGTTTCGCAAAAGCAGGAGCTAGTGAATGAAATCGACATGTACAAGTCCGTTGTAGTGTTTAACAAGCCAAAGACGACCATCACACGAGTGCACCGACTGCCGCTAACCGACCTCAATCAGAGCATGAGTCAATATCTTCCCCAATCGAAGGTTACTACCGGCTTTCATCCACGTACACTAGACACGATACCAGCGGAAGGTGAAATGACACTGGATGAGATCATGTAGAGTTGTATTCTCTATTTATATCGTATATATGCGTTATTCTCGTATTTAACTGTCCATATCTAGTGCTAATACTATCAAAATACCAGATTTATGATGCATACGGGCTCCCGAAGAAAAATTACACAGACAACAAGTCCAGGTAACAAAGCAATGCGAGAGCAAATTCCCTCACAGGGACGAACAAGTGGAAATCGAATGTCACTGAGATTCCCGGTACGCCGGTAGTTCGTACGAGGAATATGATGCATGTGATGCCTCGGGGCGCACATAATCGGAGAATCTCTTCGGGGTATCGTCTTCGTGCAAAGCACTAATTCTCTTGTATTCCGCAGTCAGTTTTTTCTCCTTGCGCTTCTTCCACCAGATTCTGTAAGCACATCAGTACACAAGACAGCGGCAGGAAGAAAAGACAGACGTACAGTCCCCCTACTAGCAATGCTATGAAAGCGGCCAGCCCTATCAGCCCACCGACGAGCTTGAACTTACTCTGGCTCAGGAATGAGGAGAGCTTATCCAATCCTTGCGGATCTGGATCAACAAACGTGAACTTCCTGTCTGGTAACTCGGAAGCACTCGGTGGATTCTGTGGATCATAACAGTACTGTTTGAAACACTGCTCGCAAATCGACGACCGAGTGATGGTCGCGTTGGACGATACTTTGTAGCGCGCGCGATCAACGGATGCGCATTGCAAACATATAGGAAAGTTCGGATCGGCTAAAGTGGTGTTGGCAGTGAAACCTGAGATGGCATTATTGAAGACCTGGTCGAGGAAAAGGCTAGTGTGCTTTCGGGTGTATGTAAGGCGGAAAGTGGCAGAACTAAAACAAACGAACAAGTTAGATTGATATCAATCATGAACAGTAACATACAAACTTGATGACTGGATCATCGCCGTTGAATGGCGGTGCTTGTGGTATATAAATGACGAGAGGATACTCTGGGGGGTTGTGCACAGGATCACATCCAAAGAATGTGGGTCGCAAGTTGACACCCGTATCAATAAACGCCTCAGGAGTCTGAGGAATAGGTGGAAACTGTTGATGTGATGGTAGAAGTTGATCTGCTTGCCGCTTCGCACTGAAAAGCAGACCTGTCCCGCTGCATAAATTCCTTTAGCATTCGCTCAAGCTGTTCAAGATATAGAACCTACTTCGGCCAAGCATTTACTTCATCTGCACTGGAATCCAACGTAACTATGACATCTAAGCCGCGGGCCTTGACGAAGAGTGGGCCATACGGTATATTCTCCTGATTTGAAGATCCATCGATGAGTTCCAGCCACTCTTTATCTGAATCAACGAAAGTGTCGCCCTTTATGCCATTAAAAGGATTAGGCCAGTTGGCCACGTCGTCTGCGCGGGTCCGAACTTCCTGTAACTGCCGCTTAAGCACATAGAGAATGCCGCTGCCATCGTCGCTAGAAAATCCGCTCAAAGTGTTCTGGCCAAAGTCCAAGAGTTGCTGTATTTACTTTACATTGAGTATGTCAGGTTTCGCCATGTTAGAGGATAGCTCACGTTAAACAAGCTGGCACTACTACCCATCACGAAACCCGCCTGATCGAAACCGCTCACGCAAGCGGAACCATTTTCCGGTCTTCCATTGGAAAGATGGGTACCCGCGAAGGATAGATTAACGGCAGCTGAAAGGTTCGGATCGTATGAAGCCAGTTCAAATGGTGTAATCTAAAGAACGATTATTGAATAGCTTCATTGTAACCGGAACAAACGCTTACCTCGTACACCACAGCATCAAGATCCAAAATAGTGGTTGAATTGGATCCAACGGGACGGGAATCAGCAACGACGAGAGGGAATGGAAGCTGGTGATTTTGAAAGGCGGGGATATCGGGGATGTGACTCCAAAGCTGTCCTGCGCCGTGCCCTGTGTCATTCGTAAAAAAGTTCGCACGATTTGTCTGATTGAGAAAGTGGTATGAGATCATGCGCGACCATGGGTCGGTGAGGCTCGTGTCACTGAAACGTACGTGAGCTGGTAGAACAGGACATGAGGGAAAGAAACATACACTCCCGCATTTGCTTTGGCCATAATGCTCCATAGAATACTTCCGAAAAAGTACTGATTGTTGTCGGAGAATATGTCGGTACCGTCCGGTGTGGCAAAGGGAAGATCGAGTAACCAACCGGATAGGTCGTTACCATTTCCCAAGACAAGGTCATTGATGTTGGGGAAGTTGTTGAAGATGAGAGAGCCTGTCACCCACGAGCCACCTAAAAGATAAGGTCAAAGGATACGGCTATTTGTTAAAGAACACTGACTGACCTGACAAGCCAGCGATATAGGACGACACCTGCAGCAAGCCTCCAGTTCCAATCGACTTGGCTGTATCATTCCTCGCATCCAAAGCAATAAGTGCCCCTGCGCCAAACTGCGCTGACCGTAGACCACCCCCAGGTATTGCAATGCCAATGGTAGGAAAGTGATCTTGGAACTGAGAAAGATCATAGCCCAGTTGAGTCCCGTTTCCGAGCCAGTCAAGCCATGCAGGAGAAATAACAGTAGAGTTACGCGTCCGTATGTACTCCGCTTCTTGTGGATGTAGGGTTTGATTCGACGGCGTAAAAACGCGAATAAAATCAGTGTTCGTGATGTCTGGACATTGCTGGTTCAAGTTTGGAGCATAGTCAGTGACCGAGCCCTGCTCGGAATCCTGCTGAGCGAGGATGGGAATGAGAAGAAATAATAGGGAGAACGGGAGCATTGAGAAAGGGTGGGAAAAGAAGAAGACGCTGCATGCTGCTTATGCTCATGGCCGTTGCTGATGATCATCATTATAGTGGCAGTGCTTTGTTCGACAGTAGACGCCGTTTCAAATTACAATAAATTTATTCACTTTTTAGGACAATTACTCGATGTGCGTTTGGTTGGCTCGTGCAGGATGCATGGCCTTAAGCCCGGGGCCCACGACAAGGGAGCACATCTTTCCCCGGGAGCTGTGGCGGTCAGTACGTATCATACATCACTCTGTTGACGTCGTTGGAAGTTACTCTTACATTCGAAAGGTAAACATCCGACCTATCAACAGGTCAGTCCAATGCCAACGCAGAACCGTATTATTGGTGTACCTGATAACGTCTTGTTTTGTCTTAAGAGGCAGTACACACAAAAGCAAAGGACCGATGTAGAACAGGCGATCAATGCCGAATACGGCGAACAAGAGCCGAGGGAAAGCAACAAGACTATGCCAATATAAGCGGAAGAAACGGCATGAAGGGCAGAGAGACTGAGAAACAAGAGTAGAACGCGATAGTACAATGATCAAGAGAACGAATCAGGGTCCTCATGGACACACGGTACAGCGAAGACCAAGACTAGGATTGAGTACTTGAGTACTTGAGTGTCCAAGCTCTTCATAGTCATAATATAACCTCCAGTGAGTTACGGGCATGTCACAGCTTAGCATGAGCATCTGGTCCAGCGAGCACAGTTGGTGACAAGCCCCAAGAAAGAGGACCATGGTCAACTACTACAGCATAACATCCTGG
Organism: Armillaria ostoyae; assembly: GCA_902506015.1. Taxonomy (NCBI): domain Eukaryota; kingdom Fungi; phylum Basidiomycota; class Agaricomycetes; order Agaricales; family Physalacriaceae; genus Armillaria; species Armillaria ostoyae. The sequence continues at coordinate 2,195,443 of LR732082.1, forward strand.
AGATTAAGCCGCAAAGAGAGCACCAGGAGAAGGGGAAAATGAAGGGGGCAAGAATAATATGATGGGGAAAAGATGGAACTTGATGGTCCTCGCAGGCAAAGGAGGGGGATTTTATATGACAAAACTGGGACTCGGTGGCCGGGTCGTGTTGGCCTCATGCTCCCGCCTGGGATCCTGGATCCACTAACCAGCGGGATTTCCTTTACTGGGATAGCATCTCGACCAACCATCAGATGAATTTGACCGTATGACACGGGGAACAACATGTTTCTAGCTTCTAAGCGCTGGGCTATGCTTAATCGAGCTGTGCATCATCTTCGGAATGATCACGGAATTGTGGTGTCTGGAGGCGAATATCGAGTGGAAAGGTACCTCTGGCCTTCTTCGTAACAACCAAGGCCATCCGTAGAACAAATAAAATAGTACAACAGTAAAACAAGCGCCTAAAAATGGAAACGATCGAAGTGATCGCTTTGGTGTCGGAGTTTGCACGTGTTAGTCTAGGGCCCTTCTCCGCTTGCTCGGGCGGCACAACGGAATCGCATCTTGTCTTCATCCACCATGCTCCCGCCCGACGCTACCTACGCGCTCCAGGGCTTCCATACGCGACCAGGAGAGGCTCTGCCATCCAATCCTCAGAAACAGGCATACATCGTTCGCCTGTCACGCCAGACTCTCGACGCTCTCGACGCCTCAGAGCATCCCCAATTACAGTTCGAGTTTGGTGACAAGCCGGTGCGTTGAACTTGTATCTCATCTTTGAATGTTAGTTCGAATATTTTTGGATAGGGAATCCTTGTCGATGGTGCTTTCTTTCCCATCAAAACTCAGCTTGAACACATCCGCCACGAACTCTACCTACGGACACCCTCTGCCCAAAAGCCCAATGCACCTCTTAGATTACACGCAAATATCACCGGAAAGCTCACGGTCGAACCTACGCTTGACAAGGATCTTTCTGAGCAAATCGCACAGAGTACACTGGTAGCAGCCAAGCAGAAGGAGGTCCACAAAACAAAGTTCATTGACACGCCTCCCGATCTTGCGCCTCCAACGAAACAAAAGAAGAAGCAACAAGCTACCTCATCGATGTTTAGGAAGCCGCTACGTCCTTCTGATCAGTTAGCACGACCAAACCCCGCTCCCGCTCCAGCAGCGTCGACTTCTTCTGCTCCAACTCCACGTCCCAGGTCCCCTACTACCAATCCGGCGCGTGCTGCCGCCCTGTCATCCCTCCGACAGCGTCTTATTCGATATCTTGCAAAAGGCGACCGCAAAACCGACGACGCCGTCAAGGCTGTCGCCCCGAATTGTGATGCCACTCATCGGCAGGAAATTTTGGAAATTTTGCAAGAGGTGCACCACTTGATTTTGATGCCTGTGCTAGCTTATCATGATCACCGTAGATCGCTGAACCTGTGTCTGCGTCGAAGAAGGATGGTCGCTTGCGTCTCAAAAAGGCTTCTTACCAACACGTCCGCCCTTATGAATGGCCCGGTCTTTCAGACGCAGAGCGACATACCATAGCCCGAGCTGCAAGGGTAGCTCTGAACTCCCTAGGCATTCCTGAATCTGACCCCGCCTGGACTTACGTCGTTTACCGTCCCCCGGCGTCAACACCAATTCCGGGCCCCTCGGCCGAGACGCCTCCAAAGCGACCTGTAGTCACAAAGGCCGCCAAAGACAAGAAGGGGAAAGGCAAGGCGGTTGAAGTCAAAGCCGAACCTAAAGCCAAGACTAAACTGACTGCGGCGTCTAATGGCAAGGAAGCGGATCTCAGAGCAGGTAATCTGTCTACTAGCGTGCCTCCAACAAAAACCGCACCTTCTGCTCTTACTCGAAAGCCGCCAGGATCGGGGTACAGGGCTCCAAGATCGGAGGATGGCAGTACTTCTTCTCATGTTAAATCAGAGGAAAGAAGTCGATCCCGGGACCTGCCACCGAGCAGCTCCGTTTCAGCAGCTCCCATCCAACGCATTAAGAAACTCAGACAGTCAGGCGGAGATGGACAAGGTTCGGATTCTGAGCGGTCAAGACGAGACTCTGGGGGTGAGCGAGATAAAGGTAGCAGGGACCTCGCATCTTCCACGTCCTCCAACATCAAACGCAAAAAGCCTAGAGATGATGATGATGAGGAATATGGGAAGTCAAAGCGGCGGAAGACTGGAGAAGGTGCTGCAGTGGCTTCTGGAAGCAGGGAGTCCTCGTCGAACAAGAAGCCAATGGCAGAATTGTCTGCACGTCCAAAGGCAATCAAGAAAGAACCCTCACCACTTCCTCCGCCTCCGCCTGCGAAGAAGGCCGCTCCACGCCCACCGCCGGCGTCTCAATCGCCTCAGTTGTCCTCACGTGTGACAACAAGCAACACAAGCACCGGGAACGGTCGGTCGCGCCGCCATCGCTCACCTATATACACATCGTCTGAAGATGAGGGTGAAATCAAACCGGAACGTCAGCACCGATCACCTGGACCCTTCCCTTCTCCCCCAACCACGACACCTTCATCCATGACCTCCAATCCACCTAACCCTCAACAAATCCAACGTTCGCTGCCCACGGATCGCGCCTCCTTGCGCAAGGGCTATGCGGCCGCTTACGGTCGTTACATCAAGTCATTCACTAGACTAGTCGAGCAGCGAGAGCGGGTGCATGCTCTGTTGACCGCGTTTGACGATTCTGCCGGGAGCATCACTGACTCTGACGGGGACGTGGAGCTGTTGGACGTGGAGGCAATGCAGAGACTAAAAGCCGAGTTTGCCAGACATACCGAAGAGCTAGAGTCGATTAAAAAAGCATTCGATGTCGCCCCTAGGTGAATGTATTAGGTTCTTTGGAAGGATTATGTATTATATTATTGCCCAACTGTATTTATGATAATAAATTTGACCGCTTATGAGAACATGGCGACTGCATTGATCTTCATTGAATGACATATGGAAATTGGAGCGTTGGAGGAGGAAGATATTTATTCTGGTCGATGTCCCTGAGAAGGAAACTGACCAGAGTCCGTACTACACAAATCAGTGCTACGGTACCGAACACTCTCTGGGCCAAACTGATTCGGCTTAGCCCCCGTAAGGTACGGCCTCTCAGAACTAGCTTCAGAGGTGTGAAAATTACATTAGTAAGTAAAGGAAGATTTGCTAAATTACGTGCTGACACGGATGATATCATCCGCTGAATTCTTTAGAGGGGCGCCTCCTCGCAGTGAACAGCGGACAGCGACAAGTCCCAAGGTCAAGCAAGGTCAATGTCGAGACCATTATGACATCGGAAATTTCCGGAGCCGGGAAGGGGCCGAATGCAGCCACCAATCAAGTCCACAGAGAACTTTGAAAGATTTTGGCACGCCGTCTTGGTCGTGCGTTTGAAAATACCTACGAAGCCACGACATGTATACATTGAACACAAACAGATAGTCAACATCTCCAGTAGTTCCAGCGCCGTAACATATAGGACACCTTTGACATGACACACATCCAGACTACGTTCGTTGAACCCGGCAAGATAATCAACATCTCCACGGTAGACCCAGCGCTGTAGCATGCAGGACACCTTTAATATGGGATGGGATTCGAGAATCCACCCAATTCTTCAGGCTCTTCGTTAACTCCCAGCGCTAAAGCATACAGGAGGAACGTGCGACCCAAACGTAATACACTGTCCCAGCGCTAGAGCATACAGGACGCATCTTCCGGTTCCACTCCCAGCACCAAGGCTTACAGGAGACTACCGCCACCGTCAGTGTAAGACACTGCGCACAAGACAAGAACTTGAGGGTCGCAGCGCGGTAACCCCTATTCCCCTCGGAGCGTCATCCAGCACTTTTGCAGGCCATCCAGCGAAATGAGGGCTACCTGAGCAACCTGCAACATCGCAAAGTCCGCTCCAATGAGATGGGAGTCCAAGAGAAGGAACGCGCGGGGGAGTACCGACGGGATGGTTGAAGTCTGATTGTTGGATACGTTATCTAGCTTATCCGCGGTATGTATAAGCACGGACGGCACGATTCACACGACGCCTCGAGATGCCCAGGTCCCGAGTAGCACTGCTTTCTCTGGTATTTTATCCTCCCACTGGGGCTAGCGTTCCCGACGATGCAAGCCTGCCTTTTATTGTACCTCCTCGCTGCCCAAGCGTTCGCCAGCCCCTTTGCGGCGCGGCAGAACCCGGATTCGAGTGATATCTCTGTTATCGGGTTCAGTGCGACCCAGGAGCGCCCGACGAGCACGACGACAGTGCTGAGCACCAAGACGGAGTACACGGTCGTCACGCCCCTCGCGGCGGGGGCCATAGTCTCGGTTGTGCCCTACACGGAAATTGTGTCTGGGTCGATAACAGAGCTCAAGTCGGCGACAGTGACACTCTACCCTGTCATCTACACTATTCCTGCGTCCAGCGCTAGCACCAGTGTCAGCACCCCGACCTCGTCATCGTCGAAGAGAAATGGGGCCATCGCTGGGGGCGTCGTGGGAGCCGTGGTTGTCGCTGCGATCGCTGCCGTCTTGTTCATGCGGTTCCGCAACAAGCGGTCGCCTCGACACTGGAGGAATCGGGGACCAATATTGCCATGGGTGAACTCGGATGGTAGTGGTGGTGGTGGAGATGTAAAGAGGCCTCCCAGTCCGATCATCGCCACAGTCCCTTCGCCAACGACTGCGGCTCCAATCTTGGTCAGGGAGAAACACCGCTCCTCGCCCTCTGATCCCGGCCCGTCCCAGAGCGCGACGTACATTGAGATGGAAGCCAAGTCGCCGTAGAAGCCATTTATTTAATGTTGGTAAATGGTAAGATCTCTGACCTGGGTATATGCGTGTATTGGTTCTGAATACCCTTGACAGCTGTACGATCTTATAAGAGAATTGATATTATGTTTTGTATTTTGAACGCCGCGGAGGCAAACAAGACGCGTTGGTGGTATATATAGCACGCGACGGTAGCGTGGTTGCTCCAATGCTCTCTCTATGTTACATTACTATCTCGCCGTTTCCGTTTTCCTGCCTTGTTTTCTCTATGCAAACGCTTTGCCTGGTCATAGAATTTCAATCGTATCCCGCCATTCTCTTCAAGGCGATCCCGACGCCTGTACATTCAACTCTACTTTCCTGGTGCGTATCTCTCTATATACCACCTGCGTTCCTCAACCTCGTCATAGCAAGCCGAGCACACACTAATCAGCGGCAAATACCAATATGCTTCGCTTTTCATCCAAGGCGTCCCGATTCCAGACCCAGACAATTACTACACGTCCAACGATACCAGCAGCTCAAAGTCTCCCATTTTACCAAATCCCATCTCGGCGATTATTAAACCAGTCGTCGCAAACCTCACAGACTTCGTTGACGGGGTCATTGACGTGTTATATTACAGTTCGATAAATATTGGCACGCCCTTCCAAACGCTCACGGTCGACATCGACACGGGCTCTGCAGACCTTTGGTTCCCTGCACACTGTCCATCTTGCATCAGAGACCAGTTCGTCCCCGACGAGAGCAGCTCCTACGTCAACAAGAGAAGGAAGTTCTCCGTGGTCTACGTGAGTAATTCAAACCACTCCCGGCCCGTTCACGCATTCTCACTGCTATCATCGCAGGGCTCAGGAAGCGTCAAAGGGGTACTAGCTACGGAGACAGTCATGCTTGCTGGTGTCACTGTTCAAAACCAGACCTTTGGCGCCGTCAGTAGAACGACAGATGATTTCAACTACTTTCCAAACGATGGCTTACTGGGAATGGCGTTTGGGTCTATAGCGCGTTGCAAGCAGCCCACATTATTCGAGAATATGATGACTGCAGGCTTGGTTGAGGCTCGAATGTTTTCAGTGCATCTCACAAGGAAGCGAGAGAAAGGCTCCGAGGCAAGTTCTGCTGTCACTCCGACGCTGTTGATCTACTGAACGTCGTCTCTGTAGCTCTGTCTGGGATGCTGGGATGCTACGAAGGCGAGGGAGAAGCCTCTCTACATAGCCGTCAAATCAGAAGTACGATATTCCGTTCGTTGAGCGCTTTTAGGATTGAAAATATTGTCAGACGTATTGGACCGTTTTCATGGATGCTGTGATTGTGGGACAGCAACGGAAATCCTTTGCGTCCCTTAAACTAAATGCTGTACGTCCTCTTACTATCGTAGACATAGCGCGGCTGATCCTCTGTAGGTTATCGACACTGGGACAACGCTCATATATGTGTCCCGGTTAGTGGCGGAACAGCTCTACATGATGGTACTCATGAAAGAGATTATTTTCGTTGGCCTGTGCTAATAAGATTTGCAAGATCCCGGGTTCCAGCCCTGCAGATGATGTTGGACAAGGTAGGGCCGCCAGAGATATGACTATCGGATAACCTGAACGCGTCCTAGGGATGTATAAATACCCTTGTGATTCTGAGGTTAACATTGCACTCGTCTTCGATGGCCACAAATTCCCCATCGACCGTCGAGATTTTGTCCTCGGTAAGCTCGAATAGTTACCTTCCCGCGGGTGGAACCTGATTATCATGGACAGGGAAAATAGACGCTAATTCGAGGTGATTGGGTATTGGTCTCCATCGCATTCTTGCTGAGCTATTCGGTAGTTATTGCGTTGGGGGTGTGCTCTCGCATGATGGTAGTGGACTGGACGCCAACTTGGTGATTGTGGGAGCGGTATTCTTGAAATCGTGTACGTATTTTGATTTCTGTGAGGGTATTACTGAAAGGACATGAGCAGATTACACCATGTTTGATTATGGTCCGCGTTCTGGGAAAGCTCGTATCGGGTTTGCGAAAAGTATCAATCAGGATATTATAAGTTGAATACGGGGTTTCCATTACTAGTCTATCCTCCTTTTAGCAAATTAATTGGCTTTTGCGCCTTTGCCAGGACCCAGGACTTTTCGTCTCTGAACAATCATGTGCGTGTACATGACATAAAGACCTACGAGGGATTAGACAGGAATGATAAGCACGGTGGATATCTTACCTGGCCACCAGATCAAAAACAAAAGCCCACGGATGTAGTCTGTGGGTTTCCACATACCCTGTGCCCATGACAACCAACTGGGTACAGGAGAGGAAGTGGGAAGTGTGGCATAGTTGAGGAAAGCCTCAGAGGAAGCGCCGAGGGGGTATAGGACGTAGAAGAGGGTGTACCGCAGGTAGAGCAGCTGTTTGGGTTCATGACCAAGAAGGGTGAATGCATAGAAAGAGTAGCGGACGACTTCAGTCGCAGACCAGGCGAACACCATGGTCGTGTAGAGAGGGTTCGAGCAGACAGGTGGGAATGGTTCAGTGACGCCCCAAATGGCGTACAGTCTGCTGGCTACCTGCATGGCGGTCGTTGACAGTGGACTGCGCACCCAGCCGAGCAGGACATGGACGACTTCGAGGATGGCGCATGATTGCACAAAGGCGGTGACGGTCCCGACGCGCCAGTACGTCGTCGTGGCGCGACGGTAGACGGGCTGCAGCAAATGGGGCAACCGGGACTCGACGTAAGAAGGATAAATCTTGTCTGCGTGGACGAATGGCAGGGAGGTGAGGATGCGAGAAAAGGCGGAGGTGGTGTTTGGCTGTACAGCGGCAGATTTGCCGTCAAGGTTGAATACGTGGACAAGGGTCAGGATAAGGATCCACGACCAGCCAAGAGTGGAGAGAACATTGTAGGTGACAAGGTAGTATTTGACCAAGGTGGACTGCTTGGCTGCCTTTCTCGTGGTGGTCATTGATCAAGCCGTTATGTCAGCATTTGATCTGATCATTCGCCTAAGTATGTATGTACTATTCTATACTGCTCAATCGTACACCTGCTTACACCTTACACCTGCCAGTGGTTTTTGATCTAATCTAAATGCTCATCCTGGTCAATGAATTCCCAGATCGGCTCGCTCAACGACAAGGCCACATCAATGTCGCCCCCCTGCTCTCCAGTAGGTATAAAGTAACCCAGGCCATCAACGAGCGAAATGGGCGTAAAGGGCGGAGCGACCAGGACGGGCGCAACGTCAAAGACAGAGCCCGCATACGTGTCCATTTTGTTCCACTGGCTAAGCATCAAGCTTCCACTCCCATACCGGAAGCCCTGCTTTATTTTCCGCTTATCGGGCTGTGCAGCGATCCACCTATAAGTTCTGTCAACCTCTTCCTTGGAAGTGGTGGAGGTGGTGCGGGTCAAATCGTGCAGAGCTTTGGCTACTTGCCAGAGGGGACCGTTGGCGAGGAGGTCGTGGGAAAGGCTGGTGTACTGGCAGTGGAGGGCGTTTGGGAAGTAGCGTGGTGGGAGGCCAATGCGACTGCGAAGATTGACAGGAGTGAGGAAGTCGGGGGGAGACAATTCAGGCAGAGTTGGGTCTTTTGCACGGAGCTGTAAGCGGGCACGATAGACGCGCTGGTAGAGATGGGCGCACAAGGCGTCGAATGTGGATATCCAGCTGTCTGATGATGGGTCGGTCGCACATGCTTTGAGAACGTTGAGCTCGCTGCTGGAGAAGCGCAAGAAACGTCCTACGTTGGGGGAAGCAACGGGGTATGAGGAAAAGGCGGGGCTCTGCTCTACATAAAACTGTGACGGTTCAAAGTCAAGAGATGCGACCCGTTCCTCTGGCGTCAACTCCGACAAGTAGGACCGGATATGAGGAGAATGGGCCAGCGAGTCACCGTTCCGATACAGCTCCGTCAGATCCCTCACCAACTGGAAGAACCCATCAGCATCGCCCGTTATGTGATGCAGCCGCACCCCGAGCGCGACACCTCCACAAGCGAACCGCGTATGCTGAACCGTGAAGATCGGGTCCCGGCAGACGCCCTCGAGGCTCGGGTCGAATGGCGCCAGCAGCGCGTTGCCAGCGCCGGGCAGGTTGGGCAGCACGATGCGGTCGGATACATCCAGCCGTTCGCTGCACCGCGCTACGAAAAGCTCAGCACCGGTACCTAGGCGACTGATTTCGGGTGTTCCGTCGCTTGAGTTGATCTGCAAACGCCCAGTAAGGTGGGGGTAGTAGTCCAGGAGCAGCGTCAAAGAACGTTCAAGGCGCTCGACTGGGATGAGTTCGACGCCGGGAGATGAGGTATAGACGAAGACGACTGCGATGGGTACGGAAGGAGCTACCAGTTGATCCAGTGGACCCAGTCGAAATATCGAATCGAGCGATGTCCATGATCCTTCATTGGCACAGCGCACCGTGTGCCGCGAAATGACACTGACTGAGTCGCTGATCATGGCTGAAAGGACTGACAGGCTTGGTTGGGACTGAGGTGGTGTCAGAGTTTGTTAGATCTAGGAGTACCCGCATTTTTCGCAAGCATATATACTGCAAACAGAATGAGTCAGTGACTGGAGAATTGGGTAGGCGGTACCGACGGATCCCGGAGCGGCCCCAGAAAGACGATAACTCACTCATTGCCACAACTACCATTCCGGTGCAGTGTGCCAACTGTTACGGTCCCCGATAACTTCTTCTGCCGACGTCCTCGTCGTTTCGTTGCATCATATCTCTTTCATTTCTTACCATATCCCTCTTTGAGACTTGACAATGTTGTTTTTACACGTATAAAGAATGTTTACGCAGCTTTTCAACCAGTGAAAATGAGTATGTTATCGTCTTTCTGTTTCTTTGCTGGCACCGGTATTCTGCTCTCGACTTGTTCATCGGGATTTACTGGAGGTACCACCTGTCTCCACTGCGCTCGCAAAATGTGGGTACTCCCGCAGTCCATATTATGACTGTCGAGTCTCAAAGAGATACGATAAGAATGAAAGAGATACGACGCCACGAAACAAGGAGGACGGCCGTAACATTTGCATCTGTTTGGCACCCCACACCAGACTGGTCTCTCACATGTTAGTTGCATGGTTAGCCATTTCTAAACTTGAATTCTCTTCGCTGCGCTCGCATTGCGGATGCGAAGGCTTTAGCCAAAATGGTGGTTATCGCTCTGCCAGTGGTTGGCTGTATGGCGGCAGATTTCCCGTCGAGGTTGAATACGTGGACAAGGGTCAGCATAAGGATCCATGACCAGCCGAGAGTGGAGAGAACACTGTAGGTAGGTGACAAGGTAATATTTGACCAAGGCGGACTGCTTTCTCGTGGTGGTCATTAATCAACCCGTTATGTCAGCATTCAGTGATCTGATCGTTTACCTTCAACAAGCTAGGGGCTACTAAAAGGGACTGTTCTATTGCTCTGTTCTATAAAGCCTGTCTCTATTCCTGTCTACTATGCTGTCTGTCCACTTCTCCCCCGATGTTTTCCTTCATCCTCGCCGCTCTTTTCGTCTCTGCGCAAGCACACTCTGCTCACTTTAAACTCGCAGACAAGTTCATAGGCTCAGATTTCTTTTCTGGCTTTGACTGGAAAACCTTTGACGACCCTACACACGGTCGCGTCAACTATGTAGACCAGCAGACGGCTATGGCCACTAATCTTTCTTATGGTATTTGTTGTCTACCTCAGTCGTTAGACCCACTCATTCAACCACCTACAGCTTCCGCGGGCAACACCAAGTTTTTCATGCGCGCCGACGCCCACACGGTCGTTTCTGACGATGCTCGCGGCCGTGACAGCGTTCGTATCGAATCATTCTCCGCCTACGATCAATCTGTCTTCATTCTGGACGTCGAGCACATGCCTGCTGGTTGTGCGACCTGGCCGGCCTTCTGGTCATTCAGTCAGTCAAGCCCATGGCCCCAGGGTGGTGAAATAGATGTAAATCACCCACTTTTTTATGTTTATTCTCACCGGTCGCTCACCATCAGATATGTAGATCATAGAAGGAGTCAACCTCAATACAAACAACCTCGCTTCGCTTCACACAATCGCCAATTGTACCATGCCTGAGGAGCGCTCACAGAGCGGGTAGGTCCCCCATATAACATTAAGTTACGAATATTTATGTCATCCAAGGCAAACTCAGTCAACCAACTGTGATACAAACGTCAACTTCAACCAGGGCTGCGGAACCTCCCTCACTCAGTCAAACTCCTACGGCTCCCCATTCAATAGCAACGGCGGAGGGTGGTATGCCATGCGCAGAACCCAGGACATAGGTATCCAAGTCTGGTTCTGGCCTAGGGACAGTTGGCGGGTCCCACTTCAAGTCCGATATCCATTTATATTTGAACACATCGGCTTCGGCACAGACAATTGGGGCGAACCAGACGCGTCTTTCCCTGTAAAGGAGTGTGACTACTCTACTCACTTCGACAGTCACAAGATCGTGTTTGATCTGACTTTTTGCGTACGACATCCTCGTCATGAGATCATCCTTGATTCTGACTTATTCTCACAGGGCGACTGGGCAGGCAATGTATTTGCTTCTGCCGGCTGTGGAAATTCCACCTGTGTAGATTGTACGTCCCATTCCCATCTGTTTTCGTCTTTGCTAACCACTTGTAGTCGTTGATAACAATCCTGATAAGTTTAAGGAAGCATACTGGGAGATTAATTCTTTGTATGTCTTTAAGCGTGTGTAGTAGCTTGTGCTGATACCGAGTTTTCTGATTCTTGCGTGATCATGAGTGCCTTGCATGTGGGTCGCACGAACGAATTAGTCAAGCGTGGGTCTGAATGCGTATCCAGAATTTCAGCCCTCATGGGCCATTGCGCGCTTCCTCAGGCCTGGCAGCGTGTCAGCAATATTTAGACCGTATATTTAAAGACAGCCAGCGAGCGAAGTCGCGAAGTCATGGCATCATTCATCTTGCTCCTCGTCCTCTCCTGCCTCCCTTCTCTTCTGGCTCTGCCACTCGAGAAGAGAGATGACAATATCCCGGCACGAGTGCCATACATCTTCCCCGAAGCTGGCACAGATTCTGTACGCACACGCCGCCTCTCGTTACATGGCCTGACCACTATCCACAGCTCGCCGATTCTTTTCGGGCCCGGCGGACCAATGGTGTACTACTCGACCTTGATGGTGTCCTGTAAGCCCCAGCCCAGAGACTCACTCCCTTCTGACCGTCTCAATGTATTAGCCTCAACTCGCGGCCGGTCGCAGCAGGGTGGAATGAGGTTTTTGGTGCCATACGAAGCAACAACACCCTACCCGGCGACATGAGAGAGCTACTCGTATGTCAAGGCACCACTTGAAATTTCCTTCTCACGAACAATTCTAGATCCTGCGTACTGCAGCTATCAACAACGCAGCATATCAATGGTAACACGCCTCCCTGCCGAGCCCTCTCACTGGTCTGATTTCCGAGTCAACTCTAGGATACAACACGAACCCGAGGGACGCGCTGAAGGTCTCACCACAGAGCAACTCCTCTTCGTCCGTCTCACCCCACCCTTCGGTAGCGCCAACTCTTCTACCATCACACAATCACTCGGGCCCCATCTCTCCGCTGCGATGATATATGCGGACGAAGTCGCTCTGAATATAAGAGTATCAGAAGAAACGTTCAATAGCCTCCGTGTCTTCCTCAATGACACTCAGCTCGTGGACGCCGCAGCGACAGCGGGTGGTTACAATTGGGTCAGTAGGTTTACTGTGGGGTTAGATATCGATGGGAAGGCGAACGTGCCGGTGCCGATACCCCAGGGTTGAAGCTTTGAAGATCAATATTTCATTTTTCAATCAATCCATCATTTCTACTGTCGATCTTTCATCTTCGTGATGCCAGTATAAATACGATGTCGTAAAGACGTTCGACATACAGATGTTCAGTACGTGAGAAACAATCAAAATTTTCGGCCATGACGGCGCGTAGCATACCTTCCACGACTTTTTAACATAGTTTTTGCAGGGTGGGGATCCACTGCACACTGCACACTGCGACATGGACACACTCACTTGCGAGCCTTGTACTCGTATGTAAGTTTAACTTCATTACCAAGGTTCGAAAGGCGTGTACCCCATTTGTTAAGGTCATCCACTTTCAATCGGCTGAGCCAACGGATACAACTGCTCATTGGAAAGACATACGCTACACTATAGTACTGAACATAACAAACGATAGCGAAAAAAAAATAAGATACGTAGGGTAATAGATACTAATAGTAGACGTAAAAGGTTCGTTAATAAATCCAAGACGTCCTAATAAATCTCACACGGAGGATACCGGTATCCAATCATAGTCCCATAGTAGATGCGATAGATCGTGCAACCGATGCACCGCGCACGGACGGCTCAACAGATCCGTGACGCTGACGTTCCCATAATTTATCTTGGGCCCGGACCTCGATGTTTTCAAACGGCCCCGGTTGCGACAGTTTGACACAGTCCCGAGTTCCAAGGACAAGCAATTCAAAAAAGAAAGAAGCCGCAGCTCGACGCGATGCCTGGAATACTCGTTATTAAGACCAAGAGCTCAAATTTAAAGAAAGATGTACCTTGTCAGCCATCTTGCGGAAACTGATCACTTTCTCCTCTGCGTCGTCATCCTCACCAGGCTTTAGCTCTCGCCTGATAATACCTAGAGCCTTGACAGTATTCTTGCTATAGCCTTTTCCTTCCGTATCCATTGGCTCCGCCTCTTTCTCTTGAGTTTGTGTCGATGGCCGGATATCGAACATAGCAATGGGGCACGTCAGATCGGCATAGCTATCTGCACCTTCCTCCAACAAGTCCCCGGCAGGCGTCGACATCCGACTTCTGTCTGATGGTGCTGCGGACTTCTCGCGAACGTCCAGACCAATATCAACATCAAGGTCCGGAACATCCAACTGGAAGTCTTCCGCGCCGCCAGTTTGATCGCCGAAGTCCAGCCCATCAGGTCCGACACTGACACCGCGACCCATGACGTCGCTCCCCAAGACGACACTAGGAGCCAGACTTTCCGCCCGACGGCCTTGCTCAACCTCATCATCCTCATGGACACTGGCTTCATCAACCTTTCGGCGCTTATTCGGGCCTTTGCCGGGAGAAAGACCGCGTTTCTTCGAACCAGTGATCGGTCGCATGAACATCTCCGCCAACTCAGGCGCCAAACCAGGGGGTGCAGCACACAGGATAGTGCCTTGTGGAGTCACTTTAGTGGGAAGAAAATGCGCGAGTGGGTCGCTGCGAATCTCAAGCAAGCGCATCACGACAGATGATCGAGGAAGAAAGTGGGGTTCGACGAGGATATCGCTCACATCCTTGTTTACGGGTGCACCTAGGCCATGTCGTCCTCGACCATTCCCCGGACCGCCTTGGAGCTCGGTCACGGCGTCGATTATCTGTTTCTTTTCCTTGTGCTTGCGTTGTGCTTTGGTGGGAGCAATCGGAGTCACATCACCGTTCATTTCGATTGGAGGCGGGGTAAGGGGAACATCGGAGAGAGGAGAAGCTAGAACCGATAGTCAGACACAGAACTCAAGTTTGCCAGATAACTCACAAGCTCGTGAAGATGATCGTGTCTGTCCAGGAGTCTTCTCGCCATCCTGAGGAAGGTCGGAAGGTAGGTCGTTCGGGAGATCAAAACCGATACCCAAATCACCCAAGTCTACATCGCCAAAGTCCGGTACGTCGATGTTCATGTCCGCGTCGAAAGGATGTTCAGAAGCTTCCCGGCTCTTGCTACGACGAAGAAGGTCGATATCCATATCCATATCCATGTCTACGTCCCCACCCAGTAAGTGGGCATCTATTCCGATAGAATCTCTGCCTGGCGCTGCATCTCGTCCAACACCGACGCTGCCATCGACGCTCAGGGCATCGACGTCCATGGAGTCATTGTTGACAGCACCGTCACCCCAGTCGAGGCCCAGATCTATATCGAAATCTTGGGAACCAATTCCATCGCTGGGACCCAAGTCGAGAGGATCATTATAATCAAACTGGCCAAAATCTTCAGTATTTCGTAAAGTGATGTCGTCGACACGAGCTTGATGCTGATGCCCTTGCTGTGGTAAAGGGCGGTCCTCAAAATCCATGTCCCTGTACTCATATAAGTCAATACACATAGGTTAGAGTAGCGACATACCAGTTTACGTCGGGAATGTAAAGATTTAGGTCCAAGTCGTTGCTGGCGAGTGTGATCGTAGTCTTGTTGGCTACAAGTTGGTCCTCGTTCATGTCGACAATTCCTGGACGAAATGCCTTGAGGAGACTATAAGAAACTATGCAACAATAGCAATACAAACGGACGAACCATTTTGATTTTCAATAGGGCCTCATTGCAGTCATCTAACAGATATTTGGCCTTCCTGCTATATATGCGGACTACACCAAGAAGAAGCTGTCCACTGAGTCGCAGCGCCATGATTTCTATCTCTTGGCCCATTATGGCGCCTATTGGAAAATATCAGAGGGGCACAGGCGCGAGAAAATAGGGGCGCACCGACTGATTCTTCAATGTCCGTCTGTAATGTCTGCGTCTTCGACAATTTGCGTTCCATGTGTGCGGCGAGCCATACTTTTCCAAGAGGGCCACGCCGCGACAAAATCGCTTCCGAGTAGAACTGAAGCAAATATGAGCGTGAAAATGAGTGTAGACGGCGAGGAGTTTACCATGATGGGGGTTTCGCGCAAAGGGGAATGGTTGAAATGTGGCACGCGAAGTTCAAACCAAGTCACGTTATTTGTTTCTGCTTGGCACAGGCCTCGGCGCTCCATTCCGGGGTTTATCCGATTTGCGCTCTCTGTCCGGATACACACCGTCCTGAGTTGTTCTTGCAGTTAAGAAAGCACAACAACAGGCCAAGGATCCTCCGACATAGGATAAGTAAACAGCTTCGTCAGAGTTTTGAGCAAGAGATCCAAACTTTCAGAGGGACGCCGATGAAAACCGCATGAGCTCCACTGTGAGACGAGGTCAAGACGAGGTTCGCTCCACTGAACTTCACTGAATCAGAATCTATTCATAGTTGCGTTACTCTTCTTATGGAAACAGCAAATTTACTAGCTATCTATGCACGAGCGAACTCAGGCAATAAATCCGTTATCACCCTCCCGACCGTCTTCGCTGCAGCACTAACCTTTTCCCTCTCGCTCTCATACACCAACGGAAGCACCTTCACAAATTTGTCCGGATGCCATCTCAACAGCTCTTCCTTGATGATCTCCTTCTTGCTCTTGTCTTTCGCGTTGGGCCTAGCAGGATCCAATAGAAACCTACGAACTTTTTCAGACGTGAGGTCTTCCTCTGCGGAGATGGTCTCGAAACACGGCCACGGAAAGTTCGAAAATATAGGTTGGTCGGTTGGCGTTAGATTGCCTGACTTTAGAACCGCCCACTTTAATTCGTACAGACGGTACAGCACGGCCGAGGGTGACTCTTCGCGAGTCTAACAGAACAGCCTCAATCAGGGTAGTTATAGGACGTAGAAAATATACTCACTGGCTTTAACGGTGGGGCACGAGGTGGAGGAATCTTGGCTTGCCGTGCCTCCTCCTCCAGCTTGCGTTTGCGCTCTTGCTCCTGTTCCTGTTCCTGTCGCCGCCGCTTCGCTTCCTGCCCCTGCTGCTTCTTCAGTTTTTCAGCCTTCTTCCTTTGTTCTTCGCGCGCGGCCTTTTGTTGTCGCAGACGGCGTTTCAACCTCTCTTCTGCGGCAGCTGCGTCGTGGTCCTCAATCGCCCGCATCTGTTCTCTCATCACATCGGGGGAGAGGTTAGTATCGAAAGCCATTTGACATCTGTGCGCTGTGAGAATGTAGAGGTGGGTGGAATCCAGAGATGCGACCAGCTCGTCCACATTATCTGCCTGGCTACTCGGGATGTTGTGCCCATCAGGGAGGGGCGGATTACAGCCAGGAAGTTTGGTTGTACGAGCAGCACCGATGCTAGTGTTGCGGCGTCGAAGAGCCTCTGCAATAGTTTCTCGTCCGTACTTTCTGTGCGGCACCGTGCGCTTGGGGGGATCGTTTGTGAGTTTCGTGACCTTGGCTGTCTTCGTTGCCCGAGCGCGCTGGTTGGCCCAAAGAGGAACGCGTTTTGGAAGAGGCGTGCGTTTTGGAACGGACGTGTTGAAGAGGGGCAGGTTCAACGGGTGATGTGGCATGAACGGCTGATAGAAGTTCATCGTGGAGAGAAGGTGAATGCGAAGGCAAGGTGAAGAGCTGATGGACTCAGACACGGAGAGATTGTGCGAGGAGATTAGACAAACGTGAAAGAAGTGGGGAAAGAAAGTCCTGCCACTCTTATATTTTTCCCGGTCATTCATGTACTGTATAGGCAATTAATATTTTAATGTCCGGAAATCGTCGCGACTATTGACTTTGTCGCGACAAAGGTCATCACCATGCGGTTCTTTAGCGCGGTCATGTGCGTTAATTGAAATTCGGACGTGAAATGGTACGAGGGGCTGGAGCGCAGACCATTTCCACTGAGAGTCTTGACTCTTACCACGAGTCAACTCCGAGCTAGTTTGGACACAAATAGGCCCTCGGTACCCAAGACATGTGCCATAAAAAGGTGACGGTTTATTGCCGTGAAGTATATAAGGTTGGTCTTGTCCCTCTTGTCCACGGTTGCCCAGTGCGCTTTTCTATAGAACAAGAAAAACCAAGGTAACATTCTTCTAGACATGAATTGAGACAGAGTGGCCCTGTACTAATATCACCTATAAAAGGGCAACAAGCGTCACAGCAATTGTGCAACGGCGCCAATCACCAAACTTACCCTCTTACTTACCCGCCATCATGCAAACGAGAAGTGCCACCAGAAAGGATGCCCAGTTGCGCCCCATTTCTCAGGCGCCGACACCTTCACCTACCCCTACTTCCGCCCAGCGACCGTCTCCCTCGAACTATTCCACTCCCGTGGCGCAAACTGGCACGTTCTACAGCTCTTCTGTCCTCGCCACGCCACGACCCAAGGGACGGACGAGCACGTCTACGGACCATAACAGTGACGACCCAAGAGGGGCCGGCGTGCACGGCGTTCGAGCCAGGAGACTCGACTTTTCAGCGCACGGGGCAGAACAGCAGCAGAACCATGACGAGAATGTCCCGCCGCCGATGTTGTTGTCGCCCTTCCAGTTCAGCTCCAAGAACACGACTGCGCTACAGGCGAAGGCCTAGGACCCATCTGAGACAGCTGCTGAACGATCCAGATGAAAGAATTTCGAATCCGGGTCGGGACTTTCTCTCTGAATTCTCGAAAGACTTCATTTATTACTCATCCGATATTCATGGATTATTTCTTTTGGATTTCCTGTCAAAACATCTTGTAGCCATATTCGGTTCTTATCTATCGTTGTATCAAACTGTATCTGATCTCCCATTTCTTCGTTGTTCATGCTAGTAGTTAGACGTTATCATATAGATAATTTACCCATCTTGGAATGTAACATATCTCATAGTAGTCTCTCTTTCGTTGAAGCCGCACAATGTCGGAGTCATTCAGAACTAGTCATGCATCATGCATCGTTGCGGATCCGGGACACGGCTGGCGGACCGCGACTGACTGGTTCTCACTCTCTGCTCAACCACTATCTCTTGTCGATATTGTAACAATGGCGGACGGCAGCGACGATGCTTCAAATGCTAACTCTATGAACCAAGACCAAGGCCCAGTTCCTCTGTCTTTCCCATCCATTCTGCGCAATCGTGGCCTCACGGACCGTTTCGCCCATCTACATACGTCGAAACCTTCCCCTCCAACATCTCTCTCCACCCATCCCTCAAAGAAGGCAAGAAGGAGGGACGACAATGACGGCAAGAGGTGGATTAAGCGCAAAGAAAACGGTCTGTCTTCGCCAATCCTGATCCCAGTACTTGTGTATTCAACGATAAGCTTATAGCCCGTTTCGTCGGTAACCCGCATATTATCTCTGCGACAAAGAAAGACTACGTTTTGGATCCGCCGTCCAACAAGACCACATTTCCTGAACCCTTGCCACCATATCTTCCTCGCACTGCCAAAGTCCCCGGAGCCCATCTCCCGACTAGAGATCCCAACTCAGCCAATGCCGGCCGCTTTTCACTCAGTCTCAAGGGGATGCGACGGGATCTTCGTAAGGCTGGTAGGCGCGCGCAGCTTCTTGTCCAGGACATAGAGCAGGAAGTCGTCGATTGGTTACATGTCGGTGGGACAGTCATGTCGCCAGACACTCCTCAGACTACGAGCACGGGGGTCAGGAAAGCTATCGGTAATACTGGAACCATCTTTGAAGTGTCCCGCACCCCACTGCAGTTGGTCTGGTGCACCGACGACGATGCCTTCGGCAGATATGTCGTGCACTGTTGCGCCCGGTACCATGAGATTGTCAGCTACAGTGAGCACCATCACCCAACCTTTTACCGTTGCCATTGATTATTTCTGTAGGCAAAGAAGTGGACGGTGAACGTCTTACTTTCCTTCTGCGCCCCAACGTCGCTCGTCCAGACTCACACGCGCCCTTGACCCTTGCAACCCCCCCTGTGACTGATATCGATACTTCTTCTCAATTCGATACTGATTCAGAATTCACCTCTGACGTCGAGTCTCTAAACAATGTTGCCACAGGTTTATCTGTTGTGCCCGAGAGTTCCCCACCTTTATCACCCGTCGCAGATGTTGAACCAGACTTTGATGAAGTATGGTCCGTCATTGGAGGCTCAGATATTGAGGCAGACGATGAACACGGCCTATCTGCGAGCTTGGCGTCCTTAACAATGGACCAAGACGCAGACACTACGCCACGACGTTCTTTACCCTTGCGTACCCGTTTGCGTCAAGTCCGGTCCGCTTCATCTCCTTCACGCTCGCCAGCATGCAAGCTCCGTAGGCCAGTCCGGAGAACCGCACACGCATCACAGGCTCCTACGTCTTTTTATGCTTATCTATTTCCGTAGATGTGCTACATAATCCTCCAAAGAACACAGGAGCGTGTAGGGTATGTTTTAAGCTAGTACTGTTGCGTTACGGCGATTATATTTTAGTGTCTAGTCTTCAGGCCATTCATAATAATATCTATAAAGATATGTTACTTGGTCTACCCCGTTATGAGGGTTATGAGGAGATATATTGTAGATGCAACGAAGCGCTGAATAATCTTATTAGCACGTCAGGACATAAAGCATTGACAGTGACGTACGATAGAGTTGGCGAGCGTCGTTAAGACGAGAATGAAGGTCAGGTATGTCTTCGCACGGGTGTATCCCTCGCTAAAAGTGGTGGTAGTATTGCTGCCGCTTCCCAATATCAGCGCCAGTAGAATACCCTGAAAGGAAATCCATGAGGATGAAATGCAAGTCCACACTTTTCGACGTACATTTGTCAAAACCCAAGTGAGCAAAACCTAGAAAAGAGACTGGTGAAATCTAACAAGTCTTCAAAGAGACTATCGCTTACATTGGTCCGTATGCTTGCATAGTACTCCTTAGCTGCTTGTGCTTTTTCATGTTCAGAAAGCGACGTAGACTTGGGTTTTACCACCGGAGTCCGATTCTTGAGATTCGCTATAGCCTCCTCATACAACTCATTTGTCGAGGCTTCCGTATAGAAATCGAGGTCCACCTGGGAGGCAGTGGGCCGCACCACCGTCCCTTCCGGCTCAACCTCAGCATCCTGTTTGGTCCCCCAGGAAATCTGCAACGCAATGAACGTCTAGTAATCTCAAACAGATATCGACAAATGCTTACGTCGTCCAAATTTGAGAATGCATAGCTGAAGGGGGAAACGTTAGATACCATACTATAGTCTAAGAGTAGATAGAGCTCACATCTGGAGAATATTGATGTACGTCGGGGAAAGCAGCATATATGGCAGGAAACTCGTCAACATATGTGACGGATCCAATGCTATCACGCTGCTAATAGCATAGACTAAACCACACGCATTAGCTTTGTATATTAAGCTGTTGCGAGAACTTACTGCCAAAAGTGATGATCACACTAAAGAGCATGATGATGTTCGCACTACCTCCTTGCGAGTATGCTTTCAGCGCGCAAACAACGGATGCGGTAAGCATGTATATCATGCAGACGCAAAGAGCAATCGACAACGTCTTGTACTTCCATTTTGCCCTGGCAAACACGAATCAGTTATTTGACCTAGTAGCGATGGACGGAAGCGTACGTTTGGGGTTTAATGCTCATAGACATGAAGAATAGTGATATTATGATGGATGCCAAAAAGTACTGCACGGCATTGGCATTAAGCTGCAGAAACAAATTGACAAAACTAACCTGAGCAAACCAATTAAGATATTTGATTCCAGATACTCCAAATGCGCTGTCTTCTAGAGAAGACGTCAGAACGACCTGTAACGTACTGGGATTAGATAACGGCCTCATCGTGGCAAGAAATGGCGTACAAAGAACAAGTAAAAATTTCCCTGTAAATTTGTTCAGCAGCGTTTAGATGGTACATCAGAAAAGCCTTACGATGCTGAACCACGAGAATATTAGATTCATGATATTATACATCGTCTCGATCGTTAGACATATTTTTCGTGAGAGACTGTGTCCGGAACGCCATATTTGCGGTGTATGAGCAATAGCATATGTTGCAGCAAAGAACGATCCATTAAGCCATCGGCGACGCTGACTCATAAATTCTGGTAGAGCATCAGGCACATCCGTCTCTCCAATGGCTCCTTTGACATATCGTAGAACCCTATAAGAATATTAGCAACTGAGGGCGATCCGAGAGAACTACAATCACCAGTTTGATTTTGCCTTCGCCACGAGTTCGAAGCAGAGTATACGCTAGAAGAGAAGGGTAAAGTCGTGGTCAGAAAGGGATGCATATTGCTTACATCTTCTGCGAGGTCTGTATAGAGTAACGATCAAAATAGTGACCTGAGGATGAGTATCAGAGATACTTACACATGTTAGAGGTAAAGATGTCTGTATCACGGCCGTGCAACACTTCCCCTTTGAAGTACGAAGCTAGCGGTCCTACACCGTTTTCGTTTTGCAGAGCAAAATATCTAGGTACTTTTTTCAGCGATGTCAAAAGCGCGCCAGGTCGAGACATACCGATACGCAGAGAATGCACCAGGCTGGTCAGCGGCAAATTAGTACGCAGCCAATGAGCACAAATTGGACCTACCAGGACGCTAATATATCCGAACATGGATTCCGTGGGCTTATCCAATATTGAACTATTCTTGTATTCAAAGTTCTGGGCAGCAACTAGAACAAGAATTCTTGCGTGAGTTCCTCAGCACCAAGGCAAGATATCATCACGTACCTAACGGATTAAGCAAAAGCGACCATCGCTTCCCTTTGAAGGCGGCGATTTCACCACAAGCCCCACCAACGTTGGAATTGAGATCGAACGTCTTCCATAGACGATAAATGCTGTTACTTCCGGGGCATGTTCCGACGTCCAGCAGTACGCATACTTTGGGCTAATAAAAGAATTAGGATGGTAATGACAAATAGTACCGGCTCACCTGTAGCAGAGGAGCGAACGCATTGAAGAACCACCTATGGCTATTGATCTTCTTCTGGTTCTTCTCCTTCATACAGAAAATGATTTGGGTAGGGACAATTCCTTTGTCGGGGTACTTGAAATGCAAATTGGGGTCGAGCCCAAAGGATGTTGTGTATTCATAAAGATGGGCGGAGACCATATCGACATTGAAGCCTTTTCTCAAGCCCGTGATGTCTTTTGGAACCTCCTGGTAAACGCCTAGTAGTGTGAGGCAATCCAGCACTCTGGGATGGATTTTCTTTCGGCCGTCTGCGACAATGCAAACGACGACCTGATTGAATCATAAGTGCTCAACAGATACGCAGTATACTGTTGTTTCTCACTTTCTGCCATCCATTACGTCCCCATGTCTTCGAATTTTTGCGTGCGCACAGCTGAGATATATTCCGCATGACCCCATACAACGTTCTGCAGAACAGAACTTCGTCTTCCTGAAATTTTATGGGGTCATCACAAACGCTTGCACTCCAGAGATTCGACTTACATTGTACATTGTTATGACAATGAAAATTTCTGTGGTCCGCTTCAATTCAAACTGTCGTAGACTGTATCCGCTCCGTGCAAAGTCATCCGGATCACAAGTCACTGCTGAATACCGGGTGTGCAACGTCTCTGGGGATCCTCGCCATGGGAGAACAAGTTTGGGTGGAATCGGGAGATCTGTGACGAGATGACCATTCTTCAAAGCAACAGTTCTTTTCAGATGCCGGCGCTCTGTGCGACCTTTGGGTGCGGTACCGAAATGGCGCGTTTCCACGGGTGTTGAGTCGGATTCGCTAACTGCAGAGTATATGGATTCCTGCTTTGACATTTGGACTGGATAGTGGCTGTCGTATTCTGTCGGATAATCGGGCTGCCCATGGTATGCATCAACGTACTCCCCTTTCTCTGGGTCTTGAGATTCTCCTGTGTAGTGATAACTCTCGTCGCCGACAACATGATAGTCCTCATCGTCGACAGCTGGAGTCGGAGACCGAGAACGAGGTGGCACGTAGGAAGCACGTGTGAGGTATCCGGAAGCGTACGCAGCGCCCGTGCCGGCAGTGAAAGCGCTGGAGTAGGTATCTGTTAGTGTGAATGGCGGCACATAATCTTGGTCGGGATAGTAACTGGGTTGGCCCGCGTAGTCTGTAGGAGATCCCGAAAATGGATCCGAAGAGGAATGGGGCGATGACCGGATATCATCTATATTCAGGGTCTCTCCGGTCAGAATGGGGGCCAATGCTTGACCTGGTTGGTATCGCGGAATTGACGACGATGATTCCAAAGGCTCGTACATTTGATCAGGTGACGTTGGCTCAGCGTAGTGTGGCTGCGATTGGTGAGAGTGTGATGAAAGATACTCCGTGATTTCGGATTCCTCTTCGCAGTCGTCGGTGTCTTCGCTGTCATCATCATTGGCATAATCCTGATAATAGTGTTGTTGATAGCTGGACATTCTGTTCACACGCACCCTAAGCCCGGTTTACGTAGAATCAGAGAAACGCACGGACAGAGTCGCTGAGGTTGATGCGATAGTCGAGGTAGTGTCGAGGTCAACAAAGGCGCTGAGGTCGCGACCGTCACACTGTCACCTGATCGTGACATCCCGGATGTGTCCGCCACGTCCGGCCGAAATGAAAGCGGCATTCAATGCTTTATTACGTACCGCCAGCATCTTCTGCGCCTCGTGGCCTGGACCAGTTCCCTGAGAGGGTAACACGGCTTCAATGAGGCTTCATCATGTACCACAGTTTACGCCAGCATGGACAGTATCTTTACCGCTATAGCAGGCCTTGGGATCCGTTTCGCCCTCCAATTCACTAGCAGCTCACAGAGAAGCGGGATCGGCCCGATGCTTCTTGGGTTCTGGGAAGGCGTTTGCGTTCATTACTCCGCCAATGCCTCTCCTAATCCAAGAGTTTCATACCTAGGATATCTGCTGCGAATAGCCCTCGACCTCTTACTATCTGACAATATTTTCTCAGTCTTTCTGACAATTCTCTGGACAATCTTGGGGGTGTTGTTCTCGGAAGCTCTGGGCACGCACCATGGGCACGACACTACTCATGAGAGGAAATCCAGTGGTAGCAGACGAACGGTGTACACCGAATACACGGCCCCCATTACCTCCCCCGTTCGTCGCCTTCCTCGAGCAGAAGTGAGGCCTGGCCCCGTCAGGCCAGTGATTGATAGGATTATTGACACTACTCGCAGTGAAGACAGGGCCTCTGATGTTTCTATTTCAGTACCAGTCGCCGCGGGCTCTATAGAGCCAAGTCGTCCTTCCGCTCCTTCCCCCCAGCTTCCTACCCCTCCGGCAACTCTGCTAGACGAAGTTGGCGATAGACAAATACCACTCCCATCAAACCCGACATTTTCTTCCGCAGCACCGCATGATCACGGTGCGGTAGATCATCCCGCGCAGAATGAAGACGCTTCTGATCACCCGGAATCACCGATCAAAGATTCACCTCCTCGTATTATCATTCCCCCACCCCCACAACCGCTATCGAGCCCCAATATCCTGAGCGCTATGCCCGTTGAGGTGCCCTTCTCCTCCTCCAGGCTCGATCACCTCATTATACCACCACCCATGCTCCTACAGTGCGAATCATCAGATAATGAAAGCCTTCCAACGGGGCCAGACGGTGACGCGACTCCATTAATGCTTCGTGCTGGGGGAGACATTGACGTTGGCAATAATGACGATCCATTACAAACCCCAGTAGGATTTCACACTGGTGAAGGTGTAGGCGGTTCTGTCGACGATGACCCATTGATGACACCTGTACATCTACGCCATCCGCTGGCTCTTCTTTTGTTAGATCAGGAGAATGAAGAGTCTTTGCGGCAGGACCCACTGTTCATTCAGGGTTCTAGCACCTCGGTCGGTGTGGTTGCAGCTCATGCTCCGTCAGATCCAGCGCCTTTGGCGACCATAGATGAGCCCATCCCGGTGGAGAACTTGGATGCTATCCCAGTTCCAGCACCAGCCACCGTGCTACAGCGAACCACAACGTTGCCAGAAGACCATAGCTCTGCATCATCTTCACCGCCATCGATAACCAGCGCCATAACT
Organism: Armillaria ostoyae; assembly: GCA_902506015.1. Lineage (NCBI taxonomy): Eukaryota > Fungi > Basidiomycota > Agaricomycetes > Agaricales > Physalacriaceae > Armillaria > Armillaria ostoyae. Next base: position 2,220,764 of record LR732082.1, read on the forward strand.
TCTCCCGACTCGCCGATGCTCAGCAGTCGGGCTGAGGCACTACGCAAACAAGCATGGTCATATGAAATGACAAGGAAAAACTTGAGGACACGCCTCAACAAGGCCATCCAGCAACAAGACCGAGCTCAGGAATTCATTCTGAAGCAAGAAATCGACGATTGCAATCGGGAAATAGACAAGTTACACGAGCGGGCAGCGCGACGACATTACCATTGTAAGTTTTAATCTTCTTTCGGTGGGCTTGAATGACGGATGTTTCCAGCACGCAATCGCTCATTACAGGCTAACCCTATACCTACCATCGACTTGCATGGACTGCTGACGTCAGAGGCTGTGATCAAGACGGAGAAAGCCTTTAAAGCAGTCCTCGAAGAAGGCGGGAAGTCTCTGCGTGTGATCGTTGGCAAAGGTCTACATTCCAAACAAAGGAAAGCGAAGTTGAAACCTGCAGTTGAGAAAGCGATGATAGGGTGTGCCATGCTCCTCATGTACAATTTGCGAGACCTGACACCCTCTGCAGCCATGGGATTACCTGTACCGAGGATAAGCATAATACGGGCGTCCTGATCATTTCAACCCCAGCAACTTGGAAAATTTAGGTATAAATGCAATCATCCTTCCTGCCTGTGTATGCTTGAGATGGCTTTCGTGCGATGGTCCTAGAGCGTACCTTGGTCAGGTCACGATACATGTTGTGTATATCAGTCAGCCAAGTGTATCCAAACTGTATTGTATCCTCGTCCACCACGCCAAACACGATCATCATGGGTCGTTTGGTGACCCATTCATCAGCACAAGTCTTTAAATAAGTGTCGCCCTGATATCCATGGTAGCAGGTATCAGAATACACAATTCGTGCGAGGAGTATGTACATACCAGTCATATCGAGCGCTTCCCTCTAGTTCCGCCTACAACGGATTTGCGCTTTCGGAATAAACTTCCCCCCTTCTCAGGAGCAGAACCGTCACCATTGATATCGGGTTTGACGTCTGATACGCTTTCTTCAATTTTGACGTCCTCTTCGTTAACGGAGACATCCGGACGTGTTTCAGTATCCTTTGAATCTACATTTATCTCTCCGGCCCTTTTCCACTTCGACGTTGGGATATCAGAAGAGCCCAGCGATTCTTTCCCCGAGTCGGCTTTTCCAGGGATGTCTGCCTCGAACTCCTCTATCTTCTTACGCTTGATGGGGATAGCGCCAGGATCATATATCCGTCCGAGTCCCGTGTCTAGAGTGCGTTTGCGTAACTGAAAGTGACGAGAATCCTCGCTAGAGAGGTCATCTGCTGGACGTTTGACTCCTGCGACTTCAGACGACGATGACTCGGTATCCTGAGTTGGCATGGGCTCAACAACCTCCCAGTTACCAGCTACACCTTCGCTCCTACGACGCTGAGCCTCCAGTGAGATTCTCTCCGCATCGGGATCAGTGTATCCGAGTGAGGCGGCCGTGGAATAGTCTGCGAAAAGGTTGGATGGCTTTGGCTTTGGCTTGGGTGGTGCAGCGGAGGTTGACGGCTGTGCCGTGGACTGTCTGGCAAATCCAGCACCAACATCTACGGCGAATGCAGCTTGAGCAGCCTGATATGAAGTCAAGGCAGAATAAAGAATAGATATAATATGCACACACCTGTTCCACCCTGGCCATTTCACGTTCCTCCTCTGCCTGGTCCTTTTTCCTTCTTTCACCCTCCTTGTACAACCCTCGAATGAACCTGTCTCGATTTCCCTTGTGTCGAAGACCATTCTCGTGCTGTTGTCGAGAAGGAGCATCGTCGGCAATGTATATATCGCAGTACTTGCAAAAGTACTTTTTCTTCGAGACCCAGTATTCACTCATGGTGGCAGATAAAAGGAGATGTACGGTTAACTTACGTCAATTTCACATGTCATACATCAATACACATGGCCCCTGGCCATTTCTTCGACCGCCGAGCCTGTATTAGGCCCATGGGTACTTCGGATTCACGCGGTGCCTGCGATAAAAGTGTCTGATGAGTATGAAGTTTGCCTAGCAGCAACGGTCGTCATCTCCTGCAGCAATGAGCGTCGACTCGTCTCAACAACAGCTGGAAAAGGCTGTCCTCGACCAGGAACTACTAGATCTACAGCCTATCAAGCGAGACAAGGAGGACCCTCTCGTAGATCCTATCAGCATCACCTCTAATGCAGTTCAGTCTCCCCTCGAGTACCGTCTCTACAAACGGCGCTTTGTCGGTGTCGTAGGCTTGGTCTGTTCAATCAACTCTCTACGATCTCACAGAATTAACTTGCAAGCTTATAGGTTGTTCTGAACATCGTCACTGCTATGAGTTGGCCATGGTTTGGGCCTATATCCAATGAAAGTAAGTGCACACCGTCGTCGGATTGTATGTGTCCTTATTGGTGTTTTATAGCCTCTCTTGAATTTGGCTTCTCTTTAAACCGAGTTAACTGGCTGGGGAATATAATGGCCTGCATCTACCTACCTGTGGCCATTCTCATTCCGCCATTTATATCTCGATATGGCCTTCGACGATGCGTGCGTATCACTCTGCTCACTAGGATCTACCTCCCTGACTCTGAATTCAGTGTGATGTCGGCGCTTTGTGTTTAATTCTCTCTTCGTGGTTAAGATACGCAGGGACTGCCAAATCTCTCTCTGCACAGAGCTCTTATGCTTTACTCATGTTCGGTCAAGTAAGCCGAGCAGTTGTCTGTTTCGTTTTCCTTCTCACTAGAAGCATCAGCTATTTGCGTCCGTTGCCCAGCCTATCTACCAAGTGCTCGGTCCAAAGTATTCCGAGACTTGGTTCAACCTGCAGGGGAGGACAACCGCTACAATGATCATAGCTATCTGTGTGTTTATCTTATACCTAACCCTCGTTGTGTATCCTATTGACACGGATTCATAGCTAATCCTATCGGGGGTGCCATTGGGCAGCTCCTCAGCCCTCTTGTGGGTGACACTCGGCATTCGGTACGTTGGAACATCTTCGACCATCTTCTCCTCGTTAGCTTCCAGGCTCCAATTGATCGTAGAGTTGACAGATTCTTGTCCTTGGCATCATATCAACCGCTGCGACTCCATTCGTGTTTCTCATTAGATCTACTCCTCCTACGCCACCCAGTATGGATACTCCTTCGCAACTTTTTCCATATGCTAACTGACATTATCCAAAGCCTATGCTGCGTCCCGAACACCTCCGTCTCTTCTCTCCTTCATCAAACGGGTTGTAGGTGTAGATAAGACACCGGGAGAGTATTACATGACTCTGAGAGAACGCCTTGATTTTGGGATTATATGGATCATCTTCTCCTCGCTAGTGGCCGCGTAAGTGAAGTTTTGTTATTGTAGCATGGTCTAACATGGTTTCTTTTAGAACCAATACCTTTGCCTTATTGTCGGCAGAAATTCTGGTTGGTAAAATTTCGTGCAGCATCTGCTAAGACTGATATTGGGACAAGGAACCTGTTGGCTATTCTTCTGATACCAGCGGACTAATGGGGGTGAGCCAGCATCTCGTTTCTGATATACCATTGATTCATGTATCAAAGGCATGTCTACTTCTAACGGGCATCGTTGCTGCAATAGTCACTGCGCCACTTTTCGACAGAGTGTTTACTAGGCATCTCGCCATCACAACGAAGATCGCAGTACCCATCGTGGCTGTGGTGTGGTTGTCCATGATTTGGGCAGGTGCGTCTGGTGAAACACTTCTTCTGATACGCTACTAAAGATAGAGTGTTGATAGTTAAGCCAAATAATTCCGGCGGACTGTTCGCCATCATGACCATTCTAGGGATTGGATCTGTTCCCATGCTACCAGTTGCACTTGAGTTGGCTTGTGATCTAACCAGGAACGCGGACGCAAGCTCTTCATTGTTATGGTTTGGGTACGCATTGATCATTCCATTCATTTGTGTTTCTCACGCATTCAACAGAGGAAATCTTTTCGCTATCGTGTTTATATTGGGTTCGTCGTTTCATCCTTCGTTCCTTGTCAGCAGTCGCTCATAGACCTACTAGTGATGGATGCATTGAGAGCTGGTTCAGATGCAGCGCCGCCTCTTAACATGCGCCGGGCATTGATATTCAATGGGGTGTTCGTGTTAGTTGCGGTTTCATTTGTGGCCCTCCTGCAGGGAAAGCAAGTAAGGAAACACATGGATGAAATCAAACTCCAAGAGTCGACGCAGACAAGGAGAACGGACGAGGAAGCTCCGCCGTGACATAGTCGATACCTTTCTTCGTCGTTTGTTAACTGTCACATTTAATTTGCTTGATCTATAAATTAGAATCTAAATGTACTAATGACTTCGCATAATTAGCTCTCAGGTTTAAATCCACGAAAGTATTTTTCGCGGAAGTCTTTGTGTGCCGGAACATGCTGGTGCTCCGGAGGTTCCTGCGCTTCAAGCACAGGCGGCAGATAAGTGTCGCTAGTGGTTTTTTGTATGGTTACGAGCTTGGCACGAATTCAGTCAGCCATACAAACTGATGACAAGTCGCCACTGACCCTACGGCCCCATGACCCAAAATCTTGTAGCGAGTTCGCGATCACCTCCATCCCAGGACAAAGCATGGAGTATATATCCACCTCTTCGTATTCGTCTGTCACGGTGGGGAGGAAAAACACCAGCCTCCCTCCAGGCTTTAGTAAATACCTAGAAAGCAGCACAAGGTCAACGGCAAGCCGGGAAAGTTCATACGGTTTTGTTGGAGGGATGTAAGGCTGATCGTCCCTGTATGGTTGTCAGCTCCATCAGCGAGAAGACGATGCCAAGGTGATAAATACGGTCTTTGGGATGCCCTATGCTCAAGATACGCAGTCATTCTAGCAGGACTCAACTCTCGTTTCCGACCTAATCTTTTAGCACCGGCCCGAACACCGTCTTCAGAGAAAGTCAGCAACGTCATTTCATTGGTAACAACTCCGAGGATGAACGTACAAGGAGGATCGGTTATAATGGCATCGAAAAGGTCTCCGCATCGCCAAGGGTTTTGTGTGATGTCGAAAGTGCATAGATCTATAATTCTTGTTGCCACTCCATACTGTGTTGCCGCTCTTATGATGCCAGGAGTGTCACCTAATACGAGAGAGATGAAACATTTCTATGCAATGTGTATGACTAGAGGTCACCTTTTCCTCTCATTTGTCGTCCATCAATATCAGATCCAAAAATTTGCGCGCCAAAGTAAGCGGTCGGCTGGATTCCTCACTGAAACACTGATTTTGGACAAAAACTGAGATTGACCTACATAGGCCATACTTCCTGTTCCCATGAAAGGATCGTAAACCAGCTTACCAGGGGACGCCTGTGAATAAAAGTTCGGATTATGAAAGTTTCACCGTCAAGATACTATACTGACCAGCGTCTGATTGGCCATGAGAAGGGAGATTTCGGCTTCCATACTGGTGTTCCCATAGTATGATCGTTTCTTCACGTCGAACTTGGTTATCAGAGAACGAGCGGAGCCTGTGGCGACCTTGAGTAACACGATATGAGTGCGCGTCAATGTGTTACATGAAGACCTGACGCACAAGCCTCCCAAAATACACTTGTCTAAACGAGCCGTCTCCTTCATGTTTTTCTCGGGTGATGCCATGCCTGTCGATGTCTGCATGAGGACATATTAGCAAAGATCACCATGTGGGTAGTAAACAAGACTTACACTCTTCAAAACAAGCCAATACGATGTCGGGATTCTTCATGTCTATCTTCCCCAAGAAACCCATATAGGCAAAGCTTTCAACAATTTCCCTTTGTCGTGACTGAGGTATTTTATGATTGTACGCCGTGACAAGAAACTTGAAGGACGTGTCTGGTATGTATTTGGCCCATTTGTCGCGATTGCGGCGATTGCAGAGATGGAGATCTTCATACGTCGATCCGTGACCATAGTATTCGTAGACTGATCTTGTAGCAATGTCAGACCAGGAGTCACGAAACAAAACGCGACACACTTGATCAAAATACTTCGATTCGCGAGCAATCGAGCGTGCTCCTCGCATTGGAGACCGACAATTAGAAAAGGACGAGTGGGGTCCTGATCTTCTGGATTTTCAGGCAAGTTCAAGTCAAAACCAAACATTTTCGAAAGTGAAAGCAGCTCTGGTATGCGAAATTCATGATGCGCTTGGGCGAAGAAAAAAAGATACTGGACCGTCATTTTGAGATGGATGATGTTGCACTGCCACCGAAACTCTGCTCTCGACGCGGAACACCGGGCCGACATCTCTGACCTCGACTGCTATGATCTTGGACAACCTCAAGCAATGTCGCTTTCTATTCTGCAGCTAGCTGACGCCATAATAGACTCCGTAGAACCTACAGGAGGTAGTGTCTATCTTGCAGATATATTGAGAATATGCCACTAATATTTTCAGTGACGGATGATGCCTTACACCGACTCCAGGCAGTCTTTCCCGATTCATTAATTCTTGCCGCGCTCGATATTATTGACAGAGAGAATGGTAACATCTTCTGCCCACTTCTTATTTGACTCGATTTGAATCTCCGTGAAAGTTATCAAGTATGAAACAATCTCGGGGCACGTCCATTACGAAGTTGCTGGGTCTAGTGGAACACACACAGTCAACATTGGTGTAAGCCTTGGCCCTGCATCCAGTTTTTGCTCTTGTCCTGCGCATATATATTCCGTTTTGCTCTCTAAGACGCACTTGATGGTCAGCATCTCACTACTTTCCCCCTGCATCGTCACTGAAGGATCTTCGAAGTGTAAACATGTTCTCGCGGTTCGCCTCGCTGAGCGCATTCGTGTGTGTAATCGTCGCGCAATGGGACAGGAAGAGTTGGCTGTAACACTACAGCACCGGTATACAAATGTATCGTAAGGATTATCTATGTCAGCGTCAACGTATCATAACAGGCCGAGGAAAGAAATAATGATAAGTAACAGAAGCATTCACCGACAAGGTGAAATCTATTCATTGTCATCCTTGCATCTCCACGCCAGAACGGTTGCATACTCTTTCAAATTATGAACGAGCGCTTTAATAGAATTACCATTTCTGACAGCCTCACCGACGGTCGGGGGACTTTCTGGACCATCTTCTTCCAGACCTGAAACAATGAAAAGCCAATCCGCTAGCTTCCTGATGTCCTCAGGATCCGAGAAACCCCACCATTGGTCCATCTCTGCGTCCTCGTCACTGTCATCTTCGGATGTTAATAGCGTAGCCGTCTTCGGTTTCTGACCCCAAACAGCGATGAAAGATGACCAGTCCGACAGAGGCGATTCGTCCTTTCCTGCGCGAGTACAGCCTTTCCCTTTCTTGGGTTTCTTGGTTCCCGCTGCCATTGCGGAAACATACTGCATGGCATATTGGCGATCGTTTACGCCGGGTGAGAGGGCCCAGTAGATTCTGCCATCTCCATCGGTGCCCAAAGGTCCCGAGCGCACAGAGAAATCGTGAGAGACAACTTTGAGGGCGCTGTCCAAGCTTTCGATGATTTCTTTATGCTCGCGACGTTTTACTTTGAGTTCTTGCGCCTGTCAATTGGCCGAATTCAGTATCGTATACAACGGAGTATGAAAAATGACAAACCTCGGGCCCTTTCTTATTATCCGTCAACCCTTTCATACCTTCCCACCGTTCATGCTCCTTTCTCACCGCTTCTTGTTTTTCTCTAGTCTGATCTTTTCCGAGCTTCACGCCATCCTCGATTTCGGTTCTGATAGTCTGGGTCTGAAGCACCGAATCTATGAGACTAAGGACGACAGGAACTAGTTGTGCTGAAGATGCGATAAAAATCGAGTTGTCGGGACGGTTCGAACCTCGGGAACTGCGTGTGTTATGTGTCACTGCCGAGTCCGAACAGGGCAGAGGGTCGGGTATGAAGATTGCGCCGTTGGTATTCTCGGTAGAGTGACGTAGGACAGCGAGACTATCCCACATCTTGTTGAGGTTAGCACCCGATCCTCGGATATCTTTAGAGCAGACTTTGATCAGCTAAGAAAGGATGTGAGTAGACAAACGTGATGGAAATAATTTGTTCATTACCTTCTCGATAGACCCGTCGCCTTCGTCGGACGATAAAAGACCCAAAAACCACAACAGAATGGACTTGACGGCGGGTTCGCTTACCCATTCGACTAATTCGTCATCGTCACTGGCACGTCCTCTCCCTCCAATATGAGCCATCTCTTCAAGATGGGCTTTGCTGATAGCTGATCCCATTGACTGTGCAAAGCGAAGAACAAACTCTCTGATGAAAATCCGTGCTTCAGCGTCAGCAGCACTGAGATTTGATTTGAGGCTAGTCCAGGCTACGTTTGGCATGACTCTCTTCTTTGTCTTCCTGACAGTAGTGGTATGGACTTTGGTAGAGGTAGGTCCTTTGGAGTCGTTGTTTACAGAAGAAACGGCATTCACGATCTTAGGACCCGAAGATTTTCTGCCTTCTTTACGGGCAATTTGCAGTTGGTTCCTAACAGATATATCAACACACCGTATCGATAACATCGACAAAGACTTTACCCAATAGGTGCCAGTCCTTTAACCTTTCTGCAGCGCCAACAGTTGCACATGTCCCTGCATTTATAGCATCTACAGACGAGGCTGTTAGTGAGAGCAATATAGCTTCAGTCGCAGACGTACCTAAATACATAGCCTGCTTCCTTAATATGGCCCTCTTCGCCGACTGAGCCAGCAGACAGCTTGAGGGTGTCCAAATTTTCGTCGTATCGATTCTTGAGACAACTACGGCAGAACTTCACGACGCAACGACGCGACATAACTCGACCAGAACGCGTTTGCATCGCGGTGCATTGAAGACAATCTGAGAACAACATTTAGCTGACCTTGCAAAGTGTCACTGCTAAGACTCACCGGCAGGGTCGCGCTTCCTATTACACTGATGGCAATATACACCTGGCGCATCCGTAGGAGTCGATTTAGCTTTCTTGGCAGTTGAGCTAATTATCTCTTGATCATCTGCTTTTCTCTTCATCGTCGTACTACTGGGTATTCGTGGGAGAGTCGTGTTTTCTTTGAGGCAACTGCTGGTGGTAGGAATGGGAGAAGCCAAGATAGGCCTGTTGTATAGACGAAGGGGGGAAGGAGGGATCTGGACGTGGACCTTCATAAAGCGACGCGCGGCAGACGCCGGGGTGAGTTCCATTGTTGTTGGTGGCACTGTGATGGTCAGAGATAGTGGTCAAAGTTGAAACTAAGTTGGATGTTGAGACCTGTGTTGCCGATTGTTTTGTGATTATGTCAACGCGTTTGCATCACGTGCTCTTGTGGGAAAGAAACTTTTTCATTCCGACTTCCGATTCCCGAATCAAGCTCACCCTCATCCGCCTCCCCCACATCTCCCTTGTTCTGTTCAATGGCCCACGCAGACCATTCCCGCGATCCTTGGCAAGCATCTTTCCGTATCAGTTCACAAGCACGCTAAACATGTCTCCAGTCCCTGGGTAATTCTCAATGACTTCGGTGGTGCATTCGCAATGGGTGCCGTTGGTGGCGGTATCTGGTATAGCATTAAGGGTGCTCGCAACTCCCCCAGAGTGCGTCCATGCTATATTCAAAAGAATCCTTTCTTACTGCTTCGTTCAGGGTGAACGGTTTGTCGGTGCCATATCATCCATGAAGGCCCGAGCGCCAGTTACAGGCGGTAATTTTGGTGTATGGGGAGGAATGTTCTCAACATTCGATTGTGCTGTGAAGGGCTGGAGACAAAAAGAGGATGCATGGAATGCCATCATATCCGGATTCATGACTGGTGGATGTCTAGCCGCTCGAAGTACGCTACTGTTTCGTATTTCCTTTACAGTGACTAACCGTTTCCTTTTTCTGATACTCAGGTGGACCAAAATCTGCTTTAGGCTCTGCCATAGCATGTGGTATCCTTCTTGGCGTGTTCGAGGGAGTTGGTGTTCTTGTATCACGAGTATTTAGTGAAGGACAACGGCCACAGATGGCCCCATGTGCGCTACCATCTTTTTCAATTCAGCTCTTGCTTATATATATGATACACAGTGCCTGCGTCGATGGCTCCCCAACAGCCAGCCTCTTCATCTATCCCTGGCTTGCAGTAGATACCGTCCCGTCCATACACCACTTGTCTACACCATCTTTTATACATATAATTCTCTGCTCAAAATGCCGTCACTTTGATAAGGTGTTTCTGATCGCCCTCTGTTATACTCAGTGGGACTCGGTTGTCAGCCAGGCAGTAAGGCAATTGCTCATTATCCTAGTTCCTTTTGGCCATAATTGACACAAAATTCCAGGTTGACGATGGAGCGACGTCATTTCGTGTTCAAAGCTCGTCTGGCTGCCACATGACGTCAAGTCTCGTTTCTCGTATATATTCCAGGACAATCGTATCGACACCCCACTTTCATCTCTTCGACTACCCACCATGGTTACCAGTCTTGACCCCTACACTGCGAAGGCCGAAAACAATGACCTCACCCCCCAACAGAAGATTGAAGGTACTTCATGTCGCACAGAACTCGTATCGTACTCATACTAGGAAGGACTACATGAGATCGTCCAATCCGTGAAGACCGGTATGCTCACCACAAGGTCTGCAGATGGCCATCTCCACTCCCGCGCCATGATGCCCTCCGCTCGTATGTCCACGAAAATTGATAGCCTGATCCATCTTGACTGATCCTCGTCGTAGCTTTCAGCGGAACTCAGTTGGTTCTCGCCTTTGTTGCCAACAACGCGAGCCACAAGTTTGAGGAGATTGACAATGATTCGCACGTCAACGTCAGCTTCTTCAACACTGACACTACGAGCTGGGCTTCGTAAGTCCATCATATATGCGCCTCGAGCTATTGATTCACGTCCCATTAGGTATTCTGGAAGAGCCAAAGTCAGTCGAGACAAAGAAACGATTGCTAAACATTGGTCTACTGGGTGCGTTCATCGCCTTTATGCCACGCCGCCACTTACAATATGTATAGCTTGTCTGCTTATTTCGGCGACCTCGAGGATGGTGTGCACAAGGGCGATGAAAATGACCCGCGTATCTCCATAATTGAAGTGATCCCAGAAGAAATCAGGTACTGGGTGGCTACCAAGGGTTCAGTAGGACGGGCTATCGAGACGGCTGTCAGTGCTGTCACCAAGAACTGCGCGGCACCTGGTGAATTGAGGACCATCTCAAAGGCAGAGGTAACTTACTGATTAGTATTATCCTCTTCAAGTTCTTCTGACCATCATCTTTCTAGATTCAGTTGACACAGCGCTTGCAATCTACGTCTTAAGTTCATTCCTTCTAAATATGAAGTTTCATGCATTTGGCGGTCATGTACTTTTGTAACATATGAGTTCTTTAGTAAAGTTTGCGCTGTGGCGTATATTTCAGTTTTTTGAATCATTGGGAGCTTATGTCAGGACACGCCTTTATACTTTTATGGCAGGCAGCATTGCTCAAGAAGACGATTTCACGATCCGCAATCGCAGAATGAACTTGGTGAAATAGGCCGGATGATGGATGTAGACCTACAAACCAGCTACTTGGCTGGATTCAAGAAATCTGCCTTCATATGGTAAGCCGCATTCCCTCGTTGTTGGAATTTCCGAACCGTTACCTCAACCCTTAGATCCTGTTTTCTGCCAATGAGCGATACGAACACGAAGCCTTCACAGTCAGAGTGAACACGCCCACAAGTTATTGCATCAAAGCCGACTCAGATGGATGCGGTGGTACGTATGCTAATGCTTTCAAACTTCCAGTGCCAACCCTTCCGCAGTTAACAGACGAACATTCAGAGTCCCAGGCCGCCATGTCCGTCAGCGCTCCACTCCTTGCTCGAGAGATACCTGAGCCTCTCTCAGGCAATGGGAAGCCTCCAGTTTCTGCTCAATCCTTTCCCCCCGAAATATTGTCGTACATCTTTCTACTCGGTCAGGACGGAAGTCAGGGTCACTGCGCGCCGGTTTTGCCGAGCGATGCTCCTCATGCAAGTCTCCCTCTCGAGCTTTCCGTTTCCCAAGTCAGTTCCTATTGGCGAGACGTTGCAATATCCACACGACTTCTTTGGTGTCGTATCACCATTTCAGTCGACTCTTGGAGGGAGTGCGTGTATACGTACTTAAATCGCGCAGCCGGCTCCCTGTTAGATGTACGAATCGAAGCCGCCAATAACAACGGCTGCGACCTCGACTCTAGCATTCTTGATGCTGTGTGTAGTCGTGTTCACTCCTGGCGCCGTTGCGTTATTGAATTGGAGATGGAGGAAGAAGCTCATCCAGTTATCGCCCGCCTGTGCGATGTCGCCGCATCCAATCTTCAATACATGTCCCTTTCATTAAGTGATTTTGAAGGTGCATCACGGATGCTTCACATTTTCAGGGGCGGCAGCCCAGCCCTTTCTTTCGTCCGCCTGGGTGGACTAGGCGTACGCTTCTTCCACCCGCCCTTGAATGCTGCCACCACCCTCCATCTCGATCAAACGAACTTTACAGTCTTTCGCTACGATTCGTTTCGCCGGATGTTGATGTCTACCGAGAACCTGATACATCTATCCGTGTATGGAGACATCATTGGAGCTGTGCCGTGGCCTCAAGCCAATGAGAGCACCCTAATTCGTATGCGGTCGCTAAGGTCGCTACGTATCTGTGGATTCAGTGGATATGTATACAGTGGGCTTCTTCTTAACCTCGAAGCACCGCTGCTGGATTCCCTCATCCTTAAAGGTGCAATCGACAGCGATCTGGACCTATTCCTGTCGCCATCCATCTCGTCAAAGTTCACCGAACTTCGCCACCTCACATTTTGCGACTTCAGTCTTTCCATCGAAAGCCAATACACGCAATTGTTCATGTCGTTGCCTTCAGTAACCGAGTTCACCTCTCTGAGTCTTGATCTTCACGCTCCCCATATACTCAGATATCTAGCCACGCCTTTGCAGATTGATGGGTCTGCTCCTTGGCCGAATCTTCAGAGACTCAACATGATTCTCGACTTTTCAGAGCAATCTCTGATAAAAAATGTGGTAGAATGGCGAATCAATTCCGATTGCCCGCTGGCTAAGCTGTGCTTCATTGCAGAGGAGGAGCATTTTTCGGATCTTGGTGACTTTGAATGGTTGAATGACCATGTCGATATGGAGGCGGTTGAGAGTTTTTTTGATTATTGGCCGAGAGATCTCAGGTTCGAAGACAAAGACGACTATATGTTGCGCTAGACCTCGACGACGTGTATAATTAGCCATGTACTTCTGTTTAATTTTATCTCTGAGTAGCTCTGGACGCGTCAGGCCAGGCCTGACGACTCGGACAATGAAAGTTCGTGAGTCTGTTTCGGAGATTGCCGGAACAATTCAAGTTGGTTTTATTGTGATCTGCTTTTGGCCTCCATTACATAATACAACTTCTTGTCCTTAAGTTCACCTTAACACTTCGTGGCTAACGCGTCGTTCGCGCAATGAAACGTGCCGCTGAAAAACAACTTTCCAAGGATGATCTGGAAGAGGTACGATTTCTGTTCATCCTTATTTCTGCATGGGCTGACTGCTTCCAGGATGTCGAGGACACAGAAGGTCAACAAGGCTTCCAGAAAGCCGATGAGGATACGTTGGCTACAAGAAAGTGCGCCACTCTTCCGTTTTCTAGTCATCGCAATGCTGAAGGTGCTTCTAGGATACGCGGTCTTCCACGACGAAGTACAGCCCCTTCAATCCCGGTGATTGCATCCCCATCGACAGACGTGTGTCCTTTTACCACCACGATTTTGTTTCTCTTTTATTCATTTCTACTCAGAGCCCTGCTGCGCCAGCTCCTACCTCAAAATTCGGATCATTTCAAGGATTTGGAACACCAGGGAGCACACATTCGTTCACCTTTACGCCACCAGAATCCCCGGCGTCTGGGCTGGGTGTCTCTCCACCCGCATCGCTCAATCCCTCCCCGGCGCCAGTTTTTGGAAATATGTCGACGTTCAAGGCTCAACCATTTGTACCTCCCGTCATCGCCCCGCCTCCATCGAGTGCGGCAAAGACCATCGGATCCATAATTCAGAAGCCACCGTCCTTCAAACCTGCTGAAGTCTCAGGTGGTCCCAGTAGTGCTGCGCAGAAGTACTATACATCATTGCGTGGCTTGAACAAGTCGTTTATAGATGCAGTGACGAAGGCCTATGCCGATGACCCGCTCGCAGATTGGTCGGAAACACATTTTGAAACATACAAGAAGCATCTATTCGTATTAAAGACAGCGTTTGATACTGCAGAAGCGACAAAACAAAAAGTGGCCCCCCCAACAATATTTTCCTCCGCCTTTGGGAAACCCCAACCTGCCGCGGCACCGGCGCCTGCTGGAGAGTCTGCACCGAAACCTCCTCCATCAACTTCTGCACCTGCACCCAGCATCTTCCCTCCTCCGTCATCCTCTGCCCCAAAATCGAACGGTTTGTTATTCCCTTCAAGTTCGACTCCATTTTCAGGCACTTCAGGTTCGGACAACAGACTTCCTTTCTCATTCTCCAAACCGACGAATGCTGATGCCACAAATGCATCCGGACCCTCTTTGGCCCCGTCCCCGTTCGGACTCAAAGGCTCCTCTTCATCTTTCGCATTTGGAGCCTCCTCTGATTCCAAGGACGCGTCCAAGGCTGTAACAGCAGGAGGCACTGCGACTTCTGAATTCTTTGCAACCCCGCCGGCGACAGCACCCCCAAGTTCTGGGTCGCTCAGTGGATTTGCAGCCTTCGGAAAGCCGGCTTCTTCTGGTAGCATCGGCAACCCAGTCGGTTTCGGCTTCGGTGCTACGTCAAAAGATTCCAATCTCGGCGTCAAGTCTGAGGAGGACAAACCTGAAGACGACGCGGCACAAGAAGGTTCAAAGCCTGATGGAGAAGACACTGTTCTACCTCCTATATTATTAGCCAACAGCCCCCACGACGAGGAAGGAGAAGGAGAAGAAGACGAAGAAACGACGTACTCCATCAAAGCGAAGACTTATTGGATGAATAAAGACGCTGGAAAGTGGCAAGACATGGGCCACGGTACGTTCCATATTCGTGCAGAACAATCCATATCGACATATACCCTCAGGTGTTCTCCGACTGAAGAAACACAAGGAGAAGGGGACGCGTCGTGTGCTTCAGCGGAACAGCAGCACCGGAAAGATCAACTTGGTCCGTTTCTTACTCTATTTATGCCCTGCCAATGAACTTAACGTCTTTTGTAGAATTTCAACCTTTACCCAGGATTGAAGCCGACAGTCGCGAACAAAGCTATCAGTTTTATTGGCCACGATGAGAACGGCGTTGCCCAGAGCTACTCAGTTCGAACCAAAACCGAGGACCAGCTGCATGCATTAAGAGATGCGCTAGAAAGGGAGATTTCCTTCGTGAAGGCAAAGGAAGAATAGATCACTGCGTGTCCATCTTTATAGCACATTTCTCATGTACAGCAACTTTTTGTTTGCTTCAAATCATACACCACCTTTGCATTGACACTCGTCGCGTCCTGCTGCGCAAACCAAACTAGCCACCGTCACCATCAGCTAACTCTTCCCAATTAGGTTAGAAAACCACGCGGCTCATTTCCCGTTGAAGTGACTCTGGGCATTGTGCCAGATAGAGTTGAGAACGAATGCCTCACTAAGGAGCATTTCAATTTCGTGGTCGTCCCAGTCCTGCGTCGGAAGCGACTGCAGAAACATTATGATACCCTTTCAACGATGAGTCAGGAAACCGCAGTATCGAAAACAATTGCGTACCTGGAAATCCATCTGTCGTAATTTATCGCTCCACTTCACCAAGAATGCCGAGCAAACATACAGATGGAATTGAGAAAATGCATCTGGACCTTCAGCCTGCAGAAGCCTCAGTGAGGCTTATCAAATTAATGAGATAGGTCCAACGTACCAGATACGTGTCCCACATCCGGATTGTGTTTTGCACGCTTATTTCTCGCATAAGGAGGCAGTTCATCCATCGAAACGCGAATTGCATGAATTCGACATTTTGAGCTTCCAGATGAGCGAATAACGGTGCTAGATGAATATCATCCTTAGTTGTGAAGAAATGAACGACGAAGGAAATGTTACCGTCGATTCTGGCTACAAGTTCGGCCATCCGTCGAACGCTTCTTTGTATTCCCGGTTGCGCAAATATGTAATTATCCTGGATGCCATCAAGCAAACGAGAGAGACACCAAAAAGAGTCTGCTTCTATCGCATCAAGAACTTGAGAAGGGAGTAAAGAAGGGTCGAAGTCCTCAGGATTAGAATCTAAGCAACTTCGTTCAAGGGAAACATGATGAAGGACGCAATCCATTTACCGATATATGCAGAAAGAAAAACCTGGAAAAAGGGAGTCACGAGGTCATTTATTCCCTGCACATAGCCGCTTGCTGGGTGTCGAATGGCCCAAACGTAGAGAATTCGTTCCAGGCTCTATAAATGAGTTAGTATACGTGTCGTAGGATACAGCGCGACATACCCTTTGAGTAGCAGCGTGCATCCAAAGCCTTACACCTGGTCGTGTTCTGGGTACATCGATCTCAATCTGGTGCCATATCTGCTGGTCCAGACCTTCTCGGTCGCGGGCGAACGCCACCTCGACAAGGGAAAGATATTCCTCGCGCTTTCGTGCGAGAGTGGTTGTACGCAGCGGGGTTGGCAAGGGAAGATAACCCTGAAAAATGAGCGATCAAAAATAAGTTGATAGCTAATGAAAATTGTGACCCACAAGAAGAAGCTGCCAAGCTATGGGACGCAAATCGTCCGGAATGCCTGCCCATGCGAGTTTCCGTAATTCCGCTAAGGTTACATTGGTGTCGGAAATCGCGTACGTTAGGGAAACGTACCAATGTTGACGTCCTGATTCGATAGACACTCGACAAATTTATGGCGACGATTACTTCGTATCGACTTTTCCCGCATCAACTTCTCTGATTTTTCCGGAGCTTCTATAGGTCCTTCCTTTGGTATTCTGGGGAATGAAGGAGACCGATTCTTCCGTGAACGATGGCGTATGCCATGAAGAGGATCTTGGAATGAGAATGCAAACGTAGATGAGTGCAGAAAAATGAAGCTACTATCAAGCAAGGCATACCGTTCAAAATTGCTTCGGTGTCTTCTCGTATTGAACCTTTGTCTACCGTAGCTTTTCCAGGCGGTGGATTTGGAGTTTCAGGCCCAAATGGATCACATTCAAGTTCGCCCAATATCATATCGCTCTCTCCATCTGTATCCCCTAAGCCTTCAGGTGACGTGATATTGTCGTAGCTGTCGTCCTGACTTGATGAATTGTATTTTTCAATAGCCTTGTCGCTGGGGGATTTTCTGACGATTGTCCAACCAGTTTTGGGCGCAGCAGGCTCCTCTGTACGAGGAGGATATGAGCTGGAGTTTGGGGCATTGACATGGGTATACGAAAAAGCCAACGCTGATGAGGATGAGTCGGATTTGTTGTATGCAGGCTTCGGAACGGCTCTTGGCGCCGTCGTGCGCGAACCTGTGAGAGACAGGGTAGATTGTTTGGGTGATTCCGAGTCGGAAGCACTGTCCCAAGCATCATCTTCGCCCCAGTCGAGAGATGAGAAATGGCTGGTGGGATGGATACCAATATGAGGTCGAGCAGGAGGTGATCTGGCTGTCATGATGGCGGTTAGTGTCCAAGCTAGAGGAGTGTGGGAATTTTAGATAAGATAAGAGATAAGATGGCTAACATTCAAGCTTAGATTGCAACGATCATGTCCAAGTTGGCGGATTATTCAACTTGCGAGATTTCCGACGCGCTCATAAAGCTTGGGACCCCACATGGCGGCCATGTGCCAGACATTAACCTAATATCCACTCTCCCATCAGATACAACCGTCTGCGGTCCTGCCTACACTGTCCAGATGGTTCTTGCCTCTGACCAGTCCGCTCCAAAACTCTCCGCTCACTTCGTGGACACGGCCCCTGCGTCCTCTGTTATTGTCATCAACACCCCTCCAAGTAAGACGAATCTTAGAATTTCGGTTCCCGTTCGCTCACCCATATCTCCAGAACTCAAAAACGCCGTCTGGGGTGGTTTAATGACTGCCGGCGCTCAGGCTCGTTCTGCTGTAGGCGTTATCATCTCGGGTCGCTGCAGAGACATTGGTGAACATGCTAGCCTCAACTTTCCCGTGTTCTCTCGTGGCCATTCTACTCTTGGCCAATCGCCATTCACCCGTCCTTCGGCCATAGATGTCCCTGTCGTGATCCAAGCAGAGGACGATTTCCCCTCCGTCACTGTTCACCCTGGTGACTGGATGATCGGGGACAAAGATGGCGTCGTCTGTGTCCCAAGAGACCTAGAATCGAAAGTCGTCGAGTTAGCGGCCAAAGGAAGGGAGGTGGATGCTAAATGCATGACGGACATTCAAGCAGGGAAAGGAGTACAAGCATCTTTCAAGGCGCATAGAGGTAAATTGTAATAATAATATATATTCCGAATACATACAAAGTCTTGTACATAGATAGAGGTTCACCTTCTCCGCTTTCCATTGAGCTTCTGTTTCGGCTTGGAAGAAGTACCAACACTTGCTTCTGCCTGCACCTGTGAAATGATACCCCGGCTCAGACAAAAATCGATGTGATCGTTAAATCCTTTATTATCCATCGTCAAGGTCTTCCCGCAAATCGGACAGTCTTGCGGAACCTTCGCTGTTGAAGACGAAGAACTCGGACGCGTTATAGAGCTCCGAGGTTTGATCGATATTCGAACCGGGTCCTGTGAAGAACGCGCAGGTTCGGAGACGGGCGGCCGAGAACGGAAGAGCGGCTCCACGTTCTCGTCCAAGTCTCCTTCGTTGGCATTCATGACATTGTCAGTGTCATCAAGCTCGTGAAATCCGGGCATTTCATCGTCCCACTGGTCTTGAGCTTTCAGCGAGTCTAGAGGCTGGTCATTGTCATGCTCAGTCTTGGGTCGTTTGTTAGAAGTGGATTGATCGCCACCAACAGGCTCGAAAAACTGTTCGTAGCTCAATGGTGTGTCTGTATTTGCAATAGGGTGAGTAAACCCACCCGTTTGATGCCAGCAGTCGTGTCCGAGGCAGCACGTATATCTTTTAATTTCGTCACTCGCAGGCCGATCAGTCTGAGTTTCAACGGAAACTCAGGCAGCAGCAGTTCCTTGCCTATCTAAAAGAGATGAGAATTAGATGGAAAACATTAACAAGTCTACACACCTTAAACAACTCCTCCTTCTTCATTATCCAGCGATCGAAAGACTTGGCACGAGTGAATACTATCAGGATCGGGTTATTCAGTAGTAGTCAGTCAGGTATGCTGGCATCTAACAAAATACCTTGGTAGGTATCGAGCTTGAACTTCAAGGTAATCGTCCGTCCCGTCCACCCATTACTATTCATATCATCTTCCAGTTCTTGGGCAACTTCTTGGAGCTTCTGAAATATCCTTTCTTTGTTGTCTAAAGGATTGAAAGTCCTAGTTTTGCACTCAGTGTCCGACTTGGGAACGATAAGACCAAACGATACCGTTCTGCACCTATACTTTTTCGTTCTTCCCTCTGATGTGGCTGAACATTATTAGATGCTATGCCGAGGTGGGTGCGAAGGAGAAAATGCAACCCGAATTGTTTGTCCATCAATGAGAGCATTGCTCGGTGAGTGTAGATATCGCCACACGTCTGGAGAACCGGAAGCGTCAGCTATTCAGCCACATAGTTCTTAGTGAATGCCTGCCTTTATGCCCACAGATTCTAGCAATCGTTCGTTGACGCGCCCAATGCCAGGGACCTTGCGAATTGATAAGTCATGCATGAAGGTGATGATTTCGTGGCTATCAAAAGGTAGGTGGAATTGACCATTGGGCTTATTCTGGTAGGGTGTACACAATGAGCCAGTGGTCGGCCAAAGAGCAGGGGAAATTCACTTTGTCGGAACATATCTACAGAAGGATCAGACCAAGTCAGCTTGTAAAACCAGATGGCATAACGCACTTTCGCTAACATCTTCAAAGAAGAAGGTCAAGTCAGCCTTTCGTTGTTGTGAGAGCAGTGCGGTGCCACCTTATTAGGCGCTATGCCGGCGCTAACAGTCAAGTTGGTCTCCTCAAACACCTTTCTGCGCATCTCTTGGACGCAATCGTCTGGAGTCATATCGTGTTCCTCACAATAGGACGTTATGCTGGATCGCCAAATCGTCAAAGGCAAGGATAGCTATGAAAGAACGCCTACTTCAAGTACCCTTCATCGCACCCCGCAGTACACATGTTGGGGTCATATCGCTCGAAAATATCCATGACTTTCCGGGACATCTCGCTGTATCGTGTGAAGTTAAGCTTGACAAGAATTAGCTCCAGACAGAGTTTCTTCGCAATGAAGCCTGACAATCGTGTCACTCGAATTACATAGCAGAGATATTGTCCCTTACCTGGCATGCCCGAGCGGACTCCATATTTCCGGGCCTCGTATGAGGCTGTAGTAAGAACACCATGACCTACCTGTATGTGACCCTCAGTCATCGTTTCAGGACGAAGGCAAACTACATACGCCGAAAGGTTTTCCTTTGAGATCCGGATTGAAGAGCAGCTCTACGTTCTACACATAATGAATAGAGATGATCAGTGACTGATGTACACAAGTGCTCATCATAACATGTGCATACCGCGTAAAATGCATCCATATCGACATGAACAATGGTTTGACTCAAGTCTCGCTGTCGTTCTACTTCTTGAAGCTATAAACTGCATTGGCATAATTGATGTGACTTCCAAGATTGTACCACTGACCAGGCCATCAACAGCCGACTCAACTTTGTCTGAGCAGATATCAGCTTCAACGTCGGTAGCCGTGGAGCCAACACACGCACGCATATCCACTCCTTTCGTTACCTCATCGCGCATCTTCAGTATCTTATTGATCCTGTTCGTAAGGTCCAGATCTTTTCGTTTTTCATTCTGGTTGCCACAGAGGGAATATTGATAGAGTTTCACAAAAGCAGGGGAAGGATTTAGCGTGCCTCGTAAAATTTGGAGCCTTTCGAGGCTTCAGTGATAATGCGGTTGATTTCGGTTTGATCTGCGACAAGTCTGCGCTAAAGTTGAGCAGCTGTTCGGGAGATAACGGAGTGAGGACTGACCCCGCTTTTCCGGTGGACGGACCAGCAAGGCGTTTAACCAGACTTTCCGTAGCCTGGGATGATTTCGGAGGTGGTTCAGAGGTCATGGCATAGTTCAGGGCAACCCTTTATGTTTTACGTCATCTGTTACTGTTACGTGTTGATCACGGGGTTTGTGACAGACCCCGCGTAAGGCCCGCGCCACCCGAGCGGCGGCGGGCACAGCGGAAGAAAGCCGACCAATCTCAACGGCATTTTTTTTGGTGCGAGTGCAAAAGATTCGTGCGAAATTCTATGTTATAAAAATAGTATGTATAGCCCCACAAGTGGAATGAGTAAGTAGTACAACACAGAACGCGATTGGAAGTTGATTGGAAGATAGGCTTGGCAGTGTAAGGATAAGTAACCTGATGAATAGGTAAGATGATAGCTACCGGTACGCTCAAGGCACCGAGCACCGTAATCCCACCTGCGGGAGTAAACGGAAGAAAGAAAGAAAGGTACCGCATAGATTTGTCGTGAAGAAATGTAGTATGACCCTAGTACTGCCTCAGGTGTACCCCGTAAAATTCCGACCTCTGAAGAAATAGGCGAATCTACGAACGCGTGTTGTGAGGCTACCACCGAATAAGATTCAAGGCCAAGACTTACGAAATCTTGCTTCATATTCTAAAAAATACCGTTGAAACACCTGCACAACAGCGACGGGTGACCGGCTAGCTCCCCTTCAGGTGACTGGTCCTGATACGCTGAGATTAAGCTTTTCTCATCCAGAGAATGCGGGGGCTTAGGGGTTATAGACCTCCGTCCTTCCCCTTCTTTACCACGGGTCCAAGAGAGGAGCACCGAGCTCGTAGTCGACAACCAAGAATTGGAGCGAGTCCGGCGATGATTTACGCGAGCCCAAGACCCCGTTCCAATTGGAGCACTGTTGGTTCTACGACGAACAAGGCACCAAGTAGGATGCACTTCCGTAACAACGACGGTGCCAATGGATGGATTAAATGGCCCGGAGAAGTTATGAGAATGTATGGACATTTCATCGCCATTGAAGATGCCGTGAGCTGGCCCGACTTGAACGCGAAAGTGGTCAGCTTTCGTGTCCAGAATGTCAATCGAGATGTAGTTATCGTCGGGCGGGAATGAGGTAGCATCGAATATGAATCTGGTTTTGTCAGGCCCAATGCAAATGGGGTGTTGGTCTTTGAGGTCCTCGCCCGCTTGGGTCAGTATGCGATCTACCAGGTGATCGTAGGAGGTCCGGTGTAGGGATATGCCTTTGACCGCCTCAAGAAAGGCGGAGGTAAACTTTCCCCCGTGCTTCCCCTCTACAGCCCTCTGATCAGGTCCGCATGCAGTAACCAAGGTGTGGGTAGACACTTGTGCGTCGTGAAACCCCGAAGTTTCATGACGGTGACCATGCGCACTCTGCCATAGAGAGGCGCGAAGGTCGTCAGTCGTGGCTTTGTGGGTGGAAGTCCAACGAATATGGCGGCGGTCGCGAATGTTTAGAGGAGGGGTGAAGGAACTGTCTACGATCAACGTAATGTTATCTCCTTTGGCTTGGGATACGTCCCGAATGAGGGCTTTCAAGGATCGATCTGAAAGACCGGCAATTCGACCCTCTGGGCCCTTGGTATCATGGTCATACGGGCATAAAACCTGTACCTTGGGCGGCATGTGTACCTTCCGCGAGGATAAGATACCGCTATACCAATCTGGAGGAGATGGCATCAGGCTGCCGTGCCCGGCAAAATAAATCAGGATGGCGTCTCCTCGCTTAATGGAAGGATTGTTGACCAGATGGCTCAGAAACGCGGTTTCAATGCCAGCCTTGGTCGCTTCTGTGTCGAGAAGCAGGCGTATGTTCTCCTTCGGTACTCGAAGATCGCCCATGAGCCAGCGATTCATCCTTCGGGCATCAGAGACACAAGAGTCCAAGTCCCAAATAGAACCTGACTTGTACTTGTCGATCCCAATGATAAGAGCGAACATTTGGCCCGCCATGGTCTATCTGAAGATATAGTAGACGCTGGTCAGTGCAGTTAAGGCAGATCTAGAGAAAGACGTACAGACGTGAAGAGTAAAGTTGGATTAGATAGAAAGAAACGTCGAGGGGAAAACCGTAGAGGTTGGTTGAAACGTGGGAAAGGAAGAATGTAGGGAAGGGTGTTCAATGAGGTTGGATTCAGAACTGGAGAACTCTCCACCTTTGGGGGTCGACTATTTATAAGGTGTGGTGCGAATCTGTTGCGAAGACGGGGTAAAAATGTTCGCATTGTGTCAGGTATTCGGAGGTAGTACCGGTATGGGGGTGCTTTCAGTGTATAGTTAAGAACGCCACGACCTGAGGACCTGCGAAATGAAAGGACTCGGACTTCCATTCGCAGTAAGGTAGAGTCGTAGCAGTGGACCATGCCGAGAACGGCGATCAAGTGCGTTCAAACGGAAGAAATAATCGATGCTAACCATTAGTACTGTTGAGAAGTAGACTTACCCTAATTACTTAACACCGTCGAGTTCAAGTTTCCTATTTGAAATTCCCAAACAAGCTACTTCCTCCTTACGCTCAGGGTATACCCTATTCCACGCGACTACACGTGTATACCGTCCTTCTGTTGTCGTTGGGCATCATGAATTCCGGAGGGCTTATATGTCAGCAATGCAAGGAGCCACTGCAAGCACGTACCTACCTCTTTCTAACATTACCTATCGAAACTTATGGATATTGTTTCTAGTTGGACGCCTCTCTTGTCGATTTGGCTCCTTCTGCCTACGACATGATCGTCACCTCGGCTCCGCCTGCACAGTCGTCTTCGCATGCGCGCCTCACTTCTGACGCTGACAAGTTGGCTGCTCTTCCCGCAAACTCGACCGTCAAATCTGCATGGCAAAAATCCAAATCCTCTGCTCTCTCTTCTCTCTCCGTCCGTGCACAGGGAAAGCAGCCTGAACACGGGGCGCTGTCGCCGCACGAGTCTTTCGTGCTTTTGCAGGACAGTATGATCCGTAATATCCCTTCTTCGCCTTCATCTCCGCGCGCAAAGAAAGGGCTCATGAAGGCGCGGAGTTCTCCGACCAAGACTCCAACGTCACCCCCGCTCAAACCTGCTCCCGATCAACCGAATCCGTCACCTTTGTCCCACCATCTACGTTCGACTACCAGACTGTTCAATTTCCTATCTTCGCGGACAGATATCGACCACCCTCTCTGTGCAGAGTGTACGCAGATTCTGCTCACATCGCTACAACGTCAATTGGATGAAACAAAGAAAGAAAGAGATGGTTACATAGCATTTGAAAAGGAGATCAAAAAGGAGAGGGAGCGAGAAGGACGCGGGATGACAAAAGAGGAAGCAGAGAGGAAGATTGATAAACTGAAGGCAGAGGAACGCCTTGCCGTTGAACAACTTCTAGAGGTGGAACGAGAGCGTGAGAAACTAGACGAAGAATTGCAGCTATTAGAGCTTGAGGAGAAGGATTTGGACGCTGAAGAAAACGAGTACGTCCAATTATAAACTCGCGGATTATATTGAAATCCATCCGAACAGATTCTGGCGCGCTCACAACGAACAAGCCTTGTCCATCGATCAACAAACCGCACAGCTAGCGACACTTCGTGCTGCATACGCAGCGGATTCGGCGACTCTCGAGAAACTTGAGCGTACCAATGTGTACAACGATGCTTTCTGCATTGGTCATGACGGCGTCTTTGGGACCATTAACGGGCTGCGATTAGGAAGAGTACCTGGAGTGCCAGTAAGCATCGTTTCTCAACCCATTATTCGCAATTAAGGCAGTATCAGGTTGAATGGGCTGAAATCAACGCGGCTTGGGGGCAGACGCTTCTTTTAATGTACACCATTGCTCGCAAACTCGACTACACGTTTGAGAAGTACGCAATTTCATTATTTGTCGGCTTTTTGTTTCTCATTTCTCGGTCAGCTATCGATTAGTACCTATGGGTTCTTTTTCACGCATTGAAAAGGCAACTGGCGACAAGTCCAACTACGAGCTCTATGGTTCTGGGGACCTCCATTTTGGCCGATTACTCCATAACCGACGGTTTGATATAGCCATGGTGGCCTTTATCGATTGCCTGAAGCATCTCATGGATCATATCAAGTCGCAAGATTCCTCTGTTGATTTTCCTCATCAGTAAGGGCAACGTGTTTTCTGAAAGAAGCTACTAATCGGCCCTGGTAGAGTCGTAAAAGATAAGATCGGCGATGTTTCGGTGAAGCTGCAGTTTAACCAAGAAGAGGCGTGGACGAGATCTCTTCGCCATGTCCTTCTTGCCCTGAAGATATGTCTGAAATGGGCCACTAACGGTGCGAATGGATAGGGCACTATCTCCATAATTATATGTACCTACGAATCGCTATTGGACGGACATGATAGGACCATCAGAATGAGTCCCTAGATTACCTGGCGCCGCCGGTCGACCCGGTCGGACTTAGCGACTGCTGGCAAGGTATGACGTCTCTTTTGTTGCTTTATTCAGGCATTGGCTACTCTCTTGTCTGCCTGAGAATACTGGATCCTGCCAGACGGCTGCTGACGGTAAAGAACTTGATGGCCTGAGTGCCTTTTCCACATGGCCGGTTTTCACATCTGCGTTTGCTGTCTGACAAACCGGATATGGCGCAATAGGAGGATCAGATCTTACAAATCGAAACTACTCTGCTTTATATACTATTAGGCTCTATTCCCTCTGCTTTACCGAGGCTCCTCCTTGCTTTTCTTCCTGCTACCCGGCATAGAATCCGATAATATCATGGGTCTGCTCTACCTTGGGACGCCGTTGACATGGGACGAAGCGAAAAAATACGCCGATCATGTTAGATTTCACGGAATCACCCAATTCCTTCACACATGGGACCGTCTGAAGGACCGACATGGAGATGAGCTTCTCTGGGGCGACGAGGTTTGCTCTTTTTCTACTCCAATTCGCGGATATTCACAAGGTGAGCAGGTTGAATATATGGTAGTCTCATTCGACGACGAGGCCAAGAATGCAAAGCTGTCTTTACGTCAAACCGAGATCTTGGAGAAGCTGTCCTCTATTGTCGACGATATCTGCTCGGATTGCGATAATGCGTAAGCGCTTAACCTAGCTCACATGTGCTGCATCACAATGTCTGGTCTCCAGTGTTCCAGTGCCGACTTTCCATCCAGAATACGGTCGATTCATGCTGGAATCTACCCCTGGATCGCCTTATACAGGGTCGATTTCTGATCTGCTTTCTGTGGAAGGAAATATGCGCTACAGGTGAAGGTAGCCTACGCTTTGCATACTCGTGCTTACATCCATCCCAGGCGGAGCTTGGCCCGTCAACACCTCAAGCCGAATGAGATTCCGTTAACTTTTACATCATATCCTCGGCTAGGTGTTCCGGGACAATTTACAGAGCCCTATTTCGATCCTTCAGACGCGATCTCCAGTCACAGTCTTTTTCTGCCGGAGGAGATCACCAACCCCCACGCCCGCTTCCCGTCAGTGAGATGGATCGACTTCTAATGCGTTCTTGAATCTGGACGACTGACTACACTCTTAGTACTCTTACTGCCAATATCCGCCGTAGACGAGGATCCAAAGTGGCCATAAATCTACCTATCTTTTTCGACGAACACACACCGCGACCGTTCATAGATCCGACAATTCCATGGGATCGCTCAATCTATCCTGAAGACCCCGGTGCTTATCCTTATCTGCGGAGACGCGTTTCAGCTGCTGACCGTGTCTACCAGAAGCGAAAAATGGCGCTGCACTCCCTGATCATGTTTACTTGGATGCGATGGGTTTTGGAATGGGATGCTCTTGTCTTCAATTAACGTTTCAAGCTTGTAACGTCAATGAGGCGAGACGCATGTACGACGCGTTGATTCCTATTGGCCCAATTTTGGTGTGTGGCTATTCTGACTGAATTCGTTTGACAAAGTAACGAGGAAACTTTAGTTGGCCCTCACCGCCGCAAGCCCACTCTGGCGCGGCTATATTACTGATGTAGACTGTCGTTGGAATGTCATTGCCGGTAGCGTTGACGATCGCACGGAGGAAGAAAGGGGGTTGAAGGTTCGGAGCACGCTTCAAGTCTGATACTATTCAGATCCTGACTGATAATTCTAGCCTCTGAAGAATGATCGTTACAAAATTCCGAAGTCAAGATACGACAGTGTCGACCAGTATATATCTACAGATTGGGCTAATCGTCCAGAATACAACGACACATATGTGCCATATGACAAGGATATATTTGATCGCCTGATGCAACATGGTGCGTTTCGTACACAGTTTATATACAAGATGTCAAGTAAAGGGTATATTCCAGGCATTGATGACCTGTTATCCAAGCACATAGCACATCTATTTATCCGTGACCCTCTGGTTGTATTCTCCGAAACAATCGATCAGGATGATGAGACCAGCAGTGATCATTTCGAGGTTTGTGCAGCAAACGTAATGGTCCATCATGCTAACGCATTCATCGTAGAATATTCAGTCAACAAACTGGCAGACGCTGCGGTTCAAACCACCGCCACCGAATTCTTCAATAGGTTGGCGAGTAGAGTTTCGAAGTATGGAGGTTCAGATGACCGACTTTGAAAATGCTGCGTTCGCGGTGTTCGTGGTTCTTCTTTCCAGGGCCATTCTGAGCTTTAACCTCAATTTCTATACACCTATATCAAAGGCACGATTCGTTCTGTGATGGCGTGATTCAGTGCTCATTTAATCTTGATCTAGGTGGACGAGAATATGTCCAGGGCTCAACGAAGGGATGCTGCTAGATCTGAGAAATTCTTCTTCCGCAAAAACCTTTATCGAGAAGGTGCCAGTGGCTACTCCTCGAGCAATGCGTCTTCTGGATCCTGCACCCCATGCAATGGGGTCCCTCGTACAAAGGACAAGAAAATGCGAAACTGCTTCCCTTCAGCCCCGTTGCCGGAGAATGGGATTCACCGTGAGCCAGTACAAGACGAATATCGGGAAATGAATATGAATGAAATCATGAATGGCGATGTATTAATCTGCGTTTTCCTCATAGGAGAAAGGCTTACTCCTTTCCCAAGGGCGAAACATTCCCAGGGTTGCTTGGCGTCATTTCCGACTATGTGGATACTCTGGAGGTCGACGAATGTGCTTTGGCTAAGATTAACCAGTACCTCGATCTAGTTCGAAAACGATCAAACGGTAACTTGCTGTCCATTGTTGGCGTTAATAGCGCTCTTAATACTTCCCACAGGATCGTATGTCACCCCTGCGACTTGGATGCGGAACTTTGTTCGAGAACATCCAGACTACAAGCGCGACTCCGTTGTGAGCATGGAGATCAACTATGATCTCATGAAAGCAGTGGATGAGATGTACGCGCCAACCATTTCATCTCGCTTATTCTGTTCTAACCGATTTCAGTGAGCGAGGTGTTAGACGTGCGCCAGAACTTTTACCGGAAGACTACACAGGTGGTGCTAAGGATCATGGAACAATTGGTTTATAGATGCAGTAACCTATTTCGAGTATCTTTATATTCTTGGGCAAATAAAATAAAATAAATATTACATACCTCCGTGGGAGATCCGGAAGTTACCGATACACGGACCAGCACCCGTAAACGCACGACGGCGAGTTCAGAGTTAAAGTCATCATGGCTTCACTACGTTTCCTCGCTACTGCGGCTCGACGCGCTCCTTCTACTATTTCTTTGGGCAAGCGAGGATATGCTGTCGCCGCCGACAAGATCAGCCTGTCTTTTGTCATGCCTCACCAAGTACGTCCTTTGTTTTGAGGTGGACCGCTGTTGAATTTTGTTCAGGCCATTTTCACCTCTGCCGACGTTGTGCAAGTGAACACTCCCGCTGCTACCGGTGACATGGGTATTTTGGCCAACCACGTTCCTACCGTTGAGCCTCTTCGTCCTGGCGTCGTAGAGGTTATCGAAGCTACTGGCGGTCCATCCAAGAAGTGGTTTGGTACGTGGCCAGTCTGTTATTGAGCTGCTCGGTTTCATGCTGTTTCAGTGTCTGGCGGATTCGCAACCATTCATCCTGGCAGCAAGCTCACTATCAACGTGATTGAAGCAGCACCGTTGGCAGACTTCTCGGCTGAGGTGTGTCGCTTATGACAGCCCCAGGAAAACATCTGACTTTTTATCAGGCCGTCCGTACGAATCTGGCCGAGGCGAAAAAGGTCGTAGCTGGAAATGGCTCTGTGGAGGACAAGGCCGAAGCTCAGATTGAAGCAGACGTATACGAGGCACTGCAGTACGCCCTGTCGAAAAAATAATTGTCTTATTCACGTCTACATGGATATCCCGAAGACATAGAGGTCCATTCTGATTGTGAACATCTTTATTAACGCAGCGTGCTTAAATCAAATACATTCAAAAAACCAATCCAACGCTACGTAGCTCGAGAACCTTCCGGAGTATGGGGCATCAATAACCGGGCCTGTGCCTCTGTGGGCTAGGAAGGGGGCGTCGTTGAGATGGATCGGGTGCCTGCACAAAGGGCGGCGCCTGATGCATGGCGTTTGCTGCGAAAGGCTGGGAAGGCAAGTTGTCAAATGCAATATCAGGCAGAAATTTGGCGACCTACTATGCCCTGTTTCTGTTTGGTGTAAAAGGCAAAAAGCTCGGCAATCTGGTTCTCCATGGTCTGTCGTTCCCGATAGAGACGGCCTATTTCTTGCGTCATCCCATGAACCTCGCGCTTGAGTTCCTTCTTGAACTCCTCTACATGAGCTGTCGGTGCCAGCTGTGAGAAAATGAGCATGTAGGGTGTTTATGACATACTTTGCACATTAATTTCGGTAGCTTCTTTCATGGCATCGACGAAGCGAAGTCTCTCGCCTCTGATTTCATTCGACAACTCTGGAAAATGAATACTTAAGAAAGGCTTGGATGAAGGGGCGGTGCGCCATACCTGCCGCTATTCCTCGTAAGAAATTCTGGTGTTCTTGATTTTGTCGCGTCAGGAGTTCGGCAACGCTGTCTGGGCCTTCGAGAGCATGTTCACAGCGGCCGAGTCAATGATAGTACTTGGAGAAAGACTTACTAAAGGTATTCCTGGAATTGGTGAATCCGGCCAGATTGTCAATAGATATTTGAAGGGTCGTTGTGCATGTTCTGATATCTTGCATTAATTTGAAAAGTGAACCTATATCTTGGTCGCCTTCGACGTCGCACCCGAGGACGTTGCGGATCTGCTCCACTGCCCCGTGCACGGCCTGTATTTGAGATGCACCATTGGTTACAAATGATTCCAACCACTAGGACCATTGCTCAGCGAGATTTTAACAGTCCCCAAAGAAAAGGACTGACCGAGTTCAACTCATTTAGGTACCTGACACTATCAGTCTGCTGCTGTCCTTGCAATGCACGTTGATTCCCTTCTTCTCGCAGAAGGTCTTGAATATCTTGCAACTGGAGGAGAATAAACTTCATACACGCCCTCCTCAAACAAAGATAGATACCTCGGTTTTATCATTCAAAATGGTGAGGATAGCCTCCAATCTCTCCTGCATGGCTTTGGAAGAAGTGGAATCGTTCACATCACCGGATTGAGGAGCCTCCTGAGAGGCAGCTACATGCTCAGAAGCTTGCAGACTCAGTCGGGTGACGTCCAAAGATTCCTTGACCACGGATAGTTCTGTGTACAGAGAACGTTGTAGACTCTCCACCGCTTGAATCAAATGCTCAATCTGGGGGTCGACCGGTGGGACCAAAGGACTGGATGTCGCCATCTTGGCTAGGTCGTTGGACAAAGATTTCAAAAGAGTCTCTGTATGTCCGAAACGCACGTTGATGTCTTGGATGCGTTGTCGTGTGTTGGTTAGTCCAGAGTCGACGTTTTCACGCAAGCCAATGAGTTTGTTGGATATTTGTTGCAGATCGTCTTTCAGCGGCTGTATGTGATCGAAGGTGGCATCGGTAGGTTCCGTAGGCGCTTTCATTGCGTGGAGAGATTCATCAGGTAAGAATGAGTAGCTGCCGCCATAAGCATCGAAGATAGATTCCGTTTCAGTCGACAACTTCCGGTGCATAGGTTCCCGCACCATAACGCCTGGTAAGGGTTTTTCAACGTTTATGGCTTCGATACGGGTACTCTGAAAGTTTGATCCGTTCCTGGGCTTGTCTAAAAGGTGGATTGAAGAAGATTCAGAGGGCTCGCGATCAACCATAGAGATAGCATGACGTGCTCGAGAAGGATTCGAGGAAATATCCGGCTGGGCAGAAGACAACGGAGACAGAACGTCATGGTCAGGCAGTGCAGGCAAGGAGCGCGCAGAGGGAGAGGGGGGCAATGGATGGTCTTCGGAAGGTGCGTCTTGGTCATGGTACGCAAGCGCATCGCTTTGTAAATGGCGACATGAGATGTCCTGCGAAGAGAGAACAACGTCCCTGAATGGAGATGTGTCCATGAGTCCAGTGAGAGCTTGAAAATGAGAGCAATGTTATTACCAAATAGCGCTAACCCAGCTCGCTCGCTCTCGGACTGAGGTCGTAGCGAACTTCTCCTTTTTGTCTCCGAATACTAGTTCAAATAGCCTGAATTCGTCTGTACCGGCATTCCTGGGAAGTAATATCAGCTTCTCGTCTTCCAGTTGAGCGACTGTAAGGGATCGAACATCTGTGCATCCTTTGAGCGACACAGAATAGGTATTTGGGAGCCCTTGAGGCGAAAGCCATGACAGGGAAATAGAATCGCCTTTGAGAGTTGCTGTGCATGTAGTCCAGACGACGGGGAGTATTGTGGTATTTGAAGGAGAAGAGGACGGCCTAGAAAGATACAGCAGTGATCCTGACAAAGGCGCTGTTGTCGTTGGTGCGAAAGAAGATCTATGCGAAACCAAGGATTCGTCGTGGCGAGATGCAGACAGCGACCGCCTAGCAGAAAAGACGTTATTTAGCTTCATTCTACCGTCCGCCTTTTTGAATAGACCTAGAAGGTTTCGAAAAGACTGGCGAACGGAAGGTCGGTCCTTCGTCAGCGACTTCAACTGGACAGTAGGCTCTGCAAGAGTAGTGGGGCCGGTCATGGCTTCGTAGCGATTGATGAGTTGCTTCGTCGACTTTCGGCGAGAAAGAGAAGGCAGGCGAGTCCGTGAATCCATGGTGCGGGGGCCCATCATGCTGGGCGATGTTAAGACGCGTTGTTGCTTCTTGTTTACCGGCACCTCGGAGGCTCTACCTCACACGATCGGGAATCAAGCCACCGTGCCACCACCGGACCGCTATAGTGATTCGACTATGATCAACTGATTCGTCACTTCCTTGAACACTTGACTGGTTCGCTGTGGGGTCGGCAAAAAATCGTGGTTCTCATTACGCTCAGCACCGAAAATATCCCTGTAACACTCCGAATACATAAGTACTTAGAGGGGGACCGATAGTGGTCAGTTGGAGTTACGTTTTCTCTCTGGCACAATGTTACTCAAGCTACATGTCTGCTTCTTAGTATTGCAGCAAGTGTTAGCACAGACGTCGACTTCTACAGCACTTGCAGACTCTGCGCCAACCGAACCTCCTTCGACTCAAACTGGCAAGACGCCGGCTCTGGGGTGCGTCGACTCTGCTGGTTGAAAACCATACCATGTGATGAAACCTTGCCTTACTAGCTGGAACACTTGGAATGCGTACGGATGTGGTGAATATTTTATTATGTTTGCTCTTCTTTGATTTTTCCTCAATTCTTCTTCAGATATAAGCGAAGCAAAGGTTCTTGCAGCCGCAAACTCACTTATCGACCTTGGTCTCGCGGACCTGGGCTATGAATACATCAACATCGACGTATGAGTCTGGTATCCTTCTTCATGAACAGTCGCTTATTTCTGTGTTGTTTCTAAGGATTGCTGGTCTAAGACAACACGCAATTCCACCACTCAGAGGATCATCCCTGACTCTACCAAGTTCCCGAACGGAATCAGCAATGTTGCCGACCAGGTTCACGCGCTTGGATTGAAAATTGGTATATATAGGTATGTACTGCATGCTAATGTCTTCAACTTGCACACCTTATTATCAACTATTCTACCAGCGACGCTGGAACTGCTACGTGTGCTGGCTTTCCAGGCTCCCTAGGTATGGAGGCTATTGACGCGGCGACTTTCAACGAGTGGGGCATCGATTACCTGAAATATGGTCCGTATCTTCATTCCTACTCCAAATTCTGCAACCTGATGTACGCATAGATAACTGTAATGTCCCAGGAAATTGGAGTGACGGCTGGGTGAGTGCGAAATTTAGTCGAGAATTTCATACGCTTGCTCACCTCGCCTTGCAGCAACCTGAAGGCGGTGATTGGTAGTACGCTGTTGTATCATGACTCGATAATGCCTCGACCCTGATTTCTGTCTCTAGCAATTCAAACTCTGCTGTTAGATATCGTCAGATGGGGTAGGTCGACCTCAATTGTGTTGTCTTCCGTTAGTATGCTGACAACGATAAAGTGGTGCATTAGCGCAGCAGTCTCGCCCGATACAATTTGCCTTGTGTAACTGGGGAAACGCCAATGTATGGGATTGGGGGGCGCGCGTGGTAAGCATTATCATGACATAGTATACCGCGCTGTATTTACACCGTCTAGGGTCATTCATGGAGAATGTCCGGTGATTCTAGGTAATTTTATACAGTCGTAATTAAACCAAGGAACTGACGTATCTTTGGCAGCGCCTCCTGGTCGTATATTACTTCAATAATCACGACCAATGTTGCTCATTTATCGGCAATTGGTTTTTACGCTCACAACGATATGGATATGATGGAGATAGGTATGAATGAATAATCTGGAAGACAGGTAGACTTAATGTTCTACAGGAAATGGAGCCCTTACCACTCAAGAGCAACGTACTCACTTTGCAGCCTGGGCATTTTTGAAGAGCCCCATTATCCTGTATGTAGCATTTCTACTCTTCTTTTTTGAACTTAGTACTAACATGTTCGTTGTAGTGGTACAGACGTCAGTAAGCCTTTTTGATTACATGAAATAATTCCTGACAGCAAGTTTCTATAGTTAAGCAAACTTGACGATACTCAAGTGGCATTGATAAAGAGCGCGGAGCTTCTTGCTTTCCATCAGGATATCACTAATGGCTCTGCGGCTTATCCATTCACGGCCTACATCGGCGCACCAACAACGTCGCCCCCCGAATATTACTCTGGAACTTCGTCCGCAGGTGTCCACGTGTTCATAATCAATACATCTTCGAGTACAGCGACTAAGACGTTCACATTTTCGAGCGTTCCAGAGCTAGGGCAGACGGGGACTTGGGAGGTGCATGATATGTGGTCGGGCACCAATCTGTCTGGGACCTACTCAGCGTCCTCGAGTTTCTCTGTCAGTGTACAAGCACACGATACTGTAGCGTATCGTATTACTGCCGCGTAACTTGGACTACTAGTAGGTTTTGAGTAGGTTTCTCTAAGATATACCTGTGAACACGTGTTTTGAATATCGAACTCTGACGTAACGTGTCGCGAAGTATCTTTACCTCGATCAACATTGACGCGACATGCAGGCCACGTTGGACGCTACAGCACTCAAACGTAAGCATTTCGTGCAGTGGAATCCTCGATCTTATAGATATTGTTAAGCTTTCACCAAGGCCTTGACCTGCATCTCAAGATATGGCGACGAACTGACCCTGAACGCTACGCCAGAATGCCTCTCCTTGTCTGCTACGAACTCGTCCAAATCTGCGTACTGTCGGTTCAAATACGAGAGGCAGTTCTTCCAAAAATACAAAGTTGGCTCCCTGGAATCATTGGCAGACGACATCGAGGAAGTTATACAAGTTACTGGACAACTCCTCACCAAAGTATGCATATCAGTCTTCACTACCCCTCACAGTTCGTGCTGATGGTTTAAAGTCACTTTTATCCATTCTCAAGCACAGAACTGTCGAAAAAACCGTTGAAAAGTGTGAGCTGTCTATCGCAGAGGGTGGCAACATGGACGATGAGACTCAGGATGGTCTAGAGAGTAGGCTGATCATATGCCTACATTGCAAACATGGTAGGTGTCGTCTATTTCACCATCCTGTCATCCATTTACATCCCACTATTAGGCGTCATAAAGACACACAGGCTACTGCTCTCCACACCAACGTCCTTAATGGCTCCCGGCATTCCAGACAATGCGACAGAATCGTTTTTAACAATAGGACCAAGAGCTATCAAGGACATGATCGAGCACTTTACATCCACAAAGAACGGGAAATCCGATCCTCAGCTCATCTGGAACTTTGAACAACATGAGGTCGAAGTGAAGAGTTTAGAATCATCCGTTGACTCTAAGGGTAAAAGCTTCTTTCTCGCACTCGCATATTGGGGTACTAAAAAAAATCTTCAGGGAAATCTCAGCTATCGACAGAGCTGTCAATAAGCTCTGAGGAGTTCGACGTCTACAATCTGTATGCTGCTCCGACCGTCATTGCTTTTCATCTTCGCGAATTCAATGTAAGCATGCCTGCCCTTAAAATGTAGCGAAGTAGCTGGAAGGTTGACGTTCAAAGGCAACCATTGCATTCACTGACTCAATATCAGTCACCATGGATATACGATTCACAGATCCAGCAGCACCTCTGTTCATAGATGTTGAAGGGGATAGTTTCGCGGCTCTGTTCGTCATATCGACTAGCCAAGTACAGGGCATACCCAACAGTCAACCCCAGCACGTGCTTATTAACAGGAACAAGCGCGAACACGAAGAAGACAACGAGGACGAAAAACGATTCAAGAAACCCATGAAAGCCGTTCACCAGTCGGTTCCTCCTCCTTCTGTGTCAAAATCACGGAATGTAACTCCTGCGCAATCTTCTATGCCTCGACCAAGTCCCGGACTGCCTCCTTCTTCACTACCTCAAGCTCCTCCTGAAGATCCTGCGGCTGAGTTGATGCCGCCGCCTCCTTCACCACCACCACGCGAGCCCCTTTTCTTCCCATCATCGTCTCAGATTACCCACAACGAAGATGCGTCTGATCTAGGCCTCGACCAGATGACTGCAGACGATGTGGACATGATGCTTGATGGCAACGCTGATGAAAGCATGCTCGACCTTGAGACGGATGAGCGACCCATCGATTTGGGAAATGATCCAGGTGCCTCGGACATGATGGAGGAACAATCCTTTGGACCAACGCAATCTCACCACCTGGACGAGTCCAAAGTACGCATACTTTTCATAAGCTATCAGAAATACTAGGCTAATGCAGAATCATTTTCAGGCATTCCAGCCTCTCTTTGACGATTAAAGCCAGTGCAGGTTATAGAAAAAGAAAACTTTGCATCCGATTATCTATGACATACACTTCTTTTCTACTAAAACAGCATAATTTAGAGCAACCAAATAAAATAAAATCTTCCAACGAAAGGCAGTGGCAAGAATGCCGCCTGGGCATGTACAAACAACAGGTAGATCAGTCCCGATACATCATGTACGCATTCCAGATTTCAATGGCACGACTCCTCGTAGAGCACCGAGGGCAAAGCGAAGGCCATTGTGACAAGCCCAAATAAGAGAAACTGCGCGTAAAAGCGGTCAGATTATATATCCATGAGATGAGATAGAGAGATCCACGTACTGATCAGGATGGGTAACCAGAAAAGTAAAAGCATTCGGTCCTCTGTACATTTCGTTAGACACGCAACCCTTGATATCAGTAGATGATAAACAATACTCACGTTTCCTGGGTTGCGTTTTGGGTTCATATGTATACGCATCCACTTCTTGCTCCGTAACAGGCATCATCTCGTAGTTGTATATTCTTGAGGGAGATCGTCCTTCAGGTCGTGGGGCATCAGCCTCTTCGAGGGATTCAGACACAGTCGGCGATGGAGTCTGCGATGGCCCGGCCTCAGTGACTCTAGGCGTATACATTGGGGGTGGTTCATTGTCCTTGATGGGGGCCCCATTTGCAAGCCATCTTTCCCACGTTGCACGTAGTTCATATGCAGCTTTTGTCCCGGTGAATTTGCCCTTTAAGGAGCCATCGGTTTGATCGTCGTCCAGCCCATCACGGTTAGCGTTATCTCCGCTAAGGAAGGCCGGTAGTAAAGGGACAACGACGGGGAAAACCATTGGGAGCTGCGGGAGAACACCCCACGGAACTGCAGGCATGCCAGGAATGTGAAGATTAGGTAGCTGGGGAGAACCAGGTAGTTGAGCGATGGTCTTCTGAATGAGGTCGATGAATGAAAGATACTGTTTCTCGTCCCCACCAGCCAAAATGGCCTTTTCGGACTTCGGAGAGGGAGAGGGAGGTCTAGAAAGTTGGTCCGTGATAGTATCCTTCTCCCTTCGAGGAGTATCGGAGTGCCGTGGCCGTCTGCGATTACCATGGCGCCTGTCCCGTCTTCGAATAATAGCATCGGCATCCTCCTCAGCATCTCCCCATTCGGCTTCTTCATCTTCCTCGGTTTCAATACCTGACTCGAGCCCATCATCGATACCTGGTGATCCCGCAAACACCCCATCCATAGCAATCTCCCTGGCAGTCTTTCCTAATGCATTCACGATCTCCGTGTCCGCACCCGCGTTCAGGAGATATCGAACACACTCCTTGCTACCCATAGAGGTAGCAAAATGAAGCGGGGTATATCCATTCCGATCGCGCATATCCAGGTCTGCGCCATGGTCCACCAAGAACCGCACGAGAGAAGGAAAGCTTAGGAACGCGGCAAGATGGAGCAATGTTTGTCCGCTAGGGCTCTGGTGTGAAATAGCGGCTTCAGTGGATATTGCTTTCTCAGAAGATTCAACGGGTGCATCAAGGATGGAGAGGAAATCGATTATGAGGCTTTGGAAATCCTCGTTTTCGCCTGCGCGGATAAGCAGAAGAGGTCGCAGGTCCCGGGTTAAGGAGGGGGAAAGTTGCATCGCGCCGGTCATATTTGATCCATTTTGAGAGTCTGATGGATCGCCAGCATTGCCAACGATACGCATGGCAACGTTTTTTGCCTCTTCAATCTTTCCGGTCATCTTCAGACCAACGACCTGTAAGGCCAATTCCATTCTGTAGTAGATTGAATGAGACATACATTCAATTGGATGAAATCGAAGAATGTACTCACAAGGCTCTATCGGACTCGTCTGAATATGTGAATAGTGGTGGAGGCGCATTGCTATGTTCCTCTAGTTTGGGGAACCCTTCAAACCAGACGGCGACTACACCAGCAACGGCTCTCGGTGGAAGCACACAAACCAGCGTATTATCACTCCATCGCTGCGTCGAACTAGCTGCAACTTCCCCAAAGATGCAGTTCAAAGTGATGGAAGGATGAAAGTTCGCTCCCAGGATAGTAACTTCAATGCCACCGTGTGTCGGCCCAGAGTTGGGTACAAGACGATGGATTGTGGGTAACGCCAGAGGCGGAGCTGGCTGAGATGGGTCGAAGAACATAAAGGGCATGGGATTGGGATGAGCGGGCATAACCAGAGCAGGAGGTGTCACGGGAAGAGATACCGGAGAAGGGACAGAAAAGTCACTTTCAGTGGTGGCCGAAGACATTGCTATATCAAGATTATGCTCCACCGGGGTCATTAATCCATCAGGCGATGATTCCGAATCGAAAGATGAGTATTGTAGTTGTGGTGGCTGAGGATCCAATAAAGATGGAGGGGTTGGTGACCTTGTGGATGGGAGCGTCGCATGTGATGGAGAGGGCGAGGGTTCACTCGATGCGGGAATTTCTCCACTCACCCTGCTCGGCTTCGAGGCAGGATCATATGGTTTAGCACGCTTTTTCGTGCCGGTGGTATTTGACGGTGTGTCCTTCTTACGCTTTGATGGGGCGCGACTCTCGATCGGCGAGTCAACATGAGCTGGTCCAAACTGCGTCCACTCGTAATCACGCGTCGTAAACGTGGAAGCGAGGTCATTGTGCTTGCTAGATGATGTCTTGTGGTCATCCGTAATCATGATAGGGCGCGACGAGCCTGTCCCAACAATGCGACCGGTGTGATCCATCATTGTAAAATGGACGTTGAATCCGACCTTTTCACGATGGTGGCGGCAATAGCAAGTGATACGCAATGGAAGGACAACGGAGCCGGTGGAAAAATCGATGACCTCCGAGCAATTGAACTGGATTATGCTACTGGTATCCTCACGTTGTCCGTTCTTGGTAGGGGTGTTGTTGGGGCTTTCGTTAGAGTCAGAATCGGATCGTGCGGGGCGTACTCGGGCGGCTAATTTTTTTGCAACTCGTTTGGCCTGGATAGTGACACTGAGAATATAGTCCCGCATAAAGAAAAGTATCGCGGTACCTCACGAGCGCGACAACTAGAACAACTGAGCACCGTATTGTGGGGCGGTGACGCGCAAGTGACACTGACGCTGAGATGAAGTATATCTTGCGGGTCGGGATCTGCAGCAGAATCAAGTAACAGGCTTGGAACAGGATAGAGGAGCGAACCTATTTTCCCCTGCTTTCGCGTCCGCCTCT
The DNA here is from genome assembly GCA_902506015.1 of Armillaria ostoyae. Lineage (NCBI taxonomy): Eukaryota > Fungi > Basidiomycota > Agaricomycetes > Agaricales > Physalacriaceae > Armillaria > Armillaria ostoyae. Next base: position 2,260,245 of record LR732082.1, read on the forward strand.
TAGTAGCCGTTCCTTGTGGCAGCTTTAACCACTTCCATGAGCCAATACGATCGTATTTGTACGGGTCCGACGAAGAACTTGGATCGGCCAAGTCCACGGTGACTCGGACTTGAGTTTCGACGCGAGACTTGGTTCCGCTCTCCGGTATACTAGGAAACATGATAGGAAGGCTGAGACAGATTAGACTTGTGGTAAATGGCTCTGAGGTGTAACAGAACGTACTTGACACAAGATTCCCTTGGAGGATGGACGACTTTGTGGTTCATCAGCAGAAAATCCTGTCGGCGGGGTACAGAAGCTGGGGGAGGGATGGGTTTTGTCACAGACACGGAATTGCTGGGCATTGCCAGAACAGGTGGAGCTGTATGTAAGGACTGAACTAGCAAGGGCGTAGGGCGCTCCACAACAGCACCCAGAGGCGAGGTAGGTGACATGATAGAAAAAGGCGACTCAATACTGAGAGCCGGGGAGCTGGAGAGTCGGATAAGTAAGAAAACATGGATAGGTGAGAAGACTTACTCGTCGTACGCGTGGCTTTCAATGAGGTCATCGAGCTGCAGCATATTGTCATCCTCATACTTGGGCTGGCTGTGAAACATAGGATCCGTCTCCCAAAGAGATTGCAGATACGCAGACTTGTCGTGCTCGGTATTGTACCAGGAAGAAAGGCCAAGGTCGTGGTGGGCGACGTGTTCCAAGGAGTCAGAAGAATCTGGGGTATGGGGGGAAGGGGAACGGGAGCCATTCTGTGTCGTAGAGGACGACGACGACATGGTGGCAAAAGACAGAAGGCAGGCGCGGGTATGAGGCGGAATACGGTTGACCTCTGGGAATTGCCTGATTTCACCTCCACTTAACCGGGTCTTCCACTCGGAGTTTGAAAGAACGCTGGATCGGACTTGTATCGGACCCTGGACACTCGCACATTCAGGGCTTCCGTGACGCTGATATTCCACAAAGATACTGATAAGTGGAGTGTCCTGTTCAGTTCAATGACTCGGCTGTCCTTATCATGCCTTGTTAGTGAGACAATTTGCGGTACAAGTCATTGATACGGGTCGCCGTATACAGTGAGTGTAAATCAGAAAAAAAGACCCGGTTAATATCATTTCAGGCTCGTACAGAGCGGCGGACAAGTTCCAACAATCCGAGTAAAATAACTTTGGGTAATGTTAGAGTTCTCCCTGAGTTTGCCATTGGTCTGTGTCATCCGGACCGTGTCGCCAAATATAACCAATGCATTCCTTTTCTCTTCAAAGTGCCTGCTCGGAGGCTCTGTCTCTCCATGCAATCATGTCGCATTGTTGCAACGCCAATCAGAGCTCCTTCAGTTAGCTGTTTCTGTCGATATTCTAGGACCGGGTTCAAATCTCGTCTCTTCTCGACCGTTCCTCCATCGGACACATCCACCAGTCGTACTTCCCTTCTGACACTCTTGCACAAGACTACGGAGCTTTTACCCCGAGCTCTGCCGCAGTCGACATCAGAAAACATACCGTTTGAACAGTCTTTGCGTCTATGGAACGACGTTCTATCCGACACTTACAACAATATTGTAAACACCAGGGATGTCCCTCTAAACATTACTGGTCAGCATCTCTCTCCTCTTCACGTCTACCTTAACTAATATCTTCGTTTAGTGCTGGAGCTTGATCAATGGTCTGGAGCAAGGGATCTTGTCACCGGTCTCTTGCAAGAGCCATTTGCGTCCGATGCATCAAGAAATGACCTTATTTCGCAAAGATGGAACAACGTACCTCCCGGTCAAACAAGCCTCGCCATTTTGTATGTCAGAATCAATCTACTCCATGATTGTGACCGAAACTTTGATATAGGAGCGGAGACCCTGCGACGCGTGAATCCCACATCTTCCCTTGCCAGTCGTCCTATTTCCATCAATACCCTACGCGTATACAGATACAAGAGTTTCCATTCATCAACTCTCCTCAGCCTGAGCAACTTTTAGGCAACAAGCAACATCTGCGAGCATTTCTCGAAGCTGATATTCCCGTCATCGTCTGCAACCCCTTCACCACCTCACCAAGGGACGTCCTGGCCAACAAATTATTCCTAGCTAATCCCCACACCATCTTCGTATTCACTTACGCGTCTTCTTCTGTTCCCGATCCCGCTTGCCTTTATCAGCGTTATCTATGCAATAACACCGCAATAAATGCCGTATTTGTTGATCCTGCACGAGCTTTATCCGCCCTTGATGTCCTGAGGGCCAATCCAAAGTCTCCATCAGCCATACAGCGATACCAAGACGAATTTATCGGCTCCGGGACTTCGACATTGACGCACACCATCAAGCGAATACTGTCTGCGACTGGGAAAACATCTTCCGAAGACATATCAGCTGCCCTACGGACCCAGACCTGTTTGTCCCATGTACGTGGTGCCCTCGCTATCACCAACGAGCGCATACGGCTGGAAAGAACGAAGTCAGATGCCCTTTTTGTTCAAGTCAGTACGCTGCGAGAGCGGATTGAGGAAGAGCGGATCAAAGCCTCCGGGGAGGTCTTCGGTGTAACTATGTCCACCGAAGATGAGATTGCAGGAGCTGCTCAGAAAGAAATTTCCTCGGAAATGGACAGATTATCGTGGTGGAGAATGATTCCCAGGGTGGATGAGATCACAACAATCGTCTCAACCGCAGTGGGGCGGTCAGGAAGAAGTCTTGAGAAAAAGGTAAGCATACGTGGATGTACCAGTTCCAATTCATCAACCGAGCCGAATATCTTTCTTTCTAGCTCATATATCATGCCGGGCGCCTTTCCCACATGCAACAGGTGTTCTCCGATGCAATGTTTGCGTTATTCCCCAAGAGTACTAGTTCTCTCCATTCTTCGGTTTTGCATAATACCCTGCTTCAAATGCGATCATCGTCATCTTACCCGCTTACGCCGGACACTTTGGTGGGACCCCTGGCCATCCGACGTGCTCAAATAGTACAGTATCCCACAGCTAGATTACACCTCGCTGGACAGCGTGTTGTACTTGGTATGGGTGGTTCCATCGTCGCCGGTGTTGGTATAGGCTGGGCTGGTTGGCTCAAGTGGCTGGTCGGCGGCAGTGAAAGTGTTATTGGGTTCCTAGGAGTAGATGTCGGGACGGCTATGGGCGCCGGGGCCCTAGTAGCTCTTCTCGGTGTGCGCTGGGGTGTCGGGCATTGGGAAAAGGCAAAGCAGCGTTGGTGGGAAGATTGGCATCGAGTGGTTAATGGTCTAGAGAGGGACTTGAAAGTACGTCCCACCCAAAATAAACCGTGAATCACCTAACCACCTTGATTAGAAAACTTTGGACGACACTATGTTAGAGAAGGTGGTTGTTGTCGCAGATAAGGGTTGTAGTGGATTAAGCACCCTGATTGGAAAGAGAAACCAAGAAATCGACGAAGTTGCTGAAGAAGTAGCTAAACTGTCCGACGACCTAAAATCCATAGATTCTCGATCCAAAGATAATCTATAACTGTTGTCCCAATTACAATTAAATGTGGGGCTCCATCCAATAAGTTACCCATACATTTGATAGATGGTTATGAGGGAGTGACGAGTATTTTTGGGACAATTACATTCCCTGGTTGAGCGCCAGCGCCTGTCCCTCGTGGTGGTTCATCATCATCACTGTCATCTCCAATCCCAAAGAGCTCCTCTTGCTCATCCCAAACATCTGTCATACGTGTTGTTGTTAGCTTGCTTCCTTTAGCAGTCTGGGTATTATGGGTCGGAAGGAGCTGAGTCCCTCTCAACGGGTCGTCATCATCCTCGTCTGACAAAGGTTCCGTATCGAGAGGACGATACAAACGGGCGATCTGGAAAATGAAATTCGTTATGTTGAAACTACAGTGAAACACGCCGCGGACCTCTCTTCGATGTCGGTAGTACTTTTCCATATAATAAGCAGACCAAAGTCCGAGGGAAGAACCGAGTAGATTCGCCTGGATAATAAGGGCAATGAACACCGATAATTCAAGGCACAATATGTGAACGCACGACAACATCTTCAAGCTGGAACTCCTTGTACTGAAACCCAAATCATTATTACGTCCATACCGCTGAGTCCGGCGGCAAACGTACGGGTAGCAGAGATTGGACGATTTCACTAAGGATTCCACCACAGAAGAAGCACACGACAGCTGTGAAAATGAGGCCTGAATGCCTCCAGAACCATATGCGCCTTGCGTCTCTAGGAGATGATTAGAGACGGTAGTTAATATTATTGACGAAACGTGACCCACTCTTCGACATCAAAAATAAAGTAGAAAACGCCTGTTGCTATGCAAAAGCAAAGGAAATGCAGGAGCTTATCGTTCAGAGGTAACGCTCTCGAGAAGTTGGTGAATCCAAGCAAGGCAAGCACTACCATGATGATACACGTAAAGACGAAGAAATACTGACGTGTGCGTCAGAGAAACGATGAGAAGGAAAGCGAAATACACATACAGGACGTAGCCGTATTGGCATATCATACTTGGGTATTCGAACGTGGTAGGATTTCATGACGGTTTTCATAAGTCTTGGAGGCCATTTTGGCGACGCCATGGAGAGGGAGAGGGTGGAGAAAACAAGGATAAACAACTGCGCTCATTCATGTCTACCTCAACGACCGCAACCTCGACCTTCACCCTGCAGAAATATTCCCGGTCCTACCCTACTTCAGCTGGCTCAGAATGGCAGCATTTCACCAATCCGACTATTCGGCTCGTCCTTGATGCGAGGAACGCGTCTGGAGGAGATCTCGAATCTGTGAGGCTCCGTATCATCTGGACTATGGACAATGGCGACCCAATGGATACCACTGCTGGAAATCAAGTTTTATTTGTACGTATCTCGCGAAGCGGTTCACAGCCGTCGTTCACAGATAGAAATATCCTACAGGAAGACCTCGATCTATTGTCCTTTTCTTCCCTTCCGTTTCGCCAACATCAGAGGCAATCACAAGGCCTTCCTCTCAAAGCTGTTTATCGAGGTCTAGTTGTTGGGATACGTTATCTCCATCCCCGAGAATATTCTGCTAATCCGGTAAATTTTCATTCAACTGGGCTTGTATCACCACTGACACATCTACGCAATTAGACTTACCGACGCTTTCAAATAACGTTCACCTCTGCTGCTTCAGTCTCGCAATTCATCAATGCAATTCGAACCGTCTGTCCTTGCAAAGCTAACCCTGCTCCTGCCCATGGTCCTGTGGAACCTTCTCTTCAATCATCTAGCACTCTTCGGCCTACGCTTCCTCCCAGTTCTGTTGCACTATCTCAAGCTCCCTATCTTCATCAATATCCTAGTGCACCTGCATTCAACAACCCTGACTTGACCTTTACTGCTTCCCAAACTAAAATTTATCGTCAAGAAGCTCCTCAATCGAGCCAAGATACCCCGTTACATGTTCTGTCTTCGTCTCCAGTTTTTCCGTCGTTGCTACCGCCTATTGTGCTCAACGGTGCTAATTCCCCTCTGCCAACAAGCACACCACCTGCTCCAAAAACGGCTGAGTCACAGTCGTCCATGAACAGTGCAACCCATCCGTCTATCGTTCCAACATCCGCACCAATAGCGGATCCTGCTCCTTCCCAGCCAACTTCGAGTTCTGCTATCAAGGACGCTGTCCTTTTATCTCTCCGCGAAACAACGGGACTCTATGATCTTCCACGATCCGACCTGGAACGTTTGGTCAGCAACATAATACGCGAAGATGGTTTCTCGCATCTGGTAGGTTTCTCCCATTTTCGACGTGGTTCAACGCTGATCCTGCATTACTCAGTTGACGACCCTGTCGACAATGTGGAAGGTTAAGAGCTACTTGGGGTGACTAGATAAGAAAATTAAAGATTGTATGTACATACAATCACGCGTTAATTTACTATATAACATCGTACTTGGGTGGAGCCCTGTGGAGCCATGACAAAAAAGAGACAATACAGCGTTCCCCTCGACGGTGAACGTGTTAGCGAGTACATAGTCTTACACAAGCAGGCGAGTCAGTAACAAGAAACAACATCAATCCAGGTCTTCGGGGATCCAGCCATAGTATTTCTTCAATTTCTTGCTGAATTCTTTCAACATCTTCGGATGAATGAAGGAATCAGGGTGCGCTGTAAATTGCGAGTCAATACCAGGCATCGAGATACAAAGAATCGTCTCACGTTTATGGAAGGTGATAGACTATATAGACACGCCAATTAGTAATGCAAGTAACAGATTCAATACCGCGCACCCTGTCACGACCATCTGGAGGGTCAAACCGAACACTGGATCCCGCTGTGCTAGGGACATAAGCGAAGCCCATATCTTTCATAACCTGGAAGAAAGTGAGCGAATTGCCGCAAAAGAGGCAGAATCTATCTTACCTTGACGAATGTATCCCATTTCATGCCGGCACTGCCTTTAGTCACGTCCTCGGATGTATTCAATATCTGATGCAGATAATCCTTTGTCTTTCGATGCATCGAAGCAAACCAGTTACGCCTGGTCGATCTTGACTCAGGCTCCTGCTTCGACCTGTCTTTGCCAACCCCCAGACGTCCCAGGACGCCTTTAGCAAACAAGGAAGGCTGGTCAGACCTGGACTTGACTTTGGTTTTAACGTCCAGATTTTGAGCATAAGAGTGACCAGATTGGGCCACAGTCGGCTCTACTGGTGGTATTGAAGTAGTCGACATATGCACAGAGCTCGCCACCGGGTTGGCCCTCGGTTTGGCGGGAGGGAGCTTCTGTTTTGCTGCCGGAGGCGAGGCTGCGCGGGGAACCGGAGCGGGTACAGGCGCAGGTACAGGTGCAGCTGGCAGCTCCGGAGATGCAGCTTCGGTCGCAGCTGGCTTCTTTTTCTTCTTAGGCTTCTTCTTTTTCTTCTTGCTACCAGTACCCTGGCCGTCTTCGTCTTCGTCCTCCACTTCCTCCATTGTGGTTCTTTGGCTCGGTGCTAGGGATGCGCATTAGAAAAGAGATCCGAGAGATATCCAAAATCCTACCCTTCATGGGAGTGGGAGCCGGAACATGAACAGTTCCTTTAGCTTTGCTTGCCGTTTTAGTCGTCGCTTTGGTCGCTGATTTACCAAGCTTCGGGTTATTGGTGAACATACGACCTGAATTTCCGATTACTTTAGCCAGTGAGCAATCGGAAAAGACATACCACGCAGAGAACCAAGAAGCTTTAAGAAGGGGTTACCCTTACGATCCTCCTGATTGAACGGATTTTCTGACTCGGGCCCATCAGCGAAAAGTTCTGCTTCAGCAGCGGTGTCATTCGCCTCCCGAAGCATCTCGCGGATTTCATCCTCTTCGTCAGTGTCATAGCCGCTTTCGTCATCCTCCTCCTCCTCCTCATCTTCATCCGTCTCACTCCAATCCGAATCGGACTCATCAGACTCAGAAACGTCCTGAAGTGGAGGCATGGAATCGTCACTTTCTGCACCATCCGTGATGGCTAGGACTTTCTTCCTCGTGCCAGTTAGTTTAGGCATGTCTGACTCCTCATCAGATTCCTCCGCGATGGGTAGAATGTACGAGTGCCACGACGGGGTGGACTTGGAGAGTGCGTCGGTTAATCCCCAAATACCGTCAGGATCTTTGTTGCACACCAACATATAATTCTAATTTGGAGGTCAAGTTGGGCATGATTAGAAACCAGACATGCATACCTGTTGAATTTGCTTCCACATATTCCTTAGTGCAGTGGCGTTCTGTAGTTTAGAAAGGGGGTGGATAAGAGACACCAAGGTCTCCCACTTATCCGAGGCCCTGTTAGACATGATTTCGGCGTTTGCCCATTGCTGATATGCCTTGGGTAAGGTGCGATTTGTGCTCCTCCAGGTAGCTGCATTCGGACCAAGCAAAGGCGCTTCGAGCATATCCTGAAGCTGTACTATTTCCTGATGAACATGTCAAGACAGCAACGGATTTCGAAATAGGTGACAACATACCGAAAGATCCCCTACGGAGTCCCACATAGACTGAGGGAATCGTTTGGCCTCCTTAGGGGCTTCTTCAACGGCATCGTGTAGAATCTGGTACAGGATTGCCTTGGGATACGGCCCTTCCGGGAAGCACAACTCGATTACGATGGAGTCAAGGAATGACCGACAAGCCTCTCTCAATCCAGCTCGATCAAATTCAAGAGATGCGCCCTCCTTCTCCTTGAAGTAACGGGCGTAGTGAGCTATAAAAGAGGCTGTGTGTCATCTACGCTGAACACATAAAATGGAACCTACGTGAAGTAGCCGCGAGAACTGAGAACTTGTGCTGGCAAAGGTTAACAAGCATGTTAACCATGTCGTACAAGACCAGATATTGTGAGCGAAATTCTTCGTCTCGGAGTTTGTAGACGACCGTGTCATCCGACACACCAGTGAGTTGTAAGTCAAATAAATTGTCCGCGACAATTTTCCAAGCAGAAGCAAGCAAATAAGCATTGTGTATTCTATGAAATGACATAGGTCTTGACGTAAAAGCTGGCAAATTGCGAGCTCACCTGATAGCAATAGTCGAGGCGACAAACGCGGGATCCCGCATCTTTTCCTCTGCTTTCTTGTCCGTAAGTGTACGAGCTTTTAGCTCTGCTTCAATAAGGGAATGGAAAAGATCGGGATCCTTGAGATTGGTGATATCATCCAGGTAACCTGTACATATGGATCAGGCAACACCACTTGACGAGGATAGGGACGTACTGCTGAACTGGGATTCCGCGATCTTGAGGCATGTCTCTAGTCGGAACGGGGTCATCACTGCTTGTTTGGATCTTTCCAAGAGGTCCTCTAATTTTGTATTGTATGATGAGAGACGCGGTGCGCACGAGCCACTTATGCAGAGACATACCAGCAAGCAAATCGAGCTTCTCCCTTCCAGTCAACCTCGACACGGCGATCACTTCTCCAGTCCCTCTCGCGCCATATTTTCCGTTCCGCAGAACCAAGGCTCGAGTAGTGGTAGGTCTCTCCTTGGCAAGAGCATCATCGCCGCGCTTTCCACGCTTTTCTGTCAGATGCCTCGAACCCAGAGATATCAAATCTCGTGAGGCAGAAGTTTTCGTTTTCGTGGCCTTCAAATCGGCCGGTTTCGTTTTGGGTGGCATATCCAAGTGGTGGGTGAACGACACAGAAGGAACATTTAAAATTAGAGTTTATATTGCTGTTTGCTCGTGTTTCGCCAATGATCTTCATCTGCCTTTATGCTTTGATCACTTTGTTAACAATGCCTTTGTGCGCTTTGTTCTCATTATTTCTATACCATTTGGACCGTGCTACTACTTGAAATGTGACGATGCCGAATCCTCTACAGGGTCCGTCGCCATCACCGATTGATGGCTCTTCGCTTTGAACTTGTCGATCAAACGGTACTTGCTGCACACATCAGTTCATCCAGACCTTATGACAGATGCTCCTGGCGTATCATTCCACCTGTATGGACCACAAGGTCCCCAGTCATGCTCGGACAGGCCTCTTGAACCCACTGAGCGCCGTAGTCGCTTCTTCCTTCCTTCCTTCCCCTTCTTTGTTCTGGGTTTCGATTTTTTCTGCCTCAGGCCTTGATGGCATCTTTAAATTTGACCGGTATGATTCGGACTCATAGTGTCGAGTTACGTTCCTTACTTGGCTGCAGTCGAGGACGGCTCGCCTTTGATTTTTTACAGCCCTGCGGGTGCTTGGACCGATTCCCCAAATGACGATTCTTTTCTGCTTGCAAGTTTGCTTCCACCTCTGTAAACCCTTTTCTGACATATATAAGTTAATAGAACTATTCTGGCTTGTCTTTGCATACCACTTCTATGGAGGGTGCAACAGCTACGATATCTTTTTACGGTGTGTATAAATGCCTTCATTCGCTTCCATCTCTGAATTTGCACGCACCAGGCACCGGTTTAACCATCTATGGTGGACATAGACCTACCTATGGGACTTATACTGTATCCCTTGACGGACAAGGCCTTTCCAAAGGAAATGCTAGTGGCATCCAGGCCTCGACCAGACAACTGTTAGCGACTGCTTCTGGTCTTCCTAACGGTAAACATACTACTGTCATCACCAACACTGGCCCGGCCATCGATATCGATTATATCGATATTGAATGCGAGATAGGATCAGGGTGCGCAAGGAGTTAGTTTATTCTTGTCTCAAACTTATCCTTCATCTAGTCCCGAGCTCATTACAGCTCCATTCGATGATAGCGACTCGCACATTTCTTATCTCCCTTCAGAGTCTGATTGGAGCATCAACGACAAGCCCGCTTTCATAAACGGAACTTTGCAGTATGGTTATCTTCTCAACACGCCCGTACAATACTTTACACCATCTTTAGTTTTACTAATGTTACCGATGCTAGTGCATCGCTTTCCTTCACGGGAGATGCAGTTGCACTCTATGGTACCGTCTCGCCGGATCATGCAAACATACGGGTTTCGGTAGATGGGCAGGAGACGACATTTTCCGGGGGTTCAAACGGTATTGTATCTTCGCTCCACCCTGGGGTACGTAAAGTTTTAGACTTTTTAGTCAATGCAACTGCTCATGTCACGTTTGCAGATTCTTTTGGTAAGGAAAGTTCAACTCTTCTCAAGTCAATTCGCTGACGCACCTTTCTTAGTATTTTTCCAATGGCCTTGGACCAGAGAATCATACGATCACCATCTCTGCAGACAGGGAACCAAATACTGGACCGTTTGTCGACATTGATGCCATTATCGTTTACTCTTCTAATGAGACCAACAACGAAGGGGGTGCTGTCAATGGAGCTCACCGTCCTGTTGCGTCCTCTTTGTTCGTGGTATCTTCTCGAGTATTAGTCCTGAATTAATGCACGTCTATAGATCAAGTGACGCCTCTCCATCAGGTAGCAACAGCATCGCAACTAGCACGATTGTTGGCGCGGTTCTTGGTGGTGTGGGTGCAATGGCGCTCCTTGCAGCCCTTTTACTACTTCTCTATCGCCGCAGGCACTTGGCAAGACCCAGAGACGACGCTATCTCTCCAAGCACACCGGACCTTCCTATGCAAAGGCCAGAGATGCTTGAACCTGATGATAACGCGCCGCTTCGACGACTAGAGCCTCTTCGTGCACTTCGTTATCAATCACGGCTCAGCATCGCCCCCAGTTACTACAGCGGTGGCAGTAGTGGTTGGGGCCACTCTAGAACCCAGAGTATGGTTTCTGCAACGTCCACGACTCCAATAACTCGAACAGTGCCTACGTTGAAGGCGCCTCAACCACCAAACCGGTTTGGTGCGGGAATGCCAGCCGTGCGTGTTCTCTGTTCGCAACGATGCAGACTAAATGCATAACACAGATTGCGAAGACCTTCGAAGATCCGCGTAACCTGATGAGACCGAGGGACCAACCCCAGCCTTTTTAATTATGTTGTACTATTTTGTACTTGGTAGCAACTTTTATTTTGTTGATTCAATGCAAGGCATGTACAAACCTGAGATACTTGCGGTGACTTGTCATTCCGAACTGCGTGGACCCAGCAACAGAGCCCAAGAAGGAGAAAGCCAGATTGAAGCCAAACCCACGCGAGGCACCGGGAACCCCGAGATCAAGGTGGGTGGCAACGGCCGAAATTCAAATTCCGACATCTGCCAATCCGTCGCCAAGAGCAAGCACTAGGACCAGTCTTATTCGTCTTTCTTCATTCCTTTCTCATTTTCGAGCTGCGCTCCTTTTACACATTCACCTTCTTTTTTCTGCAATTATCCCTCCTTCTGCTCGTTGAAGCTAGTCTTCCTTGCTCTTCAAACATTTGCCGCGAGCTCTCCACAAATACTCGAAGTAGGACTCTTGAAGCAACTCATATCAAGAATGGGGAATCTCATCTGGCATGACCTGGCTCGTTTTGTTTCTATCTCTGCTAGCATTTGCAAGTCATTTCAGTTACCGTACTTTCGACCTTTTCTGACGTATCCTCAGATGCTGTGTGGTCCGCATTCTTTGGGATATTCTACAGGAAATTCTTTTGGGACTTTGTTGGAGGCATTATCAGGGATCCAGGAGGAATACAGTACGTGGCTGCTCTCTGCAAACTGAATGCTTTCTCATCAGGTCTCAAGGCCTGCGCCGGGTGCTGCAGTGTTTATTAGTCTCATCGTCAAGGCGCCGGTCATTCAGATCTTCACCATGATCATCGGTGCTTTCTTGGTGGTCGTGGAATATCCGCTCCCGCAGTTCAAGGCTCTGGCTATCTACCGGAGCTTCATTTTTAGGATCGTCTTGCTGTTATTCCAGGCCTTCCTGACGGTCCTGTATTATCAGGTATGCTGCCACTGTCTTTATGAAGCTCGACTTACCCAGTAACTTGCCAACAGGGCACAAATGCTAGCCTATGGTCTCTCGTAGCGGTGATTTGTTATACTCGTGCTCAAATACTCGGAGAGCAAATGGAAGAAGCGAAGCTGAATAGAGGAAAGGGTGGGGTGGCCTGATGTTCACTGCCATCGTTTCCGGTTCATTGGGCAGGAGGAGGGGCCTACTGGTTGGGCATTCTGCTGCCGTTTAGTTGAACAAGTTTTTCTGCTCGGCCCATATTTACCTATATCCTTTTTTTCCTTGTTTGTACTTTGTAAAAGTGCAATGGATTTGAATCGCATAGCGTGATCAGCAAGGACATTACTCTGCGTCATCGAACCTTGGCACCGCATTCTATTTCTCTATTTTCCTTTACACTCGATGCTTCCCTCTGAGATTATCGCAAAGATACCGTCCAGCTTCGACAATGCGGTGAACTCTGGAGATCTTCTGTTCTTCCCCTCCACCATCCATAAATACCCAGAGGGAGGTGTGGAGGTGTGTCACCCAAGTTCACAATGCCGAGATTTCGTTCGACCACTCTGCTAGTATGAGATTCGCTTGTGTCCTGCTCTGCAGAAGAAACCGCAGCTTCCATCGCCCGACTTCCATACCGCAGATGCGATCCCCAACGACTCGGACCAGCGCCCTGATCCATTCAATCCGCCGTATAACCCCAATCTGTTTGTTGGCTATCTGAGAAATGAGGATCAGGAGGAGGAGTATGTTGTGTTGGTGAGTCGCTCCTGCCATGCAACTTGACAATTTGATAGCTCCTTCGCAGATGAACAAATATTCCATACTTCGGGGCCACTTCTTACTCGTCACTAAAGGTCTCCTCTTTCGCTGCAGTGCATAAAGCGCAATCATTCAAAATCTCTCTAGAATTCAAGTCCCAGTCCTTACCACTCGTTCCGGATGACCTTGTACAAACGTACGCGCTTCTTACAGCAGCGTATAAAGCGCGACAGAATATGTTCGCATTCTATAACTGTAAGGGCTTCTATTCAATTTTTATTGCTAAGAATTAAGATGGGGCATAGGCGGAGACCTAAGTGGCGCCAGTCAGCCTCACAAACACATCCAGCTCATCACCGTCGAGGATGATGATGGTCCCCCGATTGAAGCCTTGGCAAGAGCTGTGACACTGGAGGCGCCAGGTTCGTACACTCGTTACCTTACCCAGATGATATATCTAAGCATCCTTATGACAGACAAGCCCTTCTCTCTGACGTCGCTGCCCTATGCAAATCACGTCTACCGCTTTCCTCAACGTCTTTCATCCATGCCCACGGACAGGATCGAGCAAGTATTGTCTGCGGCCTTCCTCTCGCTCCTAGATCTCGCGATTTCTACCATCAGACACGCGCCTGACTATCCCGTTGGGAAGCCCTCCTACAATGTGATTATCACGCTGGAACACTTGCATGTCATACCACGTCGAGAGGAGAACTTTGTGCTTCGAGAAACAGGCGATAATCTGAGCGTCAATGCCCTTGGTTACGCGGGGATGCTTTTGGTGAAGAGCGAGAGAGAATTGGAGGCGGTTAAGGTTGAAGGCGTCGGGAAGATTCTCAGAGGCGTTGGACTAGAAAGCGTTCATGATCTTCAAGTTGCAGGCACTTCACTAGAACCAGGAGACGTAGGGACACATCTCTGACACCTCTGCTGCACTAGGTCGCTACTAGATATACATTTTCCGTGAATATATGCAACTCGGACGAACGACCGGTGCTTGCTATGGATTATTCAAGAGTCCCGATAACTTTCATAGCCAAAGAGTAGACGCGAACCATCCCCGATGTCGCACACCATTACAGCCATTCGAGTGGAGAGTTAAGCCGCTGAACCAGGTAAGCTATACATGCAAAATCTTTCTTCAGGGGTACTTTTGAATGACGATATTACGTGTATTCCGAAGGCGGGCTTAACACGGGCTAGCCCGCTCCAGGGATCACCGAGGATCACCGCTGGCAATTATGGTTCGACACAGATTTCTCGCCAAGAGAGTCCCAGGAAGGAGCCTAGCGTGTGCATTTCTTTGGGTATGTTCAGCTGGTCCTGCAGACGCAATGCCCATATTTCTAGAGATGACACTGAATTCCAAAGTGATTTTGAAGGGCATCTAAATTTGGATGTCAGATTACGTCATACAAACAATTAACCTGCGCTGCAACTTGCCGCTGCCACCCACCGTGACCAAGTCTGTACTTAACGTGCTACTTCATGATCCTATAGACTTCTTTTGTTTACCCACATCTATTACTCCCATTCCCTGACGAGCTATGCCCCCTCTTGATGGTCTGTTTACCCTTTTCTCGACCCCAAGAATGCTACTTATCACCCGTCGCTTCTAGCAGCTACCCGTACCCTCCATTTCATACGCGATGTCTCTTCATCTGAAGCCGCCTCTCTACATGGGTACAATCCTGCCCCTATACCACTTCCAGCTGCTGATATTGTCACCACAGACAAAAGGCGAAAACACCCATTATTGCAGGCAGTATCTGCGGCGGTCTAATGGGTATAGCTTGGATCATCGGTTTCACCATATATTTCATAAAAAGGTCAAAGAAAAAGAAAGCGAAACGCGCTGTAGAGGCTGGTCTTGCTACCCCCAAGGTCCCCAAGAAGCCAAAGGAACCGGAAGAACCGATTGTAATCCCCCCTGACCCCGCGGTCCTCATCGGAATACGAAAGCCAGGCGAGCACGCTTTCCCTGAACGGGAAAAATCCTCAGAATTAGAGCGTCTAAACCCGGCTCATTCTCGTTCTGATGTTGCAGTTGTGGCCCAGGACCGGCCCCTCCTTCGTGACGAAGAGCGAGAGCAGGCCAGAGGCTCGGATTGTTGACGACATGTTATCGTGAGTCCTCACTTGCTATCAGAGCGAAGTCATCTCATAATATTAGACGGTTCTCTTCGTGACGGCGGTATCATATTATTGTATTCTTTTAATGAAATTACGCCTTGCTTTCTATCCCGCATCTCAGTCGCAATATGCTCCAACGTTGGCGGGCTATGAGGACATCAGTCAGTCATGGAAAATGGAGTCTGTCGGTGACCTGACTTACCGCAACATCCCTCGCGTATCGGAATAGAATTCCTCTCTTCACGTTTAGCTCCTTCTTGTCCGAAGCATCCCATTCTTTCTTGCGCCTTTCCTGCTCTTCCTCGCCGACTAACCAATCAATCGTCCTCTTCTCAGCGTCGATGACAATTTTGTCTCCATCTTTGACCAGAGCAATAGGTCCTCCGAGACGGGCCTCCGGAACAGCATGGCCTATAATAAAGCCTCGACTCGCTCCTACGAAACAGTGTTGACGTTTTGAAACCTAGAATTGCGCAACACCTACCGGAGAATCTTCCGTCAGTAATCAAAGCAGTGCTTGTACTCAGACCGGCACCCGCAAGGGCAGCGGTTGGCCCTTTGTCGTCAATGTCAAAGAAGCAGCAGCAAGGTAATAAACAGACATCATACCTAGCATCTATCAAGCCCTTCAGCAAAGGCGGGATTCAACGAAGAATACTGGAAACATACCTCTGGCATTCCCGGTGCGCCTGTAAAAGAAACCACATCATTTCAAGATGGACGCCTACGACTCTCACTGACACCCACCTTTGGGACCTTGATACCTAAAGATTAACACCGTGCCTGGTTTGATCTCGCCAGCTTCCAAGGCAGGGAAGAACCCTTCGAGGCTATAGTCGAAGCTTAGTAAAGAGCACGCCGGCTAACTGAACAGGGAACCCGCCTATCGAAGCATTTGGCCGTGCCCTGTCGGATGATGTGCGTAATTCCAAAAGAGGGATAGAGGCCACATACCTCGAAACGTAGACCTTCCTTGCCGGTGAGTTTTGCGACGGCGGTCCCGGGTGCAAGGTTGCCTCGGAGGATCGTAAGATGGCCAGTCTTCTTGATGGGATCGTCAAGTTTCTTGATGACATCCTGGTTATCAAAAGAAAGCTCTTCAATGTCTTCCAGGTTTTGTGCGAGCGTCTTCCCGGTTACTGTAAGTTGTGATCCGTCGATTAGATCAGTATGGTTAAGTAGATACTTGAGGATCGCAGGGATGCCTCCAACCCGGTGAACATCCTCCATGTAATACTTCCCGGACGGCCTACGGAAAATTAGTATGCTACCGTGTCGGGTGCGAATCTTACTTGAGATCTGCGATGTATGGAGTCTTGTCAGAAATCGCTTGGAAGTCGTCCACTGTTAACTACATCGAAACGAATGTCAACTTCAAACAGAAGCTATCGTTGACGAGAGTACCTCAATATCTGCTGCTCTAGCCATTGCCAAGAAATGGAGAACCTGCCGTCATTAGGATCGTGTTACATCCCGTAAAAAGAGGGTCCTCACAGAATTCGTCGAGCCGCCGAGTATATTGACCATGACGATGGCATTCAAGAAAGATTGGCGCGTCAATATGTCTCTTTTACCAAAATAAATATCAAGCTGGCCGACACCTTGAAGTGACATACCTGGGTTTGATATCATGTTCCAGCAACTTCTTCAGATACTTCGCTGCCTTGGCACACTCCTGTACTTTCTCTATAGCAAGGTGTGTTATATTGCTTGCAACAGAAGAGAAAATACCCACCTGGATAAACGGCAGGGGTGCTCGAAGAGTATGGCAAAGACATGCCAAGAACCTCTAATGCGGAGCTCATCGTATTGGCGCTACAGTAAGTTCAGTAAAGGGAGTGTCAACATAGCGATTCTTGTAACGGCCTACGTATACATTCCACCACAGGCACCAGCACCCGGACAGGCATGACGAACGACATCAAATCGTTCCTCGTCGCTGATTTGACCAACCGAAAAGGCCCCTAGTCAAGGTCATAGTAGAACTACTCACCTCGCTTCAGCTCATGTACACGTACCGTAGGACTCGAAAGCATCCGAGATGTTGACAGTACCACCTTTCTTATACCCCATAGAAGGACAATCTACACACAACTGAACAAGGCGCACGCGTGACTACGGGGAAGAAAGACACGAACCTACATGTCGCGTTCCCGCCTGAATCGTACCACCATAGACAATGACTGTTGGTCTGTTGTGACGCACAGCAGCCATTAGACAACCTGGCATATTCTTGTCGCATCCTGGGATGGATATGTTCCCGTCATAGTGTTGCGCCTTCCTTCCTTCAGCTTTTCATTACAAGCAAAAGAAGTTAAATGCATACCATAACGACCTATTAGAAGCCCGGAGAATCATCAGTGCCAGACGTCGGATTTGAAAATTGAAAGAGTCAAGTACTGCTTCGATTGAATCGGCAATAATGTCGCGACTAGGGAGACTGGTTTCCTGGTTATAAAGCATAACAGGCACACTAAAGAAGTAGGACATACGAATATCGCATTCCTAAAAACACAAAGAGTCAGTAATTCGGCCTCTTAGTGGACGGCCGTTAGAGTTGAAATATAATACCGTCGGTGCCCATCGTGATCCCATCGCTATGATCAAAGTTAAGAGCCATATAGCGAGCAAATAACCCCCCCTACCTCACGCCAATAGTGTTGAACATCAGTCCTACAAGACCTTCATCCTGGCATCCCGCTTTGACATGATTCGCAAGGTTGAGCTATATGTGGCTCCGGTTCAGTTCAGGATGCCACTCGTTGGAAAGGAAAGTAGCATACAAGATGGGAGTTGCATGGATTCCCTGTCGAGAGGACGTCACTGGTCGGAAACTGATAGTATGACGCACGAAGAAGACGTACCTTCCCACCATACGGAGGAGATTCCGATCTAATAATATGTCAGTGCATTTGGCCGTTGAGCGTGGGAATGCCTATACTTGTGGCTTATTCATGTCATCCTCCGTCAATCCAATGGCGTAAACTGACCCGCATATAATAAGCACGTTCCACACAAGCGTTAATATTCAACGTACGCATAGCCTGTGCTCCGCCTCGGGCCTATAACATATTGACGTCAATCCTGCCTTGAGATTTTTTCATGCGACGAGATTTTACCTTATCCTGGACGACATTTATAGCTACAAACAAGATATAGGCTGTTTACTTACTTGCGTCAGAGCACATGAGGTTCTGTTTATTTTTACTTCGCCTGTCGAAGATTTCGGGATGGTATGGCTGGAGGATAGTCAGCTCGTCGATACCTCATGAAAGAAGAAGTTAAAATCTTGACATTTCGACCGACATAGTGTGCAGAGAGGGAAAGCAGGATATCCATTCGAAAATAGATTCCGTATTTAAGTAAACCCACTGGAGTTCTCGTGATAACCTCACGTGTGTGCATTCGGACCGCCACGAACCAATCAACGTGGACCCATTTCAAGAACCTGAACTCGCATGTTTTATATTGTAGACTGCACACTGACATTACGACACTAGAAATCGAAACCCTCTCTGCGGAAAGACTCAAGGCTCGTCCCAGCTTTGGCCCGGTCCGCAAGGTCTGCGCGGTCCTAAGTGAATATCAGAAGATCAGAAGATAGGACGGGTCTTGAGACGGTACTTGCCATTGACATCAAAGCCCTACGAAGCGTAAACCACAATTGATCACTGGTTTCTCCAGCGCTCTGCTCTTGCATCGATAAAGCACTCAGGAAATGCTCAGCAGCTTCTTTGTGTGCACCAATATTCAAACCTGGGATAGTCATGAGTGAACGTATACTATGCTGGATAAACGACACTCACAGGCCACTCCCACATTGTATATTGCTCGCGTATATGTAGGCCTTAGCTGCAAAGCCTCTCTATAGGCACCTAGAGCTTCTTCTGGTTTGTTCCCGTTGGATAATGACGACCCCAGCCTGTTCCACAACAGATAGTCCTGTGGTCTCAGGGAAAGCGCAGACTGGAAACAATCTTTTGCCCTATCGTAGTCGTTTGTGGAGTAGAACAGAACGCCCAGGGCAATCTGTACTTCTGCTTCCATTGCACCTTGGTTGTGCTGCGTTCGGGCGAGATCAAGGAAAACTTCCGTTATTCGGCTGTTGGCATCCCATGCAGTGTGTTGTGTGGCTCGGAATGTGTCCTGAGGGACATGATGGGAGGGGTATCGAGCAGTTATCCAACGAAGGAGCATGGTATGGGCGGCCCGTTCGTATGATTCGTTCGTGAAGGATATCGCGAGAGACTGTAGAATGAATGAGTGACGTTCAGGTCTGGGAAGCCACAACATTACCAGCATTCCAGCACCAGCGGCACCAACAGCCTCAGCCCTCTTGACTCCTTCCGTCAGGGCGCGCATGCCAGCCTCTTCGCGTTCATCCATATTACGAGTTTCTCCTAGTAATATCCATGTCTCGTATCCACCTTCCCCAAGGTCCCCTTTCTGGACAGCAGCTTCTAGGAGAAGAGCTGCTTCTGATAAAGAGCCATTCCGTTCCAGCAGTGCTTTGGCCTCTGCCAAGGGCGAGCTGGTTGATGTCGACGTTAGATACTTGTTGTTAGGTTCTATAAAGGATTTCGTGTCATTGAACGATATCGAAGAGAATCATTCATACCAAAAATGTAATCGCCTAAGATAGGGATCCCTTCACTATCGAACTTGATTGGTTCAGGTCCTACATTCTCTTGCCGGTCGTTATCCACGCCCTGTTGCCATGTATTCTCTATAACTTTACTAAAGTCATAATCAAGGTCATCTTCTCGCTGTGAATTCATCAGTTGATTAAATTCGGCTTCCCATTTGGCCAGATCTTCTTTTGGCGGTGGTAGGTCAGAATTTTGGAGATGGTCCCATACCCTGAACGAAATTGACATCATTGTCCAAGTAACAAAAATCAAGTTCTGACGTACTTTCTGAAATCATTTCCAGGCTCTACTTGGGTAGGTTCCAGATGTGCTTGCTCTAAAGCCTCGTTGAGATCCGACACGTCTTCAACTTCGACAATCCGAGCTTCGGTCGCCTGGGTTGGGACGAGAGAGGCGGCCTGCTCAAAAGCAGCATCAAAGTCAGCGTCTCGACTCCTTGCCTTCCCTTTGCCCTGATCCACCACGTAACTTGCATTAGGGCCTTGGTACATATTCATATTCATGCCCATGCCCATCCCATACATTCCCGTCATTTGTGGAGAATACATCCCCATTGAAGGCGCGTATGACGAATTTTGTTGGACTGTATTCGTTAGTTGAAAATGCAGAACAGAAATTAGATCGACCTACAATCTTGTGGGCCAGCGACACTCTGAGGGGCGGACGGACCCTGCGGGAGGAATTTCGACGACCCGAATTCTGTCGCCCAAGGATTCTGAGCCTTCTGGGTTTCAAAATGTCGCATGCGCGCCTGTTGCTCCGCTACCCATGCTTCATTGAATTCTGGTGCAGCTGGACCAGCCAAAGCAGGTCCGGGAACGGAGAAAGCGGGCCGTAACGCTGGACCAGCACCGTTCGCTTCGAAGAACTGACGAGCAAGTGCAAGATCTTGTTCACTGGCAGCGGGAGCTGACGTTGTAGGGAGAAATTGGAGCTAGAATCGATTAATTTGGAGCTGGTTACAGGACAGGGATCTGCCTACTCTTGATGTCGATGGTCCTGCGAGACGATCCTAAGATAAAGTTCCAATAAATGAATGTTTTGATGATCAAGAATCGCACCTGTTGCAGACTACGATCACCGTCTGTATGCTTGAGGACCTGGTTGAGCGGGTTTGCAGGAGCAGCGCATTCAGAGCCAGAAATGAGCGACTGGAAGGACATGGTGGTCAGAAGAAAGGATAGTTGACAAAGGGAATTGATGGAGTGACGGTGAAAGCAGTGATATGCCTAAGCAGCAGACCGCCGCCGTGAGAGAATGGGGTAGCGGAGCTTGTGATTACCACCCCGCTCCGAGTATAGAAACCGACAAGCACCGGCCCGATGAAAGCCGACTCGGGACAACTCTGTCTTTATCCACTATGTTGCGACTCGGAGCCGTGCGCCGTGTATCTCGCCCTCTGGTCCGTGCATATGCAACGCCAGCTTCGCCGCATGCCCTCGTTCTGCTTGAGCATCGTGCAGGTGTCCTGGACTCGGGCTCTCTATCTGCCCTCACTGCCGCGACCCACTTGGGTGGTCAAGTTACTGGTCTCATCATATCGGGTCCGGACGGGGGATCCGTAGTGGACAAGGCAAAAAAGTGCGTTTTATGTGCCAAGATTCTGCCAACTACATGCTAAACAGAGATACAGACTCAAGGGCCTTACAGGGTTGCTGCACTCGACATCCGAATTTTATTCAGCACCAGTACCAGAGACAGTCTCGCCCCTCCTTACCGCATTGCTAGGAAACACGCCATATACTCATGTCGTATCAGCCACGACGTCCTTTGCCAAGTCACTTCTGCCCCGCGTAGCTGCCCAGCTCGACGTTCCTGCAGTTTCTGATGTCACGTCCCTTGAACACGACGCTGCTTCAAACAGCACTACCTTTACCCGTCCCATTTACGCCGGAAACGCAATTGCCACCGTCAAAGCGTCTTCGTCAATACCCGTCAAGTTCTTTACCGTCAGAGGGACTTCTTTTACCGCAGCCCCGTCCGACGACACTGCGAGCGTCGACGTCCAAGAAGTCGACCCCGTAGCTGTTTCAGACTCGCCCACTGAACATGTCAAAACTTCCCTGACAAAGTCCGATCGTCCAGACCTTGGTGTCGCGAGTCGAGTCATTTCTGGCGGACGTCCTTTGAAGAACGCTGAAACGTTCCAAGCCACGCTTTATCCCTTGGCTGACGTTCTGGGTGCTGCTGTCGGTGCTTCACGCGCCGCTGTTGATGC
The DNA here is from genome assembly GCA_902506015.1 of Armillaria ostoyae. Taxonomy (NCBI): domain Eukaryota; kingdom Fungi; phylum Basidiomycota; class Agaricomycetes; order Agaricales; family Physalacriaceae; genus Armillaria; species Armillaria ostoyae. The sequence goes on from LR732082.1 coordinate 2,282,258, forward strand.
GGGTTACGCAGACAACTCGTTGCAGGTGGGCCAGACAGGCAAGGTTGTCGCGCCAGAACTTTACATGGCGTTCGGGATCTCCGGTGCCATTCAGCATCTGGCTGGAATGAAGGACTCGAAACTTATTGTCGCCGTGAACAAGGTCCATTTCACATTGTCTTTCAAATTCATACTGACTCACTGCTCTGTCAAACACTTTTAGGACCCCGACGCGCCAATTTTCCAGGTTGCTGATGTTGGACTTGTGGCCGATTTGTACGAAGTAATACCTCAATTAGTCGAGAAGCTGAAGCAGTAAATTCACGTATCAGACAACAATGACTCATAATATTCCACTGCCCTTTGCAAATCCTCTACTGGTTCCGTCTCATCTATCCAAGCCCACTGCTTCTCTATAGCAGGTCCTAGTCTCAGATAGTCATCCCCAAACTCGCTAGCGAACTCGTACATCATTCCAGATTCATAGGACCCACGGAGGACCCGATTAGCAAGCGGTAGTCGGACATGCTGATAAGCCTCGCATGCAAGATGAAGCGTTGATGACGTAGATTTCTTGAGGAGATGAGCAAGAACAAATGCATCCTAAGAGGCCGTGTTAGAATATAGCGGACCACACGAAATACAAAGGTCCCTCAATAGCTTGACCAGCACCAGCGCCTTGGTGGGGCGACATTGCGTGGGCCTTCAGGTAGCCCACAAGATCAGAAGATTTCTCCTTGGTGAGTGTCCGACAACACGCACCGCATCCCCAACTAAAACTACCCTTCTTTTGACAAAATGAGACAGAGGACGCAGGTGATGCAGCGCCCAGCGCGTGGGGGTTTCAATAAGCTATCAGTCTGTTAGTTCCAAGGAAGAACGCGTAGAGATGCACGCTAACTTGAAGCATCTCAATGACCTCCGGCTCCCAACCAGCATAGCAGTCGAGAAGCTCTTGTCGAGAGCATTCTGTTACCCACGTAGAGTCGGGATAGGTGGAACCTTCCCTCTCAGGTTCAGACCTAAGCGTGACGACATTGACAATGGATCCTTGTGAAATCGAATAGCTGACAACGTGCTGCAACATGTTGGGGAAGAACGCATATACAGCTAATCACATGTACCTTGTTCTTGCCGCAATACTACGAAGAGAAATGAGAAAATAAGTTGATGGTATGATGAAGCAATCACCATCATCGGTGTAGAGACGGTACGATGAGCTGCTCCATTGGAACACAGGGCTGACACAGGAATAAGGCCTCTGTACGCAATCGTTCCTGTAAATACAGGGTCATGCCCGCCTTCTTCAGCAAACATTTGTTTGCGGATGGTGGACTTTATGCCATCACAGCCCACAAGTAAGTCGCAAGTTTCCGTAGTTCCGTCGACGAAGCTCAGTGTTACGGTTTCTGTCTCGGAATCCTCAGAATAGGCAGCTAATCGTTTACCAAAGTGTGCTACTCCAGGAGGCAAACGATTGACCAGCACGTCGAGGAAATGAGCACGGTGGAAACGAATGCATCCATCTGAGAAGCATGTCAGAACAGAGAAAGTGACTGGAGGTATATGAAGATCTCACATGCCATCTCGACGAGACGAAATCGGAATCCTTCCTCAGCCTGGTCAGACCTTCTGTAGTCAAAACCAACGCCTGCAAAGTTTAGTCTAGTAGATAAGCTGCGCAGGGAACGTTACCCCACCAATTGACCCATCAGGAGGAGAATGTGCAATACGGGAAAAGTCTTCTGCCAATCCGATGGATTCGAAGATTTTCCATGTTCGCGACCATATCATTACTCCCTTGTGGTGTAAAGCATCAGCAAGCGCGCTGGCCCAGGTGACATAGGGACGGACAGCACCGATTTCAGCGAATCGACTGGCGCTCTCATACATGTCGACCTGGATATTAGGATCTCGGCAGAGAAGGACCGCAAGGCACAGTCCACTTATGCCTCCACCACTGCCAAGTACGATATGAGATGTCATTCGTGAAGCGATATACAATTTGACACAAACCATATTGCCACCTTGAACTTGGGCATTTCCAATGGCGGGAGAATAACGATACAGTCATCTCACTATCACTATACTTATCATTTGCCGTGTGAGAACGAATCAATGATGGCGAGTCCCTTGTAAGGTAGAAAAGTAACAGATACTAGTTCAGATGCGGCGATCGGCGATCGACACGCGTCGTGTTCTGCCTTCTCCACTAACGGTCATGCCTTTCTACAATCCCGCAGTAAACACGAAGCTCAACAAGACTCTCATCGTTGTCTGTACTCCCTTTCTTACCCTGCCAAATCTTCTCACAAGTGTCCTCAGCCTATCGTATCCACTGCCAACGTCTCTCAGCTCGCTGCCGACCTTCTCATCGCTTCACTTTCTCTACATTCATTGGGAGCATTCGATCCTTCTTTCTTCATACCCGCCGTGGGTGGGAGGGACGATGGTGACGAGGGTATAAGTACACCATTCGAATGTACGTCTGTCTATTCACCTGTGCTATCCAAGACATCAGAGCTAAATAGCTCAAGTATACGGCAGGGATGATGTAGATCTGCTTGTCCTCCAGCAAAGGTCTCCAACACTTAAAGTCAGTGTGCTCTCTTCTCTCTGGTGTAAAAATCAGAACTCATCCAGACTAGTCACGAAAACAAGAGTTCGTCGACGCTTTGCTTAACTTCTTCAAGGAATCCGGAGTGTCGTCTATCATTTTTCTCTCCGGCGTTGACCTGTCGAACAGGACTGATGCGCAGATGATGTATGTGCAGAGCAGATGTCTAGAAGTCAACTAGTTAACATTTAATAGGACACCAATCTATTATATTCAACCCCAAAACACCCCTTCTTTCCCAATTCGCGATCTAATGATACCGAAATACTCATCACCTGTCCCACAACGGCCACAAAACGAGAATGACGAGCCAGACATTCCATTTATTCCTGGAGGTGGCTTGACGCGTCGGACCCTAGCATCTCTGCCTCGCGAGTGGTCGATTCCAACATTGGCGTTGCTTCAGTTTGTCTTGGAAGGCGACAATAGAGCGGACGCGCACATGCTGGCCATCGCCGCTGCAAAAGTGGCTGGGATTGGGTCTGATATCGGGGAATGGAAGCAACCCAGTAGCTGGAATCAAGGCCTGTTTGGGACACCGCACGATCAGACATTGTATGGATGAAGTTCGAGAACTATTTGTACTCGAGAGCACAAGTTGTACCATTGCGCCTTCCAATCATCTTACGCAAGTCAAAGATGTACATTATATCACACCGTCTCTAAATACCGCGAAGAATACCATATCTACCAAAATCAACGTTTTCCTGTTATTCCCATCCGCGGCTGGCCCTTCCGCCCCCCTCGTTTTGATGCTTGGGAAAGAGTCAAATATGCATGAGGATCCAGAGCACCCTTTTTTACGTCCCCGCCTGCTCTCTGTAAATTCAAATCAGTAATGCAAAGTCTGTAGAATAAAAACACCATACCTTCGCTTTAAATTCATGGCCGATTTTCACATCGCTCTTCCGTTTGGATTTCTGGACTTTGGTAGAGATGTCGCCATCGCCCATCTCGACATCCTCATCGACAGCACCATCCTCTCGTCTTCGTTTTTTGGTGTCCTTGTTGAACTTGACCCGGCCGTTGGCCCCTCGCTTGAAACCATCTACAGATGTAAGACTCTCGTGATAGGCTTCACCAGCGACATCTGTCTTTGTATCCCCTGCTTCGTCGTCGTCCGAGTTATCAATGATCAATTTTCCAGTGCCGTCATCCGTCTTGAACTGCGAGGCTTCTTGTCCAGGTTTTCGACGGCGACTTGATTGTACGTCTGTTGCAAAAGGTCAAAATAGTAGGGTATGAGAACGCAAAGAACACCAACTAGTGACACGAGACGCCGTCCCTTGCAATAGATCCATGGGCTCGTCATTGTCCATCCGCAAGCGCGATCCTTCGAATTTCCGTTGGTTCCGTTGGTTTGTTGGCTGTGTCGTTTCTCGTTCATCATCACTATCCTCGAGCTCGCTTTCACTGCCGTATAAGACGTCTTCAAAAGCATCACCGGTTGTGGCTTTAACCGGAGCCTGGCGAGGATATCAGCAAACATAAACGATGAATGATCAATCTACATACTTCATTGTCACTTTCCTCCTTATTGGCTTTCTTGCGTTTGGCGCGCTCCTTCCGCTTCTTGATATTTATTATAACCTTTGCAGCTTCCTCTTCGCCAGCACATGAGTGCACTTCCTCCCAAGTGAACCTTCTCAGCATTCGTTCGAATATATGACGGACCTTGGCCTTGAAATGGTTTTTGTGATCATGCGACCAACTAAGCAGACCAGGAACGAGAACTTTCAGATGTGGCCGAATAATTTCAACGGGAAGTGAGTGAATAGCGAGTTTTACGAAGCCGAGAATTGACTTGACAATCTCTCGGTTAGCAGAAGTGAGGAACACAAGAAGGGTGGTGAATATTTCGGTGTGCATTTGTGTCGATATAGCATCTAAGGATTCGATTAGAGGGGAAGGGCAAACGTATAAGCGCACATACCTTTGAACTCGAACACCAAACGCGATAATGCGGTCACAGTTGCACTGATCATGTGGGGCGTTGCGCCGGCAAGTCCGCCAGATATCATCATCATGAACTCTTCGATATTCGCAGTGGCTGATTATCATACGTTAGGCGCTTTGCATGAAACAGACCAGAGAAAACATACCATCCTCCTGTGAATCCTCGTCCATGCCATCAATCATGTTGCGTTTGACCACACCACCTTCACTCATTTTTCTACCCATAGCGATGATGAGATCGAATGCAGCGTTTCGAGCTTTATCAGAAGGTTCTTTTGTCCCAAGCACAGCTTCCGGTATCAAGGATGGAATAAGATGCATAGCGGAGGGCGAAATTGCCGGTATTAAAGAAGCTAAAAGGGCGAATCGGTCCTGTTGGTCGTCAGTTATCGTTAGAATGAATAAGATCTGACATGGCACACCTTCTTCGCAGCCGGAACAAGACCATCAGTGTACTCTCCTAGTTGACGAATCACAGACTCGGTGTCTATCGAAGTGTTGCCACATTCAACAAGTCTACATAATATTTTGTAGCCTCGCTTTTGCACTCCGTTGGCTTTCGAACACAAAACTTCTTCCGACAAGCAAAGTACGAACAGAGCATTGGCGTCTGTTGCAGAAAGATGAGAGAGAAGCATGATCAGGAGATCTTGAGTAATTATGATCATGTTGCCATCACTGGAGCCATTGGGTGGCTGACGCAAGTTCGCCTTGAACATTTCAAAGACTTTAGCATAGGCCTTGCCTATATTCTAGTATCTTTGCGATTAGAACAGGCGTGCGACTGAGGAAAACAACATACCGATTCTCCAGCAATGGAAACCCAAGAAGCAATGACGTCCCCAACAGAGTTACGACTATCTCTACCAACGCTGCCAAACACATTGAAGAATACGGCAAGCCAACTCTCCGCCTGTGTTCGTAGAAATTCGATGTTGCGGCTAGCCGATTCGGCAGTGATACGATTTGGGTTCACTGCACCTTCAGTTGACGCCGCAATAGCACGGTTCGAATCCACCATAGTTCTCAGTGCTTTCAAGACAGCGGGTCTGAGTTCTAGCTGACTGTACAGGAGCTGTGAGAGAAGCTGCGAGAAGGCTTGTGTTAGCGCCTATATATTTTTGGGTAGGTCAGTGATAGCTCCTGCATCAGTCCGTGAAATTACCTGATCCAAGTCTGGTGTACCATGGCAGTACCCAGAAAATCCTGCCCATGTCTGCGCCACAAGTACATGCCATACTTTGCTCTCAGACTGTCGCCTTTCCGTTTCAGCCTTCTGCTCCAAATCGAACATCCTCTCGCTGAGGGGAACGAAATAGTCCACGAAGTGAGAAAGCGGCGATGGATGAGGTTGTGCCAATAATGGTAGAAGATAAGCCCGCGGCTCATTACCTGCGTCTCTAGAAACATAGAACATGAGAATGTTTTCAGAACTAACACGAACGAGGACAACCAACCTGTCTTTGGGTTCCAGGTTTAGAGGGAGGATGCTCAACAATGCCTGTGGTCCCAAAACTCGTATCACAGTGGCCAATGTTGAATCAGCAGATTCTCGATATTCGAAGCCTTTCTGCGTCCTGAGCTGGCCAACCTGTCTGATGAGAGGATCACAGAGTTCCTGCACCAACGCTGGCGTGCCACCTTCAGCAGAATACAAATTTTCGATCAAGGATGAGATGAGGGCCAATAGGTCGGGAACCGCGCGATTATACGTCAAAGAATCGAGTGCCTTGGAAATCTGGGAGATGGCCTTAGCAACGACGGCCTTTTCGCTGTCTGAGACTGCGGCTTGTATCATGGATAGGCTAAAGCATCGTGAGAGGACACCAAGTGTATGAGAGGCTTCTTTTCTTATCGCAGAATCTGACGATTCTAAAAACACCCACACTGTCTTCCATGTCTTTCCGACTTCTGCAGAACATTCGCTTTGGTTTGTTCGTCCATAAACTAGCATCGCTTCTCCAATGAGATGGATCCAAGTGGACGACAATACTGCATCTGAGCGTGCGGGAGGGAAAGAAAGGATTGCCTTGAGGATATCAGGGATTGAAGCAGTCGTATGCGAATGATCATCTTCCGTATTCAAGGAACAGAGATCTGACAACACTGAGTATGCGGCTTGAGAAAGAAATGAGTTTCCGAGCCGAGGTAAGGACAGGATTAAGGTAGATATCGGTGGCAAAGACTGGAAAGGTTATTTGGGTGAGATTGTCAGAAATGAAAACTCGTCTTACTTACGGATGGTGGGAAAAATGAGAGAGTTGGGCGTAGAAAGGCCAGAAGATGTATAGCTTGTTCTGTGCCCGGACTGGGTTTCCCCTGCTTGGATCGAGTGAGAGGACCTTGATTGACTTCGGTAAGGGCTGCCGTGACCCATTCTGCAACACGGTCTGCGTAAGGGTGCTGCAATAAGGGTGTGGGAGGTGACGCGAGGACATCTTTTACAAGGTCAGATGCCCTTTTACGGACTTTAGGGCGAGGGTCGAGACAGAGTTGCAATATAGATGCAAATGCTTGACGAACATCCCTTAGCTCGAGCTGAGAGCGATCAAGGGAAGTGAGTATTGCATGATATAGCGATAGTTGAGATCGAAGAGGTGGTGCATGTGTGAGAAGGGATGGAAACAATGGTGCAGTTAAGGATAAAACAGTTGGTAGGTTGGATCGAAGAACTGGCTGTGACACAAATGGGGCAATCGTCGCCAGTAGATATAGCAAAGCTGGGAGAATATCCCCGTCACCCATTTCGACATTTTGTTTTTGAATGTTCCCATCCAGCGTCGTCAAAAGTAGGGCGAAGTACGCTGTTGCTGTCTGTTCTGTCTTCTGCTCCTCGATGGTAGATTCTAAAGCAAGTAAGAGAGTGGCAGGTGTCTTCTGGTGGGGAAGTGATGATAGTGTGTGTGGCCGTATCTTCTCAAGTGCCCGTTGCATCTTGGAGGAAGAGCTGAGTTGCCTGAGGTTGCCTGAAGTATGTCGCACGGCGTGCAAAGAGCAAAAAAATGTCACACTAGGTGTGACGTCACGGAGGTCCGCGGTCCGGGATCCCGATCCAGTCGACTTTGTGAGTTGACGGAGCTTGGTCTTTTCCATTTAGCATTCTATGCATGCATGCAATTTATATAATAATATCTTGATCTACTACTGTACGAGGATGTTGTCCGCAAGGCGTCCATGCCACTATAGCTCCCTATTCGTACTTCGGCCTTTTCGGCCGATGCTGGGCTGAAGAATGCACCAATGTGGACCCACAACGATGAATAATCCACGTCATCGACCTGCCGTTCGATGGTTTGAATTTTCATTCCGATTAGCCAGCACCTGCGATCAACTATGCGTGATGAACCAGTCACTCCTTGGGCATACACATTAATCAGGTACCGTATGCTGGCAGATTTAAGGTTAGGTACTCATCGTACTGGGCCAGGCTCCTTTTCCGATTCGTACTCAAAATATTTTACGGGACCATCGTCATCGAGAATCCGAACTACATTCCCAGAACTGGAAAGCCATGGTAAGACTAGAATTGAGATCATTAGCATGGGTCGTTGACTGATCTGGTTTAGCATTGTCTGCGCGAACCATAGCAACTCACTTACCGATGCATTGTAAGTTTTAAACGTCTCTGGAACCGAACCGTCTTTCAATCTGCTTAGACTGCTAGTGACATCTATCCATCCAAGCGTACGAAGCCTCACTAATACCACAGCGGCGCATCGTGTCATTGACGTCTGTTCCCAGATACGCAATATGCTGCGGCTCACGGCCAAGTCCACCCAATTTGGCCGTCGCACCTTCACAAGCTGGCTCATCGAAGCTGCCGGTACAGTTCCCATCAAAAGGCGAAAGGATTTTCCTGAAGGCGACACGGACAATACTCAAGCCATGACGAAATTGGTAGAGGTGCGTCACACCTTTCTTTCCTTCAAACATCGGAGATGACCTTATATTATAGGCATTAGAGGCTGGCGATGCAGTTTGCTTGTTTCCTGAGGGTATGAGTAGGTGAGATCGTTGTTTTCAAGCAATGGCGTTGTTGAATCAAGAGGACAGATATCACCCGAGCATTGCCCCGCTCAAGACTGGAGGTACAAAACCTTTCAACCAGTTACGCATGTCATTGATATATTTTTATTCCAAGTTGCGCGCTTAGTATCAACTGTGCTCAGCAAACATCGTGACCAGCCTGATTTCGAGGTCTATGTTTTGAACTGCTCTATCACGTACATGTTCGTCTATGAACTACACTGTCTAGATTGTCTTTTCTAATTTCCCTACAGGCACCGCCAACATTTTCGTTCCGATGTTCTGGTAACGTTCCATCCTCCCATGAAGTTCACCCCCAAGGTTAGCTCGGCGTTCCATGCTCACCCACAGAGCTAGTCTGACACCCAAGCAGGACAATCCAGAGCTTTTAGAGCCTGTTGACTATACTCATATTCGTTCTGTGACCTCCGATATACATCGCCAAATCAGTTCTGGAACTTTTGACTCCCCTTCTTGGAACCTTATCAGAACAAGCAAACTTGCTGCCCGAATTTACGCCCCCCTTGGTACTCACATGAGCCTTGGTGATCATGTCCGCGTTGCAAGGACTTTCCTGGAAGCGTTTAAGTCTGCAGATTCCGGAACGACAGAAGGCGTTGCAGATCAGGAACAAGACAGTGAAGAGCTTTTGCCGCTTCTCAATGACTTGAAGGTGAGAGGACCTTCTACTCTGTCGCAGCGTTGTGATGGCCAACCTTCTATGTTTTAGTCGTATCAGGACAGATTGTCCCATTGGGGCATCAAGGATGATCGTATTAAACGACCGCTTCCCCGACATACCATCTTGTATCGTATGACAATACGATTTTCCTGGGCCTCGTTACTTCTTTCATTATCGTTTCCCGGTTTGCTTCTGTGGACTCCAGTCTTCTTGACCACATTTTACGCCGTCCACGAGTTCAAAAAAACTGGCCCCATCTTCGATACTTGGGACGAGATTGCGCAGTACAAGCTAGTATACGGATTAATTTCCGGGCTTGTGGTTTGGCTTTCCGTCGTCTTGATGACGCTTCCTATAGCGATTTTCACGTTCTTCGCCGTTCCGGGCTTGATGTGGATATCGTTGCGATGGATGGAAGATTCTATATCATCATTTCGTGCTTTCGCCGCTCTGTTTCGTTTGCTCTGGGTAGGGAAACCTACCTGGTTGGCGATGAAGGAGGTCAGGACGCAATTGCACGGAAGGGTCAAGGCGCTAGCAATTTCTCTTGAATTGCCACCAGACCCCGAAGCGTATTTTGCCAAGGCAGGTGGCAAGGAAAAAGGCAGCGTTGGAAGCTCATGGGATAGCAAGAGGCGGTATTTTTCTATCAGAAGAAGAAGAAAGAGGGACTGGAACGAGACTTTACGACTTTACGATAAGGTGGATTATCCGGACGAAGGAATATAGGCAACTCTGTAGAATCTAGTCGAGTTAGCTCAGATATACAGCTTTCCTTAGCGACGATTTTTTGTATTTATTATTGCCATTTGCAGAGTCATAGCTTTCTTGGGGTACGCATATAGATTTACGCCGGCAACTTGATTCTCACCGGTGCACGTGTCCAGAAAATAATTGAGCCATCAAAAATTTGCTTCTCTTCACTTGAGCCCGCATTGTCGAGGCGCACTCGTTAGCCCGACCCATCAAATTGCCGGATCCTTAGACTTGTACGACCACTCTTCTAATACCCTCATCATATTGTATTCTGTCAACGATCCCTCTGTAATTTTCACGACCCATACTCGCTCACCACGTCAATTACTCCATGTCTCCTGTAGCAATGCCAACACCTCTGGAGAATCCATTTACTCCTCTTATAGACAACCTTCGCACTGCGCCTACTGCACCAGGTTTGTCGTGCTAGCAGCTATACTCTCTAATTCTTTCTCAATATCGTCTAGATGCCAAGGGTGCTGCTGATAGAATAGCTCGGGAGGTAGCAAAGCATGGTTTGCAGTCTCTAGAGTAAGTTTTATTAACATCTCCGTCGTATTTATCCTTATCCTTATTGATCTTCATCATCAGAGACCACCACGTCCTACAAACTCTAAACGGTTTCGCGACCAACAAAAAGTCCGGTTATGAGCGAGAATCTGCAGCAATCGCCTTCCAATCTTTAGCTACTGTTCTAGGCGCAGGAGTCACACCTCTCCTTATCCCATCCCTTCCGATTATATTCGATCTTTACATGGACAAGGGTGACGTTGTTCGATCCGCTGCCGCCTCAGCTGTCAAGACTCTCTTAAAGCTATTTCCACCAGAAGCTGTACGAGAGGTGTACGGCGTATTGACCGTCATATTAGAAAATGGCAAATGGAGGACAAAGGTTGGAGTCCTAGATGCACTGCGATCATTCGTTGCTTCGGCGCGGGATGCTGTTGCTGCCGAATTAGGAACCGTATTACCAAAGGTCGAAAGTGCTATGCATGATACAAAGCAGGAGGTATGTTGATTGTGAAGGCTATTCTCCGCTCTGATAATGATGATCTTATAGGTGTCTACCGCCGCAATTAAATGTGCCACATCTTTGTGCACAACTCTGGCCAATCCCGATCTTGCTCCCCACATCCCCGTCCTCGTAAAGTGTATGTCAACGCCCGATTCAGTTCCAGCATGTATAAAAGCCCTGTCGTCAACCACGTTCGTTGCCGAAGTCACGGCACCAGCTTTGGCTGTTTTGGTTCCTCTCTTGATCCGGGCCTTGAACGACCGAAGCATGGAGGTTCAGAGACGTACCGTTGTCGTTATTGAAAATTTGGTGAAACTCGTTCGAGACCCACAAGTTGCCGCGCTGTATCTCAGTCCCCTCGTGGAAGGAACTCAGAAGATCGCAAAAGGAGCAGCGTTTCCTGAGGTGCGTTTTGTTCAGCGGAGCCTGTCCATATTGAAATTTACCAACGTCAGGTTCGCGCCTTCGGCGAAGCTGCACTCCAAACGCTGCTTAAGTCCGGAGCTTCCGCTGAAGGACCTCCGTCGCATCATCGGGATATTGAAGGAGAGACAGCTTCGGCTCTCGCAACCTTACTTAGCCTTCTACCCGAAGAACTTCGAAGCCCATCCTCTGCGCCCAACGGGCCTTTTGCCCCCAATTCGACGCTTTTGAGCCGCTCTCTCGACTTCGTTGCATCGTTGGTGGCCGACCTGGTTTACGAACGCCGATTCAAGGACAAGGATGCCTGGAACCGTTGCATCGGTGTGTACATGACTCCGTGGCTGAATATAGAGAAGGCCTCCGTCTTCGCCGAAGCTGTGTCGGAACATTTCTACGCCATAGAAAAGGTTAGTCCATGAAATGGCCAATTATTGTTGACTCACCGACCATATACCAGTCCAAATATGCTGTTGTTCAGACCGGAGATGAGGAAGGCGAAGTCCTATGTGACACCCTTTTCTCTCTTGCGTATGGTGCTTTGTTGTTACTTTCTCATACCACCCTCCGTCTTGTCAGGGGAAGACGTTATGGTATTCTCGGGACGAACGGGTCTGGAAAATCAACACTCATGAGGCAACTTCGGGACGCTAAAGTCGAGAACTTCCCTCCACAGGACCAGCTCCGCTGTGTCATGGTGGAACATTCTTTACAAGGAGAGGATGGTTCATTGTCTGTACTCGATTTCATTGCAGCAGGTTTGTCCTTCTTTCCTGCCCATGTGATCTTGCTTCTGACATCCTGTTACTGCCTTTGAAGACAAAGCATTGGTAGATGTTCCTCGTTCCAGAATACGGGATCAACTTTTAGAAGTAGGGTTTGATGATGCCCGACAAGCTGACACTGTGGGCGGACTTTCGGGAGGGTGGAAAATGAAGCTCGAACTTGCAAGGGCGATGTTATATAATGCAGACTTATTGCTGTTGGATGAGGTGACTGCTTCAGCTCTCGAACCTTCTCAGAATGTCCTGACGTCATCTTCCTCAGCCCACTAATCATGTTGGTGTCTGTCGTTTTGTGTGTCCCCTTATTCATTTTCTTAACCACAGTTGGATCGTGCCTCTGTTTTATGGCTGGAGAAATACCTTATAGCGCACGACAAGGTCACTTGTCTAATTATCAGTCACGACTCTGGGTATGTGCTATTATTTTCTAGACTATCGACCTCTTTTGAAAAAATGTGCTTAGTTTTCTGGATGACGTGACAACAGATATTATACACTACGAAAGCAAGAAGGTATTTCTGCAATTGGGGGTATTTATAATGTGTACTTACTACATTATTAGCTCGTTTATTACCCCGGAAACCTCTCTACCTTTGTCGAGCGACATCCCGAAGCCAAGTCTTATTACACCTTAGCAGCCACCTCTGTCAAATTCTCGTTTCCGCCTCCTGGTTCTTTAATGGGTGTTCGGAGCAATACTCGGGCTATATTGAAGATGGTCAACTGCACATTTACTTATCCTGGCCGCAGCACTCCCAGTCTCTACAACGTTAGCTGTGCGCTCTCCTTATCGAGGTCGGTTTTTTTCTTGCTACCGTTCACTCTATCTTATTGTCGTATAGTCGTGTTGGTATCGTGGGTCCCAACGGTGCTGGGAAGTCAACGCTAATCAAACTCTTAACGGTCTGGCCTGTTCACTCGAATCTAAATTTCATGGAGTCTGATCGCTGTTCTAGGGCGAAACTGTACCTCAAGAGGGAACTGTGTACAAACACCCGGCTCTTCGGGTTGGTTATGTATCACAGCATGCAACCCACCACATAGGTGATCGTGACCGTGGCTGTCGTATTGGGACTTTCTGACCACAATGCAGAACGTCACCTGGAAAAAACTCCGATCGGTTACATTCAATGGCGTTTCCAAGATGGGCATGACCGTATGGGCCGGTTCTTTACCTTTCTTTCGTGACCTGATGTGTTTCAGGTGAACTATTGGAGAAAACCACTCGTGTCCTGACCGATGCAGAAAAGCGAATCCTTGATACAGAATGGGTAGGAAAGGATGGGTCTAAACGCAAACTAGAGGTCTGCTATTCATGTCTTGTATCCAAGTGGCGTGATTCTCATTTCTTCATCGACAGCTTATCATGGGTCGACAAAAGCTGAAGAAGTCTTTCCAGTATGAAATCAAGTGGCGTGGCTTGGATCACAGATTTAATACCTGGGTTCCGCGTGACGACTTGATCAACAAAGGCTTTACTAAACTTATTCAACAATTTGACGACCTAGAGTCTTCACGAGAGGGTGCTGGTACTCGTGATACCGCCGCGCATCTGGTACGAAAGCACTTGGAAGACATTGGTTTGGATGGGGACATTGCTCAATACAATGAGATCTCTGGTCTATCTGGAGGTAAAGCGTTTGATCTTTACCAACAACATGCGAGTTGCTTACCGATGATCAGGGCAAAAGATTAAATTAGTGATCGCAGCATGCCTCTGGAATAACCCACAGGTATGTGGAAATTCTTGCTTTCGGTACAATCTCTTGATATGCTGCACATCAGATATGTATCTTGGACGAGCCGAGTAATTTCTTGGATCGTGAAGCGCTAGGTGGGCTGGCCATAGCGATTAGGGATTGGGCGGGTGCTGTAGTAAGTGCGGCGTTTTTGTTGCTATATCATAACCTGAGCTATTACAGGTTATCATTTCTCATAACCACGAGTTTGTCTCCGCCCTGTGTCAGTTCATTTCGTGCTGTAGGTATCATTGGAACACGCTGATTCCCTTCTGACAGGCCCGGAAATCTGGAACGTCGATGCTGGTCGTATGACTCAACAGGGAAAAGCTGCTATTGTTGAAGATGCTTTCCTTGATAAGAAAGGAAGTGGAACTAGCACGCCGGTCAGGTCCAGACATCAAACTCCGGCTGCTTCTGTTGCTGGAACCCCCGCCGGGAGCGGCGCTGAGGATGCGGGTAGCGGAAAAGCGACACCAGTCAAGAAGAAGAAGAAATTGACACGTAATCAGGTTAAGGCTCAGGAAGAGCGAAGGAGGCTTCGAAAACTGCATTGGTTGACGCACGGTGGAGCGAAGCCGGAGGATACCGATAGCGACGCATAAATTGTGCTGGTTCCTATTATAGATATTTCGATTCACATAGTACCCTTATAGATGATCATCTTACATGACTGTGGACGTGAACGCGAGCGAATCTTGTTGCCCATCGATGTCTAGTATAGTATTAATCTTCGGACCTCATTGTCTACCAAAGTTTCTGTGGCATGGATAACTGCAGTGCGCCAGCTGACAAATCAAGGCGCAGCGTGGACCGTGTGTACTTAGAGAAGCGATTTGATTCCCCGCCTCCCAACTTGTGGTTGGTGAGCATTTAAACTCATTTAAACAATGGCCGCCACGTATGGAGTTAAGCCTCATCATGGCCCTTTTTTTGAGAACAAATTTGGAACAATCATAGTGTGCATCTTTCAGATTCGCAGCAGATGAATATCAGATCTCCATCTGTCTCTTCCATTAAAAGTGGAAGTTGCCGTCACGGACTCAAAGTGGTTGGAAACCCAAGTAGTAATAGACAGGTGGGTGTGTGTAGTGCGCCAGCACTCGATCATTCAATAATATCTTAAAGTACATATATACGGTAAACTAAGGTGGTCCTATCGAAGGAAGCCCAGAGCGATGACATCCTCTCCGTGGAATATTAATGAATAGGTAATTATTAAAAACCGGATTCATAGATTAGGACTGCGGCTAGAAGATAGACTAAGGTGCCAAAGGAGCGGCTGTAACAATATTATAGGCCCAGGAAGAAAAAATAAGACGTCTTGAAAGAAAGCTGAGGATAATTACGGCTACTCAATATCCACGCGGCCACATTTGCCTCTGATCAGCGACCACGGCGTCTTGGCTTCGAGCACGGCGATGAGAGGACGAGTGTGAAGGGGAGCCGTGGGCGTCCGGTGGAGGAGAACGAGACATATACGACGAGCCCGACATGGGTGTGGTGCCCTCGTAGCCACTAGTGGACAGATGCGCCATGTCATCGACTAGGGGATCGCCCTGAGACGCCATAGCAAATGACTGGTGGGTACTCGACGACTGTCTGGTTTGTCTCATCGACTGTCTTTTATTTTGGAACCTGTAGAATTTTTGAGGGCTGGTAAGTCAAAGAACGATGATCGTAGCAGAAATAACACGAGTACCAAATCTGGACGCTTCTTGCAGACATATCCAATAATTTAGCCAACGCAAGGCGCTCTTCTGTTGACGGGAAAGCAGTGCGGGCATAGGTCTCATTGAGAATTTTGAGTTGTGCGGCGTCAGCACGTTTTCGTTTTTTCTTGATGGTTGGCGAGTCATCAGCGGAGGTTGGGGATACCGGTGGCGGAGTGTATGAGGGTGGTGGGACATGAGATAGATTTCGCCCATAGGGAGAGGACGAGCGCATGTCAGGCATGACTGTATGAGAATGAGAATGAGAACTCATCGGGACGTTTGCTGAATCGGCCATGGACATGCCGTATGCGTAGGAGCTAGATGCGTTCGACGGATAACCGTTATAGGTAACTGGATAAGATGCTGTCGGTGACCGAATATGACTGCCACCGTGCATGGTCGAAGACGCTGAGGGATAACCGGCATGTGGAGAAGTATTAAGGGGTGGTAATTTCCTGGAATCCACGGCTGTATCTGGGATCATGGGAGAAGTCCGAGATGAATACACCGGATACGTATGTTGAGCGCCGTATCGATTATCTTGGGTTTCATAATAGTCAAATGAAGACGCTGAGAACTCATATTTAGTACAAGGCTTAAAGTGAATTCAAAGACCCACCTCCACTATTTGGTTGCCACTGGCTGCTCGAGTATTGAGAAGTATAATCGTATCTTCCTGGAGAAGAACGTTGTTGAGGATACTGGTTAGAATACGCCACGGGAACTAATCAAAATCAGACAATAAATTTCTGTTGAAGATTTGAACACTCATAGACACAGACCTGGAAAACGTGAGGTTGGAAAAGCAGAAGAAAGAGGAGGTAGCACAGTTCGCCCACCCTGACCCGTCTGGAAAAAGCCGCCGCCTTGAGAGTCTCCCACAGGGGGACTCCTTGACCTGCCATAATAGCGATCCTCTTTGGGATTCGACATAAGTAGATAATATGAAGGATAGTTTAGTAGAAGAAGAGAAAGTCGGCGATATTACTGTGGCAAAAAGCGAGGATGACCCCGAGTTATATACGAAAAAACACGCGTGTCTACGCAGGCCGCTGTGAGCGACCAGAGGCGATGCAAGAATGTAAATAAATCAGGAACCAGACAACGAGGGAGACATGTACAAGAAAGGCCAATTACACGAGGCGGGGCGTAGCTGGGCAAAGGGAAGGGGCACGCGTTGGAGAGTGCAGATCTAGGACCAGTGTGTGTAAAGAAACAAGTGGTTTCAACGACGTTGAGGGCGAGAGGTATGGAACAAAGTACCCTCACAGCTTATTGTAGAAGGCGCAGTGGACGATCAAGGTTCGCAGGGATAATGGAACGGAGCTCTAAAAAATAATAAGCCGTAGACAAGCTGTGGGCAGGTATACCTAGTAACACCGAAAGAACACGCCCCGGCAGCACGAATTGTAGGTTACATATATGTCAGAACAGGGAAATGAAATCAGCGTGGGTGTCGGCTGAACTGAGAGGGATTTTATCTCAAAAATCATTGCCAAAACTACTATATCAAGTTCCCATCGCAGATTTGCGCCTGAAGGACTATTTGTAAGAAGTGGATTGCCGTACGTACTATTATTCTCTCTGTGGCATGCCGTGATGGCAGACCGGAAAAAGGGCTTGGACCGTCCGCAAGCCGTGTCTTCGCCCCGATGATGAGAATACGACCAAGATCAAATGATCGGAGCTAGTTCGCGTTACATACAAATGAAAGAGATCGAGTTCAAGGGCAGGGAAGTGAGAATACAGGCAGCGCTGCAGAATGAAGTGGGGGCATGCCGTAGCCAAGATACTGGCGAGCCAAAAGAAGAGATACCAGGCAACGGAAACAAGCGAGGCGTGATGTCTAAGCGCACGCGAAGATCGGTAGCGAAACGGTGACGAACCCAGTTGCCCTCTTGAAAATGTGTTTTTTGAAACGAACATGAGGGGGTGACTATTGAAGATATAGTAGGTAATCAGAAATGCCACGTGGAAGGCAGAGCACCATATCGGGACTGCTTTGGCGTCTCTCCGACTGTCGTCAAAGCACTCTTTCTGCTACGGCCTTGCCAATCCCAATGGCTTCTCGACGTCCCCTACCGACGCCGCCAACACCGCCGTTGGGATTCAAGTACAATCAGTATACCCTCTCCAGGCCAACAGACATGTATCCCCCAGGAAACCCCTATTATTCGCCCTACTATAGTCCTGATGCTTACGGTGAACCTACTACCACTTTACCAGGGGGGACCCTGCTTCACAAGGGCTTCTATGATCTCTTATCTATGATACCTACCCCGTCGTCACCGTCCCGATTATTGCAACAGTGGACTACTCAGGCCCCCGAGCCTGTGGTTGCGGGGCCGCGATACGAGCACATAGGTTCTGGTCCTATGCCGGCAAACAGCCCCCCTCAAAGTCCCCCAGTGTCACCCAAGAAGGGCCGCAGAATTAGCAAGGACATGGTGTCGCGTCCAACGGGCTTTGTGTATGTCACGCTCGACCGATATTGCCGTATCAACACTCATCTCTATTGTTACAGCCACCTCGTACACGCCTCAAATGCTGATCAGGCCGAGGCTTTGCTGACGCGGTGGGGGCCTGACGGACTAGGCAAGCTGGGAGGTCAGGCTTCCGTGCTCTCTACGCACCAAAACGCAATCAAATTCTAATGCAATGTATCCTAGATCCCCGCTGGGCAAACCCCATTAAGAACCGAATCCGTCATAACAACGATGCGCGGCCCGTCAATGAGGTAGGCAGCCCTGTGCAACCATCTCAGAGTACCAGCAAAATAATCGACGCCGGTGCCCTTGGTCCTCTTCGCGTCGTCAACGGCATGAGCACAACGACTTCTTCAACCCTGACCACTGCGGCACGAGAGAATGTTTCTGTGTCTCCGGCTGAGGGCCTTCCTGGCCGTCCTGGGAACTCCACAATACGCTGGGGAGGCGGTCTTGTTACACATCCCGAGGAACAGCATGAACATGAGCTTCTTCCGGGGAAAGATCTTCCCGAGACGCCTTCAGTGCCTAAACCTATCACACCGTCTTTGGCCACTTTGGAAAAGGCCGTCTCTGCTCGCATCTATTTTGAAAATCTCTATTTTCTGTTGTTTCGTCATACACCTTCTCGAGAACAGAGACGATTGGCTATGGAGAGAGATATGATGGATATGCAACTCAGCAGTGCTCAGAAGGAAATTTTGCGTGCCCGCTGGCGTCAGAATGAGACTGATTACTTGCGAGAGAAGAGACAAAAAGTTGATGTCACAGCGTTCACAACACTGAAGACTATTGGACACGGTTATTCATTTTTTTCGTTCCACTGTCGCCTGCGTTTACCAGTCTTCTTTTTGTCAACAGGCGCTTTTGGAGTGGTCTCTCTTGTCAAAGAACGGTCCACAGGCCAACTATATGCCATGAAACAGGTTTCAACAATGTCCCGTACTTTCCTTTGAGCCGCTGGCTGATTCTTCTGTAGCTGCGGAAGACAGATATGTTACGCAAAGGGCAGGAAGGTCATGTCCGCGCTGAGCGTGACATACTCAAGTCTGCTTCCCTAGTTGCTTCTCCCGGAGGCGCGGAGTGGATCGTCAGACTCCACTATAGCTTCCAAGATCGTGATAATCTGTACCTTGTATGTTATTTGTTCGACCAAGTTGGCATAGCTGACTCAGGTGACTGTTCACTGAACTTCTTTCATTTCAATATTTTGCACGTCAATCTTCCGGTTTCATCCTTGTTATTACCGCTCTAGGTTTTGGAGTATATGGGAGGTGGTGACCTTCTTAACTTGTTGATTGAACGGGACATATTTGAGGAGGAATTCACTCGGTTTTACGTTGCCGAGGAAAGTTCTTCAGCTCCCGCCTGATCTCATTATAAGCTAACCATATATCCTACCACTTCCCAGATGATTCTAGCCATCGAATCGTGCCATAAACATGGATTCATTCACCGTGATATTAAGCCAGACGTATGTCCTTTTCCAGATCTTGCCACTCATTCGATGCTTCTTCGTTCCCAGAATTTTTTGTTCGATCCCGAAGGTCATATCAAATTGAGTGATTTTGGTTTAGCGTCAGTCAGATATCGTCAAATAGCGTCCGTCTACTGATACCCCCAAACTTTAGGACTGATCTCCATTGGGCCCACGACACTTCTTGTACATCTAGTCTACTTTGGTAAGTTCTAACTGATCCTTATCTCCTTTTCAGATTATGAACAGCAACGTTTACATCTACTACATAAACACGGGATTGATTTAGAGGATACTAACGGAATTGCTGATGGGCGAAAGACAAAGCGCATGAATCGCAAGGATGTAGAACTACTGATGGGAGGAGAAGGCGAAGGAGGACTCTTCACGTGGAGAGAGAGAAATCGGAGAAAGGTATCTTGCAAAACTATGTCCCTTTGCATAACTAAGTTCTCCCTCCTTAGCTGGCGTATTCTGTGTACGTTCATTCCCTTACCCCTCGATCAACTTTCTGGAATAATAACAATCTAGCTGTGGTACGAACTCGTATAGTAAGATCACTTTTCGCTACAATGTACTCGGGATTTAACCGGCTTTCTACGCTTCAGTGTCTCCCGAGGTAATTCGCGGGCACGGTTATTCATACTCCTGTGATTGGTGGAGCCTTGGCGTTATCATGTACGAATGTCTTTATGGGTGCGTGAGCGGCTCCATATGGTTGAACCAATAATCTTAGACGTCACGTCCCAGTCGACCCCCGTTCGTTAGCAACTCGGTAGGTTCGAGCTCGTCCAAAGACGACTCTCTCTAACACGTATTTTCTAGCGTCATATTACCAGGCAGAAGATTTTAAATTGGAAACAAACGTTGCGCTTCCCGTCACGACCCCATGTGTCTCGTGAGGGAGTGGATTTGATGACGCAACTGCTTTGTGAACCCGAAGACCGTCTCGGGTCGCAAGCATCGGCGTCGGTTTCGAGACCCGACTCGCTCATTGTCCAGGCCAGGCGAAGTGGCTTCATGTCAGTAAGTGGAAATGTTGACGGAGCGGATCACATCAAAGTAATTTCCGTCCCTTGTCATCACGAAACAATCCTTATGGCCCTTGTAGGCCCATCCCTGGTTCCGGGGAATTGATTGGGCGAATATCCATCGCTATCAAGCACCATATCTTCCCGAGCTTCGGTATCCTGAGGACACTCGCCACTTTGAGGATGATATTCCTGCCGAGGTATAGTGCACAATCATACATCATTGCAACCATACTAATGGTGATTGTTTCAGCCACTCGAACCTGCTAATGGTGCACCCGCTGATGCTACCCGGGATCCTTTGCTTCGACATGAAGTTCACGGTGCCGAAATCTTGGACGTACGGAAGGCTCTTGCCTTTGCCGGATTCACTCACAAGAGTCCCCGGGCTATCAGCTACGTCCGAGCAGATAAGGCCTTCTACCCACAACCAGACACATACGGTCAAGAGCCTTCCAGAGGACGGTCGACTTTGCCTCAGCAAACGGTAGGGAGGGGTCGCGCCATTTCCATGTAATGTCTCTCCGCCGGCATTACTAGCCGGTTTCTCGCTCATCACCAATGATTATACCCTCGCCGACATCAGCTAATCTATCATAATATATATAGACGT
This sequence comes from Armillaria ostoyae, assembly GCA_902506015.1. Lineage (NCBI taxonomy): Eukaryota > Fungi > Basidiomycota > Agaricomycetes > Agaricales > Physalacriaceae > Armillaria > Armillaria ostoyae. The sequence goes on from LR732082.1 coordinate 2,303,555, forward strand.
GTTTATCTTTTTCCTGATCCTGTAAACACCACGACCACGAAATGAACGAACTTATGAGTGCGATGGTTGTAATGATAATGACATGAATGATACAGGTAGTCTAACAATACTTGCCTATAATACAGCGGACGAGGACGTTTGAATTCGGCAATAAATAAGTGGAAGGAGCGGCGTCGCCAACATGCAAACCTCGAATAAATAGATGCAATAAATGATGGTCACTGGCGGTGAGTGAGACTGGTATTGTGAGTCGAATAATAAATAGTGATGCGGAAGGAGAGGATGCGTAAAATGATTGTCGTGGAGCTCAATCTAGCTCCAAAGCCCAAAGGAAATAAGTGTGCGATACGCTGAACATCATTTTATTTCAGGTGACGACGAGTTCGTTTCTCTGGTCGCAACTGATCATCGGTTTCATCGAAATCATCAGATGAGACGCTGCGACTTCTCCGAGAACTTGTGGTACTTGACGCAGATGCACTGCTGTCCCGGCGATGCAACCAGTGTGATTGAGGCGGCGCTACAGATGGCGTGCTGGAGGACTGTGACGCGTGCGATGACGATGACTGAGGGGGTGATATTATCTCGCTACCTTCATCACTAGAGAGCTCCTGCTGTCTCGAGGGAGTCTGGGTGTGGACGCGAGCGTGTCTACGCATATTGCTGAGGACACTGAAGCTCCTCCCGCAGCTTTCAACAGGGCAGACAAAAGCTTGCGAACGCAGAGTCAGTAGATGTGAGATAGTATTGGCAACAAGTAGTACATACGTTTTTCCCCCGTATGACTATTGATGTGGATCTGGAAGAACGCAAGTTCAGTGCATACCCAGGAGTCGAAGGACATTAGAACATACTTTGAGACTACTGGGGCGGTTAAAGCCCTTGCCACAGTAGGTGCATTCGTACTTGGAAGCAGACGCACCCATTAGTTCTTCATCTCTTTCAGGTGGGCGTCCGAATGAGGGTCCTACATCGCGGTATCGAGCTGTTGGCGTAGGATCATCGTCATCGGCCCTGCTTCTGTCCACTGTAGTCGATATTGCCCACGGACGTGGGGGATGAGAACTACCGGGTACGCGAGGAGGGAAATCCGATGGCGGATAGCTAGCCGATGGACGTTGATCTAAAGAATAACGAGCCGGAATCTCGCGAGAAGGATGGCAATTAGCTAGAAGTCTGTCTTCCGTCGGTTGTCGACTAAAATGATCACGTTGTGCGTCGGAAAAGCGCATCCCGGAACCATGGGGATAATCCATCTGTGGAACGGTGTTGCGATGAATGGGAAACCTGTTCGGAGCCGCAGTTGACGTCGAGGAACTCATGTAAGATGATGAACGAGCACCAAGAGATGGCCGATTGCCGTAGGTACTGTCAGAGGATCTACTTTTTGGAAATGCAGGCGTCGTGTACAATGATGTTGAACTCGATTCTTGATAATTGTAAAAAGTCGTTGGTGGGTCATGATAAGGTCGTGACGCAGGAGGAGCGTATTGAGCAGACAACTGGAAATTTAAAGGACCTTCAGGTATGAGGAGGACATTGTACGGCAACGTGACGTACCATGGGGTTGTGCCCAGTGTTGTATGGAACCCCCGGCCCAGGATAGCTCGATGTATGAGGGGGGACTTGATCATCATCACTCATACTAAGGCGTGCCAAGGTCAAAGGGGGTGAGTCGTGAGGAGCTCTCGCGGACCGAGACAGCTCGTCTGTTTCTACGATTACAAAGGGACCTTCAGAGGAGCTAGAGGCTCACCTCCAAAGAGATCGCGGATTGGCGGGAGAGTAGGACGATCCCTTGAACGCCTCTCCTTGCCAGATGAATACGACATGGATATGGAAACGGGAGGGAAGGAAGAGGGAAGGAGGTAGTGAAATTCAATAAAGAGAACAATTTATTACAGGTACTGTGTCACACCGTAGTGCCTGATTCCCCAGTCGGTGCAGTCAAGATATTTTGACCTCGGTATCCAAGCCCGCTTCGCAGTAGCCAAGTGGGGTGATTGGAGTTACCACACAGCCGACCGAACGTGAACTTTCAGACCACACTTGTACCGCATTCTTGTTCATCGTTGATATGCACTGTCTTTATGCGTAGAAAGCGGCAAGCGAGGGGAAGAGGGAATTAACCTGCTAGCTCAGTCCACTGCTTACACTTTGGGTTCTTGAACCTGAAGATCTCGACAAGGCTGCAACGACAGCACGTGGTCGTGAGTTTCAGGTTTTGCGTCCCGAAAAACCTATGATAGGAGGGTCGGTAATCCCTGGTATTTCACAGAGTGACGATCGATCCATGTTTCGATTATTTCAATCTATGAGGACAATTCAATGACCTTTCCTTTCGGACTTCGCAGCTCGGTTCAGCATGGAATGATGAGAGTTCTGAGTAAGCTCCGAAAGAAAGAGGAATACATCATCCTACGACGATCTGTAAATTTATATCTCCATGCCAGGAGACTGCTATTACTTCAAAGAAACTTGTTGTGTTGAAAACTCGAATATTTGATTGCAAGACCTAAGAAAAGACTCACGTAGATGTAGATCAAGGACGGAAAGCTGTACTCACTCATTATCAGGCCAAGTTCATAAATCTAGTGATCATAGTGACCATTTGAGATCACATCAGCCCATGTAACCCACCGATGTTATAAATGGCAGAGTGCCGGTAGCGTCCAAACAGATCATTAGGCTAGTTTTCTATGTTTCCCGTTTTCTCACCGCCCTGATTTAAAGGTTTCGCGTGATCCTCGACACTCAGACGTGACAGAAAATGTTGAGAGTAGGGCTGGAAGTGGTCGTCGAAACAAGAAAGGGTAGCCGGCCGCCGCCGATCTGTCACCGGTAAATCGGAACCCAGGACCAGACACTACTGCAGCATTGGAGTCAGGACGTCTGGCCATTATGCCAGGAACTGCCCTGGAAGCGATGTTGATTTGGATATTTTAGATCAGGGACCGACGGGATGACCCTGCTCAGGATTCATGACCAGTGCTGTGCACCAGAAGACATCACTTCAGAAGTTGAGAAAGTAGTCTGCCGCGACCATTCGCTTAATCCGGTTTACTGGCTGTGCTGCAAAATCATTGTGAATCAGTCATTTTAAGACCGGCAGCATGGAACCATACCCATATGTCGCGTTGGGCGAATGTTGAACACCATTATGGATGGAGCCCACAACGAGTGAAATATTTGAGGAGACACCAGATTGTGAGAGTATCTGGTTGCTAACAGGTCGGTTGCAGTCGATGAAATAACTTCATATCTTGATGAATCCAAGATGAATCGTTATCACCTACGCGTGACGTCATACATGTGATTGCCGGGCTCAGAAAATGAAAACTTAGAATTGATGAAAAGTACAAGTAACAGACCGCCGATTGCAGCGGTTGATTTCAATCTATCCAGGATCCCTAAAATTATCTGTGATTGTGGCATCGATAGTTAACTGTTGAAGCTGGTGCTTTAGTTGCTTAAGTAGCTGGATTTCCGATCTCGTGCCCTCGTCTGCTCTACGATTCCTGTTTCTGGAACACACGTTCGGACGGATAGGAACCAGTCGAACCACCCAAAGGAATTGCGTTCTGATAGAGTTCCATAGGTATGAAACCGATATAATGACGCCTAGTGCCAGCTCAGCGACGTCTCTTAAAATAAGAATGCGGTAACATGAGACGAACCCTCCAAAACCACCAACAAAATAGACACTCTGTTGAACAGTCAGTATTTCATCGTTCCATACTCTACGCTGCGTACTTCAGGATCAAATCTAGCCCAATAAGACTGGACACAACAACAATGAGATTGGTACATCAATCAGCTTCAATTAACTCACGAGATGTGCCCCTTCGTCATCGCCTGGTAACCATCTCTTGGCGTCAGGATGTTTCTCCAGGTAGCATTTCTTGATCTCCGTCAAATTGTCAACACCTTCAATATTCGTGAAGATTGTCACGTTCCCCAGCAATGACACCCGGGGTTTATGAGCGGCAGGTAACTCCGAGGTGATTGAGATAGAAACTAGATGCGAAGGGGAGGCCAATATGTTCCGACTGTGACGGGATATAGGTAAGAATAGAAGGGTGAGTGATCCATTAGAGAGGCAGCTGTTTTTGGTGTTGTTCGTCAAGACGCCTCTAAGTCGACGCAATGAAAAGCACTTTCTTTACCTGGCATAATACTCTTGCAAAGAGAAGGGGTAACCTGGAGGAGAGCGGTGTCAGACCGGAAGGGTTTCTTTCAGAACATGATTGACCGGGTAGTAATGGATCGTCAGGTGGAAAGACGGTAGCCATGGTTCCAACAGAAAGAGGGGATACATCCACAAGGCTTCGTGCTATGCGCGCTAAGGGGGCGAACTATCAATGATAGTGTAAGGGACACCCACTTGCTTCGTACCTGCATCTTCAACGGACTCATGAAATGTTGCCAACGCGCCAGTGGTACACAACAATAACAAGGAGAGTCGCATCGTCTATCTTATCTGATGTGCCGTATCTGCTATATCAAGTTTCGACTCCGATTCGGTAAAGTCCATCAGGCCCGGAACGGCCCGGATGAAAAACACGCGAAAAGCGCAATAATTTCATCTGCGTTACAGCATCACAGAATTCTCACCCTCTTGTGTGGGCGCCTCTAATACTGGATACATGTTGTTTGTAAGTCGGAGCAGCACCAGTAAGCGTCGGAGAATTACACTCTCCGGCCGTTACCATTTCCAAGAAACTTCTCTGCAGCCTCTAAGAACAACACGGGAATTATGGGCTTGGTGTAGGCCGAAGTAGGGCAAAGAATTGTTTCCTGCTCCGCCTTCTCGACGTGGCGGGCTCGTTCGGGCATAGGAACTAAAGTGGAGGCGGTTTTATCTCCCGCCGCGACCGTGAAATCCCGCTCAATCCGGCTGATAGGCTCAGTCATGCAGATTGGTAACAAGATAGATCACAAAATTTTGCTTCGGGCAAAACCTGACACATAGGTCAATACATGAGGAGAAATGCTGACCATAGGGAATATCTTACATGCTGATCTTCAGTGCGACTCAGGTACGCGCCTGATGGGGGGACTTGTTCTGCAGTGGAAAATCCATTGACGAGCGGACGGCCGAGTCTCGAACACTAGTAGAATGATGGAAGCAAGAGGATCAACCATCTCCGATATATATGGTGCGGCGTCATCTTAAATACGTTGACGACCACAAACCTACATCCCCATGGAGTCCTCACAGGCTCTAGTATGTCAATAGCACACAAATCGAAAGTTTCGAAACACCCGTTATCTTTGCGATTGGTGGTGTTGGTGGTGGTTTGGAATCTGTCATTGTCGCAGTAAATTTGAAAACTATAACCTGGCAACACCTCGTTTCGACCACCAGCCCTTCATCTGAGAAAAGAGGGACGGGAAAGCGCGGCGCACTCTCGAGTTTGGTTATGGATGACCAAATAGACAAAAAGACTCACCTTTTCAGCGCCGGGTGTCAAGTTGACTAATGAGATCTTTTGCAACCGACAGGGCAAAGTATGTTAAGCATTGATTGACCTCCAGTAGATGAGAATGCGGCGCGGGGCAAGAAGACTTGACAGAAGATGGACAGCAGGAAAAGTGATGGGGAACGAATGGTTTAGTGCGTTTATTAAGTGATGACAGAGGTGAACGACCAAATAAGGCGTAGATCTAGACATATGAGCTAAATGACTCATTCCTTTTGGTGTAAAGCGGTTTTCAAGTCGGCAGTTTTCGTTAGTAGGACATGCGGTACCTGAAGTTCTGAGGCAATTATTCCGTGCGTTGCGACGGTCTCGGGCTATTGCTTGCTCAACAAGCAGCATGTCTGTAGTCAGTCTATGCGGCATGCCGCATCTTGCATTGTTGTAGTCCTAGTGTCCGCGTGTTGGATGTTGCCTGGATGAAATTCTGTCAGCCATTGGGTATAGATGATGAGTTGGACGCCAAGTTTGATGATGAGGAACTTTAGTCGGAGGGCCTAAACAGATTTGACCTGACCTAAACCCTTTCTGCTAATAGTATTAAAGGACGGGGTTGAACAACTTGAACGGTGATGACACTGATCAGTGATGTTGATGAAACCAAGACACTCACGTGATACTTCCTATTTATAGGAAATCGCCGGTCGGCGGTTGCATCTTGACTTTTTTCAGCAACTCAACATTCGGATTGGAACCGCAACTTTAGCTGTTTACGGACCTAGGTAAGCATATTATTGTCGCTTTGTCGACCTTAATTTACAAGCCCAAAAAAATCTATACAGTAGATCACGGTCTACGACGGTGGTTTCAGCAACGTTGACATGATCAGTCCGAATCATATTTATACCGATGTCCTGTCATTTCGCAATTACGGATAGCATGAGGAGCCGCCAATGGCCTGAACCTCTGAACTGCCCGTTCTGAGTCCAAGTCAATGGCCATCTCCGACACAGTTAGACGGTAATCACATATGATCCCATGCTGATGAGCGGATAGCACGGTGGTCACTACGCCTGAACAGGAAGCTATTGCCAGCGACGAAGGGTAGCGCGCGACACACACAACAGAAAGGCAGTGCCTTGATTTTACATCTGTGAAACTCCAAGGATCTGAGATGAGGGGCTAGTTCTCCTTCCCTCCCTGATCTTAGGCTCCTCCTTAGATAATGTTATTTGCTATCCAAAACGCACCTGGTCAAGCTTTACAACATACAGACATCGGCTGCGCACAAACAAACAGACTAACTTTCTTTAGGACAACCGACCAACACGCGCAATTTGTTCTGCTCCTGGGGGGCCTTTCTAAACCAGATCATCAGGCACCAATGAACGCGACTTGGCAGTGTGGCTCTAATTCTGCCTCTGTTACCCTCCTTCCTAACTAGTCGTTGCACATCCTTTGGAAACCCATAAACAGCTCTATCAATTCCCAAGTCTGCATGCGCTCTTTCTGTCGACCATGGGTGACTATCCTTACTACCGTGGACACAACACCGGCCATTCAGCTGAGCAGCGGCCTGGCGAGGAGTATTCTTCCAGCAATATGACCGGGTATCCTTCGACCTCCTACGTTCCTGCGCCTCAGGATTATAACCCAGCTCTTGGTGGCGTCAGCCGGCGTCCTGATGCATCATATTCGCATTCCGGTGGACATTATTCTTCTCCGAATCAGTCCTACGCTCAACCCACTGGCACAAATGGCTTAAGCCACCATCGATCGAGCTACCCCACAGTGCCTGATCCCTCCCCGCCGGCTCCTATGGGGCGAAGTTCGCATGAATATCATTCCAGTCATGCATCACCACCACCACAATCGCCAACCCACCCATCCCATGGTTACTCCCACCACCATGCCGGCTCTTCTTCCTATCCTCCTCATTCTCCTGCATATGTTCCGTACCCCCAGCCTTACGGTCAATCCCATTACGGTCAGGAGTCGATGATGGTTCATTCTCCTACATACGACATGTCCATGTCCTCGTCACCTCCCTTTTCCTCCGAATACGCTATGTCTCTTCCCCGCGCATTTGGCTGTGACATGTGCTCCCTATCATTCCATCGACAGCACGATTTGAAGCGTCACGAAAAGACCCATTCTGGTTCAAAACCCTACACTTGCAATGGTGGTTGCGGGAAAACCTTTACGAGAAAGGACGCGTTGAAACGTCATCAGGTGCGGTCCTTCATCGGCTTTTGGATACACTCGCTCAGACTTTTACTAGCTCGTTAAAAAATGTGGCACATTTGACGACAACATGATATAAATTAGAAGACGGTGGGAAGGATGGAGGCCAGTGCTTCTCTGATTCATCGACAGTACTTCCTCCTGCATAAAGCCACCTGCTGTTGAAGCCAGCGGCATTTCAACCACTCGAGGCCTGGGAATAAATTCAAATAATACTGTATCAGTTTTTCTGTACTAATAGCCATCGATCTCACATACGAAATATCGAGACTGTAGAATCTCAGAGCCAAGACTTGGCATCAAGCTCCTGAAACCGCCTTTTCAAGAATCCACGCATCGTGGGGAGCAATCTTTTTGTAATAGTCTTTGTGAATCCCGGCTTCCTGAAAGCCGTGTCGCTCGTAGAACTTCTTCGCGTCACCATTAGATATTTGGACATGGAGATATATTTTATCGATTTTCGGTTGATGATGAGATGATGCAGCACGAAGGACGAGTTCGAGACTCTCAGAGCCCAGCTTTCTTGAGCGGTAAGGCTATTTCGGTCAATGACTCAGCATACATGGAGCAATGTATTAACTCACTGCAAGAATACCCATCGTCATGAGATAGAGGTGTGTCTGATCTCCTTTGGTTTCCAAACGACAGCAGATCGTGCCGACTGTATAATCAGCTTCAGCACCGCCATTTACAGACAGCCCAAACGATAACGAACCTGGGACGTCATTATAGTACACTAAAAGGCTTAGTTAACGTTTCCAATACCGGGCGCAATGGAGACCAATCGGACCAGAGAAAAAACTAACCAAGCTTACAAAATTCCTCGTAATCAGGATTCAATATGTCGTTGTAGAATTTTTCCGAGTATTTGATGGGAAACAACACAGAGTTCAGCTTCCTAACTGTTCCCAAGTTATTCGGGGTCAAGGAGGCGAATGAAATACGAGAATTTGGTGTTGCACTGGACATCGACTATGGAAGTAAAACAGCAGGTTGGTCCGTCGGCTGTTGCCGTTTCGATCAGTTTCCCCGATCCCCCTGTCGGACCTTCAATTGGGCGCGCCGGCCTGGGGTTCACGTTCATCTTGAGCGCCTTTCAAGGAATTCGTCGTTGAACTGCGCCGCCGCAATGTTTTTTTTTTGAACAGATCATTTGTCACCGCCCTTGGAAACGTTGACAAGCTTACTCACCCTCCCGCGAGCTAAGACGGGAGACACATAGTTCGGAGCTATTATTTATCTCAGCATCTTAGTCAGCACTAACTTAGAATCGATTCCCTCCTGAGCCTAGTAGTTATGTCAAGAGATCCGTGGATCATAGGCATTTCACGGAAATCATACAGTTGAGATTCAGAGGTTGCATCTTGTATGACCTGGGTTAAGATGATGTTCCCCCGCCTAGTTACCTTCCGAGATTTTCGCATTTTCAGTCCATCAATAGGCCCCATCATCATCTGTGTGCCTTGGAGATGCGTCCATTGGGTGAAAAGTGTTTCAAAATTATCTAAAAAGACTAGAAAAGACCTCGTATCTTCTGATAGCTAGCGGGCAGTGTCTTATCAGCCCCACCGGATCGGCAGCGACATCGTGTGTGGTCTGCATACTGTATTGTATGTTTGATTGATATCATGTCTCTTTACCTTCGATACGCATGTACGCATGGATATGCATCGATCGCCAAACACGTCCTTTGCGGGAGAGTCGACCGTCGTACCCGACTGCAACATCAAGGAGAGACTTAGGTATGGTCGCCAAGACGTGCAGTGGTCGCGGCGCAGCACTAAACGACCAGAATCATATATAGATACTCATTGGTGGTCTGGAAATATACCAAGATTGATACATAGATATGTATATTGATATGCCAGAGCAAAGGATAGATGCAAACAAGACAGCGGTAGCGGTAGTTAGTGGATATGACAGGGTACAACACAAGAGTCAATGCGCGAGTTACAGTGAGTGTGGGTATACAAATGTAGGTCTGTAAGGGGATAGCTTCGATGCATCTATCAAACGGTTACGTTGACTAGAATTGTGCAGACTGAATCAAGACTTACAGACTGATATTGTATCAGGTGCCGTCATCTTGGACGTGTTGTGCCAGACTTAGTCTTTTCCTAGGCTTTCGTGGGGAGCGGTGCAGACGTTGAAGATAAACGTCCCCATAGCTACGGAATATACACGTCCCCTGTTCTTTATCGTGGTCCTCAAGCATTGCCCAAACACAATGCCACCTTGGTTTCTCCTCAGAGAATCTAAAAGCAAGTCCGAGATGTTTTTGATCCCATCTTAGATCATCCACGCGCCGATCGCCGTCAGGATTGTGCTTCCGCTGGAAAGCCTTGTCGGACAGAGTGACGAAGGCGCAATCGACGACAGTCAGGTCCAGGGATTCACCTTTAGCAAGGATATGTTCAAATAGAGGGTCAAAGTCGAGTTCCTTGGGCACGCCTGGGTGAGCGGGGTCATACCCATCGACGAGGATTTGAAAGGCGGTGTTATCACGGAAATCGAGAGTAAGACTTGGATGTCGAGGTGAACGTCGCGCCCGAATTAGAACTTTTCCGATCAATGTTTGAGGATGAACGCTGTAAGAGAGTATTAACGGGATCTATTGGCAGACTGTGGAGTACGAACCCGGGATGATCTAGGGCAACAGACACTGGCATGATGGAGATGAGAGAGAAAGGTGACGGCGTGGAAAGCAAACATGGACACACATCGCTGACATGGGTCTGGGCGCGTATCCAATTGCAAGCGTTGTCCATTGTCCGTCTCATACAGGCTGATACCGTTATAACGGCGGCTGTACTGGTATTATTTCGCCGGCATCGTCGACCTGGGCACGACCAGGACACCTTCTATACCGCCCTGCTTCCCCTGTGACCATCATGCAGACTCATTCTCGCCCAATGGGGCCACGCAGCTTTCGTTCTGCATCCCCAGCGCCGCCCGTGAATCCCCCAGCAACAGCGCCTCTCAATATTCGAAAGTCCAGGATGCCCGATTCCCTTTCACCGCCCCGTCTCGTTATCCCAAAGCCATCTTCTCCAAAACCAGTTATTCGTGTCGCCATTCCTGCTCCGAATGGCTCAGACAATAGTACCTCTGGCGATTCGCCTATTTACGATTACTATGGCGGCCCCCGTGTCGATATCAACACAAAGGCGCTTAATGGCCCCGATGACAAGACTATCCGTCCTGCTCCTGCCGACACCACTAGACCCGCTCTTACACAGAAACCCTCCGAGCCCATTGACGAAGTTCGCACTTTACTAACTGATCTTAAGATCAGAACAACCTCTTCCTCAGCATCTGATTTTCAGCCTGAGGACGATGCTATTCCTGCACAAAAATCACCATCTCTGCCTTGGTCCGATGATGTTCTTGAGCAGATCGCCTCACTTGGCGAGGGCGCCGGGGGCGCAGTTCATAAAGTAAAAGACAAAAGAACCGGCAAGATTATGGCTCGTAAGACCATAACCACCAGAGGAGCGCCCATGAAGCAATTACTACGCGAGCTATCCATCATATCATCCACAGAACACATCAACATCATTCTTTTCCACGGGGCATATATTTCTCCGTCCTCCAGCGAGGTCAAGATACTCATGGAGCTCGGCGAGGGTGGCAGTCTTGAAGCTGTCGGCAAACGGATCAAAGAAAGAGACGCTGTCGTCGGGGAGAAAATAGCTGGGCGTATCGCCGAAGGGGTGCGTATCCACCGCTCACGTACTGAATCTCAGTAATAGAGATCATTTAGGTTTTACAAGGACTTGCCTATCTGCACAGGAAGAAGACAATTCACAGAGACATCAAGCCATCGAACATTCTTCTCTCCCGGGAAGGGATCGTCAAACTCTGCGATTTCGGTGTCTCCGGAGAGTTGATAGATTCAATGGCTGGTACGTTTACCGGTACGAGCATGTACATGGCGGTGAGTGGTTGCTATAGTTATCATGCTCATCTTATTAATCATCGATTTCTAAGCCCGAACGAATCTGTGGCCATGAATACACCATACGATCCGATGTTTGGTCGACGGGTATATCGTTATTAGAACTGGTCCAAAACCGATTCCCTTTCCCTAACGACTTACCGCCGATCGAACTGATGATGTATATCACAACAGGCGAGGTGAGTCATTCGGCAGGTTATGAAGGTTATATTCTCATGTATATTCTTGTTAGCCCCCTCGCTTGGAAGACGGGGGTGGTTTACAGTGGAGTGATGACATGAAAGATTTCATCAAGGAAACGTACGTACACCAAATATCACGTTTTGTTATGATCTCAAGTGATCTGATTCAAGGTTGACGGTTGACGCGATGGCAAGACCAAAACCACAAGATATGCTGGAACATCGTTGGATCGTCGGTGTCATGAAGCAAGAAGTGCACATGGCGCGATGGATCCGACAAGTTTGGGGATGGCCAAAGTCGAGCCGGCGGTCCCGAGATCAGTTTAGTTCTTTCACGATGATGAGATGAGCGGCAAACTCACTGTTCAAAAAAGGACGAATTCGCGGCCGTCTTCTAGCCAACGAACGGATTCTTCCGGGGGGTCACCTGGAGGTTTAGATTCTTCTTCCAACACATCGTCAACGTAATATCGGACTGTAAGCTACCAAAGACCTTTTTCTTGGGCTTTCTGATGAGCTGTCTTTCAAGTGTATTCCATTTGGATATGTGCTTTCGAACTCTTTGGTTTTTCTCGTAGTCAAACGTCGATCATCTCATCCTGCATCTCGTCGTCTATAATCTTTTTTCTACTTTCTTAGGCCATGTTGTATATGGCTACAAGGGTTCTATGTAATTGTACAACTCGTCGTTTTCTGTTACCTTTTCACTTGATGATGCACTGCCCAACCGTAGATACAAACTCCCTAGCCACGCAATTGTTCCAATAACTCTGTTCCTGTGTCATTACATATAGCATATACTGCAAGGTTTCTAGTTTTAATTTTCCGCACAGCCAAGGAGCGCTTTGAGTGGCTGGTTCCATTATTCCATATGAACCTCGTCTTCCGGTGAATTTTAATCAATAATAAATGACCGAATCAATAAAACAGCTCGGGACTTGTAGAAATTGACGTAGCCAATATATTTGGAATTCAAGGTGAATTGGGGGCTATTGGGGGGAAGGGCCTCTCGAACCAAGCCCACGAGGCCTTATGACGCACTCAAGACCGGCGATTAGAAAGACGGATATTGAGCGAAGCCAAAAAAAAAGTCCGTGAATATCGTTCGAGAATTTTTCTTTTCTTGTAAAAGGGTTCTGACATCATCGGTGCCCCACTGTAGCACATGGAGAGGGTATATGGGTGGCCGTAAGCCTAGGAGGACGCAAGTGAGCCCGGGAACCAAGTGAAGTGCGTCAGTATTCCGCGAATGTTTAAACGAGCAGATCATATCAGGATCGTCGATCTCGAAGCCGGTATACCAACTGTAAAGTTACGCGTAAGTAGGCGGGTAGGGCTTAATTGACCTGGGCTTGCCAGCGCTAAACGACACCGGAGGCGGAATCTCGCACCCGGAGAGTCGTGTCCATCTTCAACCCCCAAAGCGAATTCTCCAGCCATGCGGCACTTTTTTTCCCTCTTATTATGTTGTATCATGTTATTACACAAATTCAGAGAATTTTCAGAGAATTAGTTGACTTTTGAACAGCCTCGCCACGCGAAACATGCAACCTCTCCGTGTAGGATCAAGGGTCGTTGGGTGGTCGTTGATAGTAAGGAAGTGGTTCTAGCGCAATTGGCCGTAACAGGGTTGGGTGGAAAGTGCGGATCCTATGAGCGGCGAGGGAGAATTGGGGAAATAAATGACGATGATGCGCTCTTTGTACCTGAGCGGCGCCGTATGGGTTTGGTTTGAAATTTTTTTGCTCTATAGCAAGCCGGATTTGACTAGTGAGAGTTCTGTCCGGACCCACATCGCACAACAATTGCATATGTATTTTTGATCGGCCAGGTAAGAGACCGATAAAATCTATGCTCCGTTGCGCAGAACTGGTCCGGCGAACATGATGAATAACTGCGTTGATAGAACGCAGAGAGTGTGCTGTGGGGGTGCTCGACGTTGATGGATTTTACGTTTGAACGGCGGCGACAGAGAACGCTGAATGTGGTCCTCGGCCAAAAAACGCGATATCCGGAGTGAAACCCCTCGGTGGATTTGTAGAGCGATGGGGTCCGTGGACATGCCGCGGTTTTGAGTTGCTCACGGCCTGGAGCGATGACTATTATTATGTACGGAGGGTACACCTTTACACGTCAAAATGTGCATGATTTGCATGCGAAAAGAATTTACGACATATAGAGGTCGAGAAATGTCGGGGACTCTACATTAATGACCCAGGGCGTGTGACCATTCTACGGATGATCTGTCCGAGTTGAATGCCGCGGTGTGTGGAGATACGACCCTGGGCTGCAGCTAGACTGTTTCGTTACTTGCTTCAAAGCTTTTTTTAATAAAGTATAAACAAACAAACAAATAAAATAATATCAAGGTAGAGGGAGGGTGCGTGAATTACCGGAATGAAAACGGAATTTGAAATTGATCGGGTTAGGCCGACGAGGGAATGCGCATCATTGGACTTGATCGACCTTCTTCGAAGCCCATAATGTTGGTGACCGTCCACCGTGCTGGCTCGGTAAAGTTTCAACGATGAGGCCCTGACAGAAAGAAGCCGGAATGCCTCACTCTTTCCGTCATGAAGGGGGAGGGAGGACATATCAGAAATATTGAACTGCATGGTGTATGGCGCGTTCTGACCATGTCTCCGTCACACGAGCGCCGACCCTTAGATCTCGGTGATCACCCCGGCTAGGCGTGACAGCCCAGGGCAGACCCAGCTCGTTTTGTACTTGATATAAAAACTTGACTACGATGCGTCGTACACAGCGCCTCGTATTAGCACCCCATTATTATGTCTTTGTACGTCCTTTCTCTGCCAGCTTGGTGCTGTCCGACTTACACCCGTGCAGCTCAGCACAGAACTACCTCCCCCCGCCCCCGACCCCCCAGTACTACCCGCCACACTCGCCGCCTCTCACCGACGCCCAGGCGCAGCGCAAACGGCCGAAATACACCCGTAGCAAGACGGGCTGCATGACTTGTCGCGTGAAGAAGATCAAGGTGCGTTAACTGCAGAAACCGGCGAGCTGGGGGGCTTGATATCGTCCATCCAGTGTGACGAGACGAAACCAAACTGCATGCGCTGCACACATGGGCAACGGGATGTGCGTTTCTCGCTAGATGGGTAGGAGTCGTTATTCATGGTTTTCTGCAGTGCACATGGCCGGACGGCGTTCCTCCACGGAAGAAACAGCCGGGGAGGAAGGACTCGTTCGACGGGAGACCCTCCACAGCGAGCTCCTCCGTATCCGAAGACTCCACAACACCGCCGACGCGGGACCCGACCCCTCCGCGGCGCACGGTGATAGATGTCGGGTTACCCCCCCTCGCCTCGCGACGCCACAAGTTCGTTTAGCGTTTACTCCGCGGCTTCAACAATGCTGAATTGACCATTGCTGTTAGCGATCCATATTTGCAGCTACCCCCGGTCATGTCCCCAGAATCAGACACACGTCGGCAATGGTGGGTTCTTTTTTGGTTTCGAGTTTCGCGTACCTGGGTGCTCAGTTTTTTTGTCTAACTAAGCGTGAGCGTGAGGTCTGGGTACGCGCCGGAGATGGGGATGGGGCAGGATATGAGTTGTTACCCCCGGTATGAGCAGCAGCAGCAGCAACAACAACAACAAGATGCGTATTCGTCGATGCAGTACCGGTCTGCTGGTCATGGCCATCATCGTCAGATGCCTGTTGCTCAGTGGAATACGTCCTCCAGTCTGATGCCTCCAGTTGAATCGTATGTGCGTACATGTTTTGCTTTGCTTTCTGGTCTGGATCTTGACATGTCGTAGTATCATTCAGCACACGACAGACACATGGTAGGCCAACACCATCGATATCAATGACATTGTCTATATATTATATATTATTCACCCCTGCTGTCCATAAACACTGCTTTGCTAGAATGAACATTTAATTAAACAACCTCTGCAAAGCCCATCCTTTGCGCGCCGACGTCCCAGACACTGTAGTAATGCTTGAGCAGACTCCCACCCACGAGTTCCAGGCCGTCAAAGGCGTTGATGAGGGTCTGGCATACGGTCGGGTCGTCGGCGAAGGGACCTACGCTGAGCTCGGAAGAGGGGATCGTGAGGTTGAACACGGACCCGTCTTGGGCGGTGAACGCGATGGAGATGGCGGCGGCGAGGGAGGGGATGCTGTCGCATGCGATGCCGTAGGTGCCGGCTTCTGAAGCGTGGGGAACAATGTCGGGGGAAATGAGCGCGTAGATCGCCTAATCAGGTGAGCGGGTGCATTCTTAGTAGGAGACGCGCTCATACCTCTGTTGTGTCCGTGGAGAAGAGCACGTTGCTGGTCCCACTGTCAAAGATGATGCTCCGCGTCGTTTGGAGCAGTGTCGTCGTTTTTCCGTTCACCGTAATTCCTGGGGATGGCAGCCGCCAGACACCGCTAGCAGGCTTTGGGAGCGACGCAAAGATGAGGTCACCTGCAGAGTATGAGCATAATCCGAGGACGAGCATAGTCTACGACCTTTGAATTTCGTTTCGTCGATCCCGCCCAGAGTTAGTTCCGCATTCCCAACTGCAAGTGGGGTCAAATACAAGCTGAATAGCGCTGCTGAAACGTTAGGCAAGAGTCGCGAGGGACACTATAGACGAACAAGGAAGCCCTTGGGCTACCAAACCGGCAAAGAGACCCGTAGCCTGTGCACCCATGCCTTGAATCCCGCTGAACGGATCGATGTCAAACTTGGGGGTCTGGTCTGTAATGAGGAACAGAGCTACGTTGGGGACCTCGAATCCTCCAATGGACACCGTGTCCGTCGCGCTTCGGAGCGTAAGTCTGTAGTTGGCGCCCACGACGGGGTCGACACCGACGCCCGTGGAAAAGGTGATGCTGCTGGTGCTTCCGCCATCGACAAAGGTGGAGCTATGGGTAGGGTCGAACTTGGCTTGGTTGCAGCTCCCACAGAGGGTACCTGAAGTTACGGTCGTAGGTTGGGAGTACAGATCGGACGAGCACGTACTAGCAAACTCAAGTGTCCGGCTGCCGGTGTCAAAGACGACCTGAGAGACAGTTGTGCATTGCCGACGAGTCTATTTATACAGAAGCTCACGGTTATTTCCTGTGGAGGCGTCCCGACTTGACAGATTCAGTCAAAAGAAACGTGGGCGGTGGCGTTTTCTTACTTGAGATGTTGCCAAACCATCTATCCAAGAGTCAGATAGGGGATTGGGTAACAAGAGGTAGACTTGCTGTAAATCTGTGCCCAAGAAGAAGTCATCGAGAGGAACGTTAGATGGGGTGAGGGCTCGACTGTTTAGGGTGATGGTACGTGAGGAGGCACCAGCGCAGAGAAGAAGGGACAGGAAGATGGAGAACATTGGGTATCGTCAAAGGCAGGTAGAAGCATATTTATTGGGTTCTACACATGTGGAGGAGCACACGGAGAGGGAGTCAAATGATGATGATCTATTTTTGGATAGACGTTGAAGATTATTCACTCAATCACAGACCACTCAGAAACAACTCCAAGAGGTACACCGTTGGACACCATCGCGCCGAAGCATCTTGCGGGCAAGTATGGTATCAGGCTGGATCCGGCGCTTTGCTGTCCGATCTTCGTCTTCTTGGGCATTGGGCGATAGTCGAATAAACTCGTCACGCCTGCACGTTGCACGACACGTAGGGGAAGATAAGAACGCGTACCATACGGTGAGCGGTGAATCTGCGGGGTCTTGGAACGAGCGTGGGAGAGAGGAAGACGCGTACCCAGAACTGGCCACCAAATTGGGGCAATCGTCGCCCAGACGGGTATACCGGATTGAAGGGCGTTGCCGATGACGCTGAGGATGCCGCCGACGATGCCATGGTGAACGTAGAACGGCCGGGAGTCGGGACCGAGTGTCTGCAGAGGGATGCATGTGATAAACGACGACGAGAACGGCGAGGTCGAGGATGCGCGATTATACCGACACCAAGGTTGATCATGTGCAATGCTGTAGTATGAGAGGAACACGTTCTCCGATCATCCTCTCACTGTCATCATGGGTATGTCCGTCTCCTCTATATCGCCGCTTAGCTAACCCTGCCTAGCATCTGCCGAAGAACTCGTATTCAACGACCCTCACAAGCCCCATCCCAACGCTCTCCTCGCATTTGGCAAGGTTCTTGGCCGTATCAAATTTGAGATTCTCAAATCGCGCAAGGACTGGGACAAGCATGAGCCCAAGATGTGGTCCAGGGCCCATGGCGTTAGTGATGATGACTTGACCGCCTTCAACTTGGAGGTACGCTTGCTTTATGGCCCGAGGCCCTGTCTTATTCTTCCACAGGAGGATCTTGTGCTTGTTCGCAGTGCACCCACCTCCTATGGCACCATCATCCTTGGAAAGATTCGCCTCCCAGCCATCAACGATGACCAAGGAGAGGGCTATATTCATGTTCGGTACGTTCACCTGCTGTTTAGTGTACTTCTTCGCTTGATAAGCCGTAGCATTCACGATCCCCCTGGTGGTTCTACGGATGACGTTATATTCCATTCCCTCTTTACCGATGAAGGAAACAAGAATGCTGATGGCCAGGCAACCACTTGGCGTGCTATTCAAACGAAAGATACTGTCCTGGAATTTTTCAACGAGTGATTTATTTGTACATGTACTACCATTTAACCACATATGATCGACCCTTCTAGCTTGCGCGGTGCGAAAAATCCGCTGACACAAATGGGACTCATCATTCGGCTTGTCAACGTGCGGTCCGTCGGGGTTTGCGGCCGATTGATGACTCGAATAATTGTGACTGTAAATGAATCCTGTGCTATTGCCGTGGTATGCCGACTGGGCAATCCCACGACCACGTCGACGCCGTTCATCGCTATACGCAGCCAATACGCAGCTAGAAATGCCGGGCCAAGTGTTGCCTCATGGGACGAGCACTGTCAGGCTCAACGTTGCCCAATCCGATGATCCGGGTCGCAAACCGCCTCGAGTCACCGAGTCAATAAGCATCATGTGACTATGTTTGGTGGCTGTGCCTTGAGTCAGATGGCGTGGAAAAAGGAAAGGGGCGCTGCTCGACCGACCGACTCCTCGCCATCGCTGCTACCGCCTTTCCTCATATTCTCACTGCCCTACCGTCTCAAGTTACAAGTCTTCCCATAATCTTCTAGCACAAAGTCTTATCGGATTTCGACAAGACTTTGTCATCGGATCGTCCCAAGTCTAGAAGACTTGGACATCCGCCTCTGACTATTTAGTCGCAATGTCCGCCACAGAAGTAGTCCGTATTTTCTCCCCGAACCAACCAATTCTTACCGCCATGCCAACTCTCGCCTCCGACTCTGTTTCTGACCGTACCCTAATTTCTGCCTCACCTAATGTCTACTCTACTTCCATCTGAATCCCTGTCTTTTCCAGCTTACTTCTCTTTCAACGTGCAGTATCAACCCTTCTCATCCCAATAACCACAAATTTCCATCATTTTTCCACCATTTTTACAACTCAATATCTCTATCAATTTTGGCGCCGGTCTATGCACTCCTCGATCCATTCTCTCGCCCACCGGGCCCCTCCTGCGACTCGCACCAGGGTTCGGTGGCAACCGTATGCTTCGATTCCATCTACCTCCTCCACTCCCCGCTCACCGCCGTCCACTCCCCCGGCGTCTCCGCTCACATCCGATCTAGACCGCCCACGCCACCCGAGCATCACCAACCCAAAGACAAAGTATGCCCTAGGATTAGTCGGTCAGTCTCTTTCCCTTGCCACCAGCCGCTTTTTTTGATCCAGGCGCCAGACCAAACTGTAAAAGCACTATGCGACATATGGCGCCCACAAGATATCCCACAAATTTATATTGCTTCTCGCGCTATATCAAACAGCGATCTTACTGTCCTGGTCATGCATCCCACTTTATCAGCCCCGATCACACCCACAAATATTTCCAAGCGAAACACACAACAGCTTCCCTCCCCCGTCACCCCAACATACGAGACGTCAGACGAATACCCTCCCATCCAATCGGACGGGCCCAACAAGACTCTTATCCCCCTCAAAGGCTTTGTCCACGAAGTCCTCCGTCGCTCCAAGACATCTGGAAGTGTATTACAAACAGCATTATGTTATCTCGCCGCTATCCGGCCCAACATCCTCGAGCTTGTCCAGCTGGAAAAAGCAGGTCAGGGCCCGAGAGGAGAGCCGGAATTGGCTGACAGGATCACCCCCGCGACTCAGGCCGAGCTCGAAATGGAGCTCGGCCTGAGTCTCGATACGCTTGTTGATCCTGGCAGCGATGCGATGGATACCGTAAAGATGTCCATGGAGGGTTCCGACGATATGTCGACCGACACACTGCCTGGTGATAACCATGAACACAAGACTGATTTACTCCCTGCTCCCTCCATGCCGTCCCCACTCCTCTGCCCCCGGCGGGCCTTCCTTGCCTCACTCATCCTTGCCTCCAAATTTATGCAGGACAAGTGCTACTCCAATCGCGCATGGGCCAAACTCTCTGGGCTGCAACCGAGAGAGATTAGCCGGTGCGAGCGTGCCTTGGGCGATGCGCTGGGCTGGCGGCTCTGGGTAGGCAAGACGCCACTTGGCGATCCTACCCCCGCCACCCGGCCTGTTGTGAGGTGTCGGAGCGAGAGCAATCTCACACTCTCTCCGCCGCCGTTTTTGAGTGATCAGACATTGACTCCGACTGCGAAACAACGGGGATTGAAGCGCTGCTCGACGCTTCCGGTAGAAGCATTTGGCGCTCGACTACTCGAGCCCCAAATGCTTTTGTTGGATAGCTCGCATGCTTCGGCCTCGTATGATATCCAAGTCGACGTCAATAATCATATTCCCGTTCATTCTCTTACCAGTCAGGTGAGCATTCTTCCCCGTTCACGAAACTGTCAATTACTAACCGGGCCGTGTAAGAACATGGCATCAAATTACACAAGTCCGCCCACACCCGGTCTCACGTACTCTCCCTCGTCGTCGTCATCGACGTCGTCTGGGGACAGGACGATCCAGATGTCGACCTTTTTGGACGACAACATGTCGGGCTCGTTCCAAGATTTGACCTGCAGTGTCGAGTCGTGGGACAAGGCTTCGGATGGGCTTGATGAGTCTGCCCCGTTCATCGAATTTTGTAGTACAAAACTTGGCGATCCGGTTCCGATTTACCCATGGAGTGCGCATACGTTGTGTGCGCAGTAGTATTAGAGGTTCTGTCTCATCTCGTCTCTTTTTCTGTACTTTTATTTCTCTCGTGTTTATATATGACTGACATACATGCGTTTTCTCCTTTTCTCTCTCTCCTCTTAAACCCGTGCGATACTTGTGACTTTTTGAACTTGGGCGACTTTCCTGCTGGGGGCTCGTTTGTATGCTTATTATGTACTTTTTTTTTTCAACAGTGTATATTGGTACGTAGGAATTGAACCACAAGTGTTTTACGGGACTCAATGTTGTACAGGATTGAGCTTTGTACCTGCCAGGTGATGAGCGGGTGACGATCGGGAAAGACAAGCAGCTGGCTTGACGGGGCCTTGGCCTAGCTTGACGTCTGGCGCGTCACAAATATTGTGACGTTCATAAAGGGGTCGCCCAAGGTCTACTTGACCTCTTACGCCCACAACGCTCAGCCTACATCGCCATGAAATCCATTCTTTTCCTCTTCTTCCTTCTTTCCTTTGCAAATTCTCACGGCGATTCATTATTCTCCCGTCGGCACTCTCGGCATATCCGCAGCATTCCTTCCGCGGAAAAGCCCCGCTGCGTCCCCCGCAAACATAGGGTACGTTTTTTCTGGTTACAGTCATGATTACTAGGATTTGACGAGGTTGTAGGACGCGCAAGTGCTAAGTCTGCAGAATGATGCTGTCCACACGAATACCTGTGGTCCGATTGGTGCAACTGGTATGTTCTCTTCACGGCACTCTGCACTAGGTTTGACGCGGTTAGATTCGACTACGGCTGCCTCGGGCAAGATGGGATGCATCGACTACTTCAACTGTGGTATCGAAGGCAGTGGATGGACGCCCCCGTACATGTCCATGGACCAAGTAGCTCCTCGTATGGCAGACTTGAGCGAGGCTATAAAGCAACACAATAGCCCGTTCAAACCCTGCGAGCCGTTTCTCCCGATCTTTCAGAAATGTGCTCAGACGTTTGGCGTTCCGTCGATACTCATAGCGTCGTTTGCTTTGCAAGAGGTATGTTCGGTTGGTCGTCCAGCGAGAGTTTTGCTCATCGACAGTCTACGTGTAATCCGTCTACTACTGGTGGGGCGGGTGAGGTGGGGCTTATGCAGTTGACTTCAGACAAGTGCCATGATGCGCCGAATGGAGATTGTTATGATCCCGTAAAGAGTCTTCCTGTTAATCGTTCATCTCCGTTCAGCTAACATGTCGTTTTGTAGGAGTTCAACATTTTGGCGGGCTGCAAGTACTTTTCGAAGCAGCTCGCTGCTAATAACGGCGATTTTCTTCTTACCTGTGGGAACTACAATGGCTGGTTCAAGGGAATGACCTATGTAGGCCATTTTTTGGGTCCTTTTTAGGTGGTGAATGACGATATCGGCAGGCCGATGCGACTGCTGCTGCAAACGGTTCCTGCTGCCGGTGCCAGAATAATCTTGACTAGTGCGTTTTTATTGTTGGGAATTTCTGTGCACTTTGACGAGCGTTCCCTCCAGCCTTCACCAGCTCTTGAATGGGTGGCTTCAAAACGTGAACGCCTACGACCAGAACCACCGTCTTGGAAAGTACTTCAATCTGGACAAGTGCCATTAAAGAGTAGCATTAGTTATACTTATTTCCTATATTATTGTTGTGGGCGGATATCCGGAATTTGACTAGTTCAAATGCGGTAAAGAGCGTGAGAAGGTCTCGACCTGTTAGACTATGAGCAGTACTTCGACTGGATCATCTGGACCCTCGACGCCTTCAACCTCCGCCTCGACGCCGCCGTCGTCTGCGCCGTCGCCTCACATAGCCTCCCTGAAGCTCTCCGACGAAGAAGTGTCTGACGCCGACAAGGCCCTGGCTGCCGATCTCAAATCCCAGGCCAACAAAGCCTTCACCAGTCCGTCAACTTTTTCCCGTTCCCCCGTGTGCAGCTGATCATTTCGACGCGTGGAATATGAACCTTTTTCATTAATTCTTTTGTTGCTGTTTTCATTTCTCAAGGCCATGATTTCACCACTGCTGCTCGTCTGTACACGGAGGCCATCGACAAGAACCCTCAAGAACCTACGTTATGGTGTAATAGGGCTTATGCTAGGATGAAACTCGAGGAGTTTGGGTACGCGCTGACGGACGCCTGTGGGTGTGGTTCTGTGACTCCCCTGAGGGCGTACACACTGACCTCGCCATCAGCCCATGCCATCCGCCTGGATCCCAAATACGCAAAAGCGTACTACAGGTAAGGCCTGGCCGCCAGTTGAAACAGCCACGAACCCCCACAAACGTAAACCCGTAGACGAGCAACATGCTACCTCCAAATCCTCCAGCCCCAAAAAGCCATCCCCGATTTCCGCAAAGTCATTGCTCTGGAACCCAAAAATGAAACTGTCCGTGCGCAGATGGTGTCTACGCAGAAGCTTATAAGGAAGATCGAGTTTGAAAAGGTGCGTTGTGGGCACGTTGGGTGGGGTTTCGGTTGCTGATGTGGGGTGGGGGTGTCAGGCCATCGAGGTGGAAGGGGAGAAGAGCGCCATTGAGAGATGCCATGAAATCATAGCTGAGGGTTCGAGGGGTTACCTTTCTGTCTGGTTATTGATATCTGATGATGACTCAGGCGGATGCGACATCGAGGCGACGTACAACGGTCCAAAACTCACATTGACGGACGGAAAGTACGGTATCTCGCTCAGTTTCATCAAAGATATGATAGAGTGGTTCAAAAACGGCAAAACCCTACCGAAGCGGTACGTATGGGAGATCGTCCTAGGTGCATACGATCACTTCCAGGCCGAATCGACAATGGTAGAGGTATCTCTGGAAGACGGTGCTACTTGTGACGTTATTGGCGATGTTCACGGTTAGTTGAACCTTGGGTTTCATCGTCTAGGTTTTGATTGGCCTGCAGGTCAGTTTTACGATATGCTCCATCTGTACTCGATGACGGGAGAACCGAGTGAGAAACACTACCTTCTCATGAATGGAGACCTGGTCGATCGGGGATCATGGTCAATAGAGGTTATATTAACAGCGTTTGCGTACAAGTGTGAGTATGGGCCCCTCATCATTCATCTTGTGAGCTAACGTTTGAGTACGTTTAGGGTTATACCCGAAATACATGTTCATCAACAGAGGGAACCATGAAGCAAAAGATATGAACCGCACGTATGGGTTTGAAGGTGAGGCTAAGCACAAACACGGCGAACAGTCGTATAAGGTTAGGAAACTCTTTCTGCTTCCGATGCATGTTGTCGAGCTGATGGCGTCTAGCTCTTCGCGCATGCTTTTACTGCCCGTGAGTGCGTGTTTTTGGGTCCCAGGGATATCTTTATGTGACCTTGCGTTAGTGCCCTTGGCAACGCTTCTCAGTGCAAGTAAGCCGCCTGCGAAGAAGGATGCCTCGATCTTGACGAATGACGGGAGAAAACGCTACTTTGTCGTGCATGGGGGGCTGTTTAGTAAGGACGACGTTTCCCTGGAGGATATCAAAAAAATCGACCGTATTGGCCGACAGCCCGGTCAGGAAGGGTTAATGTGTGCGTCCTTTCCGCGTTGTTGTTACCCTGACAGCGATATTGATCCCTTGCTTTTGAATAGGCGAGGTGAGGGATATCTTGAATGGATGGATGTCCATCAAATCGAATTGAACCCGGCTTTTTAGCTCCTATGGACTGACCCTCAAGTCATGTCTGGTCGCGGACCCAGTAAACGTGTAAGATCCAGTGTCCTACCTCCTTCGAACTCATCGTAAAAGGCTAGCTCCAGGGTGTCGGGATCGCATTTGGTCCTGATGTAACCAGAAGATGGTGTCAGTTCAATAAAGGTATGTATCAGACCTCAGCATCTGAACAAGGGCGCTTGCTAAAGATGGTCTAGTCACGGGCATCATACGTAGTCATGAAGTCCGCCAAGGTAGGTTTCTTAGTCGCAGGGGTTTGATCTGTCGCTGACGCCGGGTTGAACCTAGACGGATACGAAATTGAACATGAGGGATTATGTACAACGGTAAGTACCATCATGGAGCAGTTAGTACGGGCATCGTTTGATCTTGGGTACAGGTTTTCTCTGCGCCAAATTACGTGGATCAGGCTGGCAACAAGGGGGCTTTTGTATGTTTTGCCATGTCTGACTGTTCGATATTGTTGGCTCATCATTTTCAAGATTCGGATCGATTCATCGGGTGCTCAAAGCTATTTCCAATTTGATGCCAGTCCACATCCTGCAGTGAAACCTATGGCTTACGTGCAAGGAGGTCTCGGGAGTCTGATGATGTAGTCGCCTAAAGACAATAATAATCGTATCCGTCGTATACCATGTTGAACCTTGAGCTTCAAGCTGCAAGGAAGACAAGAAAGAAAAATAAATTACACATGAATACACAAATGATCTATCATGCTAGGAAATGGGGAGTCTACGTTCTTCTCTTCTTTGCTGGCCTCTTGGAACTCTTCGCTTCTTTCTTATCTGATCTGTGCACCTGGTCGATCCCACGTTTCTACAGCTTGGTGAGAATTTGCATTCATCCAACAGCATGTTAACGCACCTTCCCCTTTGGTTGCAGCAATTGATTTGTCTCTGCCTCCTTCTCAATCAACCCTAGAAGGGTATGACACCGCCTTTGTAGCTCTTGCGGTGACCGGCTTTTGAGGAACCAATCAAAGCGAAACACCGGAAATTCCGTAATGTCTTTTTTGATCTTCTCGTATACGTCGTCCGATCGCATCCCGTAGTGCCATAGTCGAAAGAGAAGATATCGGTCTTCTTCTTCACTGTACACTCTCCCTTTGGCCTGGGGGTAGATGATTTCCAGTTCCTGCATAGGATATCTGACAGTTTTCATTTTGTTATCCAGTAGTGTTTCAAGGGCATCGCGTTTAGATCTTTTGCTTTCACCTTCAACGATACGCGCGTGGATTCGTTCATAATCTTACAATCACAGAAAATAAGCGATGGGTGGGGGGCTATTATCACAAAAATCAACGTACCGGGAAGTGTCTTCCATTTCTTTTCAAAGACTTTGTAGTACTTAGCAGTCTCCTCTGGAGTTTTATCCTGGATGTCGTTGGCATACACTTCAGGTGGATGACCCCTGCATCGGTTCACGTATCACTTAAACGTGGAAAAGATCGAGACTCGACAAACGTACCAGCCATAATTTTCCAGCGCCTTGATGAACTGTTGGTATTCACGTCGACCCCAGTATTGGAAACCCTGAGCAGCATAAGCCTCTTTCTGCGCAACCTCGGCCTCGGTAAGAGGCTCGGCTGTGATATAAGCGTTCAATCGTTACGACCATAAGCTACGAATGTGTTGAACTTAATCATACCTGTATCGATAAATTCTTGCGCTGCTCGTCTCTCCTCCTCCAGCGTCTCGGGAGTGTCTTCTGGTCCTGAAGGCTCTCTCAAAGTTGCGCCAATACCATTTAGCCGCTAAAGTGTACAGATCAAGCAGCGGCTTCATGAACAAAACGTCTCATACCTTGTGAACAGCCAATTCTCGCTCTTGCAATTCAGCTAATTGAGGCGGGAAGAATTGGAAATCTTGGCTAAAATGCCAGAACGGAGACGTAAGCTTGTGTTGAGAGCTAGCTATGGTGAGAAGACGTACATCGCAATCTGCTTGGGGGCACGAGGAAGCTTTGGCCCTTTGTCAGGTTTCGACGGCCCTGCCCGAAGCGTGTCCTTGAAGTAATTGTCGACTGAGTAGTTTGATTTACGCTCCCGTTTGGAAAGAGAAGAAAGTAGACTAAGACCCAAGTTCTTTCGTTGCTGTTGAAACTCTCATCAGCACTCATTGACTGATCTTCTGATCAATATCCTTACCCCGCTGCGGAAATCCTCGCCCTCCCATTGCTGAACAGAAGCCTCAGACTTGAAGTTGCTGAGATCTTCGAAATTTAGACCCTCGTATTTAGTATTCAACTCCACGGTACGCTCTTCACCACGCTGAATAATGGCATCGATGTCTTCGGTGAAAAGTGCCCTGAACCGCGTGTTCCGGTCAAAAATGCCAAATGCGTATTTAGATGGTATGCTCACTCGTCAGATCCGGATGAATTTATGATTTTCTCGGCTCCGTGGGCAATCATTTCCAGTAATTCATCCTTATTGGCGGCTGTTGGTACCCTGAGTCATACCGAGTTGGACTTGTGGAATAGCAGAAACATACCTTTGGTCTGCTGAGAGCGGCCCTGTTGGATGACAAGCTGATCCAATCGCAGCTTCTGAGCCGCACGCTCCAACATCCTTTCTTCGACGCTGCCTTCAGTGATAAAGCGGAAAACGTAGACCTGCTTTGTTTGGCCAATACGATGTGCACGGTCCATAGCTTGAAGATCGGCTTGAGGGTTCCTAAAGCACAAGCATGGCATCAATTTCACAGGCATGGAGACGAGCATCATACCAGTCACTGTCGTAAAGAACAACAATGTCCGCCGTGGTTAAGTTGATACCGAGGCCACCAGCGCGAGTAGTCAGCAGGAATATGAATTTCTCGCTGCCCGGTTTGTTGTAGTCGTCAATAGCTAGCACCCGATCGTCATGAGCCGTGTTTCCGTCAATGCGACAATATTCTGGTGTAAAATAGGTTAATCAAGGCTTCTGTCTATAGGGAGGATATGCTTACGATATTGCCTGAAGTGACAGTAATCCTCCAATATGTCCAGCACACGGCTCATTTGACTGAATATCAGGACACGAGAACCCTTCGACTTCATAGACCCCAGTAATTTATCAAGGATGACCATTTTACCAGAATTTTGTATCAGGTGTTCATCGGTCGTGTAAGGAGGACCTGGTTCCTATGCCAGACATCTATATCAGCATCATAATGTAAAGCAATAGGCATGAATCTCACAGCCCCATCGAAAAGATAAGGATGACATGTCACTTTCCGCAGCTAAGAGGATAATGAGTGTCTAGCGCTAAGCGGGATAAGCAAGACCACCAACCTGCATGACCATGTTCATTAGTCTGGTCTTGCCTTCTTTCTTGCCAGTGAGCCCTGGAACAAGTATGTGAGGTGTCCGAAGAAAAGTTCAGCAGTGGACAAACCGTTCACAGCATCAATATCCTTTTCCAGGACAGACCTGTACCATTTGCGCTGCATTTCCGTTAGGCCCACGTAAATATTGATCTCCTTTTCTAGAAACCCAATCAGTATCGAATCGCAAAGGAGAGCAAAAAACTCACTAGGGAGAAGATTCTTCTCGACGTCAGACTTAACGCGTCTCAACAGGAAGGGCCGCAGAATTTTATGCAGAGCTTCGACGACCCTCTTGCTTTTCTCCTCCTCCTCCTCGGTACCGTCCGAATCCTTATGCAAGAAACTGTCTAGGTCTGCGTAGTTGACGAAAATCTCGGGACAAATAAAATTTAGGAGAGCAAACAATTCCTTCAAGTTGTTTTGCAGGGGGGTTCCAGTAATCAGCATTCGCCCGCGAGACGTGAATGCCCGGACGATCTGTGACAAGATGGAATCTACGTTCTTGATCCTATGAGCCTCGTCGATGACAATATATTCGAAGGAGAATTTCTTCAGCGCCGACTTCTCGATGAGACAAATTTCATACGAGGTGATGCAAACCTCAAAATTCTGTGGGATTAGGCAGTCGGTGATGATACTACTCCGCTCCTCCTTGGTGCCAGTGAGGACAACAGCCTTGACATCGGGGGTCCATTGCGCGAATTCACGTTGCCAATTTTGCAATGTAGACTTAGGAACAACAACCAAATGTGGACCGGAGATGTCACGGTAGTGCTTGAGATAGGATAGGAAGGAGATGGTCTGTAGCGTTTTCCCAAGGCCCTTAATGGCAAAGTAAAGGAACGAAAAGACGAGCATGAGACAACAACACTCACCATTTCATCTGCCAGTATACCATTTAGGCCATTGTGGTGTAAAGACACCATCCAATTGAGACCTTGTAACTGATATCCACGCATGGTGCCATGGATGACTGTTCAAGGGGTTAAGTGCCTGGCTTCTCTGATGTACGAGGAACTCACAGCTGGGGGACTCTTCGAACACGAAAGGCTGGTCATTCCCATCGGCAGCGGCCTCCCCGTCCTTCAATAGTTCTTCGTCCTCTTCCTTTTCGGACCGACGGTGGCGGGTGTTATCGCTGAAGAAGAGACATTGTAGGTTGAGAGTACTTAGGGAATACTGAACAAAGACTCACGCGACTTTCTTGCGACCTCGTCCTTTTGGTTTGGGCTGTGCGTCCAGCATTGCAGCATATTCTGGATCGCGTGCTCTCTGTAGATGTAGTAAAGAAGCATTCACCAGTCGACGCGTAGGTGTTTTACCTTTATATCCACAAAGTGCTTGAAAAGCTCCGTCTGCCCTAAGAGATACGTGTATCGTTTCACGGCATCCGAAATCTATTATTATCCCTTGAGAGAATGAACTTGCGGCTGAGGGTGTAACTTGCCTTTGCCTTGTCCATCTCCTTACGCTGGGCCTGCAACTTATCTTCCGCGTCCGCTTTCCTTTGCTTCTTGTTAACTTTACTGTCCACCTGGGTGCTCTAAACTCGTTTAGAATGGTCGAGGAGATCTAACACAGCAGCGTACCACATCTTCTTCTCCCTGTTTAGCGATTGCATCTCCATCATACTCGCTCTCTACGCCTTGGCTAGGCTACACGACGTTATCACTGGCGAGGTTGCTAAAGGCGCGCTCAACTTACCTGGCGCGAAACAATGTTGCTTGGAACGACATCGCTGAGAATGTCCTCGTCCATGGGCACACCAGCAGATAAGGACTACAGCAAGGCAGTGAGAGTATGAACACAATGCGGCAATAATGGACATACCGCCATCTAATGTGAAGCCGGCTGGCAGTGGAGAAAGAAACCAAAGTGTATGTTAATGGGCGACGCGGTGTGACGGTGACAGCACGCGACGGTCCAAGGCAAACAACACCACATTCCCACATTCCTCCTCCATTATGGACAAGACCAAGTCCAAGCTAGCCTCCTCTAATTTGTCCCATTTTTTCGATAATGAAGAAGACGAATCTTCGTTCCCAGTGCGACGCATAGGGCCATTTTTCTTCTGTTTCACGCTTACCAACAAACCATAGTCCAAGACAGTCGATGATGCAAAAGTGACCCAGTACACCTCTGGAAAGTTGAAGAAATCACGCCGGGAAAAGGAACAAGAGGCTGCGGAGGCAAAGAAACGAGAAGAAGCTGCCAACGCCGCCAAAGCATATGCTGAATTTTTGGATGCGTTTGAAGGCGAAGACAGGAAAACTCAATCAACCTTCGTCAAAGCAGGGACGGCGGCAGAGTCAGGGCCTACATATGGACACTCAGCTGCCTCGTCAGAGCGGAAATATCATGGAAGGAACAAGGTCAGGTTTATCGTTGCTTTCTGGTGGGATGGGGTTTTCATTATCTTCAGTCTCCTTCACCGCCAAACTCAGCTCCTCCTAAGCCCAAGGGCAAACGTGCAATGGATTCTTTTCTTGAAGAAATCAAACGGTCAATACTGTCTACACTCCGTCAAAATGCCTTACTCATTCCAAGACAGAGAACAAGCCGAACGCGAAGCGAGATATTCTCGTCATGGTCATTTGCAATTGTGTTATAGAGGGTTGCCTGCGATTCTGACGTCTCATTAGCTCACGGACATGGTCGATCTGTCACTGCTCTAGCAGGTACGTCTCAACTGATTGACGGTCGATGCATTGCTAAAAGCAAAGCAGCTTACGACGGGCAGAGTGGGAGTAAAGATAGAGGAGACCCTCAGGTATTTGCGTCTGTCGAATCTTGGCATTTTATAAATCCTTTCGTCTTACAGACGTCGAATGTTTTCGTGGCGAATTTACCACCTCATGTCACCGAACAAAGTCTAGGCGTCTTCTTTGCGCGCGTTGGACCTGTAGGATCGGTACGATATAGCGTGCTCGCGTCGTCCTATGTCTTATCGTGCATTTTCTTAGGTCAAAATAATGTGGCCCCGCACCGATGCTACTGTTGGTCCAGGTGCCGATATGACGGCAACTAGGCGAACTAAAAACAGTGGCCTAAGTGGTTTTGTATCATTCATGAAACGGAAGGATGCAGAGGAAGCTTTGCGTGAGCTTGATGGCTTTGACTGGGGCGGCTCTGTTCTGAGAGTGGGTTGGAGCAAAGCTGTGCCCGTTGCGGCGAAGCCGATGTATGGAAAGTGTATATCCAACTCGCTAAACGTGGCCCCATCTCACCGTCTTTCTTATCTTTAGTCTCAAATATACACAAACCTCGAAGTCGAAGTCGCTCGAAGGAAAGAGGTCACGGAGCCGATTTTCGGGACAAGCCCTCTCGGCGGTCGCGCAGTCCATCATGGAATCGCAGTCGATCTAGATCCCCTCATCGCAGGCGTTCCTACAGCCGCACGCGACGATCGCGTTCACGTAGTCCATCAGCTAGGCGTCGTTCGAATAGCCCATCCTACCGCAGTCATATAGATGAGAGCGAAACTGTGACTGACACGTTCATACGAGCTGTTGTCGCCGAAATCAAAGGCCAAGGCAGTGATTACGAACAGAATCTTCGCCTGCGGGAACAAAACAATCCAAAATACGCCTTCCTTCGTCCAGACGTAGGTTTTGTTAGGTTCAGCATCTGCAATGCCTAATCGAAGTCTTCTAGCATCGACGCCATGGATACTACCTCGATTTAATGCGAGATAAGCGTGAAATGTCACCTGAATTCATTGACGACGTACGGGCATCCCAGTAACAAATTTTAGTTTGACAATCAATACTTTTTACAGGGCTACAACTCAATCTACTCAACCGATTCCGCAGAAGATTCGGAACGTGAAAGAGTACGCAAAACTGTGCTTGGCAAGTTTGCCCGAAAACGATTCGAAGCAATGCTCCGAGCATTGTCAGGCAAACGAGGTGAAATTGCCCGTTGTATGGCATTTAGCCTTGAACATGCCGAAGCGGCGCATGAGGTTAGTCCGCCTGATTTTTCGCCTCGGTGGCCTCTATTAACTATGACTCAGGTTGCCGATATTATTATTGCCTCCTTACTTGTTGACAGTACCCCGGTGCCTCGAAAAGTCGCGCGTTTGTATTTGATATGCGATATTCTGCACAACTCTGCATCCTCCGTGCCCAGCGCCTGGAAATTTCGCCAAGAGTTTCAGTCTAGGCTAGGGATCGTTTTTGACCATCTCGCCAACATCTATCATTCATTTCCGGGGCGAATTACAGCAGAGACGTTCAAAAAACAGATCACTACGGTGCTCGATATCTGGGATGACTGGATTGTATTCCCCGCCGAATATACGGGGGAGCTAAGGTCCAGGCTGGAAGGCGTTGCCAAATCAACATCGATACCATCCACGAACAAAAGCGAAACCCAGGACGCTGGGCCCTCATTCAACTCCAAATTCAAAACAAGCACTTTCCAACTTGCGTCCGCTGATGTGGTAAAAGGAGACACAGAACAGGATGGCGAGCCTATGGAGCTTGACAGCGACGGTGCTCATGGAACAGATGAGGATGTTGATGGCGAGCCGATGGACGCCATCGACGGTGAACCAATAGATGATGTTGACGGTGAACCTCTAGTGGACAATGCGGACAAGTCTCCCGGAGCCAATGTTGACGATGATCTTGATGGTGTACCACTGGATGACTTAGACGGTATGGATGATGTGGATGGTGTACCTTTGGAAGATATATAGTGGCAAATTTGTAGTGCAGTAGTTTTAATCACAATTGACTCCTCATGAACAGTGTTCTATTCCAACGTCATAACTACATGCCAATTATCCGCTTAAATATCCAGTAATGTAGAGATCAGGAGTGTCGACGTTGTGACCGGCCTGAAGGGGTCGACGACATTTTCAGAATTGCATCTTTAGCGGCAACTATGTCAGTTTCAGAACCTGAGGCATGAGTGTTAGTAGCGATAACATGATATCAACATCCAGACTCACCCATGATGACAATCGTGCTGTTTTCTCTGCTAACAGTAATATCAGCACCTGTTTCATTGCGAAGACGGGCGACATTCGAGCCTTTGGACCCGACAATTCTTGGGAACATGGAGCGGTCAGACAAAGTGAGGAATCCAACCGATGTCATCTGCGCAGCAGCATTCACGGCATCAGTGATAAGCTGACGTGCTTTGTCCAACGCAGCTTGATCCCGGGCTTTGAGGGTCCAAGTCGAATCTCCCTCCTCGACGTTCTGGTAGTTGGGAACAACCTCCCAGATAGCATCGGAGGGAGTTTCTTCTTCTGCGTCTGCATCAATCCGAGCACTGGCCGCATCTGCATCAGCCGGCTCCGGACGACTGGGCACAGCGGATTGCTGGGGCTGAACAGACTGATCAACCTGTGCCCCCAACGTACGCAAAGTCCGGAAGAAGTGGCCTTGCTGAGAAATGACGTGATGATACTTGAGAGGAACATTCACAGTATCAGTCACTCCCTCAGGAACAGCAGGTTTCACCAATGTCTTGAAAGTTTATGAGTACCCCAACCACGATAAGGATGAAACGAATCTACCTTCAGCTCCTCAACAGCCATTTCACAGGCTGCCCGCAAACCAGAAACTTTGACGAGATTTCCAGGATCTGTATCGGCAAACTCGGACACATTCTCAGGTTCGCCAAATTGTCCGTAAGAGCGAGAGCCAGGGAACTGGATCTGTACGTTATGCTTGTTCTGCATCTCGTTTAGATTTTGTCCCCCACGACCAATGAGAGCACGGTGCTGGCCAGCTGGAATGTCGACAGCCAAAACAACGCGGTCCCGCAGAGCGGCGACAGCCTTTTCCAATTCCGCCTTGACTTTGTTAACCAACTTCTGCTCACCACGAAGACGGACTTCGTCGGAAGGTTCGCCTTGCCTCGGGCTATTCAATTTCGCTTCAGTACGATTTCTTCGGCAGGAGATACTTTCTCACAATCTGATGAGACCGGCTAGAACCTTAGGGTCTGAGGGACCGCCGCAACGGGCAACCAATTCCTTGAGACCTTGGCCGCCACTGCCGATAAGAGTACGGTGGAACCTGCTTTCTACGACGACTGTAGCATTGCATTCCTCGGCAATCTGGTCGGCGATGGCCAGAATAGTAGCCTTAGCGGCAGTGACTGCCTTCTTTGTCCCTCTGACAGTGATATTGGTGACGGAGGAATCATCGGAAGCCTTGTCGACATCAATCTGAGCATCAGTGTTGTCCTTGATCTCATTGATGGATGCGCCCCCACGTCCAAGGATTCGAGCAACCGAACGAGTAGGTACAGTGAACTTGAGAATGTTGTTCGATTCCTTCTCGAATTCAAGGGCCTGGAAAAATGAGCATCATGTGCAAAAGGATGGTGCTGAACATACTTCGAGCAATTCAGCCTTGGCACCAGCGACACCTTTCTTGCCGCCTTTCACAAGGACTTCATCCGACTTCAACTGTTCGCGAGTCTTAGCTTCCCCATTCTCAGCATTCTGACGAGGGAAGGTGATCTTGACGGAATATTTTTCCTCGAGTCGAATAGCATATTTGCCGCTTTGACCAATCAATGAAGAATGGTATTGGTTTGGAATCTTGAGCACTTCCGAAGTTTCGTCGGCCTGGATATGGGCGCTGTAGTGTATCCAAGATCAAAGGAAAGTACACTCACAATGCGCTCCAGCTGAGTGAGAATCCGTTTTTTCGCCTCTTCAACATTCTCCTTTCTGCCAGTGATCTTCAAAGATGTGTAAGGTTTACTCGGTATGCGTAACGTATCGATACTCACGGTGACCTTGGACTTGTGATGGGCGCCCTTCTTTTTCTTGTTACCCTCTTTGTCCTTCTCGTCATCGTCAGAAACGTCTACTTTGACACCAAGTTGGTCGCGGAGTTTGTTAACGCCTGCACCTTGAGCACCAACAATGCGCCCAACAAACTCTCTCTCAATGTCAAATTCGGTGGACTGGACACAACGTCAGGCTGAGCTTAGGCTTGTAATATAACGCACACACATAACTGTTCACAATTTCGTCGTTCTTGGCATCTTCGACAATCTTCAGTATTTCCTTGACGGCTCGGTCGACGTCTGCACTTGCTCCACGGACAACGATGACATCTTCGCCCGACGGATCTGCAGCATCGGCGCCAACCTTGATAGAGAGTGTCTTGTCCTCTCCAATGATGCTGAGTTCAGTCGAATCAATTGACTATCATGGCGAGGATTAGAAGCTTAAACACGTACGCATTGAGAGTCGTGCCACCTTGACCCACAACAGAATCGTGCCAACGTTTAGCCACTGAAACGACTTCACTCTTGACATCAGCCGCGTCTTTCGCCATCTTCAGTAGTTCCTTGGACACGTCGTCCAAATGCTTCCTTTTCTCGTCCGGAGAAGGCGATGCTGATGGCGATAGTGGATCGTATACCAAGAGAACCGAAGACTGCTCCATAGCCTCGCTAGGGAAATAGACCGAAACGTTGTGGACATCATGGAACTGCTTGATTCTGCAGAGAGAGCTTAGTAAATCTCCCAAGAACGAAGATGTTCGTACTTCTTAGCATTCTTTCCCATGACGATGCGATGGACAAGCCAATCGATGTTGACTTCAAGAGTAGCGCCGATGAGCTTTCCAATTAATTCCGAAACTTGCCTGACAACTACATCGACGGCAGATTTATCACCGACAAGGTCAATCGTTAGAGACTGAGCCTTGTCAATGACGGCCAGCGACGGCGTAAAGACCGAGACATCCGGATTGGCTGTCATGAGCGTCTTTGGGTAGTTGATGCGCGTCATATACGTCAAAAGTTGTCGTGATGTTGCAATGGGTCCAGGGAGCGGGAATTCGTGTATGTATTTCGAGTTTGCCAGTTCCATGACCGCAGTAAGACCGCCTGCAAGGTCATTGGGATAGCCCCAGACGGTGATCTCGTCACTAGGTTCATCCGGTTTTGCCACAATCACAGCGCACTTGCTTTTCATTATTACCTCTTGGGCCGCCGCACCACTGAGTAAACGGTGCTGTCGTTTGGGCAATGACAGCTTCAGAGAAGTCAACGAGGCTTTGAAGGTATCGATGGAAGCCCTGATCGTTTCGACGACACGTCCAACGGCTTCACGATCACCACTGACGGCAATTTCGCGATCCACAGTATTCAACGTCAACCTGATTTCCTCGCCCTCTGCCGCAGCTTCAAAATGAGCTTTCTGAGCGGTGACAAATGGGAGGATATTGACGGGAATGTCGCGAACGCGCTGCGTGGTCTTCGAGGTCTTTGAGGAGATGATCTGCTTCAAAAGAGCCTCTGCCTCGTAAGCCAAGGGCTGAGGGCCAACCAGAGTAACCGGGACGAGAAGCTCTTCCTCTTCATCATCTTGAGAGGGAGTAGCTTTGTCTGACGAGTTGCCATTGGCATGTCCACCGCCATTTGGAAGGGCAAGCGTGTCTCTGCGAGGTATGTCGACCCTTACACCCGTTTGATCTCGGATTTGCTTCAGCGTCGCACCTGAATATACATGTGAGTTGTTAGTCGACGCGAATAAAGATTGTTCGTACCCTTAGGCCCGATAATACTAGCGATCGTCGAGGCAGGAGCTTGAATGACACGTGTAATCTGGAACGAAAATGCGTGAATGCAGGACGGCAGATGAGTAAATGAGGCATACCACCGGACTGAGAAGAGCAAGGAGGCTCCTCTTGGCCTTGTCGAGTTCCTTCTGAGTGTCGGCCTTGACATGGAACGTGGTCTGGCGAGTACGTTCGTTACGAGACGCATCCAGCTTAACCTTGTACTTGGTCATGACCTGCTTCATGACCTCACCAAGAGTCGGAGGCCTTTGGTCCCTTCCAGAGGCGGTCAACTCGATGGCGGCGAGGGTGAAGGTGTCAGTGAAGACGGGCTGCCTGGCGACACTGGGCTTGATGCGAGGACCGGCGTCCGCACCCCATGCCGACTTTGGGGCGGAAGCGACTGGGGGCGCTGCAGGTGCAAGAGAAGGAAAGGCCGTCTGGGAATTGGTGTCCACTTGGGTAACAGGAGCCTGAGTCCTAGGCTTGGCTGGCCACTCTACAAGAGAAGGGAATGGGTCCGGGGTGCCTTCAAGCTCATGCTTCCTCTAAGTATGATAGTAGAATAAAACAAAAATTCCCCAAGACAGAATTGCTACACACCTGGAGGTCAGCGGCAGAGAGGGCCATTACGGGTGTCCGAAGAACGAAAAGCCTTTGACGGAGAAAGACCAAGGCGACGAGCGATTAACTCGTGCGCCAGTAATACAGCCAAGCAACGGCTGTCGGAAAGTGGTGGTGTAAGGAAGAGATTGATTCCCAGCACCGTGCGACTTTTTGGACCCGAGTCCTGAAGGCCTGACGTGGCTGCAGGGTCTATCATCAGGCAGACCGTCTCTATTCGACGGCAATCTTTGATCGAAACACACTACAGATTATTGCCTGAATACTGCTGTACTATCTGCTACGTGAAAGACGCGTATGTAGGGATCTGGGAGGGTAGACCGGATTAGTACATGAATATTTAATGGTGGACTTGTTACGTAGAGTAGTGCTATACTAAATCATAATGCTGTAACTAGGCGCGCCTGAGACCTGGACAGCTTGGTAACTTGGGCAAGAAAGCTATGCTGATACAGGCTGACTGAGTCGCCGAGCTCGAGGCTGATCGAGAGCAGACCACGTGGTTCTTGTCTCCTACGTGGAACCGAAGATGTGACCTCCACCACACTTAACCACAAACTATCCTTTTCTTCGGCGTCACCTTGGACACTATCTAATCACCCACTACCACTTTGCGCAGGCGCTGTATCATCTCCAATGAACCGTCTTTGTCGTGCTCTTCGTATTGCTCTCATATTGCAAGCTTTCTTACCTGCAACCACGACCGCAAGTTCTATCTTGTCCGAAAGCCTGACAAAGAGCGCCAAGGGTCAGAATGTCCTCAATGTTCTTGAATACCAACCTGTGAAGGAGACTTCTTGCGAGAATGCATCTGTATGTCATGTTTCTCCAACTCCTGTAACCCTTTCTCATTCCGCGGAATAGCCGACCGGCCCCATAGACACAACTTCATGCGACTATGAAACCGTTGACAGCGTAAATGAGGATCTATTTGAGAACCTTCATGAACTAGTTGCGACACCATTCTTCAAATATTTCCAGGTAAGGGTCTATCATTCCAGCACAAAGTCAGCTCTTGACAATATAACCAGGCAGACTTGTATCGCGACTGTCCGTTCTGGGATGACTATGGATTGTGTAGTGATCCGGGCTGCGCTATTACTTCTGTAGATGAGGTCAGCTTCTCGGCATTTTGGGCCTTCCTCATCTAACAATGTATTCAAGAGCCAAATACCAGAGAAGTGGAGAGCAACCGCTCTAAGTCAAGCCCCACCTGTGGAGGATGTATGTCTACGCCAAGCCTTCCATATCCGTAGCGCTGACGGTGCATCATCTAGTATCATCCACTGCCTGGCTGCTATCACCGTGATTCAGATTATTGTTTTCTAGATGACAATACAGGTAGGATATACACATTACGTTCGTCCTCTAATCATTTATACCTTTGTTGGTAGGAGGGGAATACTACGATCTTTCGCTGATACCTGAGCGTTATACGGGATATTCTGGTGCAGGTGCAGGGGGTGTCTGGAGCGCTATCTATAGAGAGAACTGTTTTGGTCTTTCTGAGTCTGCCATCAAGCCATCTGCTGCTGTTCCAGATACACTCGCAAGTCGGCTCAATGAAGGCAGCGACAACCAGTGTTTAGAAAAGAGGGTATATTACAGAATTGTGTCCGGTAAGCATTGTTGACCGACCATCATACATCTCACTGACACACACACAAGGCCTGCATGCATCTATATCGACTCATATCTGTCTGGAGTATCTCAATCAAGCTACTGGTGAATGGGTACGCATTTTTTTCTTGCTCATTCTGCCTGTTCAGATTTTGTCGTAGGCTCCTAACCTCCAATGTTTCGTGAACCGGGTCGCCGCATACCCCGAGAGGTTACAGTACATCTACTTCAACACGGTCCTTCTCCTCCGCGCAGTAGCCAGACTTGAGCCCTATCTTTCGGCTTATGATTACTGTTCTACCGGAAATCATGAAGATGATTTGGAGACGAAGGCCAGATTGTCTAACGTCCTCTCCATAGCCCAACGCGCTGGAAAGTTTGACGAGTCGGTTCTTTTCCGAGGTGACAACGCCGATGTGAGTTTTGATTAACATATCGTCTATCAGCTGCCAATTCACTGCGATCAGGTTGTCAAAGAGGAATTCAAAACTCATTTCCGGAATGTGACCCGCATTATGGATTGCATTGGTTGTGATAAGTGCCGACTCTGGGGTAAAGTGCAAACCACCGGCGTTGCCACGGCCCTCAAAATCCTCTTCGAGATGGACGATAGGGCACTCGAGTTCGTCTTTTCTATCTTCAAATGGCTTCATCAGCTAACATAGTCTCAAGTCCGGACGCAAATTCGAATTTGCTGCAGCGATCAGAGGTCGTAGCGTTGATAAACACCTTGCATCGTTTCAGTGAAAGCCTGAACGCTGCCAATATCTTCCGGGGTATGTGGCAAGATATAAGTCACACCGAGTCGCAGGAGAATATTATTCGGGAAGCCGAAAGTGTGCCTCATCAAGTGAGTATTGTATTCGAGCATCGGCTTACGGACCTGACCGGTTTCGCAGCCACGACCATCGCAAGGGATTGGTCACGGACTGAAAAGCACCGTGCTTGAACAAATCCGGATGCGGTTCACGTCCCTATTTAGAGTGTGTAAGGAAAGCACGGCGGAGTGTGTGGGGCTGTTGCTAAGGTTCTGGATGCGCGGTCTGCGGGCTATTTCTTCAGTGTTTACGCCATCTGGCAAAGAACACGGACCGGGCCAATATGTAGAACTGTAGGGAGTAATATATAAGAAATAGTGATAGGATCTTTTAAGAAATTACAGGCTCAGGGGTGCATCAACGTTGAAGCATCACTGCGGATTAGTCATCACGGGAAAGAAGAGTTGCCTCCAAGCACCGCCCATCGTCGCGGTCGTCTTTCATGAGTTGAATCCAGCTATGATCATCCTTGAAGAAGCTGACCAGCAGGCTAAACTTGATTCTTCCGTCGCTGGTCCGACTTTGCGCTTTCCTGACAGAGCCGTCGGTCGCTCTTCATCACCTCTACCAGACTACGAAACCTCCCAAGCACTGCAACACAGTCTTACTACTCCCCGCAAGTCCCTCCACAGCAAAGTCGACGCTCGGTTTTGGCGCGCTACATTGTATGCCCTTGTCATCTATGTTGCCCTTTCTGTGGTGATTGGCGTTCCCTTGATAGTGACGGTGCGTCTGTTCCCGGATCATTCCACTGCCTTGCCTCATTTTCTTTCAGCGGTATGCCAGGAAACATAGAGGCCCTCCAGGTGGACCATGGCGCAATGACGACGGCTCTATATCTCCACAAACTTTCGCCAGCAACGGAGTCTTGTTGCTAGAGAGTATGGGGTGTAATTCATGGGACACAATAGAGGACGATCCTTCACACTCCTTATTCTCTGCCAGGTGCGTCTTTTTCCCTGGCTGTGACGCAACATTTAACACACCTTGCACAGTACTTCTCATACACTATCACCAGACGGCTCTTTTTCGATACGCTCTAATGTTTCCCACGAAGCCGATGATGCCGCAGGCATTTCTGGAAATCTTACAGTGGATATCAACCCAGACTCGTCAGCGGATGCCGTTCTGCTCCTTGTTTCCTTGCAATCCTCCAGCCTTCAACTTCGCCAGAACACCCATATATGTTTCGTGGATGGAGGAAGCGAGAGAGGAGTTTCTCTTTATGTGTGTATCGCACCCCTTCGCTAGCTCACATTCACTCATCCGACTTCATTAGTTTCCCAGCCATTTAGGTGGCGGTGCTTCTTTATCTGTTGCCATCACACTTCTTTTCCCTCAAATGCCTCGCGCAATTAATATCGACTACCTGGCTACCTACCTTCCTATGTTTACTCAAGTCTTTGGAGATTTTGGTGACAATATTTTGTTCAACAAGATCAGTATCGAAGGAGCATCCATGGGTATTACTTGCGATGTGAGTTGATCCTACCTATTTGGTTTGGAAGACCCTTAAACCTGTCTTAGTTTATGCAAGCGCCAAAGATATCCGTGAAAAATGCTCTGGCATCTATAACCGGCACGTTCAATGCATCGGAGCGCCTGATACTTGACAATGTTGGAGGGTAAGTGAAATTCCTGGCTTGTGGATATTTGCTCATAGCTCGGCCCTTCTCAGTCCTATCTATGCGAGTATAACTCTAGTCCAAGATAAAGTTCGACATCAGCCTACATTTCTCTTTTTAGATACGGGAAACAGGTCTGTTCCTCTCATATTTGTTTGAATATTGGCTGAGCATTTCCCAGCGAAATTAATGCTAGCGTCATGCTGTTAGCGCCAGATCGATATAACGATCCTTTAAATTTCATTGGCAGTGTCAAAAATTTCAATGGCCCGCTCACACTGAATGTTTCCCATGATCCGTCCACCCCGCCCGTTTCACTGGACCTCCGTGTACAGAACGCTCAGGCAGAATCAAACGTCACCCTCGATGCCAAGTACACAGGTTTTTTCGATGTGCAAACCAAACTTTCGTCCGTTGCCGTAAAGGAGAGCCGGATAGATCCCTCCTGGGATCCCTCCGGCGAGAATCGGTACAGGCAGTGTGTGTACGACCAAACTACCACCAATAGAGTCCGGGGATGGATAGGGTGGGGCCAGAAACCTACCGGTTGGAAGCCGAGAGAGGGTCGTGTTGAGGTTGTGTCGTCATTAAGTCCCATACACTTGCACCTCGCGGGTCCATCGGAAGGGGCCTCATGACAAGGGCTTGTGTGTAATACCAGGCATCTGCATATATTCCACTTGTATTTTATCTCGGGCAATCTATATAATAGAAGTACATATATTTTTGGACTGAAGTTGTGCTTTGATACAAATCGTACAACATGGCCATGTGAAGTTGTGATTCTTCTTTGAGCACATCCTTCATGTTCTTTTCTTAGACTCCAAGATTGAATGCCATTGCTGCTATAGGGTAATCGCCAGCGAATCGCGTTCTTACCGGATTGCGACGTCTTGGCTTAACGATCGAGTTTTCACCGCGATTGCGTGATTCTGAGCATTATGGTGGTTATAAGCAAAAATTGCAATGCCATCGATCTCTGCGTTGACTGACCATACTTTCAGTATCCCATCCTTCTTCTGTCGCGATAAGAACAGCCAGTCATGTCCAATACTCCTCACGATGGTGTTCTTAAAGTGAGTATATATTTTATCCTTATCTCTGGGGTGTTGCGCTGACCATACCCCATACAAGGATCTCGTCGCCAGAGATGCTACCATTTCCCATCAACTAAAGGAAGAGGCGGAAACCTTGCCTGAGATTGTGCTCACTGAGGTAGCAGATCCTCTATCCACCTTCCCGCCTTACCGACAACTTCCTTTCCAAGCGACAATTATGTGATTTAGAGCTCATCACCAACGGAGGGTTCAGTCCTCTAGAGGGTTTCATGACCGAAAAAGATTACCAAAGGTTAGTTTCTGCGTCTCACTTTGTCGATCGACTGATAGCATTTTTATAGTGTTGTCGACACACTTCACCTGGCAAACGGAGTCCTGTTCCCGATACCTATTACTTTAGATGTTTCTGGTGAAGTCATTAACCGTTTGTCCATTCAGCTTGGTTCCAGGCTTAGTCTGCGAGACCCTCGAGACGAAGAACCCCTCGCAATCATAACAGGTCTGTCTAGTCTTTTGAGTGTGTTACCGAAGTCTGACACGAATGATAGTCGAGGACATCTATAAACCCGACCGCGTCAAGGAGGCAATACAAGTCTTTGGCGCTGACGATCCTGCTCACCCATCGGTCAGCTATCTTCGGAGACGCGTGCAGGATTTCTACATTGGTGGCAAACTCCAAGCGATCCAAGCTCCCGCACATTTCGACTATGTTGCGCTGCGATGTATGTCTCTATATGCGCTACATAGATTTTGCTATTAATCATTCATGCAGTCACCCCTGCCGAGCTACGTTCTCATTTCAAAAAATTATCTTGGAGGAAAGTAGTGGCTTTCCAGACTCGTAATCCTATGCATCGCGCCCACCGGGAGCTCACAGTGCGTGCGGCCCGGCAAAGACAAGCGGTACGATCTTTGCTCTGGCTGTGATGACGGTTTCTATAACGCCTTATACCAGAACGTTCTAATTCACCCTGTCGTCGGTTTGACAAAACCTGGAGATGTCGATCACTATACCAGAGTTCGGGTGTACGAGGCCATTATGGCCAAGTATCCAAATGGAATGGGCCACCTTGCCTTACTCCCTCTTGTATGTGTTCTTGTCCAGGTGGCATGCTGCTTGCTTACGATCAGACAGGCTATGCGAATGGCTGGTCCTCGTGAAGCTGTATGGCACGCAATCATCCGTAAAAATTTTGGTGCAACACATTTCATTGTTGGACGTGACCATGCGGGACCTGGAAAGAACTCACAAGGAAAGGATTTCTATGGGCCATACGACGCTCAGGACCTCGTCACCAAGTACGAGGAAGAACTCCAGATAGAAATGGTGCCGTTCCAGCAAATGACGTACTTGCCCTCGACAGATGAATACCAACCTGCCGACGAAGTTCCAAAGGGTGTTCAAACCCTCGATATTTCAGGCACTGAACTTCGCAGACGTCTTAAAACTGGTGCGCCAATCCCTGACTGGTTCAGTTATGAGTAAATTTCTTTCTTCCCTTTCGTCGTATCTCTGCTAACGGTGTTCCTAGCGCCGTCGTCAAGACTCTACGAGAAAGCTACCCTCCTCGGAATCAGCAAGGATTCGTTATACTTTTGACGGGACTCCATAATTCTGGAAAGAACAAGATCGCTAAAGCCTTGCAAGTATCACTGAATGAACAAGGTGGCCGCAGCGTTTCCCTACTTTTGGGTGAAAATGTGAAGCAGGAAGGGTCATCAGGTTCGTCCTGCACATCTCGGGGCGTTGTAACTTTTTGCTCACTGGAGTTCTGTAGAAATCGGGTTCACTGAAGCGCAGAGACACGAAAATACAGAGAGAATCGCGTTCGTTGCTGCAGAGTTGGCTCGAGCTGGTGCCGCTGTGGTCGCCGCGCCAATTGCTCCGCAGGAGCGTACCCGGCAGGCCGTCAAGGATACTATCATACATTCTGGCGGTGCTGGTGGTAACTTCTTCTTGATTCACGTTGCCACCCCTCTTGAGCATTGCGAAAAGACTGATAGGAGAGGTGTTTATGCTAGAGCGCGTCGTGGTGAAATTGTAGGTTTCCCTGGTGTAGACCAGGAATACGAGACGCCGTCGGGAGCGGATTTGACAGTGGATGTCGTATCACAAAGCGTACCCGAAAT
Source organism: Armillaria ostoyae (assembly GCA_902506015.1). Classification (NCBI taxonomy): domain Eukaryota; kingdom Fungi; phylum Basidiomycota; class Agaricomycetes; order Agaricales; family Physalacriaceae; genus Armillaria; species Armillaria ostoyae. Next base: position 2,347,894 of record LR732082.1, read on the forward strand.
TGTTCACAGTAAGTCTTTTTGGCACTGATGCACCTTCTTCTCTTGCCTAACCTGAATTCTAGGCATTGTCCTGCTGTTAGAAACAAACTCGCTAATATAACCTAAAATAAAATGTTCGCAAAAATGTACAAATTCTAGATGTATTAGTGTATACCTACTAGATGTTACCGGCAGTCTGAATAGTGGGGGAAACCACTGATCGTTGGAGACGGTTGGTATCAGCAGAGTCATGATTATTGCAGCCGTCAGTTAGCGTCCAAGGTGAATAGTGAGAGATAAGGAGAAAACGGCCCGGGAAGGGAGTAAAGCAACACAAAACAACACAAAACAACACAAACAACGCGTCGCGTTGACCTGTGTGATCTCACTCTTCGCTGCCACGGTACCCTTCACAACACTTCCCTCCAGTTATTCCAGCGAACGCGATGGCGACGCATATTGGTGTTCTTCCCGCAGGCGAGGCGTTCGAACTTTCTGCGGTCCTTCATTAATGGCGAACAGGTAGATGTACTGCAGGCTATAGCTCTGGGCAGTCCAGGTGGCAACGTACTCCCTCCGAGCCGTTTCATTCGTCTGCTACATCCAAGAACTGGTCACTATCTTCAACCTGCTTCTTACGGCGAATTTCTTATTCGATTTCTCAGGATTGCCTTGTCTTTTTCTCCCTTGCAACCAGCAATCAGAGGCAACACAAATTCTCGAAGTACAGGGTGTTTCGCCCACAAATGCTCGTTCGTGGACCTTGAGTGAAGAAATCATATCAGGCAAGAGGTCCGTTTAGTACGTGAGGCATTTTTACTCATAAAAATATGTCAGACGGAAAGTTGCTAATCCTGACACCCATCGACCCAGCTTTTTTATTGATACCGATTCTGAAATCTACGATACCTGTAAATTCGTTGATCATTCTACCCCTCCAATTCTCACTGGGATCCTAGAGCGATGGGACCTCGGGCAACTTTCGTCCCGCTGACGACATATTCGAAGATGCGATATCCAAGTTATCGAGAGAGTCGACCGATCTTGTGTCAGCTGTTGATATCACATCTTTTGTGGAGATGGATTGCACCAGGAGGGCTCTTCGACATGTCTGTGAGATGAAAGGGGAGTTTCTTCGATCCTCTGGTCGTATATACGCTCTGACGCGGACGCTATCGTTGGGTAGAAGTGGCCTCCGACATTACGGTTTACAGATTTTCGCCTACCAAGGTTGTCGACTATGTCCGCAAGAAGGTAGACCACATGTCCTCTTTCCCGGTGATTGAGATGTCTCGCAGCATCACAAGAAATTTAGCCAAAGACGGTCTCTTGGATGATGGAAAGGAAAAATTGCTCGCAGGTCTGTTTCAAGTTTTAAAAAGTACGCCATTTAAATCTCGCTTGCGCATCTAGCGGCCAAGACGAAAATCGCCTGTGATCTCATCTGTCAATATCTACCCCCTGTGGAGTCTGCATCTCTTGTGGCATCCTATGAGTAATGCCGCTGTTGTCTTGTCCTGCAACTATTGACAAAAAGTTCCAGCTTCACAGATCTCGATGCCTTCATGAAGCGGCTAGAAGAGGAAAATATGGCGACAACAGCCAAGTCCGGAAAGGGAACTCAAACCTCGAAAGAAACGAACGGTGACAAGAAACGCAAATCGGCTAAGGGATCCCAAGGAGTGGAGAAGCTAAAGAAAGCGAACGTGAAAGGGATGGCTAAACTGTCAACCTTTTTCACCAAGAAGGCTGTAGCTTGATTGCAATTCAGGATCTTAGAGCTGCCTTAGGCGACTGAGTCCATCTACGAGGCCATATGTATTGATATAATAATAATACAGAGTTCGTTGGGTAGTTTAAATGCTACGATAATAAACCAAGGGGGAGAAAGGACCGTCACTTTGCCTTATCTAGTCACTGTTGACATCTCCCTTCAAAAATCTGGCGAAGACAGTTTGAGCAACCTCAGGTTGATATGCTGGCATGGAGTGCCCAGCTTCATAGACTCGGCTAGGTGTAATGCGTAAGAACGGGGGAAGCAATGATGATAATAGCCACATACACGAATGTTAGATTGGTGTCGACAACTGATTTATATTGACCGACAGTCTTTCCGTTGATAGTCAATGCCGACAGTGATGCCTCACTGAATGCAGAACGACCCGGCCAATCCATCGAGGCAATGCACTCGTGAACACCCAGCCAGTTTGCTCTGGAAAACATTTAGACAGAGGATGGGCTGCTTTGCACTTTGAAACTTACTTCATATCTGCGTCTCCAGCCTGAAGGGAAACTTAAATTTAGCCTCAATTTGCATAACACCGTTCAGAGACTTACCCAGATCAGAAGCTTGACTTTGCCCTCGCTTGCAATTTCCGCTAGATTGGATAAGAAAGAGCGGCCTGTTTCTCCGTTGCGAGAAAAGCGGGCCTTGACACTGTCATCACACTGATCGTACGACACTTGAGCGCCGATGAGATCGAGTACGTTTTTGTCGTCAAGGTAATCGAGGTAGAATGTAGAAGGAATAACATCGTCTGAAGGGGTTGAGGAATTCTGGCGTAAATCATTGGGATCTCTGTCCCCCACCGTGGGATTGAATACGTCTTGAGTCTGGGAAGGACATTATTGAATGACGAAGGTATAACATCCAGGGATCAGCTTACGCAGGACATGATAGCATCGTGGCAGGTATCAGCATCACCATCATCATAGCAATCTTGAAGAGCGGGGAGACAGGTTTCATTGTATGCCGTTGCCACATCCATTAATACGGAAGTATTGACGAGGCTTCCATAAGACGGAGCATGTCTCGCATAGTCGACTGAAGCTTGCATCTGGATTACAGGATCGTGTTTACCGCTTCCGACAAAGATATGTAAGAAATAGAAAACGTAAACCCGCAATTACTCACTTATTGATGAGCAATTTTGAAACTTCAATCTGAGTTCCGTTGATCTTGCCGCTCTTGATTTTGGCATTTTGCGAATGGAAGTACTGTGTAAAGACCGGTCCAAAGCGAGCACCATAGGACTCTGTTGCAATGATAAACCTGAAACAGAATCGTGTTAAATCGGTAGGAGACACACGTATTAGAACCATACTCTCTGCCTTTGAACTTGTTGAATTTCTTGTGATCAAATAAGATCTGGAACGCTTGCCATATGAAGTCAGCCGCTTCATCGGTGGAATTAACCAAGGTCGATCCTTTGGAAAAACCGGCGCCAAAAGGTTGGTCAATATAGATCACTGTATAACAAAACATCAAGAAAAGGAAGGGTTATTGTAAAAACAAGCTTACTGTTGCTGAAGTTATTCCAGCTGTAAGGATTATAGACGGTCTCTGCGTTATCATTTATTGTGCATGGTCCGGTTTCTGTGAAACGAGTATGAGCGCTCGTGGGTCAAGTCAAGCGAAAGGCACAAGCCAATGCGGCACTTACCTTGAAATAGCCCAATCATAGCTGAACATCCTGGCCCGCCGTTCAGCCATAGAGTCAAAGGTTTGGTGTCTGGATCGTCTCGAGCTTCGAAAAACCAGAACCAGAACGCGTCGTCGCTATCGTCAGATATGTTTATATATCCGGACACTTGGGACACGCCATCTGTCGTCTCGCATACTCCAGAGTTAGATGTCAAGGAGAGCGATTGGGAAAGGACTGGAGAAACTAGCCACCCGGCAGTAAGTAGTAGTAGAGGCAGGAGGGTAGACATGAGGGACTGACGAAGAAAGAGATGGGGTTTGGAGCTTATAAGTGTTTGAAAGATTGTGAAGAAGAAGCCCGTGGTATCGTATCTAATATCACCAGATTACAAGGTGTAGACTGAGCACGCCGCAGCGCGCGAGTCGGTCATAGTTGTCCATGCGTTGATAGAATGCCCCCCACGTACATCGCGAAAATTCGGATCAGACAATTGCGAGATAGAGCACTGTACATCAGTAATGCTTTCTGATAACTGGCGAAACTGGAATGAGTGAATCACGGTATGATGCAGATGAACACTCACCGCGGTAAGAGAGTAAACAGTGTCAGGGCCAGAGATTATTGTTGCATACTATAGATCTCAGAAGAGCTTCATATATCAGTTTCACGCATGTATATCTGTACGTTACTGTCAGCGAATGTCGCTCTCAGCATTTTCATCTTGGATGATCTTAGCAAGATCTTAGGTGATTCTGATTCCGATTCGTGAAAAGTCTGAAGTACCACCACGTGTCCTCGGGTAGGTCCGCCGATCGCGACGCGTTGAGGATATTTGCTCTTATTTGCTGGCCCCCTAAGTCGTCTTGGCTTTTCAATTTCCGCCGACCGCCTCCTTCCTCTTGCCATCAAGGTCTACAGCAACCGGCAACAACGTTGATAATCGTTGATGGCTGACGACAGAAAGTATGTCGACCGTGCCGTTCAGACGGACCCTGCCGTATCTCTCCTGTCTTCACCGGCCTCTTCGCCCTCCAGTGCAGTCGCTACATCTCCAGCGGAACTAAGCGCATATACCGACCCAAACGATGCATCCTCCTTACTAGATTCTTCTCCAGCCGTGCGCCGCCTTCACAAGCCTCGTTTACCTTTCAATGGCCCTTCTCGAGCACCAACTGGCACTGATCGTGTCGTATCTCTGCCAGAAACTTCCCCTCCAAGCAGAGTCAATCCTGGGGGATCAGGCGCACGCATTGTGTCACTTACTGAGTGTTCCAAATCCGCCCTTCCTAAAGACGATTCCTTTTCCTCCGAATGCTTCGACACCTCGATCTTTACCGATACCTCCGGCACTCACATTTCTTCAGAAAACAGCATACAACATATTCGAGCGCGCCGACTGCACTACTATGGGCTTCCACGGACTCCTTCTCCGCCCTCTTCTCCTGAATCTATCATGATCATCGGGAACGATGTACAAGTCCCCGTATCTTTTCTCCACCATAAGTCTGAGTCGCAGCCCACCTTCGAAGAGAACGAAGGTTAATATTCTTTCACTGTGTCATTATGCACCCACAACTTTGCTCTAGGATGGTTAACCTGGGCAAATTCTCCTCCAAGACCGATACCGGCATTACATGGCCCACTCTCATTGCCCTATGCTCGTTGCCCATCGTAAGTGGTTGCCAATATTCATTTTCATCACTAAATGTGTATGGCTAGTGGTGCTGAAGGCACCATTGTCGAAGGAGAGGATATGTCTCGAATGATCTGGGGACTTGGTACCGATGCACCTAGTGATTCTCGGCAGCATCCGTCAGGTGGAGAAAAAAAGGCCGCCCAGCTTCCTTCTGCTCTCGCGCAATCACAACGGCCCAAAAGTCAAGTCCCTCAATACACTGTGCGACAAAACTCTCAGTCTTTGCCTATACTTCCGACCTTGGCTTCTTCAAAGCGTAACACGTCTACGTTGCAGTCCCCGCAGGTCAACTCGTCCCTCATTCCGGACAAACCCAATATGCGCGCAAGCCACGCCAATTCAAGATACGAGCGACACTCGAACTTCGAATCAACAAGAAGATCGTCTTTCCCAGAGCCTCTCCAGGACTTTTCACGTGCCGATGACTGCCTCGTCGGGCTTGGAATTCAGTGGTCGGCGAATTCATTCGGAAAGGACACAAATCATCCGTATAACTCAGTCTCTTCTTTATCTCGTATCAGCCCGATTCTTCCTCAGTCTGGTCCTCGCCTATTCGTTGAATCTCGCACAAATCCACAGCTAACCTCACAAGTCATTATTCCTACTGGGCCTCGTATGTCAGCCATTGATATCGCCCATCAGTACCGTATCAAGCAACTCCAAAGCGCTCTACCTACTCCGCCCAACTCTTCTGAACCGCAATGGTCTCCTTACTTCTCTGAAAGCTCCAATGATATACTTTATCACGAATTTGACCCTTCTATGCCATTCGATCGGTTCCAAAGACCTGTCCTTGAAGCCAGGAACCCGGATGCGGAGCTGCGGCGGTTTGTTGTCGAGCGCATGAATAATCCTGATATTTTCATCGATGATCCTCCTGTTTTTTCTGCGCGGATGTCTCGACAAACAAGCTATAGATCCGTGTCCCAAGACTCCCAAACCTTTTTTGAGATGTCCCCGCCCCCGCCCGGACCCCCTCCCAACAGCCCGCTACCGCCAGCACCATCTGCATATTCCAAGCCCAGTCGCAATACTTCCATGCCTCATTCTCCTACTTCGCCGGAATTCCAGAATTACTTCTGCACTATGTCTCGACAGCCCCGCTCAATCCCTCTGGCACGTCTCATTCAGCGCCGACTCTCAGCCGTTCCAGAAGAAGATGCAGAAGGATTCCTGGAATCGACTGCACCCTTTTCTTCCATGTTGAGGAATATCAATTCGCACTCGCCACCGACAGTGCACCTAGGCCGTAAAGTCGGAAGGTCACCCAGCCCCCAGAAAGGAAGATCAGGACCTCGTTCCGATCCATTTGTTCTGGGTGCAAAGCAGCGATTCGCATCGGCGTTTAACAACACAGCAGATCACCGAAAGAGCAGGCACGTCCATAGAAGCGACAAGGAAAACGGGGCGGAAGAAACGGTGGCCAAAAAGGGAAGGAAGAACAAGAAGTCTGTGAATTAAGCTTTCCTTCTCTTTTATTCGCTTTGATGTTTTCGGTTCGCTTTGTTAGTAGTACAGTATTCAGGCGTCATGAACCAGTCAAATGTAGTTTTATGTGATTTGTACGTTGTTATCCAAATGTTTTGCCACTAGCTTTGATACACGACGATGATACTTACGCCTGAAGTAGTCACAATGTTCTGTGACTGCAGTCCTCTAAGGCTTGACGAAAAGGTCGGTAAACTTGTCAACCGGGAGGTTCCAGAATGGAGCAGAGTCGCCGGTAACTATGTCCAAAATCCTAAACCCATGTCAGTCAAACAATATCAAGAACGATTATAGACACTCACTTCTTCTGGTGCGCTGCGTCATAGTGATGGGAGATATGCCTTTTTGAGTAACCGTAAATACGACGAACCAGTGATAGACGAAGAATGATTACCTAGTGAACTTGTCGATCAAAAGAGGAGTACCCTCATCCCGACGCCTCTTGTGTCCGACGGGGTATTCGACTTCGACCTCGTCCAGTACAGTACCGTCGTTCAACTCGACAAGGAGGGCGTTACCGATAGACCGCTTGGAGGGTTCGTGATATTCTACACTGAAACGCTTGTCTTCAACGCAATAGATTTTGGCACGAAGGGCGTCGATGCGTGGGTCAGCGGCAGAGGCGTCAGTACTAGATGCGATGTAAGTGAAATAATTGGTATTGATGGACATGAAATCTGCGTACTAGCTTTCCGAAGTGAGTTCACCGAAAATCAAAGGATACGCCACCATGTAGTTGATGGCATGACTGCGGGAGAGTTAAAATAGAACCACGGACTACGATATAGGCACCTACTCTCGGTCAGCAAAGTTGTCGAGTGGGCCCTTCTTGTCAATAATCCTGATAGCAGCTTCCTGGGTTCGGATTCTGACGCTCTTGATGTCCTCTGCAGTCTTTCCAAGGGCTTTCAGTTTAGCATGGACGATGTAAGCCGCCTCAACGGCAGTTTGAGCATGGAATTCGGCGGGATAAGAGATTTTGAAGAGGACGTTTTCCATGATGTAGGAAGAGTAAGGAATCTGGAACTCGAAGGGCTTGCCCTGCATTATAGAGAGTTAGAGCGTTTCGTATAACCTGTTACCAGCTAAAGATGACATTACCTTGAACAAAACATCATAGAAACCCCACGTCTTGGCAGTAAGAACGGATGGAAGACCCTTCTCGCCCTTCTTGACAAGAAGGGCTAGGTTGACTGCACGGGAGCAAGCGTCACCAGCAGCCCAGGATTTACGAGGCCCGGTGTTGGGAGCATGGCGATAGGTACGAAGTGATTGACCGTCAACCCAAGCTTGAGAGATAGCATCAATCGTCTGATCGCGATTGAGTCCAAGCATCTTGGACACCACTGCAGTGGAGGCAACTTTGACAAGAACGACGTGGTCCAAGCCGACCCTGTTGAACGAATTGAGGAGGGCAAGACCTCCCTGTATTTCGTGAGCCTTGATCATGCCTTCGAGTAGGTCCTTAACGGCAAAAGGTTGCCCTTGACGAGCGAGGTGGTCAGCGACGGCAAGAATTGCACCAAGATTGTCGGAGGGATGACCCCCTGGAAGACAACAGTTAGGCAATAAGCACAAGAGATAAGTTCTTGCGATACATACATTCAGCAGCTAGGAAACAGTCATTGAAATCAAGCCATCGAATAATGGTGCCTATGTTGAAGGCGCCCCGGATGGGGTCCAACTGATAGTTGGTCCCGGGTACTTTGGTGCCTGTGCCAGATGGGGGTTTGAGGGGTTGAGGGAGGACAGGAAGCGTAGAAACGTACCGTTAGGAACGACGGTGCCTTCAACAACGGGACCAAGTAGTTTGGTGCACTCTGGGAACCGCAACGCCTCGAGACCGCAACCAATGGTGTCGATCAAACAAAGGGATGTGGTCTTCATTGCCAACCCCGTGGGGTCAATTTGAAAGTTGTGAACATAATCGGCGATATCCTGCAAGACCTTATCTGGCTCAGGCCGGAGGGTGGACTCGCCACCGTGGGTAGCAGACATATTTCGGGCGCGAATGGAAGGAGAAGCAAAGGGAGCAAGAGAGGAACGTTTGGGGGTAGTGAGGGCAGAGAAACTGGCGGCGAGAGGGAGTTGGCAGGGGAATTTACGCAGCAGGGAGCGACTGGAGGCACGGTTGAGCATTTGGGGGCCTGTCCTGTGATGGTAGCAGGAAGAGTTGGGTTGCCCCAGCTTCGGCTTGAAATACAGTCGACTTGGACCTCCGGCTATTACCGGGAAGACGCGCTTGGGACGGTCACGCGGACATGATTTCATAGCCGTGGGGTTGCCGAGGAATATATATTAGACGCCGAATTATTACTATTAGTATTATTAGTATCGTCCCGCCCTCATGCCCGATAGTGATTATACGGACGACGCCTCTACCGTCGCTGCAAAGAAACGTCGCCTCCCTGGCGCTTGCGATATATGTCGCAAGAAGAAAAGTATTTTCTCCTTTGTCGTCGCTAGGGGCGTATCTGACACATCTCCTCCAGTCAAGTGTAGGCCTAGTATTCGCTTCATCTCAGTCCCAGCCGCTTCATCCATGTCCCAGGTGATAGTGCGACCATGCCAAGCGGTCGCTGTTCAAACTGCATCGCATTCGACTCGAAATGCCTGCATACCGATCCTGTCAAGGTAGACGTCTCCGACATGCCCGTCGATGCTGCAGCTCAACTCATTCCCTACAGAAACGCGGTCCAAAAACAAAGTATCTTAACATCTATCATCTCGTTCTTGATCTCATCCTCCTTCAAGTAGCTATGTAGAGGAGCTTGAAGAACGCGTCAACAAACTCGAGGATATGCTGAGAGAGGTAAGCGCTACTTCATTCATCTGCCGGCGTGTTTAACAAGTCACAGCTTAAACCGGAAGTCGTGTTGCCAGAGGATGAAGCTTCTCCGGTTCAATTGCATCACAGCCCGTCGTCACTGCAAGACAGCAGGGGCGAGTCGTCAAGTCCCCGTCAACTATCCGAGCCATCAGATGGTGCAGAAGACGACCTTCCGCATATTGAGCTGCTGGAGCACATGAAAAGGATGTCCCTACACACGTTTGGCAACAGGTATTTTGGTCCTTCTAGCAGCTTTTCCCTCGTCAAAAGCGCCATGACCATAAAAACCGAGTTCATGGGTAATGAAGCCTCCCTCTCTGTGCCAGACTACCATCAGTATTTTGAACTCCAGCCAGTGAGTAGTGATTTTGATTTGCAACGCTAATTCCAAACTGTTGACGATGTTAGTGGGAGCAAGAAACCGCGGAACAAGAAACACCTCATTATGTGTTTCCAGATGACGATCTAATAATTTCACTCGTTGATATATACTTCAACACGATTAACATAATTCTGCCCATGTTGCACCGGCCTACATTTGACAAGAATATTGCCGAAGGTCTTCATTTGCGGGATCACAACTTTGGCGCTGCACTGCTGCTCGTTCTTGCCATTGCTTCTAGATATTCCGACGATCCGAGAGTTTTCTCGGACCCGGATGCAAAACTCTCTTCCGGTTGGAAGTTTTTTGAACAAGTACGTATCGTCAAAAACGCCATCTACGAGTCGCCGTCGTTGTACGAATTGCAATATTACGCTGCAAGTTTACCTTTCCCTAGGATGTTTGTATGTTTATTAACTCCGGTACAAAGATGGGAGTTATATACTCTCTTGGTACTTCAGTCCCTCAGTTCGGCTGGACCATGGTTGGTATCGGAATGCGTTTTGCGGTCGAGATAGGACTGCATAGACGTAAGCCGGAAGGGTACCAGCCGACTGTCGAGGATGAGCTAAAGAAAAGAGCATTCTGGTCCGTCAGCTTCACTGTCGATAGCAAACACTGATAGGCATTCATCAAATGACAGGGCTCTTATTACGCTCGATAGACTCATCAGTCTATTCCTCGGACGACCATCCATAATACGAGATGAAGAGTGTGTCGACTCCATGATTGTGTTTCCAGTATTTACAATCTTGCTCGCAGTTTTGACCTGGAAAACCCAGTCGAATGCGACGACGAATATTGGGAGATCGAACCCAACGGAAGGGTTCATTTTCACCAGCCCCCAAACACGCCTTCGAAAATAACATATTTCTGTTTGCATCTCAAGTTGTGCGAGATTTTAGCCTTTGTGCTTAGGACGCTGTATTCCATCAAAAAGTCTCGTGCCATGCTAGGGCTTACTGGCAAGGATTGGGAACAACGCCTTGTCGCAGACTTGGACTCTTCCCTGAACGCATGGGTTGACTCGATTCCTGATCATCGTACGTCGTCGTGAATTATCTTCTACCGGACGTAGTCATTGATCCAGTACATAGTCCGTTGGGATCCGCACTGTAAAAATTCTACTTTCTTGTTCCAGTCTGCAGCTTTGTACAGCATGTACTACATGCTGCAGATACAGATCCATCGGCCTTTCCTGCACACAGATTCTCCTCTGTCTTTTCCATCTCTCGCCATCTGCACGAATGCCGCTAGATCATGTAGCCACGTGGTCGACGTCCACCGCGCTCAAAGTGGCATAGTTATACCGCATATTATAGTCGGTAGTCATCATTCATCCGTCTTCGTAGATCTCTGATGCTTGATCGTAGATGGGAGCCTTCATTTCGGGCGTTGTTTTGTCTATGAATATCTGGAGTGGTAAACGTGCAGGTCTTTCACTGAATCTACAGAAAGAGCTGGCCGATGTCGAGAGGTGCAAAGCATCTTTGAAATATGCTTCTGAAAGGTGCCTGCTCATTGCCTTCAACAGTCGCGAACTGACGTTTTCATAGGTGGAATATCGCTGGTCGTCTATGGTGAGGTCCATCTACTACTAAAATCACCTCGCCGTGCAGGTTTTTACGAAACTAAAGGGATATGCTCAATGGAATTTCAACCGTTGGAAATGCGACATTTACCGAGGACGATCCCACGTCTAAAAAGCGCCCGCGGGAGAATGATATTTCTGATTACTTACCCGGACCTGCTCCTGCTGTTCGAGCATGGGATTCGTACGAATCAATGCCAGCAAGCTCGCTATATGCACGAACATTTGGTAAGTATATACACCGCCTGTAACGTGAATTTTATTAATGATTGTTGTGAAGGCGATCAACTTGACTTTGGCGAATTGAATCTGATGCCGTCTACCAATCAATTTGGAACTGCTGACGGTCTCTTCGACTTTCAGACCCCCAGTCATCCGCAGGCATCGTTTTCAGGGCCTCCTGTGTATACAGACTTCGGGCTGTTAGAAGAGGTTGGAAATAATACAATCAATATGTGGAGTGGTGCTCCGTCAGGATTCGAGTGAGTCTCAGTGTACTGCGGATTATTTTCTGATCTGAAATCATTCTTAGCTGGGCAGAATGGAATGCATATATCACAAACTTGGAACCTAATTCAACCTAACTACGTGTATACTAAAAGAAATTCACCGTTATAATCACAGTAGAGCTTTGAATACTGAATCCTGTGATAGAGTGTGAGGGTGATAGTAGAAGGTAAAGCTTAGAGTATATGCGCGGTAACCGTCATGCTCTCCCTCGGGAACGTATGTTCGCGTCTAAAATTTCCAATCTCGATGAAATTTGGGATCAAGTTTTATCGATGACGCAGTGCTAATCTAATTCTCACGCACGGACCATGACTGCTACTGCCAGGCTTGCTCGCAATCTCGAGTTTCATTTTGGGCCACCTTCAGAGCCCATACCTATCGCAGATTTTATTTCCTCTGATATTCCTCAGTACGCCTTTGTTGGTGATGCAGACACGGACAATTTCAGGTGTGCCTTTTGCAAATCTATCGTCCTCATTACTCAAGAATTCTCCAGTGTTAGTGACATTCGTGATGCTGTCGGTAAAGTCTGGGACAACCCAGAGTTATCTGCATACATCCTCAAGAAGCATGATGCCGTTATAGATGCTTTATATGCCACCCAAAACACAGCGAAAACTCGCCGCAAAACTCAGAATACTACGGACGGTGACGAAGAAGACTCGCCAGCAGTACTTGAGTTGAACGAGGCACTTCAGACTATCCGTCTCTCCAGCTACCCGTAAGCTTGCCAAGTTTAGTGTAATGTGTCGCTTATTTTCTTTCATTTCAGTCTTTGTTCAGAAGCTTCTCTTTTTGTAAGGCCGCCCAAAAATTCAGATCAGAACGCCCTTGACAAACGTGTTCGTGTGAAGCTTCGTCGAATACATCGTTGATACCCATTTTCATTGCAGAAACCCTCCGACTCAAATGGTGGCTCCTCCTTGCCCGATGACACGAGCTGTGCACTCGTTATTGTCACAATATACACGAAGGGATCCAGTACCACCATGCGGACATCTCAACACGCACTTCTCTCCTCGCAGACTTTGGGCGATATCATCGAGACGATGCCTTGCGCGTCAAACGACCTTCCCAAGGAAATAGTGTCGCATAGTCAGGTCGCTACTCAACTTGCCGTCAACGCAAGTTCTGGTTCTGTGGTATGCATCGAAGACGTCCTGTATGGTGATGGTATGAATGAAACCGATTATGCCGAGTACGTTCTTCTAGTCCATTTGTTGGCATCATGGCCCATATCGTTCGCGTCCTAGCAAAATGCTCCAGTGCCTCGCAACGCATCCAACGCAACACCGTGCACTGACCAAGGCGCCGGAGTCCATGCACGATATTATCCTCAGCTCTCTCTCCCTTCGTATCAACGAACCGTATTGGATTTTGCATCAAGGAAATTGCGAGCACTTTTTCGTAGTCGATCAAATCAGGCATGCTTCTGTTCTCTTCTCCCCGTCCCGTGTCTAACACCCACATAGGCTGAAGAATCTCTCGGATCCATCATCCGGATATCCTTTCACTCTGCAACTGACGCCAATCTCCCTAGATTTGTGTCGGGCATGTTACAGAATACCCGCAATTTGGTCCATTGTAGGCGATCTACGATTGGGTGAGAGCCCCTGCATTTTATGTGGATCTTGCTGGGAGAACATGGGAGAACCAGACGATGGAGTTGTAGTGGTACCTTTTCCCAAGTATGAGCTAGGTCGGTAGTTGGTTCACTGGCCGTCATTGTTTGTATCTGTAGTATATATATGGTTGTTGGTCCCCATGACTGTCGCTTCATCATCTAGTGTCCAAGCATTGGATGCCTTGTCCGAGTACGACGATGTTGTTTCATGGATCAACGATACACTGCCAATATCCGAGGACAGAGAGGAAGACGCCGTCGATCTCGCTGAAATCGACCAACACATTACACAGCTCCTGGCATCCCTCGACATTTCCTCAGAAGACACGTCGTCCCAGCTGGAGAGAACCGTCCGTGATGTCTCTCGTGCCGTACCCAGACTCACCTACGACCTTCATTTCATGAAAGACGGTGCGCTCACCCTCCAAAGCGGGCTCCTTCATGTTCGCTCTCGAGCAAAGGCCGCAGTTCCTCTGTCTACCCAGGACGCCCTCGACAAGCTCCACCTTTTGGATACCATGAAAAGCCACATGGAATCGGCGCGCGAGGTCCTGCGAGAGGCGGAGAGCTGGAGCACCCTAGAAATTGAAGTGACATCCCTTCTTTCCGACCATAATTATTCCAAAGCTGCTGCTCGGCTTTCGGAGGCTAGCCGCAGCATGGTCGTCTTTCAAAATACTCCAGAATATGACCCTCGTCGCGCTCTCATGGTTAACCTGCAAAACCAGCTGGAAGCGTCCCTCAGCTCAGCCTTGGTGGCCGCAATTAACGTCCATGACCTAGCAGCGTGCAAGAGTTATTTCTCCATTTTTTCAGATATCCAACGCGAACACGAATTTCGTAACTATTACAATGGTTCTCGGAAGGCAGAAGTGGTAGCGCTCTGGCAGAATGCACAGCTGTTGGATTGCGATGGGGAGGGCACAATGACGTTCGTCGAATTCCTTCCCAAATTCTACGAACATCTTCTCTCCCTCCTCAATCTCGAACGTGCCTCTATGTCATTCATTTTCCCTGACCCAGCAGTCTCGCTCTCGGCACTTATTTCTTCAGTTCTGTCTGCCCTCCAGCCCACGTTTTCTCAACGGCTTACCTCGTTATTCAACCATTACGGTGATTCTGTCCTCAAAATTCTCATTTCTCTATTCAAAATGACGGAGGATTTCGCTGCTGCTGCAGAGAAAGTAACGGAGAAGATTAAACACTCTACACCTTCCATGGAAGCCTCCGAGTTACCGACATCTAACCCTGTAGCTCACAAGCGCCGACGTTCAATGCGGATGTCCATGTCTTGGCGTAACACCCCACCCCGCTCTTCTTCTACCACACAGAATATTACCAAGCTTTCCAGCCTCCTTGAGTGGGAGCAAGAGCTCTTCCAACCCTTCCTCGACTTTCAGGTTGAATATGCTTCCCTCGAGAGGCGCTTCCTCGACGAAAATCTCCGACATATTACCAAGAACGATGGCGCGCGCGATGATGCAGATCCAGATGGGGCACGTCTTCTGCGAGAAAGAGCTGTAGACGTGTTCGGTGCCGCTGAAGAAAGCGTCACGCGCTGTGTAGCTTTCACACATGGATATGGTGCAGTGGGGCTTGTACAAGCATTGGACGGTTTCTTCAAGTCTTTCGTTGATATGCGGACTGACGATCTGCGTAAAACGTCCTCTCCCTCTTCTTCTACATATAACTCCACCGAAGAAGGCCTATCTGGGCTAGATTATACACCGCAGGATTGGGCCGAGTTCCAACATTACCTCCATCTTCTATCGTCCGCTCGAAGTGTCTTCGAGCGATTACTGTCTTTTGAGAATAAGCTCCGTGCTAGCCTCGCCCAGATATCCACAGCCCTTCACCTATCGCGCGAAGATCCGATTACATTTGGTTCAAACCAGAGTCAACTGTTGTCACAGTCCACTCTCCATTCTCCTGATCTCCATACCCTTCTGGAATCTCGCCCCACCGATCCTCTTTTAGTCGAAGTGCGCGCGGCAGTGTATCTATTTGCCAGAACGTGCCAAGAGTGTCTTCAGCGCACCATTCTCTCCCCTCTCATGAAGCCTTTGTCCGGATATGCGTCCCTCCCTTTGTGGAATGCGCCCGGAAATAGCAAGTCACAAAAAGTCAACGAACTCCACGTTCCATCCTTCTCTTTGTCCCCCAGCGAGACAGTGCAACGTGTTGCGGATAACCTACTCAACCTTCCTCAGTTATTTGAGGTCTATGTTGACGATGACGCTCTTTCCTTCTCTTTGCACACTCTCCCTCATATCGACGAACCCGAGATACCTTTGGAATCTCAGCCGGCGTACGTAGGACATGCACGGCGGCAGAGCATATCTAGACCTTTAGCACAAGGCCCGAGCCCCGAGCTAGTGTCGTCTGCCTGGCTATCGTCGCTAAGTCGGACGCTGCTGACCCATCTGACGAAGGAGGTTCTCCCTGCCATTCCTACGCTCTCACAATCAGGTTCTGCACAACTAAGTTCTGATTTGGGATATCTCTCCAATATTGTACGGGCAATCAATATCGAGTTTGATGATCTCGAGCGGTGGCGCACATGTATCGATTCGGAGGATGGTGGAGGAGTCCAGGACAGGGTATGGAAAGAAGTAAATAGGATGCGTGGGGTAAAAAAACCATGACGCTAACACGTATGTTTAGCCAATCATTTCGACAAAGCTGTTCATATCTCACCGTGCTCCTTTCTTAAGGCACTTCTAAAACTTGCTCAGATCCTATCTGATCAGCGATAAGATGGTTAAATGCATCAATCGGTGATAATCAAAGACAGTAATATTGAACACAGAATTTGAACTCCTTCTCGACCATGCCAGTGGTCACTACAACGAAAACCGTAAGAAATATCATGCAATTTCGGGTACAATATATCCCGCAATCCAATACCCCTCTTTTCAGCCTGAATACGCGGCGATGGCAGTGGTAAATGCATTCCCGATCGACGTTTTGATGTCATTGGCTTGGGCTAAGAGGTCAGCCTGTGGACAAGGTTATTGCAGAGTGGCAAATTATGACAGTTACTCTTACCGGGGATTTGGCAATCAAGGCATTCTCAAATGCAGTAGTCCCGGAGTTGAGGTTCTGGAGGTCTTGGAGTACCAAGGCAGGAATCCCACCAATGGGGAGAGCTATTGGGACCAAGTACAGCGATCAACCTTCATCGCCCAACACTTTGAAAGCTCTGATGGATAAACGAACCTTGAAAAGCAGGCTGCTTCGCGACGATGGCAGTAAGAGCGTCGAGAATGGTAGGCTCAAAGCCCTCAACGGCCGCAAGGATGGTAGCGCCGTCACCTTCACTAAAAGCAGCAGTCGCCTGCAGATGCCTAAAGGTTAGTTAATTTCCATGGATGTCAACATCCGGACGTACAGTGGTGTCAGTAGTCGCAGTCTGGATAGTACTAAGCAATGATGTTGCGCTGCTGTGGATGGCCTACACGATGAAAGCGTTAGCAGTAGTCAATGACACATAGGAACGATCCTACGAGGGCACTGGACAAGGTTCCACCTGTATCCGGGAAGGCCTTGATGGAACTGTCGAGCGCGTTGACTTGGGTCGCAATGTTGGTAATGTCAGACTCGACTTGTGCAACAGTGCGCTTTGTAACAAGTGCAGAGCTTGCAGTGACGACAGAAAAGAGAAGAAGTAGCCCGGTGGAGACTTGGACCATTGTGAGTAGATTTGTTGCATATGGGGAACAATTTGGATCACTTTATAGTACTGACCGGGCCTCAGGATGAATCGCGAAATCAGCTGCGAAAGCCAATGAACTCCCATGACCACTCGCTTTAGAAGCGTGCTTGACATACATAGAGAGTCACAGATATTGCATGGGACCGAAGGTCGAGCTCATGAGACCAGTAGAATGAACAGTATAAAACGGAAGAAGGCATCATCCCATGTGTGCTACAAGCATTTCTCCCACGTATAGTAGTTGTCAGCTGGATGAATAGATGCACATGGGATGCTAAAGACAGATAGCAAAATTATGTGCTTCTTCAAATCCGCCTCTCGCGAACCGAAGATCATGGCCAGAAAAGAGACTACATCGGCAAGACTACGGGCTATGGGCTAGCAGCGTCGCAAGGAACTATACACGCACTAAGTTCGCGTTATAGTCGTCAAGAGGCCATCTCGGATCAATATGAAACGGATGCAATGATATTTCGCGACGCGCGTTTCCATACGTATTCAAGTAGTAGGTACATGTGGGAAGCCTGAAGGAGTCTTTTTGTCGGTCGACGTCACTAGACCGAACTAACTCTGTCGAATTGACAGTCTCGAGCCTTAGAACCACAGAGTTCCCATTACACATTGTCGCAACTGTGAGTCTGTGGCGCGTTAGTGTGCGCCGGAGAATATGGAGAAGGATTGTGCCATCAGAGAACAGAATGGCGTCTAGGTATACGAGCAATATCACGAGCTTGATCAAGAGACAGAAACGGTCCACGTTAGCACAAGCGCATGAGCACGTCCTAGCATCACTGGCGGAGGGCCTGTCGGTTACATGCGTCCGGTCACCATAGCGAAGACAGTACCCGGGGCCAGAAGATACTCGTCTACAAAGACGGTATCTTTGTTAGATCCTCGAGACTCGGCAGACGGACCGGGCGGACAAGGTTTCCTGCATTCGGCTGCTCTTTATGAGATCAACAAGTCGGTCAAATCCCACGAGAATGTCCCCCTGAGAAGTTCCTTGGCCAAGTTTTCGAGTCCCGTCGTTCTGTGAAATGGTTGTGATAGAAGTAAGAAAACAGACAATAAACAGAAGTGATGGCGTTTACGTAAGTTTCCACGTGTTGCCGTCCTATCATCGAATTGCCTCGAGGCGACTTTCAGTATGCCAAATTTTGCTCCTTATACTCGTGGCGGTCGATGGTGAACGTCTGTTATGACGGTCTCGACGGCACCTGCTCTCCTTCTTGGTATAGGTGCTCGCATTCTACTGGATCAATTCACGCGCTCGAATGAGCCGTCGCTGCAGGCATCTATTTTGGTGGCAGTTTGGCAGGGTGTTGCCCTTTGGTATGCCTTCAAGCAGCACAACCTCGGCATTCCAGTCGCTTTCTGCATCGCTGCGAAGGTTTTTGTCGAATTTTCATTCACCCAGGATGTTACGAAGCCCATCGTCACCCTGGTCGGTGTCGCGATTGGAGTCATCTGCACAGAATTCTTGTCAGGAGTCTTCGACAAGCCAACGGAAAAACGCATCAAGAAGACTCATTCTACACCTGCAAATGGCCACGCCACCCAGGACCGTGACCGGGAGCGTTCCTCGCGTCACCGTCGCAGAACCACCGAACGAGATCCTCAACGCCATCACACATCCCGACATACCACATCCGACATTACTTCCGTTGATTCCAACTCGGAAATGTTTGGTCCCAGGGGCTCAATGAGTCCTTTGGATCGCGAAATAGCGGCATTACGCACTCGAGCTTCCCTCGCTGACAGCGAGCGTCGTCGTTTCAAGGAGGAAAAGAAATGGGCCATTGAGCAGGGTAACACAGCTCTTGCATCACAGCTTAGCTGGCAAGTAAAGCGTTACTCTACGCTTATGAAGAGTTTCCATCGCGAGGCTGACACAAAGATAATTGAAGGTGCGTACGTCTTTTGTTCTAGGTGTTCGATGGCTGATGGGCTGGCTAGCGTCCATGACCCGTACTCGTTTGCAAACAATCGACGAACAAGAGCCCCATGCCTCGACCTCCGAAAGACATCCGCGTCGAACAAACGGAAATCCAGAGCTGCCCATTGTCAGCGTTGACATCGCACAATCGAAATCCGGTATTCGTGTGAATGTGCGATGAAAGGTGGGTTATGTCTCAGCAAAAGTAACAGAACTTTTATTCATGCCAATCCTTAGCTCTCAGGACCACCATATCTTTATCTTGCGCCGGACCTGCATCAGACCAGGTCGCTATATGGGCGACCTCTTGCGTACTTTTGTCCTGATCCTATACCCGTCGCCTGGCTCAACTATCGGGTCCACATCATTGATCACGACAAGAGAGATGGTTTCCGAGGCATCAGAGATTCTACAATGGATAGTACAAGGTTGCAGGAGGACAGCGTAGGGAATAGATATGATAGGTGTAGGATGGGTCCGAGAAAACGTAAGAGGGAAACATACGGAAAGGAAGGTTATCGATGAGATTTACCATTAGTCCTAGAGGCGCTGGAGCCATTCGCTTTCGATACAGTATTACTTGTTCGAGGCTTCTTGGAAGAACTTGATTCTGATCCCGCTCTCGGTGCACCCTCCTTCATCACCATCTTCGCATGTATTTCCTCCAATTTTGATGCTTTAACCTTCTTGGGCCAGAAAAGGGTCACGAATCTAAGGGAGTGGTTTGTTTCGTCAACGGAATGGATAGACACTGAACTCACGTCCACAAATGCCGCCGCCACCGTTCTCGGTCCTCGCCAGCAGCATCCTTGTTGTTCAAAACAGTCTCAATGCGACGTCCAATTGCAGCAAGGGAATCTTTCAGAATCGCAACTTTGTTGTCGCGAGGCATGTCCTCTCCAGACAGTTTGAGCTGTTTCTGGAGCGATTTTAGGATTACGACACGTAATGCAAGTCGGGTTACTTACCAGCTGTTTCTTCACCGGCCGTAATTCTTCTTTGGTTGCAGCCTCGTCCATCGATGGACTGTATTTAGATTCAGTTGAGGCTGTAATCAATAACCCGAAGAACTGACCATTCATCTGAAGACTCTGAATCCGTGAAAGTTGGCGTTGGACGACGTTTGCGTTTCCTGGAGCTGTTATCATCGACAGATGCCACGGCCTCGCTTTCTGCACGACGCTTGATGCCATGGGATGTCGAAGCTATCGGCGGAGGAGATGCTGAAGATTTGACTTTGGTGCGTATAGAGCTCTCATAGGAACGTAGTTTCTCGTCGTGTTCTCGAAGGATGCCGAGTAGATAGTCACCACGCCGTACAAGATGGATTGCGTTTGGGATTGGGCGACTCGCGGCGTCCTCTCCTTTCTTGCCCTCTTCAAGGAAGAATTTACCATCCAGACCCAATTTCTCATCCTTAGCCATCGTTTCCCAATTCCCAAAGCCATAAAGGTATGCCCCAACGAGAAGCATTGAATCATCTTGGGGACCCCACCGACCAGACCAATTCAGTGTCGGTCTGATGTTGTCAACTGGGATTGACCACTTGTACGGGTCTGGAAGCTCCGAAAGAATGTCGTAGAGAGTCCGTAGATCGCGGTGACGAGACAGAACGGTTTCGGCGTTGATGTTGCCTACCCCGCGGCAAGTCACCAAAACCGCTTTGCTCTTCTGAGCATTAGTCAATGTTTCGCCGGCGTCTATCCGGTGGCGCTTCTGCTCTTCACTGTCTTTAACAGCTTGCGCACAGATAGCGATGATATCGTCAGCTACATCTAGCATCATGCCCTTGTTCTTGTCTGCAAGCTTCGCTTCGGTAACCTAAGAATACTCGTTAGTACAAGCAGCCTTTGAAGACGACCAACTCACTATAACGTCGTATCGTTGTCGTATATCTCCCCATCGTTGCAAACTCCTAATCAGCACCCGTACGTCTCTCTCCTTCAACTCCATCGCCTTCTGACTGGCTGACTTCCTTGTTGGTCCTGGATTTTTAGGCTTCTTAGGTGCTGAAGTAGTAGGAGGGTGGTCTACATCCATGCCCTCGTAGGACACTTGAGCATGAGTACGCTTTCGATCCCGTGACTCCTCAGCTGCAAGCTCCTCAGCCTTGCGACTATCCTCCTCCTTCTCGAATTTTTGTCGTTCATCCAGAGGTATGATATCCTCCCAGTTCATGTCATTCTTCACATCGCTCACAGCCGCGAATTGTGACAGGAAGCCTTCGCCACCAAGTGATGTTCCTCCGTCGCCGCCATCCATCGTCTCATGGTCCTCCGCACGATTCAGTATATCATCGAGATCCATCTCATCGAGTTTCTGGCTTTGCTGAGAGTCATCCTTGTCAAACCTATGCGCTTTGTGAGAAACAAGCAATCAAAACGAAGCAACACCGCACATTTTTTGGGCCCCGTATTTCAGTACCGCCGTCAGTTCGTCCTTGCTCAAATTTTCTGGTTTCGACGAATCTCGCAGTTGATTGGCCTTGGAACTGAGATGTGCCTGACTAGTGTCCATCTGGTTGATTACTGAAAAGAAATTGAGGGTCGACCGCTCAGAGAAGGTTATGTCTTACTAGCATATTCAAGAACCATTTTCTTCTTGGCACGTTCTAACACATCTTCTTCCATAGTATCCTTACTGACGAAACGGTAAACGCTAACATGCGATTTCTGCCCAATTCGATGCGCACGAGCCATCGCCTGAAGGTCATTCTGAGGATTCCAGTCGCTCTACATAACGGTAAGATCTCTAAGGAAGGTGCGGTATAACGAGATACTCACATCGAATATCACAACAGTATCTGCAGTCTCCAAGTTGATTCCCAGCCCACCGGCACGGGTTGACAGTAGGAAAGCGAAATCCTGAGAACCGGGAGCGTTAAAGTGATCGATCGACTTTTTCCGAGCTTCAGAAGCCACCATTCCATCTAAGCGCTGATGAAGATAGCCCCGAAGGCTCATATAATCGCTCAGGATATCCAGCATTCTGACCATTTGGCTGAAAATCAACACTCGATGTCCGTCCTGGCGGAGACGGGCGAGAAGTTTGTCCAAAAGCACCATCTTGCCGCTGTTCATGACAAGACCTTTCAGAGTCTCCTCATCATTATCTGTACGAACTTCCGCTCCATCGAACAGATAAGGGTGATTAGCTGCCTTCTTGAGCTCCATGGCTACCATGATAATATAAGCACGACGTTTGAGAGAAAATAACGCTATAAGCACCTATGTTTAACAGACTGATGTTGTTGTTTCCATTCGCACTTTTAACCAGGCCTTGGAAGTTCTGTAAAAGACTTTAAGAACAAAAGTATGAAAAGAACCAGAAAACTGTAACCTTCGTCAAGATGTTCTTGTAGAAATGGGTTTGGAGGGCACTCATTTCCACTCGCAAGATGCGTTCGCTTTTGGACGGCAGAGACTTTAAGACATCTCGCTTCAGTCTTCTCAGCATAAAAGATTCTAGCTGCTTATGCAGCTCCTGGATCCTTGACTCGTGGTCCGCATCATTCAAGTCAAATTCATCGCTCAGGGCGACTGCAACCGTGAAAATCAGGGAATGCAGAAGACATGGATAAGACGGAACCCACATTTCTCAGGCATTAAAAAGTGCATCAAAGCCATGAGTTCTGAAACACCGGTGAGAGATGAATATGAGATCCACGAATTACGAACCTTTGACATTGTTTTGCAAAGGAGTGCCGGTGATAAGGAGTTTCGATGCCGCCGAAAAAGCTTGGAGGGACTCGTACAACAAACTGGCCGAATTCTTCAAACGATGCGCCTAAGAGTAAAAGTAAGCCTTATAAACTGCGTTAATTCAAGTAATAAAAATACCTCATCGACAACAAGCGCCTGCCACTTGATCTCGCCCAACTGCTTGACGTCCTTCAATGTCAACTCATATGTCGTCAGTAATACGTTCATCTTGAGACGTTTATTTGATGTTCCGAACTCATAGGTGCGAATAACTTCGCGAGCGGTGGTATTTCCGATGTATGTGATGACATTGATATCCGGCGCCCATAGAGAAAACTGCATTTGCCAGGCAGTGATAGTCGACAATGGAACAACCACAAGAAATGGACCGTACTGGTGCATTTCATGGAAAAGGTAGGAGAGAAATGAGACGGACTGTACAGTCTAGAGGGAACAGTTGAGCAGTAGATAAAATATAAAGGCCGACACTGTACCTTGCCAAGTCCCATCTCATCGGCAAGGATACCGTTCTGTCCTTGACTCCACAGATAGGCGAGCCAATTAAGGCCAGTCAACTGGAAGTCCTTCAACTCACAGCCTGTCTCTTGTATATAATCTGGGGACTTTTCCATGGGTTGGAACGTAGGGCGACCGTTTCTTGCATACGATACGCTCTTGTACGGAAATTTAGCTTCCGCTTCGCGATGTCGATAGTCTTCGATCTGCTCTTTGGCAATGGGGTTGACGTCCTTCTGTAACTCCCACGTGCAGGAGCTATAGTTGAGGTTGGTCCACTTGCAAAAGTACTCCACCTCGCCCTCTGCACCTTCTCGATGGGTAATGATTCGTTCAACGGTGCGATAAGTTTCTAGGTCTTCTTTTTCCCGTTCCTTCTCTAACAAGAGTGCTTCCTGTGTTCGAATCAAGATCAAAGATGTGTGTGATATGCCAAAGCGGGCTACCTGATCTTCACGAGATAACCCTGGCGCTTGTAGCCGGGCTTGCCATAGCTTGTACCCTTTGATATAATTGTCGACACGCTTGAGGCCCTTGAAACGCTTCAAAAATTCATACGTCTCGTCGGTATTGTGTAGATGCGAAAAGTTTTTCCACTTGATATGGAAGCGCTAAGCCAAAAGGTTAGTCGAGGTGGAGAACCAGTTATACCGGCTAACGTACAATGTTGTCAAACCATAGATCCTCGAGGTCATTTTCTCGACCTTCGTCACGACAGTGGTTCAGAACTAGTTCTATCTCGTCCTCTTCCTGGTACTGGACACTGTTGTTTGCATAGTAGCCGTTGTCGTGGTCGTCTTCGTCAAACTTTTCAAAGTCTTGTACATCGTCGACGTAGTTGGGGACCTTGTTGCCACGACTTGAAACGCGCACTTCATCGGCCGATGAGCGCGACTTTCTCTTCTTCTTGGAACGAACACCGTAATCGGAACCAGAATCGGAGGGCGACGTATGGCGGGTAGGGACTAATGCAAGTTAACAGGGTGGCACAAAGAGACAAGTGCAACAAGGCATACTACGTGGTTTTGTGGCAGCGGGGACGGAGGGACGTTTCTTTTTTCGCGGTACCTTCTTCTTCGCGTACTCCTCGTCGGCGTAGGTGCCGTCCTCTTCGTCGTCTTCTTCCTCTTCTTCTTCTACTTCGTCTTCATAGCCCTGGAAACAAAGATTAGTTAAGGACGTAGAGAGCGAGAGCGACGAACAGAGTCCGCATCACCCTGAGGGAGAAAGGGGCGGTAAGCCGGTGGCAGGACGATGAGCAAGTAAGGAAAGACATACAGGGCGAGAATAGAGGCTGGGGACATGGGGAACAGCATCGGCTATGAGATCGATAGCTGTGGCCTCGTCGTCGGAATCAGCGTCGGCGTCAGCGTCAGCGTCGTGGAGCCTAGACTGGTCGTCCGAGTCGACGTGCATGTCGTCGCTGTCATAGTCGATGTGGAGGGCGGACATGGGGGAGGGAGGGTGATGGTGATGGGGGATGACGAAGAGGGGGCTGACCTGGGCGTCAGGCATCGCCAACGAACGGTTTTCGCACGCATCGATGGTAGCGACGCCGTGGTCACGGTCTCGGCCGTCCCCGGAAGCCCTGTCGACGATGTGGCTCCTTTGATGCCCAATTCGTCCGCTGAGCTCGAAATGATGTTACTCTTTGTTGTTCTCCCCTGTATTTCTATATTTCTTCTCTATTTCTGCCTGCGCAGCTCCGTTAGAAATAATGCTGCTACCTTGTACATACTGCATATACTACAGTTCTACTCGTTCGACATGAAGATATCTTCGCTGTCTTCATCAGATCACACCTTATCAGAGCTCCAGATGTGGTTACCGTCTGCGGAAATTGTCTCCTTTGGCGCCGTGATTCACCCCGTCCAGCCTATAGGATTGAGCCTGTTCTGCCGAAATAATTGTTCGAGTTCATCGTCGCCGTCGATGCCGACTTAGGTCTCTGTCTGCCCCAAATGTAACCGTCAGTCAGCAGGCCAGGGACCCTTCACCCTGTCTTCCATCCGCCACTCCGTTCAATCCGCACTCTGCACCACTGGCCGCCGTGTAATGAGCGATCCAACGATGCTTCCGTCCCCTCAACCTAAATTCGCTCTTCGGGTTCGTTTCTTACCCTTTGTCTGTCCGCAGTAGTGAGAGCAATCGAATGGGGTCGTAGGGGTAGTCGACCCGCTGACGGCGTGGGCATCACTGGCAACAATGACGAAAGGTGCGACCGAGTCGCGGATCTCGCCGTGCAGCATACGGGAGAAGGCGTCGACAGATCTGATGGTCATATGGGGTGGGGAGGTCCACGTATGATGGCCCTCGTTGTCAACGTTGGGGAAGGGTAGATCAAGATCGATGCTATGAATTCCTCTGTATTTAAAAATTAATCATAAATTAATGCCTGCCGTCGGTCCGCCTCTTTCCTAATCCGATCTTTGCTCTGTTGCATGGACGATTCCACTGGTTCCCATCTCTCTGTCGTCGTAGACTTGTCCCCGACGCAATGGCATCTTTCGGGTCACTCCTCCAACGCCTATCCCCTCGCTCTCAACTCTTTTCTTTCCCAGTTACTCGTCTTCCTCAACGCCCACTTGGCCTCAAAGCATGAGAATACCCTGGCTGTCTTTGGTGCCTTTCCCGGCAAAAGGTTGGCGGACTTTCTCTCCGATATTTCGGTCGCTCATACTCTTTAGTGTCATGCTCTATTCTTCAATTGATCAGGAATCTGACACTACGATGCAAATGGACTCCAATTCATACCTAGCGTTCAAAGTAGTCGATTCGGTCATCGTACGGAAGATCAGAGACGAGCTGGATGCGCTCATGGACAACGAAGAGGAAGGTATGCAATGTGACCTTCTCTTGCGCTTCTTCTCACGTCCCTACTAGCGCCTTGTGGTCTGGTCGGAGCGTTGACTAAGGCCCTTTGCTGTAAGGCTACCACACTAACTTTGACCAAACTAAACTTTTTCTGTTCTAGACGTTAATAGGGTTGCCCTTGCATCCACCATATCGTCCGACAACACCTCTCAACCCCTGGAGGCTACCAGTCCTACCGACCCCCGGATTCTCATCTTGTCCGTATCTCCAGATCTCACTACGTCGTACATTCCCATTATGAATGCCATCTTCTCGGCCCAGAAACTGGTATCATTACGCTCACCCTTCTGTTCCTTGGTCGGCTAACCAGTTGTAGAAGGTAGCCGTTGATGCCTGCCAAATATACGGTACAGACTCCGTGTTTTTACAACAGGCTGCACACTTGACCGGAGGCTCGTACATATCCCTGGAACGGCGAGATGCGCTTCTTCAATACCTGATTGTCAGTCCAATGTATATGACATGTTACCCGCAATCTCACCAAGACCCCAGATGTCGTTTCTCTCTCCGCCTTCCATTCGGAAGGTGCTCTCTGTCCCCACCCAAGACAGAGTCGACTTTCGTGCAGCCTGTTTCTGTCATAAAAATATAATCGATATTGGTTTTGTGTGTTCAGTGTGCCTGTCTAGTACGTTACCTTCCTCCCTTCCTCTTAACGTTGCGTTTGATGTTGTCCCTTAGTATTTTGTCAGCCAGTGCCGGTGTGTTCGACCTGCCGGTGAGTGCTGGTATAATTAATCCTTACGGTGATAATTATTAGATTCGGCAGAACGAAATTTCCAATCAAAACCCTACAACGACTGAATGCATCAAAGCCCCTCCTGTCACAAACCAACGGCTCGGTCCAGCGTACGCCCTCTTCCAGTCAGCCGCCTACTCCAAGCCATACAGGTTCTGTAGCTCCTTCTGCATCCACCCGCAATGGGGATACTACGTCATATCAATTACCCCATAGCGCCTCTATTGGACAAGCCAGCAGCAATGGGGCTAATGGTGCCAGACAAGGCTCTGGTTAAGGGGAAGACCAGACCGCTCCTACACCATACCCACCATGCGTATCACTTTCACAACCGCAAAGCCGTGATGAATACCAAAGAATGCTTGCTGTATGCATCCTTCCCATGGGGCCGTCGAAGCACGAGGCTCTATCAACGATCAGTGGCACGTATGTTTTCACGGTAATCAGGTTTCACCTTTGGATTTGGATTAGATGGCGAAATGTAAGCGATGGCCATACTCGCCGTTGTGAAGGCACACCATAATCGCACTACTAATAGTATTAGGCATAACATCAAAAGAAATACAGAACATGCCGCTACTAGTATCTCCCCCGTCTTCAACCGTTAGTAAGATTATCCCCACTTTCGGATTTTGTTCCCGGGAATCTTTGCATGCTTCTGCGACAGCGTGAGCTGTTCCGAACAATCAATGGAGCAGAAAGAAACATCATACCATGTAGATCTACCGTCAACGCCCTTTCTAGCGCATTATGTATATCTTGATCAGAAGAGAGAGCTTCGCCAGTGGTTCGGCCAATAAGCTTGGCTAATGAAGACCTGATAATGTTTTCTCCGGCGCCTGAAACGAAGGTGAATAGCGACAGTAAGGCGATAGGGTAGTCAATACCTGAAACGCTGCACGCTATTCCTCGTACCAGTGTCCTCTCGTCTATGACCTCTTTGTCTCGCTGTGCCCAACATCCGGCACCGTAAACAGCTGCCTGTAAGAAGAAGGAAACAAAGTCGGGATCATTTATGTCTGACGCGAATGCTCTTACCTCGCCGATCCTCCCAGAGTGTTTCAATAATAAACCGCCACTGGAAGCGCTGTTTTGAATAGCACCAGGATTAAAGGCCGAACAACAACCAACCTTGAAACGCCAGCCGCAATATCTGAAGGACTGGACCAGGCGATGGCGCCCACAGTGTCCTGAACATCATGCAATTTTTCGCAGTCAACCACCTCTAATCCTTGCGTAGCCTTGTTTAGATTCGTGGTCCAGTATTTCCAATTTTCAACAGCCTGTTGGCTTGCAAGTGATGTGGGATCTACAATGTAACGCCTGTCGAGATGATGCTCGGCAAATGAATTGGCGCCTGGGGAAACAAGCGTTCTGCGTAACAGTGAGTTTTCGGAACGTTCTTACGAGTAACGGAATGACAGACAAAGGCGGAATGCGTCCTAGCGGATCGGGAATTTGAGAATGTTCCAGCACCGAACGCGCTAATCGAATAGGATTTTTTATACCTAGCAGCAATTATGAGGAGTGTCATTGAACGTTTGTGTTTATATGTACCTGTCGTGGCGCCAACGCTTCCAAAAGCCTTCCTCGCACCATCCATGATGCTTGCGTCACATTCAACAGTACCCTGGAGCGTCAGATTTGATCCAAAGCCTTGTTTGAAGCGGTCAAAATCCCATATTAATGAAGGACTACGGAGAGATATAAACCTGCATTGAGGCACGGATCGTCCTCAAGTATGGATACAGCACTTTCGACGAGTTCTATCGCTGTAGTAGAGCTATAAGCTCTTTTGCACGCTCTGAATTTCTGTCAGAACTATTGAGAATGGTTGGATGGAACCACACACCGTCGGAGGGCGCATTTGACTGAAGATTCTGAAGATTCGCTGTGATAGCCAGCACCGCCATGAACTACAATATATTTTCCTGTCATTGAATCTGTTAAATTCTCCACAAAGTCAGGGGAGAATGGAATCAATGGACTCTGGGCTCTGATCGAATGTTTGGCTCTGTTAAAGTCGGAGGTTCTTGTCGTGAGAAATCACATGCAAGTGCACCATGATTATATTCCTGCATGGTCAGAGGGCCCCATGCCAGTGCTGCTTGCCTCTCCCGAGCCAGCAGACCCTAACTCTGGCTCTGTCGTAGTATGATCGACCATCTTGTAGGGCGTCCCAATCCCTCCTGGAAGAGAACGCAGGTGAGCAAATGTTTCTCCCCATCATCGCTTTGAATTGAAAGTAACCGCGACCCTGGCCCCAGGTCTTTCTCGTCGTCTTATTTTGGTTATGGCGAATTCTTCAGGGAAACTCGGGTCCGCCTAGGATCCTTTGGCTCAGCCGTCTGAATAGATATCTCCGTACTGTCACTTCCGTCCTTCGAGCATTGTGGGAGGTCTAATGTCGTGTAGGACGTTTCACTCCGTGGCAACTTATTGTCAGCACGTTAACAGCCATATATGCCGTTCGGAACTTTGATAAGATACTTGGACTTCAATGTAAGCAAGTTCGGCTCTCGTCGTATTGGCTCCTTCTTGACAGATATTTCCTGATAGCACCAGAGCCTCTAGCTAACCTCGTACGTTCTATTATACCTCCCTTGCTACTTTTAATTGACACCGATAACAGTATTCACCGTCGTATTATCGCGCAACATGGATTATCACTGGTTTGGATGCAGGATTTGCAACAGCCATGTCAATACGACCCAGGTGGTTGCGGGATCTTTGTTCTGTATTGTTCTCGGGTTACTATATGTTATATCCTAATGAGGCGGACGAGAAGGTAGGTTCCAATTGTTCAAGTAATGTGTTATAACTGATTCCTATCAGCTACGACGATTCAGAGCTGTTCCCACTGTCGAGATGTTACGAGCTACCTGGGAAAAGACCACCAATCCTTGGGTAAGCCATCCCGTTACATGGCAGAACCTCAGATTTATCTTCTATGTCTGTAGATACGTTCCTTCGCGCCTCTACCTCACGTCAACATCCGCCGAAAGATTTTGTTAGCAAGACCTAAAGCATCTCCTTGTCAGCGACCCATCACTGTGTATCTTTTCTTTGCCTCGATGGAGGAAGACCTATGCCAGTCGTCTGACCTGATTCTGGATATCCCTGGAGGAGGGTTTGTAGCTATGAATCCCGAGCATCACGAAGATCGTCTACGGATGTGGGCCAGGTCCACAGGAAAACCTGTTCTTTCCCTAGACTATGGGAAGGCGCCAGAATGTACTCGTGAAATTAACAGCCTGTATTATCATATATACTAACTCCTTTCCTCTTCTAGATCCG
This sequence comes from Armillaria ostoyae, assembly GCA_902506015.1. Classification (NCBI taxonomy): domain Eukaryota; kingdom Fungi; phylum Basidiomycota; class Agaricomycetes; order Agaricales; family Physalacriaceae; genus Armillaria; species Armillaria ostoyae. Next base: position 2,378,197 of record LR732082.1, read on the forward strand.
TACCCCTTTGCCATAGACGAGGCATTCGACCTTTACAGGCTGCTTGTTGAATCTGGTAAGCTTCAGTAGCTGTCATGAATGATACATAAACCATTACCCTACATAGGCGGTAGGATCATTGGCATGTCAGGTCACAACTTGAAGATCATAATGACTGGGGATTCTGCGTGAGTATATACCATCTCCGAGCTCGTCCGACTACTCATTTGTGTTCCTAAGTGGTGCTTGTATTGCCGTCAACGTGGTTTTAAAGATTCTCGAACAGCCGCACAACGCCCTAGCGCTCCCAAAGCCGCATGCCATGGCGTTTAGCTATGCCGCCCTTGACTTTAATTTTACTTCATGGATGACCCCAGCTAATCTTCGCATCTTGAGATCCGAAGAGCCGCCTGGGGACCTTCCAGCGGAGAACTTACCTGAAGAATACAATGGCTTGAAAGAGAATACCGTATGTTGGTTTTGATGACATGTGTTCCATACATCTGACTGCTCCATAGAATCCTCTCAGTGTAGTTGGAGATAATAGACCTGGCGTACCGTGTCCTCAACGTCTTAAGCGGCGAAGCAGCTGGAAAGATACTTACATGCCTGGTTTTGCCGGTGGTAATGATGAAACTGGACCTCGGTCAAAGGAGAGAGCCCACTCACCAGTCTCTACACGGGTGTCGATCGCACGAAAATCTTTCTTACAGCCCCGAAGCGTCGCTGATGGGAACTGGTCCTCAAGCGAAGAAGAAGAAGACGATTTTTTGTGCAGAGTGGATAAAAGACTAACCCCGAACAATGTGAAGCATCAGTCTCCTATTATCCCTCAAACAGCACCGATAGCTACCGCGTTACATACTGAACGACAGGAGGAATTATCCGCGGCTGTTTCCGCCGCAGATCACGTCTCACGAGGGTCGAAACGACCCACAGGTACTCGTCTGACGATGGCAAGTAGGACCAGTTATTTCACCGATAGGATCATCTCTCCTACAATGGTAAGCTTGAACAGAACTATTATTCACCCACACTAACTCGTGTTGCTAGATGCGTGCAATGGCCATTCTGTACATTGGCCCGACTCACAATCCGGATTTCGCGACTGACTATCGAATATCACCGACACTTACACCCAATCATCTTCTTGCACAATTTCCTCCCCTGCTGATGCAGTGCGGAGAAAAGGACCCGTTTGTGGACGATACCGTTGTCTTCGCTGGCCGCGTTCGAGAGGCCAAACGAGCACGTAAAATCGAACTTGATATGGCGCTCTCCGGTAAGGGCCCCAAAGTTGGAGAGTCCCTCCGGATGAGTGTTGCAGACGCGCCCCTGGATGGTAGTCGTAAGCTTGCCATGAGAAAGGAAAGGGACCAGCTTGCGCAGGAAACTGAGGATGATTGGGCTCAAATAGTGATCTTCTCCGAGTGGTCCCATGGTTATCTTCAGATGCCTTTAATCATGCCTGAAGCCATCGCTGTAAGCTTTCGTGTATGATCTGGTCCCTACGACTAAAACCTTCTTCTTAGGTCATCGAAGAGTTAGCTGAATGGATTTATCAAGCGTTTGGACGATTCAGCCATGCTAACGGTGTCGACAAGACGTCGCCTCCCCGACATGGATCACCCTATGCGGACTACCCTGCCCGAAAACCAACTAGTCCCTTTACTTCGGAAACAGAAACTGACGACGCGGGCATCACATTCGTGCCGAAGAAATACCAGGGACGTATACCGTCGACAAGCCCTCCACGCGACAAGAAACTTGCACTTGTACATTCTGATGAAACCCTACAGTGTAACGGGAATGGAGCGTCTTCACCGCCGGAAGGAGAAATCTCTTCTGAAGGGGAAACCCTCCTTGACCCCGACCGTGACTGCATGATAATGCTGGGACTTGTTGACGGCTATCAATTGCCTGCGAATCAGGATGTGCAGAAAACAAACGGACCGAGACAAACGGGTCAAACGATTAGTGAGACCGAGTTGATGCGTCGCCGGCGCTTATTGGATTCACATCTTGGTTCGAGATGATGTCAATATTTATTTGTCTTACTCATTAGATAGCTGTCATGAAACGTCGGTGGCCGGAGGACAGAATACTTATAATTGTTCCAAGTTTCCAATAATTGTATTGTTGTGGATATTCCATTATTATGAAAACAGTCAACAGCTAGTTAAGATGTAGTATCTACCAGTAGAATCCCATCTTTAGCAGCACAGCACTTATCGCAATTGCACAGCATGGAGGGATGATTGGAGATGCCGAATTTAGACGCGTTGCTGTGCACGGGCTGTGCAGCAGATCGGCAAAGGGGCTTCTTCCTTTCCCTCTACCAACACCATTCACTGTAATTCTCCTGTCCTTTCCAACATCGGTCTGTCTGTATTTTGTACGTGAAGCGGTCAGCTTATTTGTGGACAGGGCTAATTACCTGTGTACAGAGATCAACAAGCATCAGCAGCAGCCTTTCGGGATTGTTTCGGGCCTTGAATTTGATAGCAGGCATGTCCGCAGAGACAACATCAGGCGTGCGAGGGACACCCATACCCGCTTGGACCTTACCCATGACGACGCCAGCAACGGGCAGCGCCTCAGAGCCTTCGCATCCGCCACGCATCCAGAAACATCATCTTCAACAACACGCTGCAGCCATCGCCCTCGATGCTATCAGCCGACAGCAGTATCCTGTTCAGAATATATATGCCCAGGGCGATGGTGCTCTGATTCCCACAGATGGCCCTGCGACTGAACCGGATGGTCCTCGCACCTACACCTACATCGCAGCTCCCAACTCTGTCGCCTTTGCCGTTCAGTCCACAACTACCCTGCCTCAAGACACCGGCCCTCCGCCCGACGACGCCCATCCATCCGAGCAGCCCGAGAAGGATTCAGAGGTGTCGTCATCTCGTCCGGGTCGTTCCTCGCAAAGCCCTGAGGCAAGCTCTAGCCAGGGTGGCGTCGGTGCCAACCATTATCCATCTGCCAGCGGCGTGCCCCGCCTTCCGCCTATTCTCCAAGTTGAAAAGCAGCAAGTCACAACTTCCGCCACTCAGCTCGCTAGCGCGAACAGGCGCAGAAACGAAGCTCATTTTCAGTGCCCGGTGCCGGGTTGTGGTAGCACTTTCACTCGTCGCTTCAACCTCAGAGGTGCATCGTACCAGTTCGCGTTTGATCGTTTATCCTTACACTGTTTATAGGGCACTTACGGTCTCATACCGAAGAGAGGCCATACGTATGCCAGTGGCCCGGCTGCCAGAAGGGATTTGCTCGCCAACATGACTGCAAGTAAGTCCCCGATACTCGCAGTATTCTGTCAAAACTTCTCATCGCCGCCACCAGACGTCATCAGGCACTCCATACCGCCAAGGCACAAGCAAATGTTTGTCAAGGTTGTAAGAAGACTTTTAGCAGATTGGACGCGTTGAATGTATGTTCCTTCCATCTCTTGTTGATTTAGTCTGATTACAATCTCGTAGAGACACTGTGAGCAGAACGGCTAAACTGTATGTATGCATCGAATACTGACTGATTCGAACAGTACGCTCCGATGGTGGCGCAGAGTGTAGACGAATACATGATGCAAAACGCGCCAGCAACGAAGAGGCAATGGTAGCTTAGGGTTAGGGTCGTAAATTGTAATATCAATTTTAATCATTATGTCTTTTGCATGCCGAAACCGGCAACCGGTGAATTGAATATTCTAAGACTTACGCAGTGTCATCGGACCATCATCATTGCTAGCAAGCATGGCACTACCGTTACTTATTGGCGGAGCAGAATGTGGGCCAGCGAACCCACTGCAGGGTCTTTCTAAACGGTTTGACCAGGACCGAGGCGTGCAGCAGGTATTTAGTTTTATTTCGGACATGTCATCAGCTAATTTGCGGATCCAAATCAGGATCAGTTCGGTGTAGGACGTGCTGGACCTTCAAGACAGGTGCGTATTGTATTATATACGCCTTTTCTGATACTCAATACCGCACAGACATTTCGAACTCAGCAAGCAGGTCCATCCGTTGTCGATCAGGACGCCGCCCGTTTCTTCTCCGCGGGTTCGCCTCAACCGCTCACCACGAACCGTGCATTCGATTTTTCCGCCCTCGGTTCTTCCCTGCCTGCTCTAAATGCACACCAAGAGCATCGCCAACAACCAAATGTGTTGTCCGGCTGGGCCGCGGATTTCATGCTTCAGCAACCCTCTGCGAGTTCATCGTCACACGAGCAGGTTGCAGCAATCAGCTCTGCACAAAGATCGTCGACGCCCCGTTTACAACGTATTATACCTTTCATCTTTCATTTATCTTGTATTAATGCACATTTAGATCCACTACCGTGGAGTAGTGTAGCCGCACAAGGGCCATCTCAGAGGCCCTTCTTTCTCCCGCAGATGCCGATGAATATCTCGACCCCACCATCGGTTATGCACGATACTCGTGAGTCATTTTCATTTGCGAACGCTGCACACTTTGAACCCTGTTATTCGATCGATATAGAGCTAAATTGGGACCACGAATTCGAGTCGCAGGAGCAACTACTTCATAAGCAAGAAGACCAGTTTCGTCAACTACAGGGAGAACAGGACGAGTTGGCGCGAACAGCTGGGATGCTCTTGGAAACCGTCCAGGGTGAAAATAATCCCAAGTTTCAGAATAGTCAGTTCATGGGGCTGATGAGACAATTGAGGGATCGAGACATTGTTGTCGACGGCAATCAGATGGTAGAGAACGATGGAAGCTATGCTCCGACAACCTATTCCACGCCGTCTGCGAGTTTGAAGGGAAAAGGCAAGGCCGTCGAACTTCCGCCAGTGGTTCAAACAGCTTCCGATTTCGCTTCTCGCACCAGGGAAAATCTGAAGGTTATTGACCAGAACAATAACAATGACGCCTATTTCATGCGAGAAAATGCAGAGTACTCTCAGTTCTGGAGCGACGCCGAAGCGACGAAACCCAACCAAGTTACCGCCAACCCAACTTGGGATCGCTTGCAGAATGACTGGGATCGTCTCGAGGCCGAAGCATCAGCAATCAAGCCGTTGAATAACTATCAATTTCAGGAAAATAATCCATATTTTCTTGGGGACTCGACAAGAACGAGGAATCACACGTTACATTCTGATGAGCGTCTGTCTGTCTTTGAGGTAAGTTATACCTTTTTACAATGGCCACAAAAGTTCAATCAGCTGTCCGTATCAGAGCGTGCTAGAACTCGAAGCAGCCGTACAGAGAGATATCACCAATGCTAGGACCTGGTACGAACTGGGCGTGAAGCAGCAAGAGAACGAGAGAGAACAAAAGGCTTTGCAGGCGCTCAGTAGGGCAGTTGAACTGGATCCGGAACACATCGAGAGTTGGTTAGCTCTTGCCATCTCACAGACAAATGACGGGAATCGTGGCGGAACCTATAACGCAGTGTGGGAATGGGTGAAAAGAAATCCCAATCCTAGGTATGCATCCCTACGGAGAGAAATTCCTTCCAAGGTGGATGAGTGGACACCTGAAGTATGCCAGCGCTTGGTGGAGTGCCTGATGGGCATGGCACGTCTTGGCAACGATGCCGGAGGGATTGACGCCGATGTGCAGATTGCTCTTGCTGTGCTGTTCAACAGCAGTGAGGTACGGCTTATTCTTTTAATAAACATCAGGTGCTAAATGAGCACTGTGCAGGACTATACCAAGGCACAGGATTGTTTTCGTACGGCGCTGGCGATCAGACCAGATGTAAATTGGCGTCATTTCTCATCAAGGCTACTTTGTTAACTTTTTTAAATGCAGGATTGGCTTCTTTACAATCGTGTTGGAGCAACTATGGCTAACAGTGGTCACGCTGAGGATGCGCTGCAGTATTACTACCGGGCCCTTGAAATGAACCCAACTTATATTCGAGCCAGGTTGCGTTCTTTGTGAACACGTTGAATTGTTCTCACTGATTCCTTTTGGTTCTGCATAGATACAATCTAGGGATTTCTTGCATCAGTCTGAGGGTGAGTTGATTCCGCTAGTTGAGTATCCTTATTCACAAGCGTTCACCTTACAGCGATACGAGGAGGCAGCGCAACACATCTTGGATGCACTGGCGCTGCAGGACGCAGATGCGGCTCCGGACAGCGAAAAGCTGAATGACAAACGAGGCATAATGAGTCGTGCACTATGGGACAGTCTGAAAACTGCATGTCTGCATCTCCAGAGATTGGATCTGGCGGTCTTGTGTGACACTAAAGATCTCCAAGGCTTGTCTGACTTTGTGTCTGCGTTGTATAATATTTGACATTCCATGCTGTAGGTTTCCGGGATAAATTTACAAACCCAGATGTGTAGAAGGATTTGAGTACTGCTTAGATATACGGACTTTTTACGCGAAAAAGAATGTTTGTGTTGCCTTCGACAGGTGAAATTTGAGTTTGTCGTAACCACCTCCATGTCTTGGTAGGGCATGCTCGAAGGCGGTGACCGCGTAATGAGCCGACGCATTGCCTCAGTTATAGATGGCGTAGCAAGCTGTGGTTGACTATCCTTGATGCATTGATGGCTGCTAGGCTTAGTTAAAATGCATATAGGCTTTGCTGTACCGATTGTCATGATTCGACACTTCGTTTGGCTGACTGAACGAAAGTGCAGACACTCATGGTGTAGTGCACCGCTATGCCAAAAATTGAGTTGGCGGGTCAGAAGCCTCAACGACAATATACTTTCAGTGAGCACTTCGTACACATCTACTAAGCCCCGCCTCCGCTCTGGCATCCCCGGTCACGCTCCCGTCCTTCGTCGTTCCTCTCGAGTCTTTCAGAAATATGACACTTGCGTACGCAATCTCAGGACAGGGAAAAGAGACTTCATCTCGGGGGAATATTATGTCTCGTTGCACGACGGTGGTGCAGTTGGACTACAAAGAAAAAGGAACCTGAGATTTCAACATTTGGCTGGTTTTTATTCCGAGTTCAACAAGGTCTGTAAGATAGAATCGGCGGGGTCACAATGGGGCGCTCGGAACAGCGGGCTCTCGCGTACATACAATCAATCTCGAGATGTACTGGCCCCGTTGTCTGTCATGATGCTCTAATTAACCGTTTCTCGGACACAACACGAAGATGCGCACCGTTGCTCAAGCCCAGTCGTCTCTCCCTATCCTCTTTGGCAGCCTGCCACGCTGAAGCAGCCTGAAAATGCTCCAAAAGTTCTTTGTCACGCTCAGGACCGGGAGGAGGGCCCTGATACGTCTGCGCGATTTTACTGACAAAGGCGTTTCTAGTATCAGAGTCTTGTTTCTGTGCGGCGACCAGGTCGCGAACGTCCTGCACGTCGAGGTCAGACATACGGATGAGGGTAGGCGGGCGGCGAATCATGGCCTTCTGTACAGCAGTGAGAGCAAGGAAACCCAAGAAAGGAGTTTGGACGTGCCTGCGGCGCAGCAGTACTGAATGTTTGCAGGCAGTAGTATGAGGCTGTGCCACCACGTACACCTTTACTTTACACCACCATCTACCACCTTGCCTTTTTATTCCCTTCTCTCGATTTTAATTCATCATGGACGCAGTATTGCGAGTTTCAGACGCTGTCAAAGCTTTTCGCGTATGTCGTTTTCCTGTTTTACCCGGTACACTGGATATATTTTGCCTCAATCAGGAAACCCGCCTCTCAGCAATTCGCCCACCGAGCGAGTTTTTCGACTATCACCGTATATCTAGGCCCGCGGATTTGAACCAGGCGACATCCGTATGTCCTTTCGCTGCTCACTTGACATCCCTTTTATTCAACGTCTTCATGAGTAGAGAGTGTCATACAACACACGGTACTTCTCAGGTCGGCACAGCTTGGAACATCATAATGAGAAAATGCTCACGGTACATGACAGGAAACTACGGATTAATCATTGCTGTTCTGGCGGTCTATGCGCTCATTAGCAACCCTCTTCTACTTATCGCGTTGGGTTTCCTCGTTGGAGGATTTGCCGTAATCAACAAGTGGGGTGCGACAATCCTTTTGCTCTTATTTAGCTTTGACTGACGTATCCAATAGCTCCTGAACCCGTGCAATTTGGCGAGCATACGGTGACCCAAAAGCACTTGTACACAGGCCTGTTCGTTATTGGCCTACCACTCCTCTGGCTCGCGTCGCCAGTAATGACCTTTTTCTGGTTGGTTGGAGCTTCCGGGGTGTTGATTCTTGGACACGCCAGTTTTGTTGAACCGGGTGTAGAGAGCGAGTACGCTGCAGTACAGGACACAGTGTAGCAACCTTCGAATAGGAATGGAGGTTCTGTGGAGCCATTTTCTATCTATATGCGATTTAAATCCTGATGCCATTTTGGTCTAATGCTATGCGTAATGAGGTACAGGTATAGGAACAATGAAAAAGAGAACACGCCGAGTAAAAGGATAAAGATACGTCAGAGAAGAGGAAGCCATTGTCCTGGAGTAATGTGTCAAGTATGGTATCGAAGATGCGCGCGATAACGCACCAATTACGACGCTTGGTAGGTCGAAGAGGTCTCTCCGGATGCTGAAACAAAAAGTGGAGGGGACAGGGGCACCGGAGGGCTTGAGCAGAACACAATGAGAATAAACTGACTGTGTCGTGTTCTCAAAGGCGTGGGAAGCAAAATTTTCCCAATATTCGACGACAGATTGGTTCTCGAAGAGCTGAGCGAGGTTAGGGTGCCGAGGAGAGAAAAAGGAAATATCACGGCGTCACCTCGTATATGTATTTTCTTTTGCCAGGACCAACAAGATCCTCCATGGCCCATTCGGTGAGCATGCAGAATTCGGGCGCGACAAGACAAATTTCACCGGTACGTCGCCAAACAACGGTTGGTGTTCCGGAGAAGGACATGAGTTTGTCAAGTTCCTGGGAAAAGTCAGAATAAAGCGTGCAGATAAACAAAGGCTCACGAGTAGTGATCTCTGGAAACACTTTTCCACGAAGACCTCGTCGTCGAGAGACAGAGGCATCTGCAGGGCGATAAGGGACGGGCGGAAAATAGCGAGGGCACGGACGATGCGGAGTATGTCGTTCTTCTCGAAGCGAGTGGGCAAGTGTTTCATCAAAAAATGATAGCCCTCGGTATAATCGTAAGGTTTGGTGATGCGGTCATTAATCGTTTGTAAGTTGGATGTTGGCTGGTCATGGGCGTCGGAAAGAAACAGGGGCGGTGAGCGGGGACGGGAGTCGAGAGGATAGCGGGGTGCGAGCGGATGCAGTGGCGGATCTTGTGCCGAAGGCGGCTCAGGGTCTGGGGCGACGGATGAGGGGGGCGGGGGAGGTGCCGTCTCATCGGCAGACTGATACGGGTATGTTACAAAGGGCGGGTTATACGGCACCGACGGCCAAAAGTCGGGCGGTGGAGTGTTTGCCGAGTCCGGCGGGGACGGGTTGCCAAGTATCGCGGACAAAATTGAATACTCGAGGTTGGCAGCCTCTGAGCCGAACGGAAAATTTGGGTCAAAGGACGGTGCAAAAACAGGTTCCGTGATCTCCTCGACTGCTGGTGCATCCACTGTTTTGTCCGTTGTCGGGCCCTTGCTCCGCCGTAGTTCATTCAGCTCCTCATCGTCAAGTAGGTATTTGGCTTTTTTGCGGTGACCCTCTGTGCAGCTGTTGGCGATACCACGTTTCGTACAGCGTTGACATGGACGTGCTGCAGATGTGGACAAATTAGATGAATGGACCCATAAAAAATGAAGCAGCGAAAGATACATACCGTCATCACAGGTCAAGTGGGCCTTTTGGCAATGAAAACATGCTCTGTTGGCCTTTTTCTTCTTGGGACCATGTCGCGGAGTGTTGCGAGCTGGCGCATCAGTACCCGACTCGTCGGGGGTGTCGGTACGCTTTCGCTTCGGAGCTCGTCTGGTCTTGTCGTCATTGACATCGATCTGAGAAGGGTTGATATAGGACGGTACCGAGGGAGCCGGTGGTGCAGGAGCAATGGGAATCATGGTGCAAGACGAGGGGGAGGATGTCACTGACAAGTTCCTGGACGAGGAGGCCTCATATTTGTCCCCTTTCGATCCGATTCACGGCCCGATTTTCATCCGGCACGACACGGCGAAGTAAAATGCCGTTGCTATTTTAGTATATACTACCTTGCATCGGAACGCACCTCCTCCTTTTCCCTAAGGTTATCAGTACCTTCAGTCCTTTCCCCCTCCAATCCAATGCCCTTCGACGCTATTGAATTATCTTCGGTTGCCATCGGTGGACGTGTCCTCAGCGTTTCTGATGAGTTCTTTGCAGAGGCTTATCATTTGCTACTAGTAGAGCCGGCAATCAGCCTCAAGGGTCAATTTGGACCCAACGGCGCTCTCTACAGTGGCTGGGAAACCAGGAGGCATAACCCCGACCATGATTGGTGCATTATACAACTCGGTACCCCAGGCTCAATTATCGGTTTTGACATTGATACGTCGCACTTTAATGGCAATGAGGCACCCAGGGCGTCGGTTGATGCCTTCCGAGGTGATACGGACGAAATTCCGTCCAAAGATGATTCCAGGGTAATTGATATTACTGATATGTTCTTCTTGTACTTACCGTTGCACAGTGGAAAGAGCTCTTGGCGCCCGCCGACCTGGGACCCAATGCGCACCATCTGCTCCCCATACCCCGGTCAGAACCTGTTAATTTCGTCAAGCTTAAAATGTATCCAGATGGTGGTATTGCGCGATTCAGGGTCTACGGACACGTTGTACCCGTGATACCGCAAGATCCGACACATGTTTTTGACCTCGCCCATGTCTTTGCAGGGGGTTCAGTCGTCGAAACAAGCGACCAGCACTTTGGTGTAGGCTCTAATCTCGTCCTCCCCGGGAGAGGCAAAGACATGGGCGACGGGTGGGAGACAAAACGCAGTCGCCAGAAAGGACACAAGGATTGGGCCATCATCAAGCTGTATGATATGTTTTTTTTTTCCAATACCCGACGTGATTGTAAATGACGGGTTCATAGGGGCATCCCAGGATATCTGCAATACATGGAGATCGATACCGCCCATTTCAAAGGGAATTTTCCGGAGAGCTGTGAAGCACATGCCTCCTTAGATTCAAAGGAATGGACGCTAGTACTGCCAAGGACAAAGCTTGGACCGCATAGGCAGCACTATTTCCAGCTCGAGAACGTTGAGGGGCAGCCATTTACTCATGTGCGCGTGACCATCCACCCAGATGGGGGTATGAAGCGGGTGAGGGTTATGGGGTCCCGTTCACCTTCCGTCCCCGCAATGTCAACCCCAAACCCCATTAACACAGCCACCCCCACCTCCACAGTTCCAGTCTTGCCCCTAACCCCCGAAGCATTTGCGCCCTTTGGGAAGGTAATCCAGGCCTACCAAGATCACGCTACTGTTCCCAAGGGCACGAAAATCACCCCTGCGAATGGTGGGACCGCAACAAAGTTCCACAAGCTGGCATTGCTGGAGAATCGATACCCAAACACCTTGGATGCCACTACCGGTCTGTCCGTCTATCGCTGCAAACCGATAAATGTGCACGATGGAAAGGTCAACGTGAACGTGATAGAACGACATCGATATACAAATCAGGCATTCATTCCAATGAGTTCCACCAACGGAACCGGATACCTAGTCGTCGTTGCAAATGGAGGAGATAAACCGGATATGAAGACTTTGAGAGCGTTCTTGGCACGACCCGGACAGGGCATCGTGTATGATACCGCAGTATGGCATCAACCAATGACCGTACTTGGAGACGAAGATGTCGATTTCACCTGTGTGGAGACGCAAGTTGGCAACGGCGGCACTGAGGATTGTGAGATTGTAGAGCTAGAGGAAGACGATGTGGTCAGTCTGAGACTTTGACCGTTGCACGAAACATACCTTGCGCTGTGTATAGAGTAACTAGATCTGTAGCGCATCTATCCTTGCTTTCAGAAGTTTTTGTTTTGTTACGATAGGGTCGTCCAAGCACATTGACGCATTCATCTTCGCTATAAGAACCACAGACATGGTATGCGACGATCAAGTCGACCCTCGTATATTCGGCAGTTTTGCAGCGGAATGCGATAAGCTGACCATAATCAAAGCATATAGATGGTCGCCATAGAAGCATACATAATTTGTTAGGCTACATAGAAGCAAAATGATAACATACAGTGTAACAGATTTAATCCTCTGCGTCGACATAACCTGCCATGGGGTCCTCTGTTATTCGCCTGTGCATCCGATACGCCTCTGCGGATTAATTTAGATCGCCTTCGTCTTTGGTATGAAAACATACGAAACATACCAAGTTCTTCCTCCGTCACATCATGGCTGCCGCCACCTTCCCAGCTACTCTTTGGCTTCTTCCCGGATCCATCACGGCCATCGTCGTCTCCCTTTTTCCGTTTCTTCTCATCCTTCATGGCCTGCATAAGGCGATCTTGGTCCAGTTTGATATCCCCTTCTCCTATCCTTTTCTTGTCGTAATTTTGTTGTATCATCTCTGTGGGTCGGTCTGTGGGTCGGTCAGGGATAGATGAGGGTGGATCACTGGATTCGGGATGTGACGATAAGAGACTCTGGGCACTCGATCCTTTGGCAGCAGCGATGCCTGCCTGACCAGAACAGTAGGAGATGTGAAGTGTTGAGTGACAGCATGCGTACCCCCAGGTACCAGTCGCTGCATCGTACCAAGAGCCCCAAACGTCGGTGTGATTATTGACCAGAACTGGGAAGAGCTTAGCAGGTCTAATTAATTTATATAAGATTTGCCAACTTACCATCTTCCGGATATTTGGACCTGGCTTTTGCACGCTCACGGCCTTTTATCACCTGTCCGGTACGAGAGTATTCCACATAATTCTCCGTTTGACCTTGCCGTAGTTCTTGTGGCGCAGCCTGCAAATACTCTTCTCCTCCATACTTCGCTAGTATGCTAACCTTGGAGGTCTCTTTGAGCTCATCTTTGCGTTTCTTAAACTCTGAATGCAGCAGTTCTCCCTGGGTGGGATTAGCGTTCAGATGTACATCGTTTCCCCGCGCGGCAGCTTGCCATGCAAAAAGCTGCAACTGCTGGACATCAGGGGCATCTCCAGAATAACGCAGAAAGTTGTCCCCTGCGAATTTAGCCTGCATTGATATATCAGGAGAAAGAGGGGGGAGAATCTTTTGAGAAACGCACCTCTTCAGCCGGCACGTTTTGCAAAGGAGCATCACGCATAGAACGCGTTTTCGGGTCGTAGTAGGCGCTTGAAGGATCAAGATTGACGAGATATTTGGCAGTGTCCTCTCGAATACGTAGATTGCGAACCGTGATACGTGTTTTGGCATCCAGCTTTTGTCCTACGGCGTCGGCAGCATCTGCGTACTTATCTTCATCACCATCCTCTTCGTCACTTGAGCCAAAATCGGGGTCGCCCTGTTGGTTTTCTGCTTTCCCTGCCTTTGCTACCCTCCGAACTGCAGCCAAGTCAGTCGTTGTTTGGTTGTCGATCTCCTCCTCGCGCAATTTTTGTCGTGCGGCCTCGATGGCGGCATATTCTTCGTACACCTGTTTATGATCGGCAACATCATACCCATTCCACCGGTCTCGTTTTGCAGCATATCCAACAGAAACTTCTTGTACGACCTCGTCTGCTTGAATATCTTTGTTGGTAAACTTGGCGCCTTTCTTCCTGGGTCGTTCGAGACAGTCCCGCTTATTATGGGTCATGGCCCCACAGTTCTCGCACGCGCCTTTACGATACTTCTTAGCTGCAGGTCCGGCCTTGGCACCACGATCATACCAAGCATCAATGTTTGTCGCCGAACGGTCTTCATCTTGTCGACGCTGATGTTTGAGGGTTGGAGCTCCAGTGTCTAGATACCATGGTACTTGGGAGATATATTCTAAAAGACGGGTGAGATACCGATAGTGCAGTAAGATGAAGTGGCATACGAGGAATATGGGGATTGATAGGTTTCCCCTCTTCATCCAAAGCGGCAGGCGCTGTACCGGCTTTTCGAGCAGCATCTAAATCTTTCTGACGACGAAACTCTTCCCGCGAAAGCTTTCCAACGGCTAACATGATGAGTGATGGAACATTCACAGAAATAAAGTATGCATACCAGACGAAGAAGCCATGGCTTTGGGCGCGAACTTAGTACGCTGTCGAAGTCACGGTACGGAGAAACCCACTTGCGTCCATTGTTTGGCTACCCTATGCTGCAAACAGTTTGCCGTCGATGCCGCAGAAATGTGTACTCATGCCGTTATGCAGTGGTCTTGCTAAATCCCCTTAAACATTGATAGTGCTACTACGGTACATTTTTTCTTTTCACTATAATGAATCGCAAAGGCTGTCACATACTATCCGAGCTTTGCCAGGGTGCTCGGATGCTGGCGTCAGCCACAATTTTAGTAATCCGCTGACGGAGTTTTAAATATAATTGGTCCGACAATTGGGGCTTGCAATTGTCGTTTACCTTCTACCCTAATGGCTTCCAAAAAGCGATCCCTCAGCAGTGAGGAAGACAACCCAGTCACCAAAAAGCGCATCTTGTCCGACGAAAATGGGGATCCCCTTGTTAATGGCACCACGGACCCAACAGAACCAGCAGATGGTGACAAACTGGAGGTATCACGCTTTTCTCTACATTCTGAAATGGCATGTATCTCATGTTCTCATGACAGAATTTTCGGAAGGAAGCCATATATCGTAGAATGAAACATTACTTCCGCGAATATGAACGCAGTCAAAGCAGAATTGTGGAACTGGAGCGAAAGAAGAATACCTGTGAAACTGGGTTGGCTGCTATTTCGGCGTGTTGGTCACAGGTATGAGTTATATTCTACGTTGTTTGTATTTCCTTGACTCTTCTACGCTCGGCTCAGCTGGTAGAGACTATACGGCTACTCGCGAAACCAGAAGACTTGCCTTCGACGAATAATGGCGTGGAAGGTCATTCATTTTTTCATCTCATCGTTCCTCGCACTTATAGTGGTGTGACAGAGGTTTTTGACCTCACCGCGTATTTTGAAGACGAAGATGTCCAACGACTGCAAATCAACTTTGAGAATTACCGGAATGTAACTCAAGCCCTCGTCTCCCGACTGGTCGAAAAGGGAGGAAACACCGGTCCCAACTTGCTTACCGATGAGTTGTATCTAAAGTGGCAAAACGCTCAAACAGAGGTGGGTGGTGTTTGCAGTCGACGGTCAACGGGAGCTGACATATGTAAGTAGTGTGCTGCTCTTAGGTCTCAGCTCGATCTTATTCGTAAAAAATTGCAGGATAGCGAAGCCGTAGCTGAAATCTATCGGGAAAACCTTACCGCTGTCGAAAATCGCTGTGAAAGGCTTAAGAGCAAATCGGTCCTCGCCAGTCACCCGTTATCTTCCGAGACTAGGCACGATGATAAGGGCGCATTCTCTGAGAAAATATCATCTCCCATAGTGAGTGCCTAGGTTAATTGGTATTTCCCGCGTTTTGAGTTCTAAGGTGTCCTTTTAATCCACGAACAGCGCGCCACTGATCCTGGCGGACAAATCAACGGAAATATAGACATATCCGTGGACGATAAACCATCTTACTGGCAAACCATAGCCGAGGAACGGGATAGACGTATCATTGAACTAGACCGCCAGGTTATGGAGCTGAGGAAAGAGAATTTTGACGTAGTCTGCCAAGTACCGCAAGTCTCTTTCGCCCCTTACCTTTCTTTAACGCATTTCGCAGATTAAATCACCGTCTTCGGAGCTGTTGATGGAAACCCCACTTTACAAGGCCACGATCGACAAGATGTCTCATCTACAATTCAGCAACACTGAATTGCAGTCTGACATCGCTGCCTTGAAGGAGGAGCTAGCATTAGCAATGGAGGCACGCGTTACTGCTGAGGAATCAATGCCAGTGCGTCCCTTTAGCCTATTTCTGGTGGCATCCAGTAACTTAATTCCCCAGACCGATTTGGACCAACAAGTACAAGAATTGAGAGCTATGATCACTCGCAAAGATACCGACATTTCCCGCCTCCGGGAGATTCGTGACCAGCAACAAGCGGAACTTAACGAGCGAAAACAGAAAGATGCAACGAAAATAGCATCTCTCGAACAGTACAAAGCTTTGGCTGACAATCGCTACGCGAGTTTCATCATTTTGTTTACTTCGCTTGTCCCTCATTCATCATCAGGACTTTATTGAGATCTTAAAGACCCAACTCAAGCTCTCCCACGCGCGACTTGCGGCCTCGACGGGCAACGAGGATGTCATGACGTTCCTGCTTGGAGATCAATCTGACGTCAAGTACACCCAGGTTCTCCAGGAACGCCTCGCGTACGTATCTTTGAAATACTTTCAAGAGGGAGCGAACTGAAAAAGTACTTCCGCAGTGCTGCTGAAAATGAATTAGCGGCGTGTCGTCAAGCAATGTCGGCATATGAAACCGACCGAGCCGATGCTGTTGCAGCCCATGCCGACGTTTTGCGGCAGCTGTCTCAGGCGCGAGTAGAATTACAGAAATATCACTCGGTGTATGGTGATACATCGGTTTCTGCTGAATCCTCTGTCTTGATGGAGCGTTTGCGACAGAAAGAGGAGGAAGCGCATGCTCTTCGTTTGCAACAGTCGCAACACGCTGAGGTGGCCTTCTTTTCCCTCAGCCCATATGGTTCATTAACGCTCATATATGATGCAGGCCGAAACTTCTCTATATGCTGAACTGGACAAACTATCGATTGCGTGGGAAGGCCTAGATCGCCAGCTCAAGAACAAGGTCTTCGACCTATCAGGTTTAGAGGAACGCTTAGTGAAAAGCGGACTCGATGTAAGTTTGGAGTGTACCGACAATCTACGTTCTAACTCTCAATTTCAGCGTGCCAAGTCTGAAAATAAGTACTACCAAGCGGTCCGAGAGAAGGAAGCAATAGAGGGCGAGCGCAAAGCTTTGCAGAGGGTTATCGACAAACATGAAAAGATCCACGAGCGGTCTAAGGAAATGGAGCGGAGTCTTCAGCAACAGTTGGTAAGTGAATCTGAAGATTGTCAGTGACTTTGTCTAACTACCTTTTGGCATCACAGTCGGCATGTAAACAAGAATCAGAGTACTATCTTGCGGACTTGCGGGCTGCTGATGCGAAATTGAGGGAACTGCAGTCGGATAACAAGATGCACCGCAATACTTCCCAAGCTGTTGAGCAAAGTCTTGTCGAAGTGTGTCTCTGTTAGCTACTAGTTTCGGATGGCGACTAATATCTCTCGCGCAGATTCGACAGCGTGTTGCAGACCTGGAGAACCAACTGGAGTCCAAGAGGGCGCAGTTGCGCAAACAGGAAGAAAACATAGCTCATCTTAAGAAGGACCACGAGCGGCAATTGATGAAGCAGAGAATGGCCGCTGCGGCGACGGCGACTAAACCCGTCAAAGATTCAGAACTACAAGTTCAACTAGATGAGGCTATGGTATGATTTTCAGTCTTCAATTTGGATGCGCCCATTCACAGTTCAACAGTCTCTTCTGAAATGCTCGACTTGTAAACAATCAATGCGCACGATCGTTCTCAGTAAATGCATGCATAGTAAGTTGCCCATCTCTCCAAGGTCACAGAATGATGACACCTTGATTGTAGCATTCTGCAAAGACTGCATAGACGCCCGACTATCCACGCGGCAACGCAAATGTCCTTCATGTAACCTGGCTTTTGGACAAAATGATGTTTTGCAGATATATTTTCAATGATGATGTTTATTTTGTTATTACTCACTTCACTTCGTATTATCTTATGTACGTTCCGACCTTTACTGTATGTTTATTATCTTTAGTAAATACATCCTATCTCACGCGTTGTGCATGTCTGGAGTGTAATATCAAGCCAAGCCTCGAGACTACCGTTTGACCCAGGTATACTGCAAACCACGTTGAGCGGGGAATAGACAACACAAGAAAAACACTCACCCTCTTCCTTGCCTTGGCAAGACCGGTCTTTTTTCTCTCCACCACACGGGGGTCGCGCTTAATCAGATTAGCTGGACAACATGAGTTCAGGACGTACATGGCGAAACGGGATGATTCACCTTTGCGCAAAACTGTGAGGAGTTCTTGGTCGTGAGCTAACAGTCCCTTTGCGATGCCATGCGCAATGGCACCAGTTTGTCCGGTGGATCCACCCCCACGCGCTATCGTAAAAACATTGAATTTTCCGAGAACGCCTGCAACTTTCAGGGGATATACGACGCGTTCCCGGTCGACAACTTTTGGAAAATATTGCGATAGCGGGAGGTTATTGACAAGTATGGTCGTTGTTGGCACTTCAACAGGTTTAACGTTGGACGTTATTCGCTGAGGACGCCGCACCGTCTGGACTCTAGTGTCTGAGCTGTCATCAATGAGAGGATGGGCATTGTGGTCGTCGTCACTAGAAAGTGGTGGAGAATCTTCAATAGTCTCGGGAACGGAATCGTTCTGAAGTGTGGGACCATCCTGGTCGAGGAGAGAAGCTTGCGACGCAGATGAATCGGCCGACGTCTGCAAAAGGCTATCTAAGCTAGACCGGAAGGATGGCTGAGTTGAATTGTCCGTTTCTTCCGCTTCAAGGACCTCGTCAAAGACGAGAGACGAAGACGAATTCGCGTCGGTCTCTGATGGTAAAGACGGCTCCTGTGAGGATATACCGCTGAATAGATCGTGGAGCTCTGCATCAGAAATGGACTCTGGAGCTGCCGGCGTCGCGACCTGTTCAGCCTCAGCTTCAGGCTCGGGTGTCGGTTGAGCGCTCTGAACGGGAATAATCCATACGCGAGCAGAACTGGTCTTTCGTCTGCCCAATGTGTATGAACGGCCAAACTCATCCAATTCAGCTATTGTCCTTTTTCCACGAGACATGTACTCTTCCTTCTGGCTCTCCCCACGTTCAAACATGGCCACGACCTGCTCAATCATATCTGCGAGCTCGGTATGACCTGCGGTAGTGGCTATACGGAGACATTCATGCAGCTCGTTGAGAACCACAAGAAGACGGCGATAGCGAGTGGTGTTGAGCTTCATACCGACCTCGGAGGACATCTCCTCGAGATTCTTCCACAACGGAGGCATAGGTAGAAGACTGGCACGGGCGAATGGAGGCAGAGGAAGGAGTTGGAGAGTTTTGAGGGTTGCTCGTATTTGGCCCAGGGCCATTTGAAGGGAGGTCATGGTATCGTAGTAGGGAGCGCGACCGGTGTAGAAGGAAGGAGACTCCGGTGCAAGTTTCCCCTTGCCACGAATATCGGGATCCAGCAGTATTTCCTTCATTGCATCGTCTGAAATGGCGGCATTCACGTCTTCCGTTGTCGCCCCATGCCAGTTCGGTACTCCATCGGCGTCTATCGTTAGCTTGACCCTTGGCTGCTCTGCCAGCTGCGCTGGGGGGACAAAGGGCGCTCCGGAATAAGCCCGACTGCAGAGAGAATATCGACTTCGTCTAAGAACGTACTGCGCTGGACTGCGCCATCCAAGCTGTCGCAGGATACTCTGCATCAACCCGACACAATGAGACCAAAAAATAAATGCGTAACTTTATTTATTTTCTTGACTTTCTTTCGCATCACGTGCTCGTCCATCCTTGTACATTCGCCATGAGCTCAACAGAGCACAACTTCTCTGGCGCCCTCGCAACTTGGAGAGGTACCTCAATCATTTTCTAGCATTTTATTATCCTGACGACTTTGGTCTCTCAAGATATAAACCTCTCGGAATTACAGAAATCTCTAGATGCGCAGGGTATAGAACTTGTCGACAACCAGAAGGAGAGCGTTGTTGGTCGTAAAGCCCTTGCAGACAAGACCAAAGGTACTCGGCTTCCGTATCTCTCCCACTAACGTCTGACTTCCACTATCAGAGTTCAAAAAAATACCCGATGAAGGGAAACTGGCTGCATTCAAGGGCTTACTCAAAGGTCACCATGACGTTGCCTCCGTTTACAGCCACAATCTCAATCTCATTATCAGCTTATCAAACTGAGATAGATAATCTCACAAAGCGCTCGAAGGCCTCTGAAAATGCGTTTCTGAATGTCTACAAAGTTCTGGCCGAAGCTCCAGACCCATATCCTCTCCTTGAGGCCGCAGTAGTATGAAACACTCGAATTTCAAGGCCAACTCAGTTAACCCTATCGTCTAGGACCAGACCGTCAAGGTTGCCGAAGCCCGCGAGCTGGAGACAGAGTTGCGTCGTCTACACGATGAGAATGCCGACTTAAAGCGTCGCGTCAATGAGACAGCCAGTATCGAAACTGCCAAAAAGAAGGCTGAAGTCAAAGCGGAGCAACTAGAGCAGACAGTGGGTGTCTTAAAACAGTGTGTGTATGTTCCTGTGGTGCTCAATGCGCTTCCTAGATGGAAGACCTCATTAATGAGCGTGTATCTCGGAAGGAGAACGAACTCAACGCGACTTATGACGAGAAACTAAGGAATTACGAAGAAAGGCAGGTATACTCTTATTCGCCTTGCTTGCAATAAGTGACATTCGTCTTATAGGGAACAAGACCTTCACCGGCAGGTCTCTCTAACCACGGCGCAACTCCGAGACCTACGAATGTCCAATGACACTAATCAAGCAAAGTTGTTGGACCATAGCAGCAGGCAAGGTAATTCTGCTTCCGGTATCTGCCCCATTTCCAACGCTTAGCAGGTTCAAATCGCAGATCAAGAAGTGGTGGCAAAGTTCGCTGAGGTCGATATGATGGTGGCAGACCTCGAGCGTGCAAACAGTCGCGTTGCAACAGTGGAAAGGCGTAATGTGCATATTCAACCACTCGCAACTTGATTCGTTGTTAAAACGGACACGTAGGAGATACTTCGCGCGGAAATTGAGGTTTTGCGCAGCGGGAGTGACACGTCTGACCGGTACGACAGTTACCCTGGCATTGGCTTTCCTGACCATGATGGTTTACAGTGCAAAATCTCTTCAGGCTCAAGTTACAGAGTATGAAGCTGAGCTGGAACGCACGTCCCAAACACTAGAAGCACAGAAAGCCGCGGCTTCGGAGCTTGAGGCTCACATTAAGAAGACAAGCGAAGACTTTGCAAAGGAGATCCAGAAGAAGGTATTATCGTTTTCCAATTCATCGACCACTTTGCTTCATCAGTACAGGCTTCGGAAATTGACACACTCAGAAACCGGTTGAAGCAATACAATGACTATGATGAGATCAAACGCGAGCTGGATATCATGAAGGTGAAGCCTTTTCGGTGTTCCTTGAGGTCTTTCTCATATATATGTACTTGCAGTATGTGGAGTTTGCCGGTTTCGACGACGACATTGACGAGGACGGCGACCAAATTGATGGGTATGAAGTGGGCTTACAACTGCCGAACCCTAATGCAGATAAGACGAATGCGCAGCAAGGCAAATCTCTTGAGGCTCTTCTTGCGACCAAAAATAAGCGTCTTCTTGAGGAGTTAACGAAATTCCGAGTACGCACTTCCTTCTATAGCAGAACTTGATGCCCATTTTTGTCTAGATCCTCCATAGCGAGCTCGAGAATTCACTACAAGCTGCTCAAGACCAGCTCAGCTCTACTGGTGCCGACCTGGAGAAGCAGAAGGCGTTGAACGAGAAGCTGGAGAATGATCTGTTGTCCATGAACAAACACAGAACCAATGGTGACATTACCCCTCCAGAATCATCTGATGTTCTGACCGGGCTGGATCTCGGACGAAAAGCGGTGAGAACTGACCGTTACAATTTCGTTCATTTTCTATATGCTTACGCTGTATTTAAGGATTCCTCCACCCGCACTACGCCTATACCGTTTACCTCCTCCGCAGACACCTCGATTTTGCCCATCGTGACTAGTCAACGAGATAGATTCCGGCAGCGGAACGCCGAGCTTGAGGAGGTGAGCATGTGCATGTTCGTCGGGATTTTTTAAACTTTAAATTTTAACGTGCCTGTAGGAACTACGGAGACAGTTCCAAATTATCTCCGACCTTCGTTCAGAGGTAAAGAACCTACAGGCTGATAACCTTAAATTGTATGAGAAAGTGCGATATATGCAAAGCTATAGAGAGGAGGCCGGATCTCGTCCAGTGACTTCACAGCTAGACCCGCTTCCTACACCGGCGGGTAACTCTACTGATGATCTAGGGAAGTATAGAGTCCGGTACGAAGAGGCTATGAATCCATTTGAGGCATTCCGGGGTCGGGTATGTGTATCTATGCATCATTGTTGCTCCATGTTCATGTCAAGTCGCTATAGGAAGCGACTCGGGCGTACCAAAACCTCAATGCTGTCGAACGCGGTGTTCTCACGATTACTCGGGCTATGCTGAGCAACCGCCGTGCGCGGGCCTTCTTCATCTTCTACAGTCTGGCTCTGCACCTTCTTGTGATGTATACTACTTACGAGTGCACAACGACGTCGGGCACACATTTACAAAAGCAGCCAGGACCCTACGGGCCTTGATATGTGATTACATGGTATTGTATTGTAATGGACACGTATTTATGGGATAGCTATGCAAGATGTATCAGTACATGATGGTGGATGCGATAACGACTGTCCTCAGGATCCACGAGAGACCTTTTTATTACGATGGAAAGCTAGTGCGCGGTCGACGGCTGTTAAAACGGGTTTCATGGCCTCACAGACTCGGTCATTCTCGTAGTTATGTTGAAAGAGATGAACAAAACGCACGATTTCTATCCTATTAGCATCTAATCCTTGCTGTTGAGCGGCCCGCACAAGAGCTTCCACTTTCTCGTGTGTTTTGGATAAGTATCCGATCATTTTAGTTGCCTTTGCTGCCTTCTGTGCTGGAGTGACTGCGGCAGACAGGTCGTATCCAGAAGGATATGTCGCAGACCAAAACTGCCGTAGGAATTCATTGGCTGCCGTCTGACAGGATGTCATTTGGCGGAAAAACCCGTCAGGCAGATCATCTGCCGAGGTATTGGTTGCGACTCTTGAAATGACAGTAAGAACGTACTTGTTTTAGACCTAACATCTAAACGAGCCGCCACGTTTTGTGTCATAGATAGAAGAGCGGCATCGCCGGGTTTCCGCTCCAACTTCAACTATACAAAGCACGCGCACAACTAGGATTAGATCGTTCGAAGTATCGAGTCGGAACATACCTGAGCAAGGTCCGTCTCCCATTGACTAAGGTTGCTTTTGGCCTCTCGGACGATAGAACCAAAATCGATATTCTTTTGCAGATATTGACATTACAAGTGAGCGATGAGAAAATCTTTCTGTTGTCAGTATACAAACCTTCCTGGCGCTGTCACTATTGACCGCCTTTCTGCCCTCGAAATATCGTTGCCTGTCTTGCATCTCAAGTATTATGCCGGTAGATGCTTCTGGATCATGCAAGTCATCAAGATCAATCTGGGCGTCGTCCTGGTATCGTATGATGGATTAGAAACCTATTATAAGCATTGGGGGGAGTGAGTACCTCAACTCGACGGCGCTTTGTTGGGGGGCCCTCGCCACTTGAAAGATTGTTAGCACGGCGAGGAAAGAAGAATGTAAATGACATACAGAGCAGCATTCAATAATCGCTCCGAATGCTCGTTGAATTTTCGTATCAAAGGTAGGGCACCACGCTGTCGACCAGCTTGCATCGTGATGTCTTTAATGTTCCCTGTCTTTCGCAAGTCAATCAATGAATGATACACAAGGTATGCTACTGAAGGTACCTCTTCATGGTCTTCACGCGTGGCTGCCAAATCGACATATAGCTCCACTTCGTCCGTCAACTGTCGTCTAGGTTCCAGCTCTGAGGAAAGATGAAACAACGAGGAAAAGGAAAAATTTGATCCAATACACACCGTCATCGTCCTTTTCCAGGTATTTATCAAAAATCGGATCTGCTTTCACTACGTGTTGTGTCGCCGAAGAGCGAATAGAAGCACGGTGGGCGTTGAAGAGTTTTGACTGGAAGTATCGCTTCCAAAACTGCTCTTCGGATAACTTCATTCACTCAGATGAGGACAGAGTACGTCAGGAACTAAGCAAGAGATTTGCCGTACTTTTTCAGGAACGGTGTCACTATACGCCTTTGCTACAACAGGGTATTCGTCAAAGATGTCATGGACCAATTGGGGGGTTATGCGAATTTTGACTTCGCCGCCCTCAACAGTTTCCGGGCGGGGATCTACCAACTGTCCGGGCTTGCCTTTTCGTTGGCTCTCTGCTGCTGCTTGAGCCAGGACAAGGTGCTGTCGTCGAATGAGCTTGAAGAAGACGGCGGAAACCACGAGAAGAGCATACCTCCCTCCCTTCCCAAAATTCTGCCTCTGTAATCTGCCCACCAATGACTAGTTCCCTGTGCAACGTCCCCAGTTCGGGATTACCGAGAAGTATTGTCTTTCGAAGTCTGAAATCTTGGGCGGGGTCGCTTCCCGCAAGAATAGGTGTTGCTCTGTTTTCGCTGCTCGAAACAGAGGCAGCTCTTGACGTCGACGGTTTGGACGACGACGCCAACAGTTTTGACGGAGACGCGTTTGCTACCGGGGTCGACGTGGAATGGGTGAATGCAGAAACTGGAAGCCTGGGTGCAGTATCGGGCGCGCCTTTATTCCTTCCAATGATGGTGGTCAGCTCTGTCTTGAACTTTTCGCGTTCATTAAGCGCTACTGGCTGGGGCGACGTGAAGGTGAAATTGTGGCCGGTGTCGTCGCCCACGAGGGCTAGTTTCATGCGCACTTGAGCTGCTCCAGCTTTGCTGCAGAACAGAGCTGGAAGGGGCCATCAGCAACCGCCAGTATCAGGATGAAAAAGACAGACAAGCGGCCTCTGCGTTGGGAACTCGTACTGAGGGCGCCGATTTTCCGTCCTGGGTCCACTGGAGGTGGGTATCGGTGAGCTGTAGGGTACCGGGTAGTTTCTTGTAGGATGCCTTTGCCGTGCAGACTGAGGTAGGCATATACCCTATATGCGTATACCCTGTGGTCGACGGTCAAGGTCCATTGAGGTTAGGTAAGCTGATATAAGTATTCCTCTCCACCACCATCATGCGACGTCTCATCGTATTCGACTTCGACTGGTCCATGGCCGACCAGGATTCTGACCGATGGATATTTGAAGTTCTGGCTCCAGATCTCCGCCGCAAAATGAAGACCCTTAAGGACGATATTCAGTGGACGGACTTGGTGTGAGTTCCTGTCACCATTTCTATTTTCCTTAGGACTGATCTATTCTTTCAAGTTCTCAATCGCTACGTGAAGCTCATGCTCGTGGAATAACCAGAGAACAGATCGAGGATGCCCTCAGGATCATGCCTTTCGTACGTTCGACTTCACCTTTTCATCTATCTCTCGATTTATCGCTGCCTCCCTCTAGCACCCTGGCATGGTTCGCGGCATCAAACGTCTCAAAGAAGAGGGCAATACCACCTTTCTCTGCCTTTCTAACGCCAACAATATCTTCATCACTACCATCCTGGAGGTACAATAACCTCCAATTCCCTGCCTCCTAGGGTTTAACGTACCTTCCCCAAGACAAAAGGTCTTCTGCCTGCCTTTGAAGAGATCGTGACCAATCGGGCAGAATGGGAGCCATCGGGTCTCCTCAATCTTCGTCGCAGAATCGATCCTCATGGTCCACAGCACGACTGTACCGTTGGCTGCAGTCCGAACATGTGCAAAGGTACCTGTAGCCCCCCGTGGAATTTTGAGGGGTTTTTAACACAGTAACAGGTGAAGAATTGGACGCGTTCCTTACTCGACATGCCCCTGCGTATGACCAGATCATATATGTCGGCGACGGCTCCAACGATTTCTGCCCCATTCTGAGATTGAGAAGGTATGCTCCTCCTTCGACCACGTGCATACCTAACGTTCCTGCAGCCAAGATATGGTACTATGCCGAAGTTTCCGCGGTCTTCAGAGGCGTATTGACAAAGACGGCGAAAAACTTGGTCTGAAATGTCAAGTCAAGTACTGGGGCGGTGCGTGGGAAGTCGAAGAAATCTTCAACGCCCTCTCTTAGAAATAAAGCCTAATTATCCCATGTTTATACAAGTCGAAGGTAAAGAACTTCGACAGTCTCATGATAATGAGGCGCAGCCAATTGAATTGTGCAGCAAAAGAATCAGGTGTAAAATGTGTAAGTGCAGAGATTGCAGAAATATCAAAGGTAGAAAAGGTGAGAAGAGGAAGCTGCAAATTTGTAAGTTGTGTCAATACGTTGCTAGCAAGAAGGCAGAAAGGAATCGCCAAATTATCTGGGCCAAGCGTCCATTCCACTGCCTCTTCTCGCATCCTTGGCTTCTCCCTGCCCAAACGGATTTCTGCCAGGCTGGCCAGCAGACACAACGCCTGCGCCATAGAAGGACGGCGGAACCGCCTGGCTGGGGTGCCTAACACCACCACCAGCATATGGATCTGGTTGCATGGGCACAAACATATTTCCAATGTCTGTCCGCCGATCCACCGAATCGAACACCGTGCCCTGCTGTGAGGGTTGATAAGTAGCAGCATAGCGGTTGCCTGACGTCGTTCC
This sequence comes from Armillaria ostoyae, assembly GCA_902506015.1. Classification (NCBI taxonomy): domain Eukaryota; kingdom Fungi; phylum Basidiomycota; class Agaricomycetes; order Agaricales; family Physalacriaceae; genus Armillaria; species Armillaria ostoyae. The sequence continues at coordinate 2,404,576 of LR732082.1, forward strand.
ACTACTCGTGTATGTCTGCGGCGGACTGGATATTACCCCCGCCGCACCATACACGTCTCCCCTAGCAGCACTCCGTACATTCGACATTACGGCATCCCTTCTAGTGCTCCCGTTGTCTTCTTCGTGTTGTGATGGATGATACGAATGGGCAAGCTTGCTCGTTGGTGGCTGTTGGTATCGATTCGGGACAGCACCACCCGCGTTCCAACTTGAGATACCTGATGCGGCTGCAAGTTCGGCCTGCTGCTGCAAAAATTCGAGCTGGGGGTAAGTCTGGGCAGGTTGCTTCCCTCCTGCTTGTTGCCTTCTTTCCCATTCCCGCATAGCATCGTCCCGATTTAACACAGGCGTTAGCGCATTTCGACCGGCGATGACATCTTGATTCATATGTTGTAGTCTTGCCAACGCCGGTGGCACCGAATCCATCTGGTTAATAGTATTTGCCCGTCCACGGGCTGGATAATAAGCGTTCGAAGGGACATTCGGATTCAAGTGACCTCCGGACGAGGAGGTGGTCAAGGACGTCGTATAAGACTGCACGTTACCGCTATTATTCAGCTGTCCCGCAGAGTTTTGATGCGACAACCGATGTCCGCCTGGAGGAGGTGCAGTGGCATATTGCTGCGTTTGTGGGAATCCTGGCGCAGGTGGTTCCGTTTGATTGGCGTAAGATGGGGTGGACTGCTGGGGCTGTGGTGGCTGAGACGGCTGTTGCTGATTCATATACGGATTGCGGAAGGTATTTGCAGCCTGGGACTGCGCCTGCGCTGTGTACACCTGATGCTGCGCCAGATGATGGTTGTATGTTGCGGCATCCTGATAAGCTCTTGAACCCTTGGGTTGCGAAGGCACCAGTCCGCCATACGGTCGTTTCGGATCTGACGCACCCGATGAGACTGGTTGGTGTGCTTGGTTGAGGCCATCGGGCTGAGATAGGTTGGTATGGATACATCGCTATAGGATGAGATAGCTCACCACAAACGGCTTCGTGTATTTCTCTCCTGTTATGAATGGATGAAGCCTGGCTTGCTGAGGTGTCCATCGTGTCACTGGATTCAGATCCAGTAAGCCTTGACAGAAGTTGATGAACGATGCGCGATTATTCAGCTCTGAAGGAAAGATCAAACCCTTTCAAAGAGACGCATATTAGCTTCAACGAACCTTTCTCTACTTCTTGTCCCCTCCCACCCGACTTGCTCGACGGCATAGGTGCAGTATTGATGATATCCGGTAACGTTGTAGCTTTGAAATACTGCTTTCCTGGCTGCTCGTTTGTGTTGTGTTCCCGGGAGTATTGTTCAATAGTCTTGAGTCTGTACTTTTTCTCGTTGGCATTGAGATGAGGATTCCACACCTCGTACACATCAAAGAATTGCTGTGACTGCTTCCCTGTATTGAGCATACTAAGGGGGGGCATGCCAAGCATTTCGACGATGCGAGTAAGCTGGTTATACTCGCTTGTCCCTGGAAAGAGGGGAAGGCCGAGAAAAAGTTCCACAGCAATGCATCCGAGAGACCACATGTCGATAGAAGCGGTGTACGACATGCCCAAGAGGACCTCTGGCGAGCGGTAAAAGCGAGACTGAATATATGTATATACAGTCTGGCGCTCATGACATGCTGAGCCGAAATCAATGACCTTGATTTGTGGCGATTGCAATGACTTTAGAAGGATATTCTCCGGTTTGAGATCACAATGGATGAGACGGGCATCCTTAAGGACGGTCATGGCATCGAGAAGCTGAGCCATGAAAACTTTGACAAGCTGGGTGCTAAGACCTTGGAACTGGTTCTGCTTGATAAGTTCGTAGAGGTTGGAAGAGAGGAGTTCGAATACGAGACAGAGGTGATTACGGTGGATGAAGGAGTCCCGGAGACGAAGGATGTGATGCTGATCATCGGGATCACAGCTTTTATTCAAGAGTTCGAGGATAGTGACCTCCATCATACTCTGATTAAAGTAAGCCGGCTTGTTTTTGACAACCTTGACGGCGACGATTTCATGGGTCTTCATATTTTGACATTTGACGACCTGGCCAAAAGTGCCCTGACCGAGGATATCGAGAATGAGGTATCTAAAGAGGATGAGAATGGAAGAAGCACAAATTGAAATGACACGCACTTGTGGCCATCTTCTGTCCCTAGCCAGTCGTTGACATACAAAATATAATCATAGTCATCGTTGTCATAGCCCTCGTTATGGGCGGGCTTGCTGGGCTTGGTGAGAACCCTACGAGGATTGTGTGTTGATTCGTATCGGAACTGGGGGTTACAAATGCGATAAGTGTCGAGAATGTTGGTCGTAAGCTGGCGCAGAGGAGAGAGATATGCACCATCGCCGCCCATTCGACGACCTACAATGGGAGCATCTGTGCGCGGCTGGAGGTCGCCTGGAGCACGGACGCGACGGAAACCCGTGGCGCGACGCTTTGGGGGCGGGTCGACAGGCATGGGGTCGTGATGGTAGTAGGAAGGAGAGGTTGGGTAGGAGAGGGGCGTTGGGGGATTGGATATCGCCGGCTTGATATGGGGCGGCTGTGGACTTGTCGCGTCCATAGGGTAGGTCGGTGAATAAACGTGGTTTGAAGCCATAGAGGGCGACATGGGCTCCGTCTTGACCTGCTGTGAATGAGTACGGGAATGTGTGTAGGGATATGCCGAGCTCGGCGAGTACTGCGCCTGTTGGGCCGCGTACGGGTCGAGAAGCGAGTTCGGGGTGCGGAGTGGGGACCTGCCGGTGCGAGAACTCGGCTGGCGTTTGGAGTCTGGGGAGTAGTAGAGGTCACTGTACGAGTCGGAGCCGGATGAGGCGGGCTGGGCGCTCTGGCCGAGCGATGGCGGCTGATACTGGAGAGAGGGAAAGTAGGGGCCGGCTTGAGCGGCTGGGCTCGGCTGGGCGGCGTCGTAGTGGTCGTCTTGGTGGCGGCGAGGGCGGACACTGTTAAGAGAGGAGCTTCGGGCGACGCTGGCGGGACTGTGGCTGGTCTGCAGGTACGTGCCGGCGGTCGGCTCGTCGGCGAGCTGAGAAAGGCGCTGGGTTATACGCTGGGGCGGTGGTGGAGGCGGATTGGGGTAGTAGGTCGAATGGGCGGCCTGTGCAGACGATGAAAGTGGATCGATGTGGGTCTGCCACCGTGGTAAGTCAAAGCCCTCGTTTGGGTCCGTCATCATGTACGCCAGTTCTGCCTCGGACATCGTCCAGTGGACAGCAACCGTTATTGTACAATAAACGACGACGAAACGACGGCGAGCGATGAGCAATCCAGGTCGTCGTCACTCTGATACACATGTCACGCTAATCACGCAGCTCCGTATTAATTATTCAACTCAGCATCTCCTTCAACACCTTCTCCACTTCAACTCCTTTCTTTTCTTCAATATCAACAGACAGATGTATCGCTTTACCAGTTCGTTTCGCTGTTCTTGCATCAGTATTTTTTCTTCGTAATAGTTCATTCTTCCTCACCTATTCTTTGTGCCATCGATAATGCTATATCCCAGTTATTACTTCGAAAAAGACTTGTTCCACTTGGTTCTCCTCCAATCTTTGTTTCTCTCAATGTTTGTCCCTTCAATAGGTTGATAATCGCTGACCTTTGTTGCTGGCATCGCGTATGCCCAGTCCCGGCAGAGCCGTCCTTGTACTACCTCGTTTTCTTTTCCTGTACTCCCAACCCATACCATGTAGGAATCCACCATCTTTGTTATCTGCACCAACAACCCAGTTTCTGAGCCATCGGAAGGTGCAACGTATTTCGTTTCCACGGAGATCATCCTTGCTGTCAACGTTCACTGCTCAAAACGACGCTCCTGTCACGGATCGGATGTAACTCGTTACGCGGCTGGTATCGTTCACCCAAATTGGTATCCCAATCTTCCATCTCATTTTCCAGTACTCCGAGCCAAGGGCTCAAATAAATTTGTGTGTCGTAACGCGCAACGTTTCTACTTACAGTGATGCACAGCCGAGTCTGCTCGAAGCAAGAAAAGTCCGTGTACATTGCTCCCGATTGCTCACCTGTTCTGCACGCTTCTAACAATTACTGTGTCTCTTCTATTGATGTGTCTAACAGCTACCCTGTTCCGTTATCAGTGATGCAGGCGAACAGCTGCAAACATACTCCTGCTGTTTAAAACCCGTTTTGCCGACGTAAGACGTTAGCCTGGCTCTCGAACAGCTCTCCCATAGCGCCCGCAGAATGCCGCCTGTCTGCATCAAGGAATTCAATTTACGTGGCATCTTTTTCAATATTGCAAAGCCTGCCGCTGGTGTTTAAGCGCGAAACTACTTGGGCGCTTTCGAGAAACATAAATTCTACCTTGGACTTAGGGACCAGGCACTACAAATGTCGCGGAACGCTGAACCGGTGCGCGCCTCGCGGGTATCGATCTTGATAACGTGTAAGTACATCTACGGTCTTTCTAACTTTCTTTTGCCGAATATTACTTACAGACAATTTCACCTACTAGTACGAGATATGCCGCCTCACTCTGGCGCTAACGTTTCAGGTGATACTGCCAAGCACGCTTTTTACTTGGTAATTCTCATGTATAATCGACTTGGATTGCCAAGGTCAACAGAGCCAAGAAAAATATTGACAACACCAGTCAAAACGTGAAGACCTTGTGTGAAATATCACCTTATTGGCTCATCGACATCCGGATGTATTGGATACGATTTTCGATGCATTGTCTTCCAACAAGCCAGACGCTAGAGCCGCGGTTTATCTCCAACAAAGTAGCCGGAGTCGACAGAAATTCTGCACGTTTGCGTGGTTTACACTGCACAAATAATACCGCATACCAGCCCAGGCAGCTGTCTTCAATTTCCACCTATACATACAGGTTCCGTACGACCGATATACGGTACAGGTACGTTCCTAGGCAGACACAATGTTCCTTGGATTACTTCCACTCCTGAGTCACCACTTCCGAGTCGGTCCCACTCGTCATAATATACTCCGTGCGTTCATTTTCGTCATTTCACCCAGGATCTGATGATAATACGCAATAGGACACAACGCAACTATGCATACTCCGCCAACGGCGCGAAGTGCGCTCTGAGTATCATTCTTTGGAACTCCTGATCGTGCTGTTTACCGTTCCTAGCGGTCTTAATACCGTACAGTCGCTGGGTCATCATGAACCACCAGACTACGTCTTTCTTCAAGCTCTCCTAGAAAGACACCGCCTATACACACATGGACAGGCACCATGTGGCCGGGGAAGCTATCTCTTGAACGCAGAGAATACATGAGGAGACATTATCACGCTACTTTTGTTGCCCCATGTAACAATGCAAATACGTTTGTTTAGTACGCGACAACAGCGTCGGGTGATATGGTTGCTGTCTCGTGATACCAGTCCTCCTCGCCCCTCTCTTTTACCTGGTCATATATGTGTAGGCTCAAGACGGCTCCTCCCATACCGGCTGATGACCTCTCCTCCCCGAAGTCGGTGTCGAATCCGGGCACCGCTAAACATTATCTTAACTTGGGAGACTCCGAACCGTTCACACAGTGGTGATATCTAGGCCATACCACCCGGGTGAGTGCTAGGCCGTCCAAGCTTCAGCTCCGGGACTTTTCCGTACGTTTTTCGAAGCACCAGATTATCGAACGTCAATTCTTTGTCAAGGAACGACTCAGGAACTTTCTTGTCTTCCAGCAGCGCTGTCAGTTAATATACTGCACTGATGGGCTGTTGGTGGTCGCCTTTTCGTTCGCTATATAAACGACGGGACAAGTCTCTTGATTGCACGACGCGTGCAGGATGATAGTTAATCAGATCTCGTATGTTTTCTTTTCAATTCTTTGGTCCGAAAACGACTCACTGGACTCGGATATATGCTCTATGACACCGGCTCTCAATAGAAATCTTCAACGGGGGTCATGCTTACACTAGAGAACCTTCCAACAAAGCCATTCGATGGCACTATTGAATAGAACCATGAATACACCAATGCATTCGCTGCCGGAACATAGCAAATAAGGTGCAATCAACAAACCTTACACAGCGAAACCTCCTTTTGGGCTGTTACAATTTTGGACAACTTGACTGTTCATTTGTATCGGTTATATCGGAAGCGTTGCATTCACCCGTCGCTTAATATCAGCTAGCCAGATTAATCTACCAGCATGGCATATCTATGTAGGAGCTATTTGGGGTAATGGCGTTGCCCCACAACTGGCGACGTCGATGCAACAGAGAGCCATCCAAACGGCTTTATACATCGACGTATAATTGTTATCAAGTGGCGGCGGTGACTATCTAGGTGTTCGGAATTTGTTGCCTTGACTTTGGAAGCAGCGGATAACCAGACCGCAGCCGCAAATAGCCTAGCAGCACTATCTGTAGTGGTTGTCAATACCCTAATATAATTGTCTCGAGTATCTTATGACAACAATCAATCATATCCTTCGACCACAAGGCCTACGCCGAGACCTCGAGCTCTTTCAACAACAGCACAAGCGATAGCGACATCCTGCAGCCCGACGCCGACCGACTTGAACATAGTTACGGGCCCATCGAAGTCATCAGCGTAGTCACCCCTCCTCCATTGCTTGACAGCGCCTATCTCGACAACCGGATCGCCCTCTTCTAGCTCCCCAGCTTCTGCATAACATGCTTCTCTCGAGTCCACCAGCAGGATGCCTTTGAATGCCCTTTCTATCAAGGCGCGATCAACCTCGTGCATTTCCTTTTTGTAGCTCCCAATGAGTACAACATGTGTTCCGCTTCTCACCCAGTTCGAGGGGAAGAGCGGTTCAAGAGCGGGTGTAGCTGTGACAATAACATCGGCTGATGCGAGAAGATCCTTGACACGATCTCGGGGGGCAGCTTCCAACTCGACTCCGGGACAAGTTGTAGCCAATCTGGCCATCAAACCATGCAATCTGCTATTCATGGCGCGATTAACGATGACACAGCGCTTGATTGTGGGCAACGCCTTCACATGCAACTCAATGTGTTTCTCGATCTGTGTGCCAGCTCCAAATGCGACCAGAACTCGAGGCTCGGTCATTCCCACCAACGTCGTCGATAAAAGGGAGCCTGCCGCGTTCCTCAATGCAGTTAGCTCCCGAGCATTGATTACAGCCTTGACTGCGCCTGATTCCTTATCGAGCACCAAAGTGCTTGCGGGCAAACCACCACCGCCCTCACGAGGTACGGACACAATCTTTATCGCGGTTCCTATATCAGATAGGCGTGCAGGCATGAACAACGCTTGGTGACGCTCCGTGGGGATTCCAATCCGAGGAGGAGTATACGCTGGATCCGACGATGATGAGACGATGGCAAACACGTCTGCCATAAGAGACCGGAGATCATCTGCAGAGAAAGTTGCGGTGACTTGAGAGACCTCAGAAGCTGAGAGAATGAGGAGCGACATAGTGGTACATCAAAGGAATTGAAATTGGATATTTGGCTACAAAAAGTATTAACGACTTTTCAATCTTTGATATTTGACATGAGAACTTGCAACACAACTAAGAAAAGACGTGCATACCTCTCGTTTTCTGCTTCCAGCTCATGAAGCCTTGCCTCAAGTTGCTCGATTTTCTTCGCTTTAGCATCCCTGCTACGTTCCGCAGCCACTTTGAGTCTCCACATCATTGCAACCTCATCCCTAAGTACATCCATGTCGTTCAAAATTGAGTCGGCGGAGTCTTCGAGGTTCCTTTGTATTGAACTGGGTGTGAGCAAATTAGCCTGAGGCTAAGGAAGGTCAAGTTTATACGCTAGAAGAGAACGTCGAAGAACACACAAGTGGCTCGTCGTCTGCCTCCTGCTTCACAGGTGGTAGCACATACTCCCTTCGTCGCGATGACGACGGGGACGGTGATGAGAAAACATCGTCGTCGCGGGCACTCTGCTCGTTGTGCTCGAGCCTGTTCTTGTTGTTGTCCGGAGTCGGAGATGTCGGCGACATGAGAGCGCTCTTAATATCTTCGATGCGGTTCTGCTTACTAGCAGGAGTGGAAGGAAAGTTGGAATGAGGTTTCTTGGTTGGGGTGGTTGGTGGTTGTGCCGTCCGAGTGCGCTTTGAAGGCGATCCTTGCTCGACGTCGGTAGCCAAGTTTCGTTTGAGTGTTGGCATAATTGCTTCGTCCAGCCAGACTACCCTTGGATGATATATCTTGCAGTTCAAACTTCAATCAGCGACCCAAAGCTCACCAAACAAACGACAGAGGGTAGGGTCGTTCCGTTCCTTTGGACAACGGTAATAATCGCGGTCAGGATGAGTTATACTGCGAGAGGTGATGACCGTAGCCTGAAGTCCGCATTCGCATAGCGCGTTCCCGTGCTCGTCGACGGCGACGTTGTTTCTGGCAAGAGCCATCGTTCGTTCACACGCCACCACCATGTCCCAAGTCATTGTCAAGGTTGATGCCCACGGAAATATCCTCTGCAACTGCCACGGCGGCGTTCGTGCAGCTCAGTATACTTCGCACAGCGTTAAGAATCCCGGCCGGTATGCGATCAACATTCCTATCTCGTGACGATAAACTCATGCCTGCAGTGAATTCCATCGCTGCGCGAAGAGTCGGGATGATCCTGCTCAATGCAACTTCTTCGGTGAGCAATGCAGCGGAAATTTTGGCCGTACAAGCCACTGACAGATCTCAGCTTGGGATGACGAAGTCGTCAAACCATCGTTACCTTCTAGTCCTCCTAGTTCCCCCATGAAGCGCAACCTTTCCGACTCCCTGCTAGATTCTCCGTCTATACACAAACGACCACGGATTTATGATAGCCCTCAATCTCCTGCCAGATTCCCATCTACCCCGACGAGCAAGAAGAAACGGATCGACGATATCGTGCAGGCCCTTGGACAAGACGATGTGTTTGCTAGCGCCTCGCATTCCAAGTTCGCATCTACAAGCAAATACACCCTCAATCCTGTAAAGCAAGAGCACGATGTGGAGGATGGACTTGCGACACCACCTAGCTCGTTGCCGAGGCGGATGAAGCGCGAAGCACCGCCGTCGCCTTCTCGCTCTCGCGCCACCCCATCCAGCCTCCTGGCCTCAATCACCAACGACTTTTCAAGGCTTGCCGAAGAAATTCGCAACCTTGAAGAGCACAAATCCGCTTCAAACGCAACAACCAACCTGGTCGATAAACTAGAGACTGAAAATAGAACGTACGCTCGTCCTCACCCTGACCGGGACTCTTAATGTTGAAACGTTGACATCCCATTCAGGTTAAAAGAGACTCTTCGGAGATACGAAAAAGACATTGAAGAGTGAGGCACTAGTCCGACCCAATCAGTATCAGTTGAATACTCACGACCATTTTCAGCTTGAAGAATACGGTCAGGACTTTGACTAAAGTTATCAATCATGATATCGGTTGAATCTATTGTTGCTTGCGTTACTTTGGTGTTACTTGAAGTTTGAAGTGCAGTTTGAACCGAATCTCCGTCCGGGGTGATCGGATCAGTCATATCAATCCATATTTGGTAACCACATCTTGACATCTTCCGTCATGTTCATGTCGCCCAAAAAACATATGGTCAAGCCCGGCAGTAAAGTCGACGTGACATGCCACTGCAATGTTCCTGCTAAGCGTTTGGTCTCCCATACCAAAGACAATCCTGAGCGGTACAGTCATAATCGCGTTCAATTAAAGTTCACATATTCAATGCCCCCAGCACTTTCCTCCGTTGCCACAAGGATAAAAGTGATCCTAGCTCTTGCGATTTCTTTGGCAAGTTACGGGGCGTTTAGTAAGGACGGTTTGAACTGACCAGTAACGATTAGCTTGGGAGGATAGTCTAGTCTCACCCGACTCTCAGCCAACTCCATCGACCCCTCTGAAACGTTTGACCTCTGACTTGGATGCGCCTTATCAAGAAAAGCGCCCTCGTTTGGATGATAACCCTACGCAATCCACGCAAGCTAGTACTCAAAGCTCGTCCCAAAGCGCCATTGAGCATGATGTATTCTCCGCCTCCCAGTCTCAGTCCCAGCCTAAGGCGGAGTACACCCTTACTCCCGTTCCCATGCTAAAGGGCGAAGAAGAATCTGGACTGCCAACGCCTTCCAGTTCGTCACGGGCCCCAAAGCCATTTGCATGTACTTTTTCTCGAGGCTTTTTGCTTCCACCTGACAGATTTCCAGCGCGATGGCTCTCCTTCTCAGACGGGTACTCACACTCCGTCAACCACATTGGATCTAATGATAAACGAGCTGAAAGAGCTCCAAGGGCAAATTCACACTCTCGAAAGGCAAAAAATAGCCGCCGAGAAGGAGCGAGACGCCAGATCAAGAAAGCTCGAGTACTTGGCGGCTGAGAACAAACGGTGCGTTTTTGACTCCAATGTATGGAACGTCGCGCGTGGTCTCAAGACTAGACTTAGGTTGAACGAAAGTTTCCAAAGGTGTGTGTACCTCGCCACGGGTATTTCGCGATATCCACGGCTAAAGTATTTAAATTAGTGTTCAGAGTGACCTTGCAGAGTAAGCTTTTCACAAGTCTTTTATGTATGTATGTGCGCTTATACGCTTATTCGACAGCCACAAAAACACCGTTAGGGCTCTCAACGCTGCGCTACTCCAATACTCTCAAGACTCGAGGTCACCTGGCCGCGATGCCCGGTAATTCTTCTGGCAAATCAACTGCCAGCTTTCGTTGTAATTGTGCCAAATTTTATGCTCACTCTGACCGAGGCTACTTTGTAATATACCTCCAGCAAGGAGGAATTCTGAACAAATGTGCAGTTTAAATACTGTGGCGCACAGATATTTGCGAGTGCCTGCTAATCCACCTGCATATGATTTTCCCCTTGCTTGCGCGACAATCGCGTCAATCTTGCGCAACATAGATATTCCATGCAATGCATAGAGAGCGGAGCAACTATACCACCAAATGACCCATTCATGTTCCCTACAGTCCCAATACAATCCCCACGAGCAGGCGAAGGCTACCGTGGGACTACTGAACACCCATCCTACAAAGGGTAGTACCCGGTAGCCGAAGGCCGTAGGAAAAGGAAAAGACCAACTTAAATAGACATGAAGGTGTCGAAACTCCCGAAGCAATATCCATCGTGCTCATGCCAAGACTACATGTCATCATGAGAACAAATCCCATTATTCACTTGGTTAATTGGCAATTGATTGGAATCATGATCGGTCTATTCTCACTAGTATGAGAGAGTATGAGATGAATTCCTACCTATTATTCGCACAGGTGCGCTTGCGAATTTGAAAGTCCATCGGTTCCGACTTGTTGTGCTACCCTCAGTCTGTGTTGCCAAGGCTTCATTCCGAACTATCGCGAAGCAACGCCACGGTCTAGCGTTTAAGTGAGGTTACGCCACGACGGGATCAAAATTGGACGCGTAATTTGCATCACTGACGGGGGCCTCGGAACCGGGCGACATTCGGTCTCTGATAGCAATAAATTCCATATCATCTCGTGTTCAGTATAACGTTTTGCACCGGACCAGTTAGTAGAGTACTTACTACGTATAATCAATATAATCCCATTTCCGTTCCTTCTCGCGCCAAGAGAAATAGCCGCGGCCGACGGTTAGAGGGCAACTCGTGCGTTTATCGCATCACGACGTACGTAGGCTCCACGCTCAAGGCACTAGAATGAGATTCGCGGAAATTATAGACGCTGACCGCGAGATAAAGCCGGCAGTGAGTCTCTTTAGCCTGACTCGATCGAGGTCGATTCTGTGTGAAGGTAGATCCTCACGTGTAATCCCTTTCGGCGTCGACCATTGGTACCTCCTGGTACTTGATCAAGCTTCCATGCACATCAGAGGCATGAGACCAGGACTTGGCATGAAAGTCACAAATGCCACCGCTTCAAGGATCTGATGAAGAAATGCATCATATCCACTAGAATAGACGTCTGAATATGAGAGAAGCGCAGTCCGCGGCGGTAGGAACTTGACGGGGAGCCGTATACAGTTGCTACTCAAATCCATTCCAACTTGTATCTCGAAGACTAGGAATCCTATTGAGACTCTTTCGAGACACAAGTCGACCCAGTCAGTGACCTAGTGCATTCGAGTGACTGGAGCTGATCTTAGTAAAATCAATCATGGGGGACGTCCTGTTTGCTAGTACGACCTCAAAAAAAACTAAATATAGCAAGGTGCCTGTGGCGCATGCTGATAAGCGGCAGGCAATTCAGGACGGGCTGGCTCAGATCAGCATCGGGAACAAGGCGTCAACAACTAAACAGCTAGGATGACAGTACGAATACAAAAGGTACATGGATTGTAGTATGTCCCGAATCGCCATAGACAGTGAGATATGATAGGTAGTGTGCAAATGTACTTCCTGTAGATGGTGCGAGAAATGCAAACATTGAAACAAAATACTTAACTGCGAAAGATGCATGAAGGATACAGATGGTCCAAGCGCAGTGGGACAAAATCAGGATGAGGAAGAGGGGAAAGGCACGATGCATCTAGCAGAATGCCTCTTTCCACCATGAAATAAATCTTGACCACCAACTGCCTCGCCAGCCATCACTACGCTGCCTAGGGCCAATCCACATGCAACCGGTTCCGAAACGGATTTGTTTTGCGTCCAGCGTATCCACGAAACCTTCTTCCAAATCAGTCGCACGCAACTTGGATGGCGTCGGAAACCGAGGCAATGGTCGTCGAGTCAGGAATGAAGGAAATAATTTGAGTAGGTCGCGGTACTCAGAATTCGGGAGGTCCGGCGATGTCCAGACACGCAAGAACTCTTCGGACAGATCATCAGGAGCAGATCTGCCTCGGGGTGTTGGCGATGCATACTCTTCCTCATAGGTAGAAAGAGGGCTTGGAGGGTCGTCTACTTTATCAGAAATCAAAGTTGTAAGTAATGTCGAGTTGGCGTCAGATGATTGTGATAATGATGATCCAACGGAACGCGAAAGCGCCGGTGTATCCAGAAAGGGATCACTAGGAGCCCGTGGACGTTTGGGCGTCGCACTCTTTGTTATATGCATAGGACTTTGGGATGCGAGAGGCTGGGACTGAGAACGCGAATGTGCAATGCCATGCGATGCAAGCTCGTCGTTAACGACGGAAGATGACCGCTTGGATGAAGGTGTTTCTTCGAATGCTAGTACCTGAAGAGATATGAGTGATATTTAAAATGGATGTCATTATGTATATCTCACTCCTTTCAGGACATCTATTGCTTCAAGCATGAAATCTTTCCCACTAGAGAAGCACAACTGAACTGGACAATCAAAAGAGGCGGGAAGAAACTTACGCTGTCTCTTTGAATACAGCATCATCAATCTCCCAGTCTATTCTATTGCAACCTGCACCTCCGATATTCTCTGGTATAGTTTGCAATCTCATTAACGCCCACACTGAAGGAAACGTGGTCTGAGTGTCATCACTACAGAAATATAAAATAAGAAAGAAGACTGACATCCATAAAAGAAAGGTTGAGGTCCCGGCATTCCCAATGTACACCATGTTCGTAGAAAGCGCTGGAATCGATCGAGACGTTCTTAAAATAGTGCATGTATTCAATCTTCGTATCGCAAGGCATTTGGGATTATAGGCAATACCTTTCTGTGCGGCAGGGCTGCTTGGATTGGCTCGGGAATAAGGCAACAAGGACCCGCCAGGTTGTGTGGCACTCAAGTGAGCCTCAAACTCGGCGTGCCTTCTTGCAGTTACGGAACGGTGGTAGGCTGCGCGTGTGGACGCTTGTAACCTCGCGTAAGACGCACGCTGAGATGGAGCTATAGTCGCCAGAGTCTGGGTCATTAGATGTCCGGCCTTATCGTCTTGATTGAAATACCTTGATAGATGATGAACTGTTAGCGTTTCCTAAAGGAAGTCTTGTTCATACGCACCATGCTCGACATTGGTCGGCGAACCTTTCCAAGTCACTCTGAACGACTCCCAGCGGAGTGACTGAACGATTCCGACGGACAGGCGGTGGGGTGGGCCTGCCGCTTCTAGGTGTCCTTGAGCGACCGGGAAACGAAGGAGAAGTCGGTGAAATGAGGCGTCCCTTGGACTTGGGGCTCGTAGGTGGCGACATGGAAGTAGGAGAAGGCAACTCGTAAAGGAGCGGGGGTGACTTCGGCGACTGTTGATGGCTGCTAATGACCGAAGATGGGGTAAATGACGAATGTTCAAAATGCAAAGGGTCCGGACGCCGCCGAGAACGAGGTGTCTCGAGACGATACGATGACCCCATCACCGTATATCCCTGCAGCGAACGGAGAGCTTCCTATAGCGTGACGAATCGGTATCTGTCTAGGTATCTGTAGCACTGTAAGTCTGATTATCAGCTCCAGGGAGAAAAACAAACCTAAAGATTAGCAAAACATAGAAATGTGGTAGTAAAGCAGGTCCGTGGTCGATAGGATTGAGACCTGAAGACGGGTATGTAGAGGTCGAGGTCGAATTGCTCTAGTCGTATCGAGCCACTAAAGTTGAATTGTCACAGCACCGTCACGCCTTTTGCAGCCCTGCTCCAGCTTGCCCAGTTGCTGACACGAGCAACACTCATCACTGAAGGGAATCTACCTGGCTTCGCTCGACTATGCGTGTGTGATCTAGTCTAGATCTACATTAACATGTTCCTTTCTTACGCGAGTCACCTGAGTCGCATTCTTCTTCCCTCTAACACACATTTTCTTCCCCATACTCTGTGCTACACCAGGCTTGCCATTTCGCAGCTCCACACTCTGGCCTTTCAACGAACTAAAGGAGTTGCTAGCAGTGATGATGATTCTTCCAGTTGAATTGGTTATGAACGCGGCGATACCAAAACAATGTCTGTGTTCGCTTTATACTGGTATCTAAGGGTTCCCCGAGCGGCCATAGGTCATAAACTGCGTATATCACTCCATAAACGATAAAAGAGTGTGAGGTACTGCCATGGTGCTCATAATATTTCACCGAAATAGAAGAATGAAAACACCACAAGCTCTCTAGCTCATCGCATCCTCCTCAAAGGGCGAAGAGTATCGAGCAGGATGAGACCTGTTATGATACTCGATTTCTCCGATATATGTGCGCAGATGCACGGGGAGAAGGCTGTCAATCCTCGGGTCCCGTAAGTATACTGAATCGCCAGAGAGACTTGTGATTTATGCAGCACGCAAAACATGAGATTAGAGATAGGACCAGGTTAGCCTGGAACATCTTTCAATTCAACGATGAATGATAGGAAGCATTATTTCATTCCGGCGCGCTGCAACCTCGCTGCAGAACGTCGGTAAACCGGTCGGCCGTAGCTAGGCCTGCATGTCAATGGTGGATATAGAGGAACAATTCTAGAATATTAGCTATCGGTGAACTTTGAAGTACGTGACGCCGTCGAAATCTAAAAGGGTGGTGCTAGACGGCTCTCACTTAGGATTTTAGATGATGATTGAAGCGCCAGAATCATTGCAGTGGCATGCTTAGTATTCAGGCTATTAAGCGAAGGCGGCAGCTTATGCAGCCTAAACGACTCGCTCGTCGGCCCAACCACCGAGTCCAGTTCAGTTGGTTGCACATGGCTTTTGAACGTCATATACACACTAACACAGAAAATAGGGCTGCTTACGCTGAGTCTTTGTGCTCCGCCGAAACCTTGCATCGTTCACCCCGCCTTCAAGACAATCCCCCTTGTCCTAGGCACCGCCTGCTGTGGATGTTCGCGGTTCAATGGTATCAACTTGCACCAATTTAATCTACATTTGATAGTTATCGTTTGGAGACTTGCTCTGTAGTCAGAATCATAATGGTTCTGGTGCGTGATCGCTTCTAGTCTTGCTTCTGGGATCCTATCATACTTACTCATACATCCCCTCAGGGGTATCTTCATTTTACATCAGTGTACTAGCCTGTCACGGCAATTGCATGGTCTTAAGAGCATCGCTACTTTATGGCTTGGCCGCCTTAGGGGTCTCGGAAGTTCTAAGTAGTATTCGTTGCATTCTATCATAGTTTGAACGTTGATTGATTATGGTTTGGCTTTCAAATCCGTCCATTAGGTGATGTTGATGGAGACGACTGACGCTCAACGTATACCCTTGACTGCGCCCTGCATCTCGACGGTTCCATTCTCGCTGTCTTTCCCAATCTTCAAGGTGATCGCGCTCGCGCTGCAGTTGATCCAGTCCTCGGTCAGAAAAATTGCACTTTCGAGACACTTTGTCAATCACTCACTGTCTGTTAGCATCCATCATCCACCTGCAATGTAAGCAGGTTCTATTAATTTTTTCAATCCGTGATAAACTGTCGATTGATTAACGTTGAAGTCAATAGTGCCACAGCCATTTGACTGGAGCGACTGGGAAGGAAATGCAACCGTGGTCTGAAGCGCCCTTTTCGTCCGAGATCTAGGGATAACCTATGACGCATTCACCCAGTGCTATTGACACCGATCTCGAGTTTCCGTCGAGCCTGCCCTACCCGTTGCGTTCCAAACGCTTCTCAGAAATCCAGGGCTGCCAAAGAAGAGATCTTTAGATGTGCCCGCTAAAAAGTCCGTCAGCGTCTTGATTGAATTAGTTTACTGAGCGACGGCAGTTTGGCCGAGTTCCCGAAGAAAAAAAATCACCATATGGTTGGAAGATCGTAATGCCCCCTACAGCATTCGGAGCGGCCCGAGAAGAGCCCTGTAAGAAGAAAAGGCCATAAAAAGGAAGAGTATTCCAGTCATGTTTTCAGATTTCAGAGGACGTGTAAGGCACAAGAAGTGTTCATGTCGATCTGAACTGGGAAGCTGGAGCTATGTACATAGATGAACCATAGCAAGGGAGAACCCCATTTTCAATAACATTGAATTGTACCTATCAGAGGAGCAGATAACGTAAGTTGCAAGAATATTACTGGTTCAGCATAGACCAATAAAATACCGCGTCGTCGATTAAAGCATCCGCTGGATGGAAACAGAGAAGCGACGCGGAGTCTTAATGAGTGACGAGTAGGAGAGCTGACGGCGAAATTCAGCCACAGTGAGGAGACGAACAAGTCGAATGAAGTGAAGAGTGATATGTCGGGTCCGGAGACATTCACTACAGTGACCAAGCAGATCAGAAAAGGCCGTTCAGCGGCAGAAACCGAGGACATTCTCGAGTGCCGCGAGATCACAACCTAGATCAGAAGCATGTCCGCCGATACGGAATACCACAAGGCGCTGGGGGATGCTAAACTAGAGCCAATCGGGACACACGACTCAAATTCGGAGCGGTGGAATACGTTAATACTAGAAAGAACCGGTAAACCGAGGCTGGAGAACACGCGAGAAGGACACGATGTCTGATTGCGCATGGCGGTAACGAATCCTAAAAAGACATTTCAAAGTCGTACACGGGATCTCTGATACGGCACGAGATCGCCCGGCCATGCCGATAGAGCTTACTAGCAGTTGTTATAAAGGCCAAAGGAGGGGGGAGTGAGAAGAGATACACCACTCTCCTTGACTGAGAATCTCCTACCTATTGTAATATCCAGCAGCCGATACAGAGCCCAGAGGCACGTATTGGTTCAATTTCAAGGAACAGCAAGGGACAACGTACAAACTGGTTTGGATGGCTTCAGCCTGGCTTGGTTCGGAAAATGCCGAACGCCGATCAGAATTTGTCAGTGACAACCCCGCACATTCTACCACTTCGATTACTTTCTCTTCCTGACACTCATCCTCTCTTTTGTAGCTCTCTCTTGCACCTCGTCCACTCCCTCCCCCCTCCGACATTTCTCGCTGGGATCTCGCTGATATACTCAATCCTCCTTCGGGCGCGTCTCGTTTTCCCTTGAATCGACGCAGGAACTTAAAGTTATCCATGGATTTCGTTTCCCCCAACCATCATCAGCCTATATTCTCGCCCCAGGAGCTGGACTCATCTTTCTCGCCGAACAATATCGAACCAGTATGTTGTCCTTGAATTTCAGCATGTATGCGCACTTATATTAGTCCAGGAACATAGCAGCTATGAACTCTTTGGTAGCTCTTCGTCAAACGGCGCATTCGGCTCCCATTACCGCAGAAACGCGTCTTCCAACTCTTCAATTGGTCAAAGTTACGGAATGAATGGCGATGGGGCTTATTCCCAGCAGTCCTTCAACGACTCCGTACCTTTCACTGGATCCAACGGTAACAGTTACGATATGATCAACAGCCTACCCTCGTCTTACAGTAGTGGAAAGATATCTCCACTGACGCCAAACGATCCTGTCCATCCTCCTGGGTTTCCTCCATCCGCGGGCTTGAAGGAATATGGTTCTCAAGGCTTCCATGATTTTAATGGCGCTGAGCGTCGTATTCCCGGCATCTTACCCAGCAGCTACCAATCTGATCTTCCTGACGATTATGTGATGGGGGGCGTCAATAATGGCCTTTCGTTTTCATCCTCTGCTATGCAACACTTTCAGGAGAGACTTCGTCCTTATCAATCTGGCCATTCGTCTGCTCCTGGCGTTCCGCCACACATCACTTCCAGTCGTAGTCCCGACATTCTGCGCACTGTGCCTCCTCAGGTCACGCACAGTTTTAGGCCTGACAATGGTGTATCATTCGAGGACGTACCCTCATATATGGGAGGAAGTGCGGCCTCGAATGATATGGCGCTCCGTATGTCCAGTGTGGATGAACAATTAGCCAGAGTTGGTCTACGTAACCATCCTATGATGGGTGTGTCCAATGATCTGCAGACCTTCATTCGGTGAGCCTTTCTGTTTCATGCTAGAAGCGGTTTCTAATACACCAATCTTAGCCCGTATCTTGATCAATATGTACGGACACCCAATCGGCTAGCTTTCGGAGAGCGAACCGTAATCGTCATGTCAAGTAAAGTTGCACAAAAATCTTATGGAACGGAGAAAAGGTATTTAATATACACCGTACCACAAACGTAGCTAACACAAGACTTTCATAGATTTCTATGCCCGCCACCGACGGCGATAATGATCGGAAATTCTTGGTGGACTGACGTCGTTCGTCGCGGAGATGAATCCAAGCTGTCGCCGCCGCGAGTTGTAATATCGATCTCAGGCGAGCCGTCACCTCAGGAAGGCACTGTCGAGTGGACCGGCTCTTCCGGGAAGTCTTTCGATGTGAACGACCCTCCGACTGGAACAACATACATCGGTCGCTGTGTTGGAAAACAACTCTTCATTTCCGATGTCGACGAGAAGAAAAAGAAGGTCGAAGCGCTCGTTAAGATAACATCTCCAGCGACCGAAGAGGAACCCGAACGGGTGATCGGTACTTTCCCGAGTCGCCCCATCAAAGTCATCAGTAAACCTAGCAAAAAGCGACAAAGCGCGAAGAACCTCGAGCGTGTGTATTCATCTATATTCCTTCCATTCAGTGGCTGATACTCGTATAGTTTGTATCAATCATGGTTCGACGATATCCTTGTTCCATCGGTTGCGATCACAGACCGTTTCCACAAAGTATTTGTGTGTGTCTGGCTCAGGATCTTCGTTCAAGGGTTCGGACGGCGCACCTCTAATGGGCCTAGACCAGAGAACCAGAGCCAGCTCGCCTTCTTTCATAGCCCGAACGGCTAGCTGGGGTGAGCCTTTTGAACTGACTATGTTCTGATATCTCTAATATGGAAAACGATATAGATCCTTTTGTCATGTACATCGTGGACGTGAATAAGCCTGCTGGTGGGATTGACGCGCCGCCCCCTCCTCCTCCTCAGCCAGACTATCCATCGCCTCCTCCAAATGCGATCCCGTTCACCAACAACGGGTCGCAAATACCCATATATTACAACCAAACCGTTGTCCTGCAGTGCCTAACGTCCGGTGTAGTAAGTCCTGTCTTGATAATCCGGAAAGTGGATCATCAAACCACTGTGGTCGGGGGCGGTCTCCAGGACGGCGCGAAAGGTGTTGCTGATCACTACTGCGCTCCGGGAGAAGTCTGCGGTGACCCTGTCTCTCAATTGCATAAAATTGCATTTGAGGTATATGACAACACCAAAGGGGCCCCACCGCCCGGCTCGCCAGGTGTATCTGGCGCTTTCCTATCCTGCATGGGCGAGAAGGTGAACACCTACCGACCGATTGATGGCCGACAATGGAATGCGGGTAACGGCGCAAGCTCCCCGACGATGCCCGGCTCTCCTCTGAACTCTACCGGGGGTGATTATTTCAGCCCAGTTGATAGTGCGCCTGGCTCTCCATCTTCAGCGTCTGACCTCGTCTCGAACGACGGCGGACGTGTCAAGAAGAAACGGTCAGCATCAAGCGCAGGCGCAACCTCTCGCAACGTTGGAGGAAAGAATCGTCGGCGGCCAAGTTCCGCCGGTTCTATGACGTCCTCTACGCGTCGCGGGTCGTCAAGCGATGCCGGAGGCGGCTCCGGGGCGTTGTGGCAAGTCGATATCGGTGAAACCAGCGTCTGGACCATTGTGGGCACGGGTAAGCTTTTAGTTCGGTCATGCTTGGTCTGGCACTGATGATGAACAAAAACAAACAGACCAGGTCCGTTACAACTTTTATGTACCGCCCGTTTTGTTCGACAATCAGCATGCGCCGCAGACGGGTTCATTCCCCGTCCCGTCCAAGCCAGTCACTCCATTCCCGGGTGTCGTAAAATATCTTCCTCCTGATCGTGCATCAGAAGCTCCCAAGACGAATTGCCCGTCTTCTCGTGCTGTGCTGTCGAAGCCGAATCCCCACACGGCGAAGATGCTGACGCTGTATGGTGAAAACTTCTCCAAGACAGATCCGGTGGGCGTGTACTTTGGTGCGGATCCGTCACCGTATGTGGAAGTTCGGTGCACAGAGGTTCTTGGGTGTCTTCCTCCGGAAGGTTCATCGTCAGGTGGTAAGCGCCGTCCGATCATTCTCATCCGGGCGGATGGTGTCGTATTCCCCTCCTCTACAATGTATCCGTGATACCGTTGTTTACCCCATCTCTCCGCGCTCGCTGCTCTTTATATCGTGATACTATCTTGCTTTGTGTTAAATTGCTACTTCTCTCTTCATTTTTGTTGGATCTGCTTTTGTATGTATTCTCGTGGACTTTGGGTAATCTAAACGACATTAGCTGTATGCATAGTATAGACTCTAGAACTGTAGTCTGTTAGTCTTGCATATGGCACGTGTGCCCCCGGTAAAGCGTATGGTGCTTCCCGATTTGAACTTAGCCAGAGCGCAGAGGTGGCACGGAGTACGGTGACGACTTGACTCTTTCGCCAGTCCCTTCACAGTAAATGCTTCAAGTCCCGTCCTCTGCCTTAGTTTTGGAATCCGTTGCTGCCGCGAACGTCACCTACGTTCCCAGAATTTCCAGCGCCATGGACCCTTCTTCCCTCCCCCGTCTCATCTGGGATCTCTACCTCAAATATCTCTGGTTCTACTCCCCCAACTCATGGGTCGCCTGCATTGCCTACGGCTTTCGTATTATCGCCATATTCCTTATATCTCCCATCGTGATCGTCACTTTGCTTGTATGTCTCAGTCCTTCACGATTCGTCTTCCTTTGCTCACAGCGCTGTAGGATCTCGCGTCATACGGTGTTGCTCGCACCCTTGGCATCGTTGATGCTGTCAAGGCTTCCACCAGTGATTCTGCATCAGCTGGCCTCAACATTCCTGCCGTGAACGTCGACGATGTCACTCCCCTCGATTCACTCGATACATCATCACCTCATGCCTATTTCACGTCAGATGAAAATAAATTATCTGGGGTTGATGGATTGTCCCCAGTCGTCTCCAGAGCCGCATCTCCAACCATCACTCGACGGCAATTGCCTGAGGAAGGAGCTAAAACCTTCAGTGGGGACGTCGGCGGAGATGAAGTACTTTTGAGGAGACGACAGAACCAGACGGAGGACAGAGAGTGACATGATGCGCGATGATGGAATATTCTACGAAATACAAGGGGGTCGTACAATATGGTATATATAAACATGTTGCTCTACCATCCGAACCGAAGCTGATCTCGAGTGAACGTCGGTGGTTTCCACTTCAGGCACTCGGAATGAATTCGCCTTCGTCGTTTGCTGCGGGTCTTCTCGTGGCGCTCTAAGACTGAGTTTGTCAAACATATCATATTCTGACCCTTGTAGTGCCTGAACAATTGCAGGGTTACGCATCTAGGAAACTGTCAGCCAGTTGAAGATCTTTGAATCATGAAAGGCCCACGTGTTTTGTACGTCGGCGTGAGTGATAGATGTCTTCTGCGCTATGTCGTCAATGCTCAGTTCGCCGTCCGTATTGTTCAGCAGGAGTTCGATGATGGTTTCCGCCCAGTATGCTCGATATCCCAGTAAGCCCAGGTCACTCAGAGGCTTTTCCGGACTTCCAAGCTTTCCTTCTTTCTTGCTGAGTTCATACGAAAACTCGATGAGAAGTTTACCATAGCCATGACGCTGATGCTGTGGTAGCGCCAGGATACAGGCAACATTGTAGCTTTCCGCCGATTCCTTTTCCTTGGAAAAGTAGCCAATAATATGACACCCCGTGGAGTCTCGTTGAGCCTAGGAGTCGTTCAAGAGCCTGCATACACAAATTCCAAAAGGAACTAACCATGACATAGTACATGAAGGGCGTCACGTCGTAATACAAGGTTTTGCTATGATGATGTTAGAATCGATGCAACAAAACTCGACTATCCACACTCACTGATCAAGGAAACACTTGGATAGTAAACTGAGGTTCCGACACCACGTCAGTTGACGTTTCCCATCTATCTCATAGAAGGAGATGTCTTCATGACGGTATATTTCGTTGCCAGGAGGATGAAGCATAGTACACCGCAATCTGTGTCTGGAAAGCATCATGGGAGAGGGATAGAATGACAAACAGAATTCGCAGATGTAGAGAATAGGAAGATGGGCATATTCTTTCGGATAAGGGCTGAAATACCATGCATCGACTTCATGTTTTCCAATCTGCAGACGATTGAGGTTTTTGACACGAGCAATTTCGGAAATGGACTGAGTCATGGAGCCAGAAGTGCGTAGCTTTTCAATCTCCTGCTCTTTGCTGAATGTAGAGTTCGCAGCGAGGCCTTCGGGCGGCATGGACTCGGTCATACTAAGGTCGAACGTCTCGAGGTCAGCTTCTCCGTCGACATCCATGTCCCCATCTGCATCCGCATCAAGATCCTCTGGATCCTCTTCTTCCTCTTCCTCCTCGTCATGTGGAGTCTTCCGTTTGAGATAGGATGGCGATGGCGACGGTGCTGGAGAGGGAGAGGCGGTGAATTCTGGAATATGGGAAAATAAGGTTGGTGTTGGTGGAGAGGTGGCGATGGCGGCATTTGTGGTGGCTTTCTTCAGCAAGCTCGGAGCGCGAGGCGCCTTGCCAGGAGCCTTCTTGGCAGTAGTATTCTTCTTTCCTGCAGGTGTCTTTGGACGGGGCCACTCGAGATCCCTGCTCAAAACGAGACGAGAACCCGGAACCCAATCGTCTAGGCGTTTATTGAAAGCATCCCAATGAACAAAGAACTCCCACTGATCCTCTGCCTTCACCTCTGCATCGGTACTCTGGCTGGCTCGGGTGCTACGAGCATAAGGATTGACAGGTTTGTCACGAATGGAAAGAATTTCAGCGAGACGCTCTTCGGGATTGCCGTCGGAGTCAGTGCGACGAATGTATATTTTGCAGCCTACAGATACAGTCTGTACGGAGTCAGAATAATAAAGAAAATAGGGAATTGCGAATGGCACAATACCTGGATAGAATAAGTGCCGCCTGGGGTGATGACGGGCGGGGTATTGGGAACGTCGGTGGGAGTGGAAGGAGACATTGGCTTGGCGGAGTTTGAATGCACGGCCCCCGGCTATCCGTTGCCGCCTTGGTGGATCTTTAGTAACTTATTGTCGTCCATGGTGGGACTAGCTCGCCCGCCGTCCCAGGGCCTCAGGCGCGCTGGCAAGCCCGTCCTAGGCAAATCATCCAAGGCTGGAGCCCCCGCCTTTCAGACATCCTTCTCCAGCTTCTCCCATATCGTGTAAGTCTCTCGTCCACAGGCATTTCATTACTTTCTCATCGTCCTCACAGTGATGCTTCAGGCAGTATCAACTTCGAGGGCAAAGCGAGTATAAATGCCTCAGGCGTCAACTTTGTAAACGGTGCTTCCTTCGCCGTTCGTATGGAAGACTTCGAACAGCTGGAAGAGCTCGGCAGAGGAAACTACGGAACCGTGAAGAGGGTGCTCCACATGCCCACCAATGTCGAGATGGCCATGAAGGCATGTCCTATTCATATCGATATCGCTCTATTTAGTAACCTCTTGGGTTGCAGCAAATTCGCGTCGAACTCGAATCCTCAAAGTTCAAGACGATCGAAATGGAACTAGAGATTCTTCATCGCGCCGTTGCCCCTTCCATTATTGGTTTCTTTGGCGCCTTCTACGATGAGGGATGCGTGCATTACTGCCTCGAATACATGGATGCCCGCAGCCTTGATACGCTTACCGCTTTTGATATCGATGAGCGATTCGACATATCGGGCGAGTCCTTGACTTGGGAGGGTCTTCCCGAGGAGGTTCTAGCCCGGATCGCAAGCAGCACGGTTCGCGGTTTGAAGTTCCTGAAAGATGAATTGGAAGTTATCCACCGTGGTACGCCGAATTCCTTGTATGAATGACGTTCCTCTCGTTAAATCACGTTCGCAGACGTGAAGCCTACCAACATCTTGGCTAATACCAAGGGGGAAATCAAGTTATGCGACTTTGGCGTGTCTGGTCAGTTGCAGAAGTCATTAGCTTTGACCGTAGTAGGCTGCCAGACCTACATGGCTGTAAGTGCTGAAGACTTCTTGCGTCGCTCTTTGAATTTATCAATAGTATACAGCCCGAGCGAATTGAAAGTGGCCTCCAACCCGGAAATGTCGCTTACGGTGTTTCTTCTGACGTGTGGTCCTTGGGACTTTCGACGCTCGAGATAGCTATGGGCGAATATCCTTATCCAGTCGACAGCAGAGGAAGTGCTATGGCCTATGTAAGTTACTGGTTTCCCTCTTGAAAACATTCTGATTAGTGTAATCGGTGTTAGATGACTGCCTTGATCAACGGCGATGTGCCTACGCTTCCGGAGAGATACAGCTCGGCCGCCCGAGCGTGGGTTTCAAGATGTTTGGTTACCAATCCAGACGAACGGGCGAACTATGCCGAACTACTGGCTCATCCTTTTCTTGCAGAGGAGAATAGCAGGGATGTTGATATGATTGGATGGGTAGCAACTGCCTTAAAGTTCAAGGCAGCTAAGGCCTCAAGGGGCAAGATCTGAAGAACCTGGCGTTTCTGACATTATTCGAGACATGTAAGAAGTGGCGTGCTGTATGTGAAAACTTTTTTCCCGTCTGCGTTCCTTGTTCACAATTGTTGCAATCAAGGTGGCCATTCTCTTTCCCTGCGTACCCTGCCTTCTCCGAAGTACCTTTACATGCGTCGCCGTTGTTTTGTTACGCCACCCTGTCTGTTGCCAACGCGTTCCTAAACTATCGCACCGACACAAATTTGCTCTGCCTAGTTGCCCGTCACTGCTGGTTTGATAGCACGTCCAGCTCCAGGTGGGCACTTCATCGGTGGAAGAGGTTATATTACAATAAGTGTAGCTTTAAGACAATTTCTGTACACCAACCCCTCTAGAATATATGTACATTGATAATGTATAACATACCGATAATAGAAATATCATGGCCAATAATACCAGCACTTTTTAAAAAAACTATTGAACACCTCCATCTCCGTCACCATAAGCCGCAGCTTGGTGCGACAAGGTAACCTCGCCTTCTGCCAAGTAGGGCTGAAGCTCCTCCTTCCGAATTCCTCGACATTTTAAGGCGTATGCCCGACAAGCTTCCCGGCTCTTAACGAGCTCTGGATCTTCATGAGATAAAGCAAACACCGCTACATCTGGAAAGTTATATTCCAGCAACTCTTTCAAGGCAGGAAGCATCTTGGAATCAGGAGAGTATGTCCCAGAGTTGTTGTCAATCACTAACTCCCACTGGATTTGATCGTCGGGGATATCATCGTTGAAATTATCCCATCCCCCGGTAGGTCTTGGATGGAACTCGCCACTGTATCGTACATTCTCTGCACAATTGCTGTGCAGAGCATGCTTCGATGCAAAGTCGACGAAAAAAGCGGCTCCAGTCTCCGAGAAACGGAACGAATCATCGTCGGCGGAGATGATGTAGGTGTATACAGCAGGTTTTACCCGATGGGCAAAGTCGTTACGAGAAGTGGGGCCAGAATGACAACTATCGCCGGCCCCGTGTAGGAGATTTATGAAGTCTCCAGCATTCTCCAAAAGGCCGAAGCCGTTGGTCGTCTTGCGAGCGTAGAGCATACGGTGACTTGCTTGGATGGTCGATCGCACCGCAATGGATGCTGGTCCCTGGAATATACTCTGTGCAGCTTTGTAATTGACGTTCCAGTGCTGGTAGGTATCCTTGAAAAACAAGGGAATTCCGATGATGAAAACCTTCCAAGTGGAATAGCGCCGTGCGTTATTGTCCAGGTTTGTCAAAAGACCGACGGTAGGAGAGAAGTGGCGGGAGTAGCGTATGGGGCCATCAAAGAGATATGTATATTCCTGGTCGCTCTCCGACGGCTCAGACTCAATCTGATGGACATTAGATGAGATCCAAGATACATATAGACGGAACCAGAATCATACCTTGAGCCAGAATGTACCTCTATTGCGTCTGAGAAGAGGCCCCTCGATCTCAGCTTCCTTTGCCCCCGCAGTTATGGTGGTTTTAAACTTTCCGATGTAGTCATCGTGAGGTGCACCATCGTCTTTGTCGAAAACCTCGACCAGAAGATCTGCGGTTACAGGAACATTCTTCACCCGCCAGACCTCGTTCCATACTGGTGTCAAAGTGTTCGTTTTTACCGTAGAGCTGCAAATGGGGGGTCAGAGAATGACAAAGATATGAGCAGAACCAAGCCAACGTACACAAGTGTGATATGGTCATCAATTTTCGCCACAAAGTATGGGTCGGCACTACCAACTACATCCATTTTCGGTAGGCCAGAGGCCCCGATGAACTTGGCAAGCAGATTAGACAAATATGATAAAAGCACTATCATGACATGCCTGGATGTTGAGATCTACACACCGAACCTCGAATGAGTGCTCATCGCCAGGTGGCCTGTTCTTGTTGCTGCGGACGACACCCTCAATCTTCTCGACAATGCTCGACATACTTACTGGATTTCTTCGATGTCTGGTCATAGGAGACGAGAAAGGGCCCGGACGTCATTTATCATTACGCCCGCCTTCGTATATATTAAGAACCTAACCGGTGCTACGGATCTACTCCTAAATTATTACTCTGGGAATCTCTGGGCGCTGTGATTGTTAACTCAACCGCACTGCCCAACCACAGCTGCAATTGATTCATCCCGAGGATTGCGCAAAAAAGCAACGGCGAGAAGCACGGCAACACGATTGTAACGCGTCGCAGAACTACTTATTATCCCATGCGGTTCACTAACTTCTCGAGCGCATCTCCGCCAGCGATCTGGAATTCGGATGTCCCACTTCTGTTCATGACACCCCCCTTCTTGGATAAGCGGCCTTGAGAGCGGACCATCTCGGTCATGCGCGACTCGGTGTCTTTATGACGAGCGTCACGATTACCCTTCTTTCCGCCTGACTTTTTACTTTGCGATTGGTTGCTACCGGTTATAGTTTTGGGCGCATCTCGCAGCGCAAATGCCTTGGCCAAATGTCCGATATGAAGATGTCGCACGTGGAATATATGTTTCTCCGATGAAGGATGGGTAGCATATGCCCTCATATGCGACAGAAATGCCTTTCGAGCGAGGGAGATATTCTAACGTCCATCATCAGTAGGTATCTCTCTGAAAGAACAAAGAAAACGTACCTCTTTTTTGCTGAGAACCCATCGTTCAAAAGACAACTGTACATCAGTAGCACGTCCTTCAGATTCGCTCCCTTTACCGCCAAACCCGCTTTGCAGTAAGGCCTCCACAGAAATGCCTTCCAACGATACCTTCCCTCGTTTGTCTTCGCTCTTCATCTTTCCCTCTATCCATTTGACCCATTCGGCTTCGCTAGGCGCGACTATACTCCATGCCTCGCCTCCTTTCCCTGCTCTGGCGGTACGACCGACCCGATGGACGTATTCGGTCTCTCCTCCTTCCGTAGGCAGGTCATACTGTACTACCGCTCGTACTAGGGGAAGATCGAGACCACGCGAAGCCACAGAGGTGCAAAGAAGTATGGATGACTGTGTGGATGATTTCAATTTCCCTGAATTCGAGAATCCGCGTAAAGATGCTAGACGTGTGCGAGTGTCCAAGGATCCATGAAGTCGATATATTGCTGTGTCAGGGAGAAGCGGAGACTGGACTTCAATGGTCTGGTTATTGTCTTTCGCGACATCAGAATCATTTTGGTCATCAGAATCATCATCGGAATGGTCCTCCTGTCCTTGTGGCACATCACCGTTCATCATAGAACCGCCAAGCAGTTGCCAGTGAAAGTCCACTGAATCCGTGCAACTAAAGAAAACAACCACTTTATTTCCGCGTTGACTCTGGGATTGAGCAATGAGGGAACGTAAGAGGGCAATCAAGACCACCAGCCGCAGTTTTAGAGGAACGACGACATATTTCTGTGACAGCTGTGAAGGGGGCGTAAACTGCTCTGGACCAGAAGCAGTCTCAAGAGGAGCGTCCTTGGAAGTTTCGGACTTGTTCTGTGGGTCCTTTTCGATCCCCTTGATCATCAAAGGTTCGACGAGGGCTACTCCAGCCAACTTTTGGACATCTTCTCGTATAGTTGCAGAACAAAGCACAGTTCGTCTGTGACGTTCCCAATCCCAACCACCGACATCTCTTCCAACTCCTTCCTTCTCTGCTTGAATAGCCAGTTTTCTCCGGCCGTTCAGACCGTTCAGAATGCCAGTGATGGTTTCTTCAAACCCTAGTTCCATCAGACGATCTGCTTCATCCAATACCAGCCAACGGCATTTTCCAGTGTTGAAGGACGAACTGTTTTGCAGATGATCCAAGAGTCGACCAGGGGTTGATACAATGATAGGGAGACCCTTGCGCAAACGGGCTTTCTCATGAGTACGTGTGGCACCTCCTGTAAGCAAACCGGATACAAGCCAGCGTGTCAAGCGCGTTGAAGACGCGTCGCTGGCAGACTCGTCTTCCGGGCGTAGACGCATTTTGAGTAGTGCTTCTAAAACATCGGATATCTGCTTTGCAAGCTCCCTCGTTGGCGCTATTATGATAGCTAGGGTACCAATTGACCGATCGATATACGAAAGACTACTCAGCGGGAGCAGGTCTTGGATTATGGGAATGAGAAAGGATAATGTTTTGCCGGAACCAGTTTGCGACTGGATGAATATATCCTTGTCTGCGCCTGAGGAGGAGAGCATGGCGGTGAGGGTCGCACGTTGTATAGATGTCGGTTTTTCAATGCCCATCTTATTTGATAGGTGTGCGACTAACAGTGGATCCACACCAAGCCCGGCGAAAGAAGAAGAGTCTGTCAAGGGGGCATTGCTGGGACGAGCAAGGGATCTGGGCGTTTTCGGTTTATCTGGGATATCGACTGTCGGATTGTAAGAGAAAAGGGAAGAGATGATTTGGGTGCTGGGACGAGAAGGAGCAGCGGGCCGATCATGATTGGAGGGTGCAGCTGTCCGTGGTCGCTTTGAGGGTCGTTCTTCAGCCGGCTCTGGCTGTGTATGAGCACTCTCCGGTTCTCCTGGTCGAGTCTTCCGCTTGGCTACTCTTTTCGCCTTCAGTCTATCCACACGGGATGAATAAATTAAGCATTAGAGACTGGATAGAATTAATGACCTTTCTGTCCAGCGTCCACCTCTCCTCGCGCTGTTTTTCCCTTTTCCATTGGGAATAGAATCGTCGGGGGTAAGGTTGAGGACAAGGTCGTCGTCCATGATAATCCAGGACTTTCTTCGGTAAGAAAAAATGATATCATGTGGGAATTATTCCCACGGGTCGTGGTGGTGTTGCTCGGAAAGCGGACACGTCCTCCTTTCTCTCCACCACAATGATCTTCCGTCGGCTCTCCTTGGTCCTTCTCTTCTTCACTGTTGCTGCGCTTTTCTGCACCCACTCAGCTGATGCTGCTAAGGGTCCTAAAATAACGCACAAAGTTTACTTCGACATCAAGCATGGCGACGAGGACCTTGGACGGGGTATGTCGCCTACTTATTCATAGCCCCGATTTTGCTTCATTTCTCTTCTATAGTTGTCATGGGCTTGTATGGTGGTGTATGTGAACATTCAGTGTGTTCAGTCGGATATTAACTGTGCGCTGTCGTAGACCGTTCCCAAAACTGTTGAAAACTTCCGAGCTCTCGCCACTGGCAAGGACAAAGACGGCAAGGAACTTGGATTCGGGTATAAGGGCTCCAAGTTCCACCGGGTCATCAAGGACTTCATGTACGTTGTCAGCCCACTCGTTTCCTGTTTCCTGTTTCATGGCTAATGTTATCCTAGGATTCAAGGTGGTGACTTCAGTACGTTTATCCAGTTTTTATTTTCTTGTCCGTATCTATAATCCCCGTGTTAGCTAAAGGTGACGGAACTGGTGGAAAGGCATGTTCATCATTTTTTGCCCTCGATCACAGTCTGACTTTTATGCACAGTCTATCTATGGTGACCGGTTCGCCGATGAGAATTTGTAGGTGTTCTTGATGTAACAAAACTGTTTCTGTGATTAACGTGATGCAGCAAACTCCGTCATACTGGTCCTGGAACCTTGTCCATGGCCAATGCCGGTAAAGACACGAACGGTGAGGTCTTTTCTTTTCTCATACCGAATGCAAACAGTACTTAGACTTTCCTTAGGGTCCCAATTCGTAAGCACTGTGCTTTATTTGCACTCTCTATCCGTCATAACGAAGGTTCTGCAATAGTTCATCTGCACCGTAGTCACCAGCTGGTTGGATGGCAAACACGTCAGTACCTAATCGTTCTATGTCACAATTTCTCTCATACCCTCTTCTAGGTTGTTTTCGGAAAAGTTATAGATGGCATGGACATTATACATCAAATTGGTACTTTCTTATGGGCTGCGCATCCTGGATTTCCTCTTACATTTTTCTAGAAAATGTTGCCAAGTCCCGAGACAAGCCCACTGTTGATGTCGTGATTGCTGATTCCGGAGAGGTATGTCTCCCGTTGCCCTGTCATTTCTGTTCTAACATGTATCCCTGCAGCTCGAAGTGGAGGCTGTGACCGACGAAGAAGGAAACCAGGTACCTCTTCATGCTGAGCTCTGATTGCTTTATTTGTGGTACAAGAGATATCATAAAAATAAATCTTCATTGCTTGCTAGGAATCCCCGGTCTCTCAGCAAACGACAGATGCCGCGGCTGACGATCATTTAATAACTGGAATACCCATGACATCGGCTACAACACCAATGGCAACTGAATCTGTCGACGCCTCAATCCCCCCCGAAGCTGAAGTGACATCTACAACTTTGAGGAACGTCATTTTTGGACTGCTATTGGTTGGCGTTGCCGGTGCGCTCCTCGCGTGGATGCGAACTTTCCAATGGCTCCGTCGCGTAATATCAGGCAAGGAGCGCGGCCTTTATAGGAAAGTAGGGGATGACGACATAGAAAAGTAAGGACATATATCTATCGTCTCCCGTGGCAGTTACTTCTCGCTTACAGGCGCGTGGAATAGTTCCTCACGTTAGTCAGATAGACCAATTTTTATTGGTATAAGTAGTGACGGATATTCTAATGAAGGATATCTCATGTAGACATGTTATCCAGTGTAACAACACAGAAAAATAAATACAAGTATAAGGATGGAGGGTATAACTCCCGCAGTTTGCGGGCTTGAACTTGTGGTGGTATCAGGCCTGCTGAACTGCATTAGAAAAGTCCCTAGTTCGAGAAGGAAAACCACTTGCGGAATGCCATTGTTATCAGAATATGACGGGCAAGTGTCATTAGCACCTCCCTGCAGAGCTCGTTAGCAGCCACATTGTAGATTAAACAATGGTCGTACCGTGGGATTGTCAGGACAGCAAACACTTTCGCTTCCTAGATATGCTACGCTTCCTAGTGCAGCTTCATTGCCCCAACCAGCCCAATTCTCACATGAAACTGTCTGGTAGCTGACATTCCAAACTCCAAAATCCTACACGAATCGAGAAGTATACTCAAACAAAGGCGACATTGACAAACGCCCTACGTACGGTATAACCATACAACGATGCATTCGAGGGGAAAAAGTTGTCCGGAATGGCGTCCGATGGGTAGGCCAGATCGAAATTTAAATATTTCCCCGAGCTAGGTAGAAGGGGTACATAAGAGAAAACCTGATCATAACCACAGAAATGACGGACGGGTTTGGCTTCGATTCAGTAGCAGAACACCAGCCGTCGCCGCTAAGCGGACACAGATCTGTTGCTTTGACAACGATATGTTTTGTAACAGAAGGGTAGAATGGAGGGGTCGATGTCCAAGTATTTAGCAGAGTTAAATTGAAGCATTTTCCACACCCAGGACCTAGCAGTCGGGGCATTAGGGAAAGATGCTAAAAATAAGCAGGCCACAGACCATACGCAGTGCTGCTTCCGTACGCCATTTGAGAGAGGGCAGCAGTCGGATAATGAGTGCTCGAAGGCGTGCAACCGCAAGACGCAACGTAATTCTCTGGAAGTTCATAATGGGTCATTGTTGCTGTACCGTCAGCATTGTAATTTATCCATGCAGCCGTCTCCAGAGGTATAGAGAAAAGCAGCACCAAGAGCCCTAAGAAAGAAAAAGACATAGCAGGCTGCCTAAAGGAACCTTAAAAAAGCATAATGTCCAAGTCGCTGGACGACGTGGGAGGTGCCGGTGATGGTATAATAGCAAGGTCGGGTCGCCGCCGGCACGTGTTCGCGCTCGAACGACGGTCAACCTCCTTGTGCACACTGTTTGCGATCGCATTCAGCCATGAAATATGCTTATCCAGTCTCTCACGTCTTCAGCGGGCTGGACACCCCTCAATTATCACTCAAAATCGCTCGACATTCTCCGTGTACTCGCTGTGCGTGTACTGGCCTTCATCCAGACCCTGACGATGAGGTCGTCTTTGACGACGAGGCCCAACATACACTTTCCATTGGAGACCTTGGACAATATGGTTCTGACGATGAAGATGCAACTCCTCCATATCTCGAATTCTGTGGGTGCGGGCACGGGCTGAAGGAACATGATGCCACGGAGGCTGGCATTGGTGTCGATGAGTTCTTGAGAAGGGGCAGAGTTGCCGTTCGTCTGGATGAGAACTTAAAGGTCTGTTTTCATTGTTGTTCCGATGGGTTTGTCTCACCAAGAATCTAGGTGCGTCTCAGCCTTGTAATCATGTATTTCCGTTAAGTCTGCCACCCATAGCTCGCAGGGAAGCTCTTGGACTTTGACTACATAGACAACGATATCGCCTCGCTCAGAAAACAAATGAGACTTCCAGTGTCTGCCATTTCACCGTCTCAACCTCTTGGTATGTGCACAGAACATTGTATTCTCCAATACTGATATATCTGGTTACTAGGTTATTCGCGAACCTCAGATGGTTCCCCTCCTACGAAGAGGCGTCGTCTCTCTCTGTCCTCTCTAAGTGAGGCAGATGACGATGACGACGACGACGAGGAGGACAAACCTCTAGCCGCACGAGTGAATTCGAAGTCAGGGTCGAGACCGGAAAAAACAACCCGGAAAACCGGTCAGAAAAGTGGCAAAAAAGGCCCAGGGAAAGTTCCTAAAGGCAAAACTAATGGTGCCGCACGAAAGGGTCATAAGAGTAAAGGTGTGAACGGAATCAACGGGCATTCTGCACGGGTCAAGGTGGAAGACAAACTCGGCGATGAGCAGATAACACGCCTAGCCACGGGTGTTCCAGTGGATGCTTCCTCTCCCAATGAAGTACGCTTTTCTTTCCTGTTACATGGTGATGTTCACTCAAGTTTCGAAGCCCGTCGTCCGTACAGAAAAGATGGCCGCGATTGAACTTCGAAAAGGAGTGATAAAATTTACACCTGTGGAGAACGACAAGCATCCTCGATCGTATGTCATTCTCACCGGGCTCAAGACTCTATTTCAGAAGCAACTGCCCAAAATGCCTCGCGAATATATCGCAAGACTAGTCTACGATGCAAATTCAAAGGCACTTGCAATCATCAAACGTGGTTACAAAGTTGTTGGTGGAATTTGCTATCGGCCTTTTCCTCATCGAG
The DNA here is from genome assembly GCA_902506015.1 of Armillaria ostoyae. Lineage (NCBI taxonomy): Eukaryota > Fungi > Basidiomycota > Agaricomycetes > Agaricales > Physalacriaceae > Armillaria > Armillaria ostoyae. Next base: position 2,438,730 of record LR732082.1, read on the forward strand.
GGTTCGCTGAAATTGTCTTCTTCGCAACCGCTTCGGTGGATCAAGTCAAAGTACGCGCACCATCATCTGGATTTCTCCTTCTTATCTGTCTATAGGGCTATGGAGGAATGCTTATGGATCACTTCAAAGCTCACGTTCGCAAGACGTATCCAAACATGATGTACTTCCTGACTTACGCGGACAATTACGCTGTCGGCTACTTCGAAAAGCAAGGTTTCTCGAAGGAGATCACTTTAGATCGTTCAGTATGGGCCGGTTACATCAAAGATTACGAGGGCGGTACTATCATGCAATGTACAATGCTTCGCAAGGTCGACTACCTTGACAAAGTTTCTATCATCACCCAGCAACAGGAAGCCGTTATCTCGAAAATCCGCGAGATGTCCAGGTCGCATATCATCCATCCCGGTTTGCCGCAATTCCAGGCAGGTGCCGATGAAATCACCGTTGACCCTAAAGATGTTCCAGGCCTCAGTGAGTATTGCTCTTCTTTTTCACTCGATTCTTCCGACACTACTTCAATTGCAGGAGAGTGTGGGTGGACTCCGGAAATGATGACGCAGTGTGTTGATCAATGCAGTATTTTCCCTCTGTAAACTGAGGTGATCTTGCAGGCCGCTACGTGTTACACCTAGAAGTGCAGACCACGGTTTCATGGAGCAATTATTGCGAGATCTGCAAGACCACGGAATGGCATGGCCTTTCCAAGAACCTGTGAAACGCGAAGACGTGCCTGATTATTACGACGTCATCACAAATCCAATGGGTTTGTCTTTGCTTACCTTCATCTGCGAGTAAACAATTCATTTCGTCACAGACTTCAAGACGATGGAACACAAATTGGAGACTCATCAATATGGATCTGTAGACGAGTTTGTTGCTGACGCTAATTTGATATGGGAGAACTGTCGGGCGTATAATCCGCCCGACAGCATATACCAGAAGGCCGCTGCCAGGTTGGAGAAACTGGTCGCCACCCGTATGGCGGAGAGAAATAAGCGTGAAGATTAACTACATATGCATGCACATGTGTCTTCCCGGTTTAACTTATTTACCACTTAATTTACAGTACCTGGCTTGCACTTGTATCTATAGCTCACTGTATTCTAACACCCATTTCATGAAGCAGAAAACGTTATTATTTGAGTAGGGTCAACTGGTCAGTACAAAGCGGGGAAAGCGGATTGATAAGCGGATTGGTAGATAGAAGTACAAGTGTGTGCGTGGAAACGAGTACACCAGACCTAGTATTGTATATCAAACTAACGCTGTCCATCTAAAGCCAAGTCAACACTCAGAAAATAACAGTAGTAGAAAGTACACGTACAAGCCTTGGTTTCATATTTCCCGAGCCCGACGATGATATTTTGAGGCTCCTGAGGCTTGTTGGTGAGATAGTTTTCCAAGATGCTCTTCGTTCCCAAAGCGTATCGAGCCTGAGCGTCGAGAGTAGTACCGGAATAGTGAGGAACCATGCCGTTTCCACCTCCCAAGGGGTTCTTCATGGTACGCCAGACATGGTCCTTAGGGGCCGGCTGGACATTCCAGACATCACCTGGAGTAGGCCTTTCAGCGACTGACAGAATAAGCGCAGAAAGGACACGCACCTGAGTAGCCTGCAAGCTTGCCGCTCTTCAATGCTCGCGCGACAGCATCCTTGTCGCAAATGGCACCACGAGCGGTATTGACCAGCCAAGCGCCGTTCTTGAAATGGCTCAGCAGTTCGTCGTTAACCAGACCTTTGGTACCCTCGTGAAGAGGACAGTTGACGGTGACGACATCGCACTAAGTGGATTCAGCGACTTCTCACGATATCGTGTGATCTAAACTTACTTGGGAAACGAAGTCCTATGATAGAGATGTATATGAATGATGTGTCATGGAGGGATAAGGGCGGTCGTACCTTCAAATCTTCAACACGGCGGGCTTTGACCTTTTCAGCAGCAGCTGTGATATGATTTAGCATCGCAATCCAGCATGGCTACCAGACTACTGACCAGCCGGGAGGGGAGCATAGTCGTAGTACAATAGCTCTTTAGGGTCGAAGGGAACCAGCCTTTGAAGAACCCTGTAACCGATTCTTCCGGCACCGATAGTGCCCACCACTTTTCCTTCCAAGTCGAAGGCGTTCCGGGCGATATCAGACACTTGCCAATCACCGCGTTCGATCATCTAAATTAGAGATTAGGTGATTATTAGCATAAATGAACAAGAAAAACTTTACTTCATGAGCGGGTACGAAGTTGCGAACGAGCAGAAGGATGCTCATGATAACATGCTCTGCTACCGACACTACATTGGACCCAGAGACCTGGTATAACTATCAGTATGAATTCTATTTGGCGTAAATACCATTCTTACTTCCAAAACTTGAATCTGGTGATCAACGGCGGCGTTGAGATCAATATGGTCAGACCCAACACCGGCTGTGATGCAGATCTTGAGGTTCTTGGCCTGGGCGTCTTTTAGTTCAATAAAGTCTTTGAAATCATTGCTCGATGTACCTTCTCGATCAGATCCCTGGTCAGATATCCCGGGTGGAACGGCGTAGTAATTAAGACTTCGGCCTTGGAAGTGGATGAGACATGAAATAATGGGCAAAATGAGGCCGAACACGCACGTCTACGATATGCTTTTGGAAGTCGCTATCGGGACCTTCTTTGCTGCTAGAGACCTGAGAATGTCAATTCAAAATTGAGCGCGTACATCAGTCTTTTTGGCTTCAACGCACTGAATGGAAAATGTGTTAGTACATTTTACAGGAGCAATGCGGAGTGCTCACCAATGAGCTCATGACCCTGCGACGTCAACCATTCTTCAATTCCAAGCTAGCAAAGAATAATCAGTTCCATGAACGGACGCGTGGGAGCTGGACTACCTTGTTTTCGACAGTGCCCAAGAGGCGGGGTTCCTCCTGTGCTGCAGTGTAACCGTGGTACAAGATGGCAAGAACCTATGAACTTGCCGTTAGCGACACGCTGCATACATGGACGGAAGAGACGCGACCTTCATGATGAATTGGATGCTATGGGAAGGATGGCTTGGGAAAGGGAGCTGTGTTGGATGTTAACGCCCACTAATCTGTGTTTATATAGGCGTTCACAGGTCACGGTAAGCACGAGACGGAACAATTTTAGTCCATCGTCAGATGACGGTGACGACTGACCCCGATGAAATCCACATAGTTTAAGCAGTGGTAGACATCCACGCGGTGAGACTGAAATTAGCCTACCGGTCATCTCCATGTTCATGTCTATATCTTCCGCCAACCAAACGTAACCGGTTGATCAATAAAGCTGAGGGGTGGCAGATATACCCGTTTTGTCCCGCTGAAGAGAACCGATTTCTACTCTGGGCTACCGGATGATCAAATTCTTTGCGGGCTTTGCGGTATGAGCCGTCACATGGCTGCGCAACTGTATTACAAGGCATGAAGTACAAAAGTACAGTGAAGCGTTTCACATCTTGGCAGTTATCGTGGGCCTTCGTGGCGGAGGCACTCGGACTTAATCCCGGTTCCTAAATTATGATCTATTAGTATTACTGTTGGCCGATCAGCACTCAGAACTTATAAGTTGAAAAGGAATGCCTCACGAATGCAATACACAATTTACATGCGCTCTATCGTCCAACGTCACGTTACATCTTCGACATCCGGAGTTTGTACCAACTCGTAGTCGGCTTCGCCACCAACGTCCCGCTCTAACTTCTTAATGGTTTCCCATTCGACCCGAATGAATACCCACATCCATCTACGAATGATCTCCGCAATCTCTAAGCAAAATATGGTAATGCTTCCGTCGCTTTTTGAGTGCAGGTGGCTTGACAACTTGATCGACCATGTTAATCGAAGCACAAGATTGAGGAATATTAGAAGAGGGTATACGGGTAAGGGATACAATATTGTTGGGCGAAGTCCATAAGGATAAGGCTGACTTGGACGCGGATTTGGTTCCGCAGGGGACGGGGCCATAAGGGGTGTGCCGGAATGTAGATGTGGAAGCACCAGACGGCGAGGGGGGCAGCGTCGGTTATGAGCATCATCCATGACTTTGGGTTTGAGCAAATCTAAGCCCCAATCGTTGCTGATATCCCACCAAAATGAATATAGAGAATTGATGGCGGCAAAGAGAAGCCTAAGATAAATATGTCATAGCGTGAACACTCAGTCTATAGAAAGACCAACCATAGGCGGAAAAGTGGATGTTCACCATGCCAAGCGACTTGTATGACCTCATCACCCTTTTCTTGACTGAGTTCAGTCACTACTATCCGTTGGGCGGCCGACAAAAAGATGACCGGAAAAGATGTTGCGTATTTTACTGCATTGTAGAGAGGCCGATGGCTGTTGTTTGAAGGGGACGAATACTCAATTATGCATTGTCGAAAACGTACTAGATACGGAAGGCTGGGAACGGTTGAATGTTTGTCATAGGACTAATGAATAGGGTACCACCCACCTCATAATTGCAGGCATAACCCACCGAAGCCACCCATCTTCTCTTGGTGGAACTAGAACACTGTTTCCTGGGGCCAGCATGCGCATGCATAACCAGACGTCGCCCAAGACCTTAGCAAACGAGGTAAAAACATCGGCGAACACGACATCTGCAAAATATACAGGACTATCCATCGAAGAGAAGAGGCATCGCCGAATAGACCTAAGGCGGCTTAATAGCGTGCTGGGGCAGCGAAAAATAAAAGTCACGTACAACAGAAACTTGTCTCGCTCTCGTTTGTGGAAGATGTTAAAAGGACATACGAGAATGAACAGAATGATGAGAGTTGAGACCCCTGGTATGTACGCGAAGACGTCGGTCAACACAACGTTGCCGTATGTGAGGTACCGGAATAACGCCCAGGACGTGAAGCACCAGGAAAAATACGCCAAGGCGAGGCGATAGACTGGGCCGTAAGTTGAAGAGGGTGTCGATAGGTGTACGCCCGCGATTCGCAGCGAAATCGGTTGCTGGCTGGGATCTACACGGAGCTCCATCGTACTGATGGCATCCACGCCAAAGATTTTGAGACCATGGAGGTTCGTTGCCCATCCCAAAATGCCCAGTCCGACCAAGACCATGACGCGGAAAGGGAGAGGAAAGGAAACCGCCCAATTGATTTCATCGTCGAGTCTTGCATCGTTCATTCTCGTTGGCAAACACACTAATCCAAGCTGGAAAGGTAAAAGAGAGGTACCCGCAGCATGAACTGTAGCAGCAAAGGGAAAGAATGTAACGGCCACGTGGCACGGTCGGAGGACTTGTAATTGGAAATTTCTACGGCGAATTCGACGCCTATTGGGTGCGGCCACGATATCTCCGAGAAGAAAGTTTTCCAAGCGCGAAGCCCACTCCTCATAACAATTGTTCCATAAGGAATGCCTACAGCTGTCGTCAGAAAGCATCAGACGACAGCAGTGAATGCGATACTAGAAGTAGCGGACGGGGCTCCATTAATTAATCATTTCAGAAAATACCGACGAGCACAGTGTTCGCGGTGTCGGAAGCGACGGCATGTTCATGTCATCGACATCAAAGTGAGAATGGGAAATCACGCGGCAATTGTCTGTATAGAACAAATAAATCCGAAATTTCGCTGAAGCATCGAAAGCATGTGCTTGATCTACATCCGGGATGCTCAACTTGACTCCGAGCGGGCTTGAAGGGAAACCGCAGTCGCAATCACAACCCACTCAGAGCGTTCAGATATATTAAACCAGATCCATGGCATCTACCAATAGATTCGACACCGCGCGATACAGAGACCGTGCACCCTCGGACGGAATAGATCCTAAGATAGCACCTTCGACCACAGAGGTGAGGACCTCAGAAGACATGTCTTTTATGACGTCTCCCGATATCGACTGCAATGCCTCCGAAGCAATAGCTCTCGTCTCGTCCAACGTAAAAGGGACAAAGGGTAATATAGTTGTAACCCGAGATAGAATGGATGACTGGATATAGCGTCAGTATAGACCCCCAGATCAACAGATGTAACATACACCAAGTCGTTCTGAGACGCGAGGTCGCATGAGGGACATCAACTTGACGTATTCTTCCCGAGTCATGACCTTGTCAGGATGCTTCAACGAGTCATGATATTCGAAAACAAGGTCCTGGCCAATGTTTGACGTTCCAAGCCATATAGTATTGTGAACATCGATGTTCATGGTGTTAGCCTCGAAAGAACATCGACCTGTAGCACATCTATAATGAGGAGGAAGCAAAACTGTGTAGGGCGTACATACCGAGTTCCCATGGAAGGAGCAAAGACCAGAGAACACTGGGATCCTGGGTCTTCTCTATCTCCTGAAATCAATTATCAGCATACGAACGAGGAGCTTGAGCGGACAGGAGTTACGTCAAGCACAACCACACATCGTTTGCCTTCGTTGTTGATCAAAAACTCTATTAGTGTGCAGAGAGAGCCGTCCTGATAAATGTTCACCCAGCTGTACAGGCATAAAATTATATCACAGACCTGATAAGGACTTATCGAATAAGACTGCCATAAATCATAAGCGGATCGTAGCGTTGTCATATTAACGGTGTGAGTTGGAACGTCAAGAAGGGACCCAACTAGATGCGAGGTGATCAATACTTGTTGATGGGGAGGGAAACGAAGAACAACATTTCTGCGCCAAAAGACTTTTCCCGTGCCCGCTAGGACCTGAATAATGATGATAAGTCAATCAACGCAACACGGTAAGCGAAAGCGCATAGCTCACCGCACAGAAGCATCACAATGGGCGTTGACGACTTTTGATTGTCGTGTATGCTCAAGACCCTGAATAACTGCTCAAGGGCTCGATCTTGGCCGACAATCCCGAAACGAATGCGAGCCAGTGGTCGGAACGAAGAGCGTCGCATCAGCGTAGAAGAGCTCCGTGAAAGGAAAGCATCTGTTCTAGAAATGTAATACCTGATGATATTGTGAATATTAAAGAACTAGCAAGAACGGTATCGCAAAATGTACCGAGTGGCTGCATCCATCTGATCCAAAGCAGAGGCCGGCAATTTGGCATCACTTGCGCGGGGTGACCCAAGCTCCTTATGAAGGGAAGAAGTATCGGCACCGAAGGCCAGCAAGGTCTTTACAATCTCTAGCCTTTGTGACAGCTGATCGTTGGTAATAGCAAAGGCCAAAGCTGACTGGGGCCCCGCATTATCATTTGGGCTAGCTTCGCCACGCTCCAATACCTGACGGACTTGTTGAACATCGTCGCTAGCAATGGCAAACATAAGGGAAGGCTTAGGGGTCGTGATAGAAGATGAAAGAGGGCGTGGTGGTAGCGGTATAGGTGTACCTATGGGTATTGGTCGTCGAATGGTATAATCATCAGTGTCGTGGACCTGCGGCTCTGTCACGCTGACTTCCTGGAAGGACTGAGGACTCGAAGGAGGTTCAGAGAGCCTACTCGAGACACGAAAATGGCTCCTCCCATAGGAAGAATGTGGATTATCCATCCAACCATCAGGACGAGATACAGGTGCTGATTTTGGTTCAGGCGTAGAGTAATTGGTGACATTGTGGGCGGATAATAACGATGTTGTGCGAGTAGGAATTAAATTATGATCATGTTCCGATGTATGCGAGGGATGTGAAAGCTGTAAATGGCTATTGAGAACGAGACATTGCACGGGCAATAATAGCATAATAATACCAAAATGTTGTTTGAGGATGAAGAATGTGGTGATACAGTTGTAGACGTTAACGATGTACGATGTGAATTTCCTGTGTCCGGTTGTCAATTTACAGTCTCTTAGATAATATGACAAATGCGTTCGAACCTGAAATAAATGTTGACCGAGACGGTGATGCAGATGCAGATTTAGCTGTCAAGATGGTGGACTGGAAAAGTGATTCAAACGGCTGTTTTCGTTATATCTTTCAAGGTACGCACTAATCTGAGAGGTTTAAGGCCACTGCAGTCAAGCTCAGTGGACGGTGATTTCGGCGATTGTTCTCGTAACGAATCAGTTGCTAAGTCTTTCGACGAAGCCACTCTTGACATCCGATTCATCATGAGAGAAGAGTTCTGGGACCCACCCTACACAGAAGATTAGTTTGGGTTACCGGGAATGTACAACATGACGAACCAGCACAAAGGATCTCCTGAATCCAAAGGGGACCTTGGTTGAGGAAACCACTTGAGACTCCCCTTCATGCGACGACGGTCCACGCTTCGGCGACTTAGCATCCTCAACTATCCCGCCTTCATAACGAGAAGAGGAGGACGATGGGACGGGAGATAAGGCCACAGGAGATCCCACTGACTTTAACGGCGTCCGTAGGATTGCGGCCTGTGGACTCGAGGGTGTACCATTTGACGTCAGCATTGGGGGGGCGTTTGCCTCTGACGACAGGCTGCGAGCTGAGAGATGTGGATCGAACGTTGGTAAAATTCTGGACGCAGCGCGGTATTGTGACGGAGAGTCGAGCGATGTGGGGGGTGACGACAGAGGCGAGCTCACAGCATTACTGGAACGTTTGCGAAAATCCCGAGGTGGTGGTGTGAAAACTCGACTTCTCGGAGGGGCAGAGGCAGAGGCGGTGATCAAAGAGGACGACTCCTTCGATGGAGTTTGTGCGGGAGATCTTGTGCTACCTGGTATCTTCCTGTCCGATGAATCCAAATCTGAATAAGATCTGTACAGTGCGGTAACTGTATCGTCGTCCTGACTGGTGGAAACGGTAGGATCATCCAAATAAGCAAGTCGAGCGGTCGGACTGCCATCGGAGACATTGTCCTCGTTCAATTCATCATCTAGTAGCTCAGTTCCAATTATCGACGATGGCGCGTCTATTGCATCGTGAATTGGAGATTCCAACAAAGCGGAAATGTTGCGGTCATGCGCAGTCCATATGACACCTGACTGCTCTTCATTTGAATTGTCGACGTCGTATTGATCAGGGCTGGCGCATCCCATTGCGCTCGGCTCTAGCTGAATGACGGGAGACCCAAATACATCCTCAGAATCCGGAAACCTTGTAACATTCGATAGTTGCACGTCAAGAGCGTTAAAACCTGGCATGTCTGGGCTGTCCGACACTGGAGAATCTAATGCGTCTAGACTAAGGTCTGGGGCATCAGAATCACTGCGATCATCGTTGCTAGGAGCCGGGGATATCGGGTGTACCCGATGAAAGAATGCAGCAAAGTTTGGGGACATGATGCGTGATGAGGGAGAACGAAATGGGGACGATAGGAGGTCAAAGGTGGACGTAGGTGTAGGGCTAACGGGGGGAGACATAGCCAGGGGCATAGGTGTAGACCAACTGTCCGAAATGTGCTCATCGCGGATGGAGGAGTCGTGATAGTCGCGAAAAAACGTCTTCAGTTGAAGGTCGGGAAGACTGACTGGGGAGAGGAGGTCAGAAGTGCCCGACAGGTGAAGCTCTGTATGTGGAAAAGCAGGAATGTCGGGAGAATGACGGGGGAAGGGCATAAAGGGAGGTGTTTCTTCTAAGGAGAGGGAATGAACCGGATGGATGGTGTCGTCAACGATAAGCTCAGAGTAAACATCAGCGCTGTTGGAGGTAAGAGGGAGGGCCGTAACAGGACCGGGGAAAATATCACCATGTCCATACGTTACGGGCTCGACCAAGTCTGATGCTCCTCCCGGATTCTCCGTTTGTGTATTTGAAACTGTCATTAATATACCATCGGAAGTGTCCTCGATGACATCCTGCAGAACGTGAAGCAGTTCGGAAACCTGTGCAGGATCGTACGAGGCGTTCGTTGGTACTTGGTCGAGGTCCTTGCCTGACGTGACTTTGGCTGACAGAATCTGGGATGGGTATGGTTCCGGCGCGACCAGTGTAGTTTCATGTGGGCCCCATCCATTTTCGGTATGGAGAAAATTACAATTGGCCGAGAAGATGCAGTTTCCTTGCCGATAAAAAGGGCACGGGCGTGCTGAAAGGGAGCAATTAGGTCGACGTCAAGAAACAAGATAAATCCCCCCTACTCTTTACTCGCCATAAGGGTTCCTGCAAAGACATGACCAGACATCGGCTCAAAATGCACTCCTACGTGTATAAAGAGAAAACACGAAGGCCCTGGAATGTTGTAAAATAGTATGTCGGACCGTGTTGAGCTTTAACAGAAACGACCGTTTTGGCAAGTGTCACGTGTTTTGTCGCCTCGTAATCAGGACAGCGTCAGCAACATCAATTCGTTTCTCACTCGCGGACCATGGCAGACAAAGGCGGCACATCCAAAGCGTCAGATACCGACTTCAGGAAAAAATGGGACAAGGAAGAATACGCGGAAAAGGCTCGGAAACGCGATCTAGATGAGAAGGAACGCATGCAGGATAATGAAGAACGGATGAAGAAAGGTGCGACTTTAGCGTACAAAGTGACATTATTCTGAATACAGTCGCAGGCAAGAGACCACGGAAAACGGCTCGTCGCGATGATGTCCCGAAGCCAACCGAGCTGATGAAGCAACGAGAAGGGTCCTTGGAGCTCGACAAAAATCTCAATAAAACGATGGTTGTACAGAATCCAGGAGGACGAGGACCTGGGCAGCCTGGATTCTTTTGTGAAACTTGTAATCGAACATACAAAGATACCACGAGTTACCTCGACCATGTCAACAGCCGAGCTCGTCAGTGAAACATACCTCCAACGACCCGTAGCACCGCTAAGCTTTCATTCCAGACTTACGGGCAATCGGACAAACTACAAAGCTCGAACGTTCTACGTTGGAACAAGTTCGAGCCCGTATAGCCCTTTTGCGAGAAAGAACGAAGGATTCTGTGTCAGCAAAGGCATTTGACTTTGATCAGCGGCTGGCTGAAGTCAAGGCAAAGGAGTTAGCTCTGCGGGAAGAAAAGAAGGCCCAGAAGAAAGCAGAGAAAGAAAAAGCACGTCTGGAGCTCGCCAAGGAAGTATCAGGAGGTCAAGATAACGACTTGATGGAGATGATGGGTTTTGGAGGCTTCGGTACGACTAAGAAATAGCATCTCAAGTCGATGTTATTCCCGCGACACTACTATATATCCTCACTTAATTATATTGTAATACAAGTTTTCTTTCGCCGCTTCCGAAGTTATACACGTCTATGGTCTGACCAAGTACAACACAAATTTCACGTCTGCCACTTCTTGCTCCTCCTCGATGAGCACTTCGCCGTTCTTGCCTTCTCCCTTCCTCTCTGCTGGTGAGCTGCCTATGGTCCGCTTGATCAAGTCTGTGTGCTCATGCAAGGCAGCTGTGATCTCCGATCCAGAGCCCTCAGAGAAGAGATAGAAGATGTCCACATCATCCGTCGCTTGTAGACCTGCCTTTTTTCGCAGCTTCTGAACCCGGTTGGTGAACTCTCGCGCCAACCACTCGCCCTGCAAATCGGCATGAACCTGTATATCAAGTCTCACAACGACATCATTATCTGTGTGCGTTCCATATTGGCCCTGAGCGCTGGATGGAAGCTCCAGATATCGTTGTACGGTCAGGTCACCAGTTACCAGCTCAATACCATCAACCAAAAGGGTACCAGTGGTGAGATACTCCTTGACAGCATCACTCGATACATCCGGCAACGCTTTCTTCACTCTGCCAAGATCCTTTCGGAGTTTGCGTCCCAAGACAGGCCAATCAGCAACTGCGCGGTATCGCACGCCTGACAGCGTCTCGTCAGAACTGAAGACAACGTCGCGCACGTTGAGCTCAGATTGTATATAATCCTGCAGCGGTTTCACGTCAGCGTGATATTGCGCTTCGGGATGGAACACAAGCAGTTCCCTCAACGGTGTCTAAGAGAGCGTGAGATAGATTTGGTGGCAATGTTCAACAGAAAGCGTACCTTTAACGAGAGATTGTTCTTCTCTCGAATGTTTCGAGTCAACTCGATGACCGATTGCATGCGCCTGACCTGTCGTTCAATCTCGGCATCAAAGTATTCCTCTTTGATTTTAGGGAAGCCGATGAAATGGATGGAGCGAGTATCTCCCGCAGCTGGGTCCTCTGGAATGAAGGTGCGGAGAGATTGATAGATGTTCTCCGTCAAAAATGGTGTATAGGATGACTAGGTATGCGACGTATAAGCAACGATCGAGAAAAATGCTATCCTCACTTACCATGGTTCGACAGAGAGTGAAAAGAGTTTCAAACAATGTGTTGAGGGCAGCTGACGTGTCTTCAATCCCATTTTCGCCTTTCAGGCGTTTCCGGTTGAAACGGATGTACCAGTTTGTCAGCTCATCGACCAGGTCAAGCAGGCGAGGGATGATGGTGTATAAACGATAGGCAGCCATCTCTTCAGTCACCAATTTGATCAAAGACTGACAACGTGCAAGGATCCATCGATCCATGACATTATTCGGTAATGGTGCCTGTGCGTTGTACATGAAGTCGACGCCGCTGGCCTTCTTGAGCAATGCAACTTGACCGAGGAAGAATCGGAAGGAATTGAGCCATGGAAGTAGGACTCGGGAAATGACTTCGCGGACACCCTCTTCACGGAATCGGAGGTTATCACCTCTCACAATAGGCGAGTTGACCAAAAACATCCTGTACAATATTACGCTATAAGTCACACGTAATACTTCATGTATTCCACGTACCGTGTAGCATCCGCTCCGTATTTGTCGATGATGATATTGGGGTCAGGATAATTTCTTAAACTCTTGCTCATTTTCTTTCCATCGCTATACAGTGGCTGTTAAAGTGATCGTTGACGGGGGAAAAACTGTGCCGACTTACGCTGCAAGGACGAGGCCAGTTACAATCAGATTCTTCCACGGCGCTCGTCCAAAGAGATGCGTTGAGAGCACAAGAAGAGTATAGAACCAGCCCCGTGTCTGATCAATGCCCTCGGAAACAAAATGGGCGGGAAAAGTTTTCTCGAAAAGGTCTTGATTTTCAAAGGGGTAGTGGAGCTGGGCGTAGGGCATACTGCGCAAGTTCAAATACGCATACTTGATCAAGTAGAAGATAAAAACGTACCTGCCAGACTCGAACCAGCAGTCAAATACTTCTTCAATACGTTTCAGTACACCTTTTCCTTTAAATGACGGAATGGTGATGTCGTCAATACTCTCTCTATGCAGATCCTTGATCCCCGTCCTGCCTGATAGCCTTTCGAGCTCCTCGATAGATCCTACACACACAATCTGGAACAATGTCAGCATGGTGTTATAACGCAGAGATGCACAAACCTCTTCCAGATCCTCACTCGCCCACAGTGGAATGGGTGTTCCCCAGTAACGATTTCGGGATACATTCCAGTCGCGAGCATTGGCTATCCAGTTTCCAAATCTGCCGTCCCCGACACTTTGTGGAACCCTACAACGAAGTTGAACGAACAAAAATGACGCAGAGACACAAGGCAGACCATAGAGTTTCTTGGTTGTTCTTCACGAGGTCATCAACAATAGGTGTTACACGAACGAACCACGCAGGCACTGCACGGTAAATCAAGGGAGTCCCCGACCTACAAGTCATTTTAGAGGAGTTGGTTTAGAAAAGAGGATACGCACCGCCAGCAGAAGGGATAAGAATGTTTGATTGTTGACTGCACTATGAGCCGACCTTTGGTCTTAAGGATCTTTTGGATTTTGCTATCTGCAGCCTGCGTACTTCGTGAGATCCCTTCCACAGACGAAGATATTGACCCCACCTTAACATGATCGCCGGCGAAGTCGGGGACCTCAGTTGTGAACCTTCCGGCGTCGTCAATCGGGCAAGGAGGCATTTCATCAGGACGAAGAACGTCATGAGCTATAGCGATACGGTGATCATCTTCACCAAAAGCGGGGGCCTGGTGAACGATGCCAGTGCCGTCCGCTGAGGTAACATAGGTGTCTACAACCACCCTGAAAGCTTTATCTTCAAACTGGAGTGGTTGAGTACGCATTCATGGACTAGTGTTGGGTAAATATGTTACCTTCTCAGTGAAATACTCAAACAACGGTACATATCTCCATCCTTTCATATCTGCTCCAACGAACTGTCCAATCTTCTTGAATTTGGCCTTCTTAGGATCTTTATAAAGCGTCGTCAAGAGGCCTTCAAAAAGTATGAAATTCTGATCTCTGTCCTGATCATGAATTTTGACATATGTGAAGTCGGGGTGGACGCATAGCGCAAGATTGGATGGCAATGTCCAAGGAGTGGTGGTCCATGCTAACAGCGATGTGCTAGGATCATCCACAAGGGGAAATGCAACAGTGACTGTCCTTGCTATCTTAGAGAGCATTTTTACATGGAAAGGGAGATGACTCGCCTGCAGGATCGTTTACATCTCTATAATCTAAGCCTGCCTCAAAGTTGGACAAAGGTGTTGTGAGACCGGTCGAATAAGGCATGACTTTTAGACCACGATAGACCATCCCTTTCTTGAAAAGTTCGTTGAAAGCCCACCAAACCGACTCCATGAAGGAGATATTCAGTGTCTTGTAGTCATTATCAAAATCGATCCATCGCCCCATTCGTTCCACCGTGTTTCTCCACTCTGAGGAGTAGCGCATGACGATGCTTCGACATTCAGCATTGTATTTGGCAATTCCAAGTTCCAGGACATCGGCCTTTCCAGTAATATTGAGGCGTTTATCGATCTCGTGCTCGACGGGAAGACCATGCGTATCCCAGCCAAACCGACGAGGAACGTGATAGCCACTAACATAAGCATGCCGTGTGACGATATCCTTGAATTATAAGCGTAAAAATGCAAGCACAAATTCAGCGGAGAGCTCACTTTGATGGTGCCAGCGAGGAGATGACCATAGTGAGGTAGACCAGTTGCGAAGGGCGGGCCGTCATAGAATGAAAACACTGGTTTGCCTTCTGACAGTTTCATGCTCGTACGAAACGCGTCTATCTCTCTCCAAAAGGCCAGAACCTTCTCCTCCTCCTTTGGAAAATCAAATTGTGCTGAGACTAGAGAAGCTTGTTGGCCCAGTGTCCAGTTAGATGTGTAAAGAAATAAACTGACTGTCATGAGGTGGAAACGCCATCCTTGATATCGAAGAACGGTATTCTTGCCGCTCGAGAGGATCGTCACAATATCGGATAGAATCAAGATGACTCCGCAGAAAATTCCAATCAATCAGTAAGTGCCTGCAGCCGGCGAATGCCGAGCTTAGCAAAATAATTGTTTCAATAATTGTAGGAGTCACGAGACTTGTGACAATCGCGACATTGAGGATCCGGCGCGCCTTGGCCACAACACTCATGTCGCTATTCCAAGACGTCAGGTATTTCCTGCCATCATCGTTTCCAGAGGATCGTGCAGCAGAACTTCGACTGGGGCTTGATAAAAATGGCGCGGTCGCTGTCGATTCCATGAATGGAGCCACCCACATCATTACCAACACCAACCGCTTTGAAAGCTGGCAGGAGGTTGGCGACGCTGTAGCCGTTGTAACGGTGCGTGCCTCTCATACCCAAGACAGTTTAATTTTCAATCTTACCTTTGTCGCGTAGGATCTATGGGTCGACCGCTCGTTGACGATGGGAAAGCTGCAACGGTGGGTATCGACTCCTCTTCTTCATGAATCGTCTAATAGTGGCTCTAGAATGGCCTATTACTCACCAGATCCCGCTTTCCTGTTCTCCGGTGTTGTCGCATGTTCTGCTGATGTGCGTGCATGTATATCTACCTACCCTTTCCCTGTTTTACCTCCAAACCTTTTCAGTTGTCGCCGCCAGACGCAGAAACGCTGTCCGCTGGAATCACAGCGCTGGGCGGCCAATGGCGATTGGGCATGACACGGGACGTTACTCATCTGTTCGCTGTCTCGTGTTCCTCCGACAAGTACAAAACTGCGATGGAGTATCAAGAAGTCACTCGTATCAACATCATTCTGCCTCACTGGTTTGACGACGTTGTTCGGCTTGGAATGGGAAGTCTTGATACCGCGATTTATCAATGGCCAGATCCGGCATTTCTCAAGGACACGCAACAGAGCAATTTGGACGATGCGAAGAAGATACGTAAGTTGGATCCAAATAAGAAGGTGCTGTACAAGACAGCTCTTTTGAGGCCAGACTCCGATATCTCTGGTATTCCTGTCAAAAACGTATGGGAAGGACGACGCGTCTTGTTAAGTACGAGTCTAGAATTGAGCGAGGGCAGGCGCGAGGCCGTTGAAAAAAGTATCCATATGGCTCAAGGGACTGTCATGGATTACCGTTCCAATAACGGTGACGGCGATGAAGAGGAAGAGTTGACAAGCGTGGAATTTTGCGACGTTTATGTTGCCAGGTTTCGGAGCGGTAAAGCATATTTTAAGGCAAGTGGGTTATGATTATAATATATACTTTGTCCTAAAGATGGTTCTAGGCTGTGCGAGCTGGCAAGACGATTGGCACTCTTGCTTGGCTTTTTAATGTCCAAGCGACTGGTACTCTTTCCAGACCGTTGGATCAACTACTACATTACCCCATTCCTAGGAAGCCTGTTGAAGGCTTTTCCTCCCATGTAAGTATTTACTATGGTGAGGCTGGTACATATTCTAATCTCATTAGATTATCACTATCACCAACTATACCGGCGAAACGCGAGATTACCTCAAGAAGTTAATAGATGCCATGGGGGCATCCTTCACAGCCAATATGTCGGGTGCTAACACTGTGGTCATTGCAGCTTAGTAGGTCGATATTACCATACATCATTCACCGCTCTTAATAATTATACTCAAACAGCCAAACGGGGGTCAAGGTCACGAAAGCTCAAGCCTGGTCTATACCGGTTGTGAATCACACTTGGCTGGAAGATTGTTTTATCAAATGGCGAAATCTAACTGTAGGATTGGAAAAGTACATCGGGTTTGCACCCAACATGGACTTTTCCCAGCTCTTAGGTCGAAGAGGTTTGGGAAGGGGCGTCGAAGATTTGGGCGAATTGGAACGCGAGGAGATGGAAGATCGAGGATACCTGCAAGCATTGCAGAAGGCACCCATCCGGACGGAAAACAGCGCCCGGGATGCAACAGAAGTTGCCGAATTTGTCACCCTGCCTGTACCCGACGCGGATGGAGACATCTCAATGAATGGCGCCCCTGCAATACTCTGGAAACCGGATCGAGAGGCCAGATCAGAGTCCGCATCAAAAGTACACCCGTCCCCGCGTAAAGCGGACAACTCGCCTTTGACCAGGTCGGATATGAACAATAAGCCAATTGCTGATCGCCGAGCAGTCGAAAACAATGCAGCACTCGTATCCAGTCGCATAAACGTCGATATTGCTGATGAGGTTCTAGACATCAGCGATAGTCCTGAACCTCAGATGAAGAGGATCAAGAAGCGGAAGCAAACGCCTCTAGAAATAAATACTGACAGCGCCGAAGTACAGAAGAGTGGTCCCTCTAAATCGACCCCACAGAAGGCTACTCGGGCACGCAGAAAAAACAATTCAATGGGCGTCTCGAATCGTACAACCATCGAAACCGGTGATGAACCAGAGGTCTCCATACAAGCCACTTCTATCCACGGCGGTCGTCGTAAATCCACCCGGTCGGGACTCAATGCGCCAACGGCCGAGGCTGATACTGGAAGACCACGAACTAAGACAGCTACCACTTCCACCCCTCTCAAAAGAGTGGTCTCCGTCTTGATGCCCCCGATGACCATCACGCCCAGGTCTGCTGCCATCAATACTGTGACCAGCCAGAATGTACGCACACCTTTGGGTCATGACGCGAGTCTTCACATCACTGCAGAGGAGCAAAGAAGCACTCTAGCTTCGGGTTCAAGGTCGAAACTGGCCACTCCATCTCCGAAGAACAGTTCACCCCTCTCCGCATTACCGGAGACGTCGCCTAGAATGAAAAGAAGTGCTGCTGCGAAAGCGTCGCAGCGATTGAAGGATACAGTCATGCCAGACGTTGTTAATTTCCAGCAGGAGCTGCGACGCCGGCCAAGGAAAAGCATCGCCAGTGACATGTCAAGTAGAAGGAAACGAACATCTGGCACTCTCAGCGACATTGACCACGAGAATGATTCCAGACCCAAGAAGAAAGGAAGACTATCGATTGGTTCAGAAAAGGGCAAGGACGAGTCAAATGGATCAGGAGACGAGGAAGATGACGCCGCGCGCCCTACACGACACAACAAGCCACCAAAGACCAAACGAAATGTTCTCAATAACAACAATAGCGACGATGATGACGAGACTTCCGGAGGTACACTTCATGCTGGCAAGCCGGTTGCAAATACGAAAGGAAAGAAAAAGGCATCTCAGAGCACACACAAGTGAGCCGATCTCTTTTGGCAAATGCGGGGGACTAAAATGCCTTTCCAGTGCACCTTCCTCACAAAAATCATCCAAAGTTGTAAAGCTCATGACGACGCAGGTGCCTTTGTCTGACGACGTTCTCAAGGTTGGTACTTTCTATAACATTCTACGACCAGTGTCTAATAAAGGTCCATAGCATCTATTAAAGCTTGGAGTCAAGCTAACGACCCGACCGTCCGAATGCACTCATCTCCTTGCACCACACGTCGTGCGGACGGAAAAATTTCTTTGTGCTCTGGCGGTTTCACCTTGGATTCTGTCTCCTGAATGGGCAACAGATTCCACAGCTTCCAACAAACTGCTTCGTGAGTCGCCCGTGATGCCTCATCACTTCGCTACTGTTAATAGATCTTCTTGTCTTGCTTAATATAGCCGAGGAAGATTATCTGCTACAAGATCAAACCAACGAGCGCAAATACGATTTCCAACTTTCGGACGCCGTAGCCAAAGCGAAAATACTGAAGGGTCAGTTATTCGCGAAAAGGATCTTCTATGTGACCGCAAAGGTATCCGTGGACCATAAGCTTTTGAAGAACGTTATTACAGCTTTCGGCGGCCAGGTTCGACTAGTCTTCCTCCAATGGATAGTCTTGACATTTGCTTACAGATATCGACCCAAACACCGACAATCAGGGTACTAAAGAGCAGCTCGAATCGCCATGTAATATCCTGCGATGAAGATATATCTATCTGGAGACCCATCGCTCAACAATTCCCTGTCTACACCCAAGAGCTTGTACTCACCGGCGCGCTGAAGCAAGAGGTTGAATGGGATAACAAAGCTTTCCAGCTTTCAGAACCATGATAACATGCGCACCCAATTATTTATAACTATTTTGCTTATTTTTTGTCTATGTATTATCGAATTGTAGCAGTGCAAACTGGCCACCATAACGCCCTCGAACTTAAATTTCTTTCATGGAGACAGCTGTAGCACACAAACTACAGAGCGGCTTCATATTAACGGGAAAGAACATCCATTCCGAGTCTCGATGCGATCCTGAACTATCGGATTTCGTTGACAGTTCATTTCGGGATATTGATATAAGTCGAGGAAGGGTAGTTCGGCATCAGGAAAGGCCAGGAGAAGGTACGAAAGAATGGAAAGAATCATTGAGCGGGAGTACATGGTGCCGGGTCGGAAGGTATTCAACTCCTTGTATAACACCACATCACAAGCGTCGATTTTTCCTTCGAGGAATGATAATGTTCGCTGATTTGAAGATGTGGCGATGATCATCAACATCCAAGGAGGGTGACCGGTGCCTTCGTGGCTGACAGGCAGAATGGATAGTCCTAAGTACTACGTCATATTGGGTATGGTGGGATGAGAGGAAAATTTAAAATGATGCATATGCTAGATTAAGCGCCAGTCGATAGTGTACAATGTCCTGCGAAATGGTAAGACCGCGATAACACGAGGTCGTTGTAAAGATGGTGAGATATCCAGCTCACTTCTAGTGTCTCCCTCCTACAAGAAAAAAGCTATAAGCGAGATCCAGAGAAGGTGTAAGGACCTCAAACGGAGGTCACCACGTATAGGACAACAAATACCCAGGAAAGATAGATGAATATAGGTATACAGAAATTAGGCAGCGGACGCGGTCCCTGTCTTGCAAACAGCCGACACAACACCATCGATCAATAAGATTTCTCGTCCGCGACGGTAGAATTCTTGCGATGATGTGCTCGTCCTGACGTGATGCCTCAGACCATGGAGAGATATGCAATGTGAACCTCCTCGACTATTCTTTGTTTCCCCTATTTTTCCTAACCTCTTGGATCAAAGCGTCGAAGCCTGCCCTGTTGCGGATCGCCTCGATGCACGCTTGGTGTCTCTAAATTTGATTGCCTTAGCAACCCACTGTGCGACGTCTGCAACCTTCTTGTCCTCATCTTTCAGAAATTTGTGCTCCAGAAGTTCCGTGTACGCCGCTCTACGGTTTGGACTTCGTTCTAGGCATCTTGCCACCCAGTCACAGGCAACATCACTGTATCCATCGGGAAGAGTAGGTATGTCGCCGTTGATGATGTAGTGCAACTAATGTGGCGAGGGATTGAAGGCGGAAGTCATCTGGAAAGAGCCGAATGACATACCTGAGCAAAGACATTCTGATAGGATTCTTGGGGATATGGGTACTTTCCCATGGCAATTTCGATGACCGAGAGACCCAAGGACCAGACGTCAGCGGCCACAGTATATGCTCCCAAGTTACCCCTAGTTTCACCGTGAATACGCTCGGGCTATGCAAATGTATAAGCAATGGAACACACAATATGGTGAATGCCTACCGCCATGTAGCTCTGACAGCCGATATTTGTCTTGGCCAGCGACTTTTCCAGCTGCTTTGAAACGCCAAAGTCGCAAAGTTTGATTTGTCCTTTTAGATTGACCAAAACATTCGTCGGCTTGACATCTTACCAGAACTTATGAACATAAGCAAGCAGAAAATAGGCGTAGGACTTACCACGATGCATGACCTCTCTTTCATCCTTCAAAAACTTCAGACCTCGGACCATACTTCCGGCTATACGAGCCAAGACATCTTCCGGTACCAGTTCCCACACAACGGTCTCGTTACCAACAGTGTAGGTTTCACCAGCTTCGAAAGCGGTAAGTTGATCGAGACTCCCGGCATCCATATATTCCATAAGATAGTAGACACAGCTCTCGACCGTAAAGGCGCCATGAAACTCGACGATATTAGGTGCGATCGCGGACTGTAGGATTTCAAGTTCTCGGACTATAGATTCCAGCTTGTTCATATCCAGTTCTAGACGGATTTCCTACAAGCACATGAGTTCAGCCTTGGCGCATACATAGGGAACAAACCTTCATAGCCATCTGTAACTTTGTTGGTTTGTGAATGGCGCGCCGCACAGTCCCGTAGTTTCCTCGCCCAAGTTCTTCTTCGATCTGGAGGTCTTTCATAGCCATAGAATACGATCTTCCATTCGAGAAAATAACACCGGTAGCATGTATTTGGGTACCACCGACGTTCAAAGCACCTGATGAATCGCTGTGAAACAAGATATGTACTTGAGAAAATAAGAACGAATCAACAGAAACTTACAGCATCCTCGAAAAGGCAGAAAATGGAGTGCCAACTGGAGCATGTAGTCGAGGGCCATTGGGAATGGGCGCCCTTAGACCAGCTGCCTGAGGACCGCCAAAGTGAATAGGATCAAAGTTGCTGAGCTGCATATTTGGCTTTGGTCTAGTCCGCCCCCGCGCAGTAGTAGAATGGCCCCGTGGAACTTGGGATTCCGAAGTGGAACGGGGATTGGCTCCGGCTGAGCGATTCTGGGCGTTGGCGTTGGCGACGGCAGCCATCTTAGCGCGCAAACTTGGCGGGATGGGGACCGTAGGGGGCGGATTGGCGAGCAAGGACATTGTGGAGGACCGAGGCTGTGGTGGTCTGTAAGAAACCCGACGTTACGGTTGCTGCACCCTTGTTGACCTCTGTTTGAAGTGGGGCGCATTCCTGACGTCATCACACCGCGTTCGCTTAATACCAATGACCAAGTTTACCCTCAGCTCCAATGTGCAGCTATCTTCAGGTGCGTTTGCCATGCTGCATTGGAGTACTGTCGCCAATATCAATCCAGGTTACTCCATGCCCCTGCTTGGCTTCGGCGTCTATCAGAACTACAATGCGACCCCTACAGTTCTAGAGGCGTTCAGAGCCGGCTACAGGTGCTGCCTTTACGCATCCTGCACCACCCCCATTAATGCTTTTAAGGCATGTCGACTCTGCACAGGCATACAAGAATGAGGCCGATGTCGGCGCTGCTTTTCGCGCAAGCGGTTTGAAGCGGGAAGATGTCTTTCTAAGCATGCTTTCTCTCTAATCATGCATATCTTAATATCGACCGTCATACCCCGTAGCCTCAAAGTGTGTGTCAAAGACCCACGGATATGACAGCACCTTGAAAGGTGTCGATGAGTCTCTGGAAAAGTTTGGAGTCGGTTCGTCATGCATAATATCGTTCTTATCAACGGCTAATGCAAGTGACAATATAGACTATCTGGACTTGTTCTTAATTCACGATGCCTTTTCTGGCACTGAACGTCGTCTTGCTACATACAAGGCCCTTCAGGAATGTAAGCAGGCGGGAAAGCTTCGCACCGTCGGCGTCTCTAACTAGCAAGTCTCGCGCCGCTACTTCTTATCGCTGTGATTAATTGTGTCTTGTATTCAGTGGTGTCAAGCACCTGGAGGAAATAAAGGCGGCGGGTTTCGATATGCCCGCCGTCAATCAGATCGAGGTCGATGTTTTGATTTGTCTTCCGCGCTATGCCAGTTGTTGATTGGCGTTCGCTCTACAGCTTCAACCGTTCTGTCAACAAAAGGAAATCGTCGTCTATTGCAAGGAAAACGCCATTATAGTGCAAGCTTACTGTCCCCTTGTTAGAGGGAAAATGGATGACCCTGTAATAACCAACATTGCCTCCAAAGTTTGTCGCCTCCTTATTCGCAGACATACGTTGTCTGAATTGACCGACCTCTCAGTATAATCGGGACCCCGCACAAATTCTGCTTCGCTGGTCCCTACAGAAAGGGTAGCATTTGTGCTCATCTCCAGTCCAGTACCACACTCATATTTTTCATGCCCTAAGATATGTTCCTCTTCCGAAGAGTGCAACTCCAGAGCGTATTCGCTCCAACGCGGATTTATACGACTTTGAATTAACGGCAGAAGAAATATCAACTCTAGATTCACTGGACCGCGGAAAAGACGGTGCAATCAGTTGGAATCCTGTTGACGCCCCGTAATAGGACGCTGAGGAGAATACAAATGTCTAATCTTGTAACTGCTGCAGCCAATCATACCTCCCGAATGACCTATAAAATAGCGAATCGCCTTGCGTGCTAAAAACAAGCTGATTTGGAGGTCTGCGGCTCTTGGCCAATTACAACACATACATCGTGACCAATAGCAGGACACGAACCATCGACCACATGCTATCGCCCCGTGCGACCTAACAATATTGATGCAAGTGCATTATTGTCGAAAACGCGAAGGCGCGTCACACTATTCGGCTGCTCATCGGATTCGGGGTGGATAGCTCTGTAAGTATATTATGGGCGCTATATTGTCGTTCCATCAATGGGCAATGCCAGCCAATCGAATGGTTCGGACGAAATCCACGGATGGAAAATGTCATAGGACAGAGTAAACGCAAAATGTTGATAGCGCATCTAAGTTAGTCGGCTCAAGCGCAAGATCCGTGTGTTCGCAGAATATTTGAACTTTAAGCTGGCGAACCCTGGTGATCTAATGAGGCAATTGAGCACTGAAGCTCTGGGACAGAACAACGCAACAAGCTTCTATCGCCACTGGCCTGCCCGCAGCGTCGGATGAACCGCCAATGAAACGAGGGTACTCTCTCGACAATTCACCGGCTGGGTATTGGCTGGGGCGTTAAACGAATAGGGAAGAAGATACGAAAGGCTCCTCGAGGCTTCCAATCAGATTTCGTTCGAGACGACGGTCTGCTGCGTCGTGGGAGCGCATCGTCTCTCCCAACAAGGGCGACTACGTATAATTGTTGTCAATTTCAGTGACATGTCGGGCAGTGTCTTCCGCGAATGATCGGAAATGCAACGTTGTTGGATGCATTTGGTATCGTAGCCGTCGACTGCTACGCCAAAGCACCACTCACATAACATCATTTTACGTGCTCACCACAGCACTTCTCAATTCAAAGCTCGCTTCTTCTCGGAGAGAAGGCATCGCCCACAACATATTCCTCGTAAGCCGTGAATCTCCTGCGCAGAAAATTACATGTTTCTTCCGTCCGACACCGCGGCATACCCGCTGACCCGCTGACCCACCCCGAGTTTTTGAGGGTTATCATTCTGGGGCACGACGGATCTGCAATATCGGATACAGTGCGTTATTTTCAATTTTGAGACCGAAATGCCCAACATTTGTTATGCCTTCATGCGCTTACAACGTGTTGCGCTGTCGTCGGTCGTCGCTTGCCTCGTGGATATGTGCATCCGGCACGGCGCATGTCCGCCGCTCGTGTAACGAGGTGATAGTAGCACATTTATATTGTCAAAGCAACAGCACATTACTGTGAATGGTATCATAGATGGTTTATGTACTGCAAGGTTTACACTACGGAACGAGCGACGAAAACAACGAATAGATAACAGAAAGGTCCATAAGGCCTACGATAAATTACAACTACATATCGTTAAAATACCCAGAACCACCAAAGTGCCAACGAAAGGACGGAACAATAGACGAGTGAGTGTTTGTATGATAGAACAGATCCAAGAGGCAAGTCATCACAGACAGCAAATACGAAGGATAGTAAGATAGGACAGAATAATTGAATCATGACGAATATGTGACGGAGAATTCAGTGTTATGACGGGGTGCGTTTTCGAGGGATGTCGAGTTGGCAGTAGGTCCATATGGTCCGTACATCTCTTGGGAATGGTTGAACGCTATCGCATTGTTGTTGCTCATTTCACCACCCTCGCCGTGAGTATTGTGAGAAGGGAATCCGCCATCGACGGCGTACACGTCCGGATAGTTCATGGTGTAGTTACAATCGGCCGACAGCGAATGTTCTGAGGCATCAAACCGGAAGCTCTCGGCAACCTGACTTGAAGACGCTGATGGTTGAAACGCAGGATCCGAGACGCCGTACACGAACTGGTGTCCACCAACATTTGACGCAGATTGGGATGTGTCATCAGAGATTGAGGCGTCTGTGGCCTAAGAAAAGGCAATGTATCAGATAGAATTCTCAAGGCGTAGCCAAGACACCCACACGTCGATGATTGTGCAACGCATACGCCAGCTCACTTGAACGAGAGAGTGGTAGATTCGAAGATGTGCCCTCGTTGACTAGAGACGGAGTGCTTCCGGGCGAGACTGTCGAGGATGGCGATGGATATGTGCTTGTTGCCACATCGTCACCATCTGAACGATCTTGAGTGGCAGCGGCGCCAGACCCGTCACCGGGTGGTGAGAATTTATCCAAAGGACTCCCCTGGACTTCAGAGTTACCCTGAAGCCCACTGACGTCCAAATTGGACATCATACCAAGGAAGTGGTTGGAAGACCTAGACACGACGTCATCAGCCAAAAAGTTTCATGCTAGCGGATGAAGGCACTCACCCCGATTCCCTCCGACTAGCGTTTGGGGGCATGTCCTGTTCCATGCAATCAGAATAATATACACTGGCATTGCTCGTGTCGCTTGTGGCAACTGAGGCGATAGAACCAAACCGGGACAGAGCCTCGTAGGATGACGTGCGGTCATCCTCAGAGTCTTCGCTTTGAAAGGTGAAGCTCCGGTTGGGGTCTGGAGAGCTTCGCTCGCTATCAGCTGACGATGGAGGTGTCAGGGATGGTGAAGACGTGCTAGCGACACCGAAGGAAAAGTCTGGAGACGGAAGGGGACCTGGTATGGTTGAAGCAGCCATGCGTGAGGACGAGAACGCGTACAAATGACTATCGGGCAGAGAAGTACGGGCATTATGGAATGTTGGGACACCCTGTGACGTATAATGGAAACCTCGGGAATCAGCAGATACATGACGGCCATGGAAACTACCGTTCGACGGGGTGGAGGCAATGTGTGGGAGTTCTGGACGAGAGTAAGGAACTCCAGAGACAGGGTTCAACGGATGGCGGCGGTTAGAATGTGAGGCGAGACGAGACCCGTGGCCAGTGGTGTTTTTTGTTCTGGCCAGATGAGCATAGGGATTAGAAGCGAGACGATGCAGACTGGCATCGACAGATAGGCGACGAGCGAAGGGATCGAGATGACCTACAAGGGGAGGTCCCTGGGATGAGTGATCTGAATGAGGTACCATGTCAACGGGAAGTGAGCCTCGCCGGAAACGATGGACATCATTCGGGTCGCCAAGGTGGCCGAGGAAAGCAGGGTCCTCTGAGGCGATGGGCGAACTTTGCCATGACGAACTTGTTGAAGAGTCAGCGCCAGTGAAGACGTGCAGCCGTGGTGGAGACGGCGCAATTGGGCTACCTTCGTGGGAGCCACCTAGTCCTGCTATGTCGCGAAGATAGGATGGAAGCTGAGAATCAGAAATGCCGTCTGGGTCAGAGGGCGAGGAGTTTGGATCGTTCTGGTTGTCGGTAGATGCTGCTGCTGCTGGTCTGGTGGCCTTGCTAAGCTTGGTTTTCTCTTTTGCGCGACTGCTCTGCGTGTAAGACAAGTAACGGAAACGGAAAAGGGCGACGCGTACCGATTTTGGAACCAGACCTAGGCCGAAAATGAGGAAAAAGATGTAGAATAAAAAACAGAGACGTACTTGGACGCCTCTTGGGGTCATATCCAACCTGGCCGCCAATTCATTGCGTAGGGCGGCATTGGGCTTTGTGTCGCGCTTGAAGATGCCCTCGAGAATCTTCAGCTGGTCGCTGGTTGTGCGTTTACGATGCTTGACCTCATTGGGAGTATATGGATAGAAGGCGCGAAAGTCGACGGCTGATGGGTCCATGGGCGGTGCAGCCATGGACGGGAAACGGATGTCGGTAGGGGGCGGATAGGCAAGGGACTGGGACGTGGTGGAAAGAGAGTGGGACTTTGCAATGGGAACGGGAGGGAGCATGTTTGAAAAAAAAAGAAAGGGATTAAGAGGCAGGATAAGAAAGGGAAGAAGACAAGCCAAGAGAAGGGAACAAAGATTTCAACAAGATTTCAGATTTCAGATAATCGAAATAATCGAAATAATCGAAATCAGCAATCACAACTGTTTACTCGGGTCAAGCGACCTCCGTGACGCAAGTCACGCTGTCCACGCTGCAATGGCAGTATCTGTTCGTATCGCAAGAGATTACCCTCAGATCCCGTATTGCTCCCGGCCGTTGCCAGGAACCCGCTGAGAAAATGTGTCACAAGCGCCAACCGTTTTAGGTTTAGTCGACGATGGAGGCGTCAAAGAGGAAAGTACCACGAAATCAAGAAGAATCAGCCCGCCAACGTGGTCCAGAAATCAAGGAAATAAGAAATCAACAAATTCAAGGGCTGCTGCTTCCTAGTGTACGGGTTCTCTATACTACTCAGCGGCTACAGTTCTCTGCATTTGTTACCAGCAACGTTGTTACGAACCTTGGTTGTCATGTTCGTCGCCGTCGTCTCTGTGCCGCTCGTTCTCTCTGTGTACGATGGCAAGCCATCAGATGCCGTATCCTCATCAAATTCATCGACGAAGCGCTCAGCACTAAGTAGCCGGCATTACCTACCGGGAAGAACGACACGTACTCAAGTAACGTACCCAGGTCACAGAGCAAGCAAAGAATACCCAGCCCAACTGCCCAGGCCGCTAGTCCCAGCACCGTCATTCCGTCTACCCGTATGTCCAAGAAGAATACCCAACGCAAGCTGTCTTCGAGCTCTTCGACATACACATGCTCCAGCATTCGTTACGCCACCATTTCAAATCCTGTGCCCCAGCTGCTCGCCAATGGGGATCCCGCGAACAAGGAAGAACCCTTCTATTGCCTTGCCCAACATCTCCATCTTCTTCTGCGGCCGGCCACGGGACAACAATAAATAGCTTAGATCCCTTGTATGCCGATACGTTGTAAACGCCTGCCGGATCCGTCCGTCATCCGCTCGGACATTACTGCCACTAGCGAAAACCAGGAAATACCCGATGCCAAGTACCTCTGTCATGCCATAAAGTCAGTTTCAATGTCCTTTACCAGACGGCGCGTGTTTACCCACTCCTCAGGTACTACAATATTCGAAGCCGTTTCCAACATCGTCATGCCAAAACTGTGAGTGTCGTACGTGACGTGAGAAAAACAAATACCGTTGGGACCGCGGGACATACCAAAACACTTCCGCTACCTGCAGTTCCTCTGCCGCCAAATATGGTCTTATCCCCTTCCTGCTCGAGGGCATTGGTCAGACAGGTCCCAGGTCACTAAGGGTCGTCGCCCCAGACGCCATTCCGGACTCACCGATCGTGAACCTATCGGAACTATCATCGTTCGCTGGCTTCAGATCGTGCACGATGTTTCCGCCTTTGGGAACCCCTGCAAATTCGTATGTTACTCGACATCAGACGTTAGCAGCCGATTTACAGAAATCTTACGTTACTCACATCTACG
The DNA here is from genome assembly GCA_902506015.1 of Armillaria ostoyae. Taxonomy (NCBI): domain Eukaryota; kingdom Fungi; phylum Basidiomycota; class Agaricomycetes; order Agaricales; family Physalacriaceae; genus Armillaria; species Armillaria ostoyae. Next base: position 2,467,084 of record LR732082.1, read on the forward strand.
ATGCATCTTCCAAATCCTACCTTCCTCGACTTGTGGAATCCACGCCCGTGCTCTCATGAGAAATGCGCTGATTTCACCACACGATTCCGTCCATGTGAGCTTCTTTCTCGTCCCTCGCAGCATCTCAATGTCGTACTGCGCTGCACCTCCAACTTGGCACCAAACTCCTTCCCTAACCGGCACCTAACATTCATCAAGATCACCGGGGAAGTAACACATCGACGGACCGAGGACGGCACGACACAGAGAAGGCACTTACTGATGCTTCCCCTCAATCCTCTTCGATATCTTCAGTAAATAATAACACAAGTTTCACAGTTATCGCCTCCCTCGAATCGTACCTTGATGGGTAACCGCACCAATCTCGTCTCGTTCAGCCTATTCTTGACCGGGTTCCTGCGATGATGACATTGATTAGCGCGCTAACGAGAAAGGACCGGACTTGTAGGCGCATCGTGTGCAGGGATTATGCCCCAATGTGTATTAGGAATTCGGGTATGCCCTGGTGTAAAACGAAATTGATCACCCTTACAATCACCATCAAAAGATAAGTTCATACCTGTTTCTCCAGGAGCACTAAAGATCAACATGTTCCTGCCGTAACATCTACACAGATGGACTTCGTTAAGTCTTGCTTGGGTCCAAAGAATTTGGGACTTCTGTATTGAGTACGGCATCGTGCTCTAGTCACCGCCCGCAAGCGAAAGCAGCTCTTCCCGCTTCCATTCTCAGCTCCAGCCATCGTCCACTCGGACATCCCGAGAGCCAACGTCATATTGGATTTGACGCTGACATTTGCAGCCGAATGAGTCAATGACAGATGAGGACAAAGCCGCGCTTTTCCATTCAAATTCCCGCGTGAGAGCGCTCGCTTCGCTAGGATGCGATTTATTCGGAAGCCCGGTCGAAGGGATGTCGATGGTGAGAACAACAGAAAGTATCACAACCAACATCGTCCTCATCGGTGCCGGTAGATCGTACATTTTTGACAAGGGGCTATATCGATGTCAAGGATCGCATTCAAATGAAATATCCGAAATCGCTCCCGGTACCGACGTAGACGAAAGGCAATATACCGCGTTGTAGAAGGCGCTAACCGTTGAATCTGGAGGACCCAAGATTAAAGTTTTTATCCATGTGTTAGAAATGTCGCAGCCCGTTTTGGGGTAGAGAAAAACAATGCCGATGCCTGCTGCTGCCACAGTTGTGCCGGCCTGCCCCAGCTGTGAGTCACAGAACAGAAAGCTCCTGAGTGCGACGTCAAGGTATACGACAAATAAACAAACAAATAAACGAGACGAACCACAAGAAACAAGATGACCAGAAAGCCGACAAGCGATCCCGTCCAATCTCCGGGGTGCTCCTCCTTTGCCCTTCAGCGTACTGACTTTACGAAAGAGCGATGAGTTGCGACAGGTCAAGCGAAGTACAAGAAGTACAATAAAGGAAAGGGGCTTTGTCATTCTCGCGAACGAAGTATAGGTCAACCAGGTCAGCCAGGTCTCAACAGTTGGGGGGAAAGGGATTCGTCCTATAATTTACATCATGGTGAAGATATAAAGAAACGGGCGTGGGCGTGTCGTAAAAGAGCTAAGGTCTATGAGGGACCGACGGTCCAGACAAGTTCCAGACTTTGTTCAACAAGGGTCACATGACCGTGAACTCAGCGACGTAGTACTGTAACTCAGTTGATTCACGCACAATTAGGCAGATCGCGCGCAGCCAACGTCACATCGCTTTGCCGATTGATGATCCATCAATAGACAACGGCGCTTCCTCCAATATTCTTCTCCCCAAACCAGGACGTGTCAGGTCAACAATTTCAAGATGCCATTGCGACGGCTTTCTGATTATCCCCAAGATACAACGCTATAGATCAAGGGGAGGCTTTTTACGACACGGCAACCGCGAGTACTCAAGACCCCGAGAACAAGCCGACGGGTGTATTTGGACAGTGCATTTCATGGGCCTCGGCCGGGACAAGGACAGCCTTTGCTAGGGCGCACCGTGGACCTCGTAGGTGACCGGTCACAACATCGTAAATGTCGCTGTCACCGGAGAATGAGAGGTAAACCATTAATGGACATCGAAGGCGTAGTAGTCTATGTCAGGTTGAGTACGGCGGATGCTCAAAGCCTGCTCTGTGATGATGCTAGAGCCTTGACATAGATACTTCTCTGTGGCGCAAGCTGAGTTGTCGGCTATGTCATCAACATCTGAAAGGGCTTTCCAGATTGGTTGGACAGACTAGACAAGGCAACTTTGGGAAAAGAAGCGTCAACCGCATCCTGGGGCAAAGGTCGACACCATGGATATGGATACTATGATCATCTAGCAATGATTCTACAATGTTCAGGGCGCCTTGACACCCTCCTCTCTGATATCATGACGGAAAGAAGAGCAAGAGTGGATCTGATTAACCTGATTGGAATTCAAAGGTACTGCGCTATTGGCGCGATACCTGTTGGCGACTACAATGGAGGTTGTCCTGCAAAGTCGGACGATCAATGTTGACAATTTTCCTATCATCTACGCTTCTTGCAACTCTGGAGGCCAAACCGGCCATAGTGGTGTATGCCCGACCGGCGGTAATACTTAATTTCGGCTGACTTCTGCGCATAATTAAAAGAGGATAGAATGGAAACAATGGAACATCCCAGAACGACATATTCGAGAGAAACACGCTGGCCCGGGAGGGGCGCCACTACATACGCATGCCAAACTTCAAAGCTCCTGCAATAGCCATTAACTTCTAATGACAAGAACGCTTATCGGTTCGGTACTCACGATACTCAGTAAATTGCCTGACACCAGCCCTTATAAACAGTGCATCAGTACCTGCGTCCGAATACGCCTCAAATAATGGTACTCACTGTTCTCAAGTACGGTCCCATCAGGAATATCAATCCTCTGACCATCTTTTGCAATGACTATAAGTTACGATCAGTGTCTTGTATCCTTGGATAGCGATGAACAGAGAACCAACCGATGACAGTTCCCCGAAGAGTGACGCTTCGACCAAAATAGACATCTCCTGCAACTGTCAAATGATCTAGGTCGACGATGCTGGGTATTTGTTTAAACCGTCTCTGGAACTCGTGGATCTATGGATATGTCAGCTCGGTGAAAATATAGATAATGACGCAATCAATGACTGACATTCTTAAAATGGTCTCCCAGCTTGATAACGGGAGTCGTGTTAAACATTCTATTCGAGTCCAACACTATTTGACCATTCTGAATATTGTAGATCTCGCTTTTAATGAGCAGGAGATCTGAACAATTCTTAACAGGTAAGAAACGGCTTCTAGGAACTTTGACTGCTTGTGCATTCTCGAAATATTTGATAGCAGCTCCTGCAGCAGTTTCAAGCTACCAGCATAACTATGAGCGACCGTTGGATAGGCAGAATAATGCTAAGATACCTGAATTACTGACTGGCCATCACTGGTATCTTTCGGGGTAACGATGATGTCCAAGTCCATGCTACCCTTGCCCATGATCCTCTTCAAAGCTAGACCAGGGGATCAGAAGATTATCAGCCTTATGAACGCTGGCAACACACCCCGAAGGTTTATCCACAGATTGTTCGTGTTGAGGACGCTAAACTTACGCACTGTTGAAAGGTAAATAACGAGAAGATTGTGAAGATGGGACTTCGCACCGGATTGAAAATCTTCTGTATGCTGAGATGGTACCTGCCCTAATTCGAGTAGGCAGAGCGATCCATTGATATCGACCAGAGTACCACCCTTGAAAAGTCAGACCGACATTATACCGGCCCAGGGATAACCATACCTGTATATCGGTCTTTGTCTTGTCTGTCACCTCCATGAGAAACTCGATCTTCTCGTCGATCATGTACTGCATAATTCTCGTGTCGACCCTAGACAACGGCGAATAAACAATACATTTAAATTGCAGGAAGAACCAACATACGTCGCGCCCAAGTTGTCAGAGTTAGATACGAAAAGGTACTCTTTGCCGTCCTCCAGTAATTGGTCAAGTACGCCAGAGCGGAGTAGAGCATTGTATAAGTCGCCATGACCTGGGGGGTACCAGTTTTTCCTGTCATCGTCCGCACGCCTGGGAGAAGGCAGAAGAGTGTCCTGGACGATCCGGGGGTATCTGGACTGGTTGAATGTCGTGATGCGAACGTTCTGATTGGCGTAGTTCCTGACAATACGCAAGGTATCGTCTTCAGTATTGAAAGATGTCATAAGAAGTAATGGGACGTCAACACGATATGTTTCGTTAAGGTGCCTGACTTGCATAATCGTCAAGTCAAGAAATGTCAAGTCGTCCTTAACGGTCAACGCGCTCTTTGCCCCCGTCATGCCTATACAATGCGATATCAAAATATGCCCAATGTGGATACTCTTGGAAAATGTTTACCCATAGATGTGCCTAAACCGCCGTTGACTTTCAGAATGGCAAGCTGATTTAAATCAGCTGAATTGACGCTAGATTTAAGGCAATCCAATTGGACGACATCGGGAACGCTGATGAGGTTCCAGTCCCTATAGCACTCACGTCGATGACGTTATAATAAACGTGAAATATAAACGACCAACAGTTCTGGGCCCTTGTTACGCTCTTGCTGATATCTTGAGAAGAGGTGAAGAAATGAGTTCATTTCGGAGTCGAACTCCTGGGTTTAAATACTCGTTAGACTTCTGTACATGAAAGATATGACGTTGACAAACCTTCTTTCTGGAATGGTCTGAAATTGTATTTACGAGCCTCTGAAGCTCTCCCGGCATTGTCAGAGCTTTTGGCCCAGGAGGCGTATTGATGTTATAATTGCGCCTGCGGAAGCGGCGAGGGGAATACTTGAAAAAAGGTGCCATAGTAGTAGTAAGCGAAAGCTCAGCGTGCACGAAGGGAAAGAATGTACCTATAGGCTGGCAGACTGCCGCAGACATTTATAGCAAGGTTATCGCATGAAGACACGCCTATACCGCGAGGAAGTCGCATTTGTAGACTGCGAGGAAGCAGGTGTACGTCCTCGTTTCAGATACTTGACTGATAACTTGAATCGTCCTTTAGTTGGAACTTAGAATCTAATCACGGTAAAGGCAGCAGGCCACGTGATACATTGCACGTGGAACGGAAATTTCCATCGGAGATTCAAAAAGTAAACCTTATTCTCAGTGTACCCAAAGAATCCACAGAAACTCGCCATCCTTCCGACCTCAAGACATGGGTACGTCTATTTCCCCGTCGCTTGGCCCTTTTGTCTACAATTTTGCTAACATGTATCTTAGGTATCTCGCGCACATCAAGACACAAGCGCTCTGCTTCGGGAGCCCAGCGTGCCCACTACCGCAAAAAGAGAAAGTTCGAGCTCGGTCGTCAGGCCGCTAACACCAAGCTCGGAGCCAAGCGCATCCATACCGTCCGTGTTCGTGGTGGAAACCTCAAGTACCGCGCCCTTCGTCTTGATGGTGGTAACTTTGCCTGGGCTTCTGAGCAGGTAACAAAGAAGACTAGGATCATTGGTGTCGTATGTGTTTTGAATGACTGCCGACTGTTCTTCTCTGACATTGGCTAGACGTACAATGCGTCGAATAACGAACTTGTGCGAACGAACACCCTCGTTAAGAGCGCCATTATCCAGATCGACGCAGCGCCCTTCCGCCAGTGGTACGAAGCCCGCGTACGTGATGAGCTACCCTGATGTTCTACCTATCTCACTTTAATCCTATAGTATGCTCAGCCTGTCACCAAGAAGGGCAAGTCTCAACCTGCCGCGGAGGATGCGGAACCCAAAAAATTGTCAAACCACGTCAAGCGTGTATTGGAAGAGAGGAAGAAAGGCAAGTTACTTGCATGTATACCCTTTAGAACCGTTCTCATTTTCCCCAGATGCGAAGATCGATCCTCTTCTGGAGTCCCAATTCGCTGCCGGCCGTCTGTATGCTGCCATCTCTAGCCGACCAGGCCAGTCTGGTCGTGCTGATGGGTACATTCTAGAGGGCAGGGAACTCGAGGTAATTTCGCTCTTCTCTCCTCAACCACGTTCTCACTATATTTGCAAACAGTTCTACCTCAGGAAGATCAGGACAGGCAAGCAGAAGCACGCTCATGCTACTTAGTTTATTCTTTGGTCTCTCATCTTAGCATCTGCGAGGGAGGATACGTGTTGTGATATCTCATGCACCGTATGCCATGACCTATTGTATGAATTTATTTGCTTGCCTATGCTGTCACAATACAATATGCTCCTTCGTGGCGAATCTATTCTTACAATCCGTCTCGGATTTTATCGAGTCAGATGGCGAAGAAGAAAGTTGCGCCTATGATTTGGAGGCGGAAAGCGGGGACAGGCGATGTAATATCTGGGGTGTATTGTTGCCCTAAGGCTGAGGCTTTGTTGAAGGACTGAGTCTCTGAAGCAGGGATATAAGGTTCACAAGCTTATAGTAAGGGTAGCTGAAAGGACCCCAACAAATTAAAAGGGAAAAGTTTGTTAATTGTGTCACATATACTAATGAGTGAATCTAGCTTCCTCTCGACCTGACCAATGAATGACAGCGGTGGCGATAAACCCCAGAAAAAAGGACGAAAAGTAAGGAATGTAAAAACTAAGGCTAGAAGCCGTGGTATCTAAAGTGTCCGCTTTCTTCTCGTTGAATCTATGGAGTCCATTAAAGCAGTAGCTTTTAAATCTTCCGTCTGGGGTATACACAAACCATCGCAAAAAATTATAGCTCCTATAGATCGAATGAACAGATGAGCGATGCTTGATGCATGACAGAAGGAGAAAACTTACAATCATATTCAAGTTACCAGAGAGGAGCCCTGGACACACACGTAAGCAAACCGACTAAGACGATGCGTGGCATGGACTTACTGTTTTCGAGGATACAACCATCAGGAATATCAATCCTTTGGCCCTCGTTGGCAACAACTAGAAGACATACGATGATGAGTTCGATTCACTATGTACGCGTTATCTACTCACCAATCACAGTTCCACGAAGAGTGACGTTTCGTCCGAAGTACACATCACCAGTAACAGTCAAATGATCCAACTCGATGATCTTTGGAATCTTTTTGAATCGCTTCTGGAATTGTTGGATCTGTTTCGACAATGCGAATGAGCTGCGATTGGGATCGAGTGGCGGTATGTAAAACAAACCTTCTTGAAGTGATCTCCCAGTTTGATAACAGGAGTCGTCTCGAACATGCGCTGCTCGTTGATGACGAGCTGGCCGTGCTCCAATGAGTAAATATCGCTCTTAATGAGGAGAAGGTCGGAGCAGCTCTTCACAGGCAAGAAGCGCTTTCGAGGAACATTAATGCCGTGGGCATTCTTGAAGTGCTTGATAGCTGCACCTGCGGCCGTCTCGAGCTGATACAGTGCCGTTAGACACGTAACTAGATAGAAGAGAACAACAAAATACCTGAACGACTGCTTGGCCATCGTCAGTCATCTTGGGGTTGATGATGATTTCTAGTTCCATTCCCTCGGTCTCCATGACACGCTTCAGGGCTGTAGGTAAGATTAGGTCAGAATGTCGCCTAATACATCAAAGACGCATACCCTTGAGGTTGATCCACAAGTTGTTCGTGTTAAAAATCTTAAATTTCCTAACTATACAATAATGTTAGATCGGAGAATCTCATAGTTCAAGTAACAACCTACCAGACTTAAAGTCTTCAACGTGCTCTGAAGGTACCTGGGCAATCTCAAGGAGCCTCATGGACCCTTCGTAGTCGATCAGGGTTCCACCCTATGTGTACCTTGATGAGTCTCAAGTATTCAGGTGTGGAAAGAACTAACCTTGACATCGGCCTTGGTCTTGTCCGTGACCTCCATCAAAAATTCGGCCTGAGTATCAATCATATGCTGCAAGATGCGCTCGTCAACGCTATATATGCGCATATATGTAAGCCATAATTCAAAAATAGCGTAGAGGACTTACACGGCACCCAAGTTGTCGGAGTTGGACACGAAGAGGTATTCCTTACCCTCAGCCAATAGTTGGTCGAGGACCCCGGAGTGGAGCAGAGCGTTGTACAAGTCACCGTGACCAGGAGGGTACCAGTTCTTCTTGTCATCATCCGCGCGCTTAGGGCAAGGAAGGAGGGTCTCCTTGAGAATACGGGGATATCTTGACTGGTTGAAGGTCGTAATACGAAGCTGCTGGTTGGCATACTTCTTAATGATACGGAGCGTGTCCTCATGCGTGTTGAATGACGTCATGAGAATGAGAGGAACGTCGACACGGCTGGTGGTATTAAGGTGCTCAATTTGACGAACGGTGAGGTCGAGGAAAGTCATGTCATTCTTGACCTCAAGCGCACTTTTGGCGCCAGTCATACCTAGATGCCCACGTCAGCGACGGCAAGAACCGGGGACGGCGATTTTCACATACCCATGGAAGTACCCAGACCGCCATTGACCTTGAGTACGGCGAGCTTGTTGAGGTTCTTGGTGTCCTTGGGCGCGGGAAGGTTGGCGTAAGGAACGATCTGGTCCTCGGCCGGAGATTTGATGCGATCCCATGCACTGGAGACTGATGAATTGAAGATACAGAAAGACAGGAGAGCGCGACGTACAGATCCTGGCTCTTTGCCCGCTCAGCGAGGTAACGTGTAAAGAGGAAGAAAAAGGACTGCATCTCCGTGTCGAAAGCCTGCGAGGAGGAGATGAGCAGCGCCGACGCCGATAGATGCAACGATAGGTACCTTTTTCGTCGCTGGGTCGTCAACGGTGGCAACGAGATGGCTGATTTCGTTGCGCATCGCCTTGGCAGCAACGCCGGTCGTGGCAGTCTTGAAATCGATGTGACTGGTGCCACGAACACGAGCGTTGAAGGAGTCGCTCCTGGGCAAGAGGTTCGCCATTTTACTAGAGCAGGAATGAGGAAGAAGAAGGGAAAAGGCGGGGAAGAAAAGGCAGACCTAAGGCTGTTTATTTGTATAGGGACAGTGGTGGTGGTGGATATAAGTTGAGGAGCAGACGTGGTCCTTGTCAGCGGAGCACGAGGCCTGTGATGACGCTTATGTAGATCGAGGTCGTATTCCCGCTCTGGTACTAGATCTTCTTCTATGGGCTCACACCAGGACCGCTGGTGGCCAGTAGATGCAAGTGCAGTTAAGAGTGAGGGCGTGGTGGATGTTCGTCGCTTAAAAGCGCAACGTTTCTCGTCGACGTGGAAACTGATTCGTCCTGCACGCAAACGTGCTCGATCTACAATCACTACTATATATCCTCCTGTTCCCTATTTCCTATCGGGCCTATTGCCTGAATCGTATCCCTGTTCTCCTTGACATGTGTGCTACACAGCTTGTATACAGAGGGGCATCTGATAACGGCCTTCTGTCGGAACAAACATTCCTGCAATTGTATGTACAGCATACGTACTCCCCTTTGACCCCGAATCCCCTAGTTCAAATGTCTTGCGGATGGGTACCTTCTTCCATCCAGGTGTCTGTCACTAGCTTGATAGGGTGGGTATGTTGAAGCTGTTGCAGGGGGCATCCGCGCTCATCTGGCGGTGTTAGGATGAAAAGAATATAATCCTAAAGGCACGCTCGTAAAATTTCTAGACCAAGGGGAGCAAAGGGGGAAAGCATACGAACCTGTACAGTTACACTTCCGATGTTAAAACCCGATGTTTTAACATCTGATCGGCATCGCACTTCCCCTTCCCAGTCGGCAGTTACTTCTCTATCGGGGTCACCGTCCAGAACATATCCAGTTGGTGACGCTATTGGCGGCTTCGCCCACACTTTCCCGTCTCCCAAATTGAAATTCCGCCACGAGGTTTTCCCACAAACGGTGACCGATGTTTGCCGAATCAACGACACACGGACTGTTGGTACACCCCGCACAGTCTTTGATCTACTCCACCTTCTATTTTCTGAGGGCGTGTAGCCGAAACTAGGGGGTAAAAAATGGCGAAGAGATTTCAATGTCCCGATAAGCTGTATGTGGACGGGAATGGTGTCTGTGAGACCGAATGTTTGCACAGAAGGTATCAAAAACTAGAAGTATACGTTAATAGACAGTATCCCGACAGAAAATTCGGTAGCTTACGTGGCATTGTATCGGATCCAGGCCAGACGATGGTCGGAATCGCATTGCCGTTATGATTTGATACCATTCTTCAGGAACATTTTTGAGCACGGAAAAGATTGACGGAGACCGGACAACTGGTCGATTGGGACGTGCACGTGGCCGATAGTTGACCTGGACCCGATATCTTAACCAGTTCTGATGTTGGTAGAGAGTTTATGACAGGTAGTAAAAACTACGCACGTCTTCGTTGGTTTCCAAAGCGAGAATCGCGGACGTCTCTTGATGATAGTTATGTTCAACGTGTACACGCATCTGACACATAGCGCGGAGCTGCCATAGAAAAGTGCCTCGTAGGACGGGGGTAATTTGCGCGTCCGATTGCCGTCTTCGAACGTCGCGGGGAAAATTATTGAAAAAGGTATTACATTGGGGCAACGAGGAGTGGAGCTTTCGCTTCGTTTCCACAGGATATACTTCTCGGAGATGAGCGTAATGATACTGGATCCCGCGTCTGCGATAGAGAGCGTTAAACGACCCTCCAGCTGGATCGACATGTCAATAAAAACATTGGAATGCACAATTGACATCTATACCTTGACCGAGACACTGAACATCTTTTCCCCTGAAACACCAAGCTCTCCGTTGATTATTGAATTCTTCCCGTATGAAGGCTGTCGCTCTGATAGGTCTTGATCCTTCAAGATGAGTGTAACTGATTTCCATCTTCTTACAATGCTTCCAAGTTCAGGCGGCTGGCCCGGCGTACGTGGTGTGGATTCAAGGGTCTCTTCGTTAGGCAATGGTGAAGCAGAGTATGACGGAGCTGGTCGTGAAGGCGTGTAAGTGGGCAAATTTTGGCTCATAGTCAGTCGCAGCGTGCGAAGTACAGCATGCAGAAGCCCTTTTATCAACGACGACCTTTGATCTCGGAATGGCGTGGGGGCATATGGTAACATCATGATCTTGAGACTTAACTCGCAGCGAACGTCGCATTCACGTGCCACAAGTAATTTTGAACGCATCAGTGGCAAGTTTAGTCGAGGGCGGCGATACTGTAAGTCTGAGTGTCAGTAATATGTATGCGTAAGATTGAAAAGAGTGTATATACATGCAATGGTCCGTTACATTCATCTGAAAGCTCAAGGCTTGGCCCTCATCGCCTAAGAGAATATCCAAGCGATGATCATGAATATGGAGAGCGGAGGAATAGCCACATCCCTGATGTCTCGTAAGAAGCCGCCGATGAAACCTCTTTGTTTACTAGCTCCGATACGTAGAGGTGCCGCAAGCGAGCAGCATGCGTATTTCCATTTTATGTGACGTCGCCGTCCAGGATTGGACGAACCTGGTAACGGTAAGGACAACTCGTTCCGGTCGCTTGGGTATGCAGAGACTTTGTCTTTGTCGCCGTCAAATCTCGACCGAAGTGTTTTGAAGAACGGCGACGACGCCCTCCCGACATGGAAATTTTGATTAGTCGTCATGGAAGGCTTCGGTGCCATCCATGGCGGTAGGCGTCGTGTGCGGGAAAGGTTTACCAAAAGTAGCGAAAGAAGCGAGAGTACGATCAAAGGAACGTAGATGTTAAGATAAATGCCTAACTGGTCAGGCAACAGGCAGGGCTTGTCGGCGTGGCTTGATCCCGAAACCTCGCTAGGAGGTACAAGGGATAGTAGTTGGAAACCAGGTCGTCGTACACCCATCGCCATAGAAAAAGACTTTACAGTGATTTCTCTTGCATGCCGCAACTGGCCATCTAATCGAAACTCGTGACGGTAATCGCAATAGTCGTGATCGTCACCGCTACAGAAAATTTGTCAATGGAAATTTTCAAGTTTATCGAGTGTAAAATTTCTAACCTGAAGATCAGCGTCGGGCGAAAGCTGTCCAAGAGAAAGGTACTCGTCTGTTTTCCGAGTGTATTCTGATATCCAATTCCAACTCCACGGCGAATAGTACCCCTTTCTCGAAGGGGACCACAGCTAGAGCCGTCGGGTCTCGACATAGGAATGTGATTAAAGAGAATGACAGGTTGTATGTGCTGACCTGTAGCATCATAAGACTAGGTCTATCAGGGTAGGCGGACAACTTACCAGCAGCAAAGGATTTAGCGAATTGAATAGGACCATCAGGGACGGCTTTCCAATCGTCAAAAGACTGGCCGCGCCCATTCCTCCGGTAATCTTCTTCCACGAGGGTTGGGGCATCCAGCAGCACGAGGGTATGATTGGCGATGGAGAATTGGCTATTCAGCGGGCCAAAGTGGGAGATGTATCGAGCACGAGCATCATGGGAAAAGGTCGCTGAACTGCCCAATCTGAAACGCAGCATGAGAATGGACGATGCTGTATGCGACGTTCCTTAGCCTACCCTGTGTCGTGGTTTCCCGGAATGAAATAAACTGGTATGTTGGCCTTCATGTTAAAAATATGCATAAATCTGCGAAAATAGTCTTCATATCTAAGGAATGCCAGTGATAAATACTCCTCGCGGTGTAGTGGTCGGGAAACGCTTACTCGGAATCCGTCATCTCAAACCGCCCTCCGTCCATCATATCACCCAGAAACACCACGGCATCAGGATTCTTTTTTGTAGCCGCTTTCCAACTTTTTCGCAGATTCAAATCCGTGAACAGTCTTGAGAGAAACGTCAAGAGCGCAGAACGACCGGGGTAAGAATGGAGGTCCAGAATTTGAGGGTCAGCGACAATTAGAACATGTTTGGTAGAATCCTTCGGAGCCTGGGCTAAATTCAGTCAACGAAGCAAGGAATGAAAGAGTGAACGGACGGCATCAACATCAGGCCATGAACATCGAGTAACAGCGTAGTAAAAAGTACCGAGCTCAAACCATAGGATGATTATTATCCAGAGCGTTCGTAGAGCACTGACCGCGAGCCGGTTTCTGACAGGAAGCCTCATACGATGGTGATGGTGGTGGTGGGAGACAGGAGAGGATGCTTGTCTGACGTGAGCCACTATTGTATTTGATGTGCCAGCTCTGTTGCTCAATTCGCTCTCATTCTTAGTAATCTCTCAGCTGCCTTGGACAGTGTTCATTCTATGCTGCTCAATGGGCATCCCGGAGTGACATCCGTAATAATATTTCTTTCCGTACTTCGCCCATACATGAGGCCAGTATTCTGTTCTCCCCAGTTCTGCAGTGTCAGTGATGCTCGCCATGTGCTCCGTGGCCACCATGCTCGAGGAACGGATGATTGCCCTGGGAACGTTCAATCCAAGAACAAAAGATACAATTACAGGCCACACCAGTAATTTTGCACTCCCGTCCTTTCTGTAAAATCATTAACAATGCAGTCAAATGCCCGGATGTTGGACACGCACCTGGCGCGATAGAAGATGAAGAACCACATAGTTGCACCTAGTGCTTTGGCAAGAAAATTGTGCTTGAAGCCCGGCAGATGGGGATTGAATCCAGACGCTGAGATAAACGAGCTTCAGAATAATATGTACATGACCAGAAATTCCACATACGATGTGCCCCGGCCATGGTGGTAATTGAGAGGGCGTTATTTGTCTGTGCTTGCCTGCGGTGGCACGCGAGTGGCGACGCGACGATTCACTGCGTTCTGATTTTTATCTGCTTCGTGCGCCATGGCACCTAGCGGCGGGAACGAGCCACAATCTGTTATTACTTTTCACTCGCCCATTAGGACATTTAACCGTATCTTTTCTGGTAAGCTGAATACCCGGACATCTCTCCTAACATCATGCAGTCAACTTGACATATTTCCCGTGTTGTCGTAGAGAATTCACTCCAGGAGATGAAAGATGCTGTTCGCAAAAAACTTGGTCTATCTTCTGCCTTGCCCATTCACCTAGACCACCTACAAGGAGAATATTGCATAGCCTTAGAGGATGGTGAGCTCTCTTTTTATGTGCTGAAGTCAGCGCTCTAATTCTGTTCTTGCCAGACGATGATTTCAATGCGTTTCACCTTCTTGCGAAGTCCATGGCATCCTTGGTTGTCCGTGTAACAGTGGGAGGTACGGCTGACGAGGTGAAGAGATCTCAGCTCGTTGTTCCGGCCTCCAACTAATTCTCCGTAGACACGCAATGGCGAGACCATCACCACGGCTACACATCTCCCACCTATCAATAGCTCCTCTGAAAAACCTTCCTCCCTTCGTCCCCGGAGGCGAAAAGCATCTATCTCGAAAGCGGGTTTCACGAGCCAGAATTTTCGCGTGATTGAATATGCCGGTCCCTCAGCGGAAACCTCGATGAGGGGGCCTACAGAACGTGGAAAACGAAAACGCATTGCGGACGAAGATAGTTTGAAGGCTAACACAGGCAATAATATCGCCCTGGAACCAGCACCTGCTGCCGATGTTACAGCCAGTCCAAAACGGAAAAAGCTGAAACGAAGTACTACCACGGCGCGCACTTCGGATTCGATCAACGACGTAGACATGCTCTCCCCGCCTGAAGAGTCTTCTGGAGCCGCCCCGAAGAAAAGGAAGGAGGAAGTCGGCGATTCTACGTCCAAGGGCCCTACTTCTAGCGACCTCCATCTTAGTATCAAAACTGTGAAATCCAAAAAGGGCGGCAAAGCATCGATAATACCGGATCGGACGGATGAGGTTGAAACGGACAGTCCTCCTGCAGCGGCGGAGGTGCAAGTTTCTAAGAAGAAGACACATAAGAAAAAAGCAATGGAGGCGGAGTCACTTCATACTGTATCTCCGTCGGCCGACCCGGATATTCCGGGGGCATCGAAATCCTCTGCAGAAAAGGCATCGCGTGTTTCAAACACTATCAAAAAGAATACCGGTCTCGCACCAGAGGTCCCCATCTCAGAATCCCTCTCCACCGCCACAAAGAAGGGAAAGAAAAAGAAGGAAAAGAAAACTCTCCTTCCCAATGAAGGCGAAGCCGAAGAAACCGTCGTAGACGCTTATGACAAATTTTTTCGCTCCGGTAAGTATCTATAACTCTGATACTAATCCATCGCCGAATTGAAATCCACGATTTTAGGTCAAGAATTAGATCACGAAGTACCCAGCCAAGCAGCCCTCTCAAGTAAGAATGCTAAGAAGCGCCCTACAGAAATAACTAAACCCGACGAAGATTCAACGAATAGTGCGTGTAGTTTTTGTCAGCGGGTCGGAGTATATAACTAAAAGGATCGACCAGGCAATCGTATTGGACAAAGAAAGACGAAAAAGTCCGACGGTAATGTTTCTCGGCAATTTTTACACGCATATCTTGATTCTAGACATAGCAGAGACATCGAAGAGGCATTCAACTACTGAGGAGTTAGAGGCCGCTCAAGCCACGATCAGAGCTGCCATTGCCCAAAAGTCGTCGCGAAGAAAACAAGCTGCCGTTGATGATGCAGTAACTACTGATATCGGCCTCTCAACAGATGCTTCCAAGGCGACTTCACCTAGTATTGCGGACGGGCCACCCACGGCCACAGTACAGGTCGCCGAGATTAAAACATCGTCAACCTCAACATCTAAACAGGCGAAGCAAAGTCGCCAATTGAAGAAAGTACCTTTGCATGCTCCTCTAGAGCGTCACAGCTCTCCGGCAGCGTCCACCACTGAGATCGACGTTTTCGGGCCTGTTACCAGCCCCGCATCTGTGGCAAAGAAAGGGTCCGGGTCTGGGCCGAAGAATAACGGTCGCAAAAGTGGTAGCTCCCCTGAAAAAAGTCGTTCCAGCAGGGACGTTCCCATGAAAGCGATGATTTCTGGAGACGATGAAGAGCTTAGGGCTCTGATCAGAGGACCCCAACGTGGGCGCGTGGATGTTGGCCAAATTCTTTCGGTTGCCGCCGCTGGTGGAGATGAGGACGACGCCGCTGGAGAACTTGAAGAAGATGAAGAAATTCAACCGAGGTACTGTAGCTTTGCTGCCGCGGATGCGTCCTCATCGGAAGAGGAAATCGAAGATGACGATTCCCCCGACGTAGTTTCTGAAACAGACCGGCAAACCTCTGTTCCTTTGGTGGCACCTTCTATCTCGCACGAGTCTTCCGCCACCGATTCCAACGATGCTGCCTCGAAAGATGCTGAGCAGCGTGCGGGAGATGATGGGCATCCTGTGAATAGTGTCCTTGTGCCCGATACGCCTGAGGAAGAGTCCCCTGCATCTCCGATTTCTCCCAAACCCCCGACTGAGCCCGAGCCAGGTTCACCCATAGAATCTTTTGATGAGCCACAACAGGCACTTCAAACTCACGTAGGGTCGCCTCCCCGTCGACCCAATGGTTTGCTTAAAAGGATGAAGGGCAAAAGCGCATCACTTTCACCTCAGCAGTCCCGCCTGCGACCGATGCTGTCAAAAATAGGGAAATTGAATGGAGTTTCAGAAGAAACTGATTCCGAGGCCCAGAAAATCGCTTCTCAGTTGCCTCCTACGGAATCTCCAGCGTTACCGGAGCCCATCGATCTCGACAACGTTCCAATGCCTGTTTCCGCTAAGCCGCGCAGGCAATCCTTGGACACATGGGCGATACTCAAACCCTCTTCTCCCAATACTGACGCCGATTCGTCTATGAATATCGACGAACTTGTTTCGGTGAATTACGATGAAGTCACGTCGAGTACTCCCAACGATCGTCGTCTGGCCTTCCAGGCAACGACGCAACAGATGGCTGAAGGGGCCAGCTCGTTGGACTCCCATGACTCCCAACCAACCGACGATCCTCTGTTCATTCCCTCGGAGAGTCAGCATCCATTTCCCTACTCCCAATACCAAGCTGTCTCCGCCCACGATTCAGAGGACGAGGATGAAGTCGAGGCAACCGTAAAATCAGGGCCGGATGTAACTGCCAGCTCTTTTCGTAGACTGACAGACATCGGAAGCCAGAGGACCTTCTTTTCCAGCCAGCCGCCCGGGTGGCAAAAGGCGGACTTTTCTCGTCCAACGCTGCAGGACTTATATGGCAACGGGCCAGACGACGAGTCTGATTCTTCAGATGGCGATAGTGATGGTGGTGGTGAAAGGACGTCTCATATCCCTCAATCACGACGAGCAGGAGCAAAATAAAATATTTTTTGACGATTTCTTGCGTTGTTTCTTTGCTGCATATAACATTTAGAGCATGTAGCCATAATTGTATATTACTGAATCTTCCAAGAATCTTCTACGTGTTAAGGGACATCATACATGCGTAATATACTACCTAATAATCCATGCTCATGAATCCTCTGACTCCATATAAATAAGTCACTTGAGCGCGTCCAATCACATGCCATGGCTTTGTCAGCAGCCGCATCATAGAAATTTCATCTCGTCCACAGGTTGAAATTTAACGACTACCACTGAGTGTTGCATCTCTCGCAAGTTGATGCTCTTCACGCAGAACACGCGGGACGAGTAAGTTCGATTTTCTTCTCGTTTTAATCTTCTGACTTGCCTTCCAGTTATTTGAGTGACCTCGTATTTTCTCTCTTGGCGCATTGAAACATCCGCCCGTCATGCTGTCTCGATACATCCTTCATCTTCCTCGACTTCAACGAGGTCTTGCTACTCAAGTCGGACCCATATCGACCATACCTGCGTCAATTCATCTTAAAACGGGACAATCATTCCATGGACGTTCTTTCGGCGCTCCTAGGAGCGTTTTTGGGGAGACCGTTTTCTCCACCTCTATTACTTCTTGTGCGTTTTTTTCATCTCATTTGGTTCAAATGAAGGTTCATTATGCGTTCTCCAGACACAGAATCCATGACAGACCCCTCCTATCGAGGTCAGATACTCGTCTTTACCACGCCCCTCATCGGCAACTATGGTGTTCCCGCAAACACTGCACCGTCTGACTCACAAGACGTTGGCGTCGTGCTCGAGTCCAAGGGGATACAATGCTCTGCTATTGTAGTCGGTGATGTTGCCGAACAATTCTCCCATCACTCTGCTGTAGAATCCCTTGCCTCGTGGTGCAAACGTTATAATGTCCCCGGTATCACTGGTGTCGACACCCGTGCCATTACACGGCTGCTTCGTGACCAAGGCACAACACTTGGCAGACTTGCCATTGGACCCGACGTATCGCTTCCCCCTCCAACTGCTGAAGAATACTGGGACCCGACGGGCGAGAATCTGGTTGACCAGATCTCCACAAAATCTCCCTATATCCTCAATCCTGGAGGCTCTATCAAAATCGCAGTCCTAGACTTTGGCGCCAAAGCCAA
Source organism: Armillaria ostoyae (assembly GCA_902506015.1). Lineage (NCBI taxonomy): Eukaryota > Fungi > Basidiomycota > Agaricomycetes > Agaricales > Physalacriaceae > Armillaria > Armillaria ostoyae. Next base: position 2,485,280 of record LR732082.1, read on the forward strand.
CATTTTGCGCTCCTTAGTGCGCCGCGATGCTGCCGTCACTGTTCTTCCTTGGAACTACGATTTCAATGCCGTCCGGGACCAATACGATGGATTGTTTTTGACGAACGGACCAGGTGATCCTGCTCATTGCATGGAAGCCGCGTTGAAGCTTCGAAAGACGCTTCAGGAGTGGGATAGACCGGTTTTCGGTATCTGTATGGGTCATCAAGTCATCGGGATGGCAGCTGGACTGGATGCGTACAGGATGACATTTGGCAATCGTGGTCACAACCAGCCTGTTCTTGCCTTAGCCTCAGCGGGATCTATTAGGGCTGGCAGAGTATATGTTACCAGGTTCGCTTCATTTCCGCAATAGCTTCTGATCCACGCTAACCCCCTCATTAGCCAAAATCATCAGTATGCTCTCAAGCTACAGGATCCCTTCCCCCAGGGCTGGGAGCCATTCTTCATCAATTGCAATGATTCATCCGTCGAAGGGATAAAGTCCACTAAGGAGTCCGGCAAAAAGGTGTGGGGCGTGCAGTTCCATCCCGAGAGCGCTGGTGGTCCTCTGGATACAATCGAGGTACGTCTTTACTCAGAGGCGTAGCGCTTGTCCTGACAGTCTACCAGATGTTCAGCGATTTCGTTGCCGAGTGCCGTGCACACAAGATACAATTCCAGGAGACAGCCTTCAGCCATGATATAAAACCAGCTCGGCTTGGAACAATGGTTGAGCCACAACGTGTTGCCGTCGCTGCTTGAAACGTAGATACAAACTTTGGAATAGTGGATTTTGTACACTTATATTTTCTGCTTACGTCACTCGATTTTGTCGTCAACGAATATTGAAATTGGCACCCTGACCGCGACCATAATGAGCTTCCTTGACCCGTACGATATTTCTGCTGCGGGGACCAGCACACCACCACCTGGCCAGCCTGAGCAGAGCCTCAATGAGGAAGTCACTCAAGTCTTAGGCCAGCTGAATCGCTTCTGGGGTGGATTTCGGAAACAGGTACTTGTCTTGCATTCTGCCATTGCCGACCTTGAATGACATTCGGTAGAGTCAGACTGCCATCGAGACGGCAAGGAAAGATTTCTCACAAGTCGTAACCCAGGCGCAGAAGGAGCTGAACAAGTACACCAGTACGGAGCCAAGTACTGCATCACCGACTGAAGGCGAATCAGAGACGACACCATCAGCCTCTACGCCGACAGATCGCGAAGAGTCTGCGTCGTCGTCCACTTCCTCTCAGAACCTATTCTCTCGCTTGCAGTCGGCTCTTCCTCCTAGCATCGTCGCGACAGTACAGGACCATATCCCGGACTCGTTGAAGCACGCCTCCGAGAATATTGACTTTGTCCAGCTACGGGCGACTCTCTCCACAGAGTTCCAACGTGTTCAAGGTGTAACACGGTCTCAAGCAGAGGAGTATGTGCACAAGAGCGAGACCCTGCTCAAGGAGGCTATCAAGGAGGCCAGTGACGTGCTAAGGGATGCCGTCAAAGTCATTCCTCCAGAGGAATCGAATAGCAGTGGTCTCGTATGGGATGGGTCAGATATGTGGATGCTTCCAGCAGATCCCTCAGAAACCAGCAGTAGCAGCGCTGACAAGGGGAAAGGGAAGGCAACTAGTCAGCGTGCCGTTGCTACCAGAGCTGAAGCTCTTCTCAAGAGACTCAAGCACGATTCAGAAATCATCAGACGTGACCCGGAAGTTGATCAAGGTTCGAAGGAGGTGTATGCTCAGTGGCTTGCTTCCGACGTCAGCAGCAAGGAGGGTGGTATTGACAACGAGGAATGGAAGGACAAGATCAATTCCGCTCTCCAAGATCCGGTCGACGGTGCAGGGTTAAAGGCTAATGAGGATACTTTGGGCAAGTCAACACTCATTCCAGCATCCGCATTCCTTTTGACGCCGCTCCATCTCGTGCAGTGCCCTCAGAAATGACAAGAGAAACGTTCTGGACAAGGTACTTCTTCCGTGCACATCAAATTGCACGAGAAGAAAAGAAACGGCAAGCCTTGATTCGAAGTAAGCGATATTCAGATTTCATAGGCATCGACTTCCTTATGGATACTTCTCTCAGGGTCGATGGACAACGAAGAGGACTTCAGTTGGGAAGACGACGACGACGAGGAGGTTCCAAGTGGCGCTCTGCAAGCAGAAGCCCTACAGTCGTCTGAGGGCACAATTCACCCCAAAGGGCAACCACTCGTGGCCAACACTTCTGTACCGCCTTCACAGACACATACACCTGCAACGACGAGTCCCAGAGAGAGCAGCGAAGAAAGCTATGATCTTCTATCATCGGGGAATGTAAGCGAAACGAAGACTAGCGGTAAGAAGGCAGTCGATTCGTCTGATGATGGTGATAGCGATTGGGAGTAAAGGACTTCTGATTTAACCTAATGATGAACTGGTTTGACTACGATGTACTACGTATTTTACGATCATGATTACGACGTGGACTCTGCATAAAACAGACTATTCTTGGCAGTCATAAGCGTACAATCATTATCTATCAGCATAAGGTACACCAGCTGCTAATAGCGGTGGATCAACCGACATCGTTATGTTTGGGGGTGGTAGTTCGTACGGCCTGTTGACCCTCCTTTTCACTACATCTGGTCGGTATGGTGCTACATTGATAGTTAAGAATTAGAAGGGGCACCTGTCAACAAAAATGTAGAACTTACGGTTTGTTCTCTTCTCTTTGATGAGCGTGAAATCTCTGAAGAAGATCTGTCTTATTGCCAATCAGGGACAGTTGGTATATTATTACTTACACATTCTCGAAAAATTTGTGCGCTTTTATTTGCTGAAGACTGTATCGGTCTCCGGGTGTTTGCACAAGAAGCTTCAAAAAATAGTTAAGCGGCTTCACGCACTTTGCAGTATCAAGGGCAACCTACACGTGAAAAGACTAGATCTCTTGCATCCGGTTTCATTTTCTCGCATATCTCTATCCGGCGACGTGGGTCCTTATAGAAGACGAACTAGCAAACCACGGGTTACGTCAAGTCACAAGAATGTGATATAGCCAACGCACGTTGTGTGGGCACTGAAACATGGAGAATAGTACGAGGCCATAACACCATATATCAGCAGCAGACCCTGAAAACAGGCGTGTCCTCCAAACTTCAGGAGCTATCCAATCCTGGGTGCCTATGACTTCGTTGTAGTAGATATGACCAAGAGCGTTGGTGACAGGCTTGCTAATACCAAAGTCGACCAATTGTATGTGGCCCGTCCCAGATATCATGATGTTGGAAGGTTTTATGTCCATATGGTAGTATCCCAGACCATGCAGTCCCTCTAAAGCAATCAGCTGCGAAGTGAGGGAGAGTTAGAGGTGGAAACGAAGAAGACAAAGACAAACATACGAGTTCCGCGGCATGTAGCAAAAGCTGATCATACTTCATTGAAAGATTTGCCCTACACAGATCGTTGAGCCTGTTTTGAAGTGATTCCATACACAATGGCTGGTTAATGTCAGTTGAAGCGTAAACAAGCAGCAGACAGACAGATTACTCACCATGACCAGATAAACGAAGTTTTCATCTTGAAAAGAGGCAGATATCTTCCCTAGAAAAGGTAGGCGCTCGCGAGTGATTTGTTCCAGGATGTTTCTCTCATCAACAACACGTTCCGATTTCAGTTTATGCACTGTTTCTCCGTCAGTGGTGCATGTGGTGCCTGTGAGCATGCTCTTATGGAAGACCTTGACCGCTACGGGTTTTGGTTCTTCGTGCGGTTTTGTTCTCTGGGCGTATAAAACGCGAGAGTACGTTCCTGAACCAAGTTCGTATTTGAATCTGTAACGCCTGCCATTGAACGCGACCGGCGGTAGGTATTCTTTGGGACGGATATGTGGCGTAGACAAGACAGGATCCTCATCGGGAATCGAAAGCGGCCTTGGCTCTAATGGCACAGTCTGGCCTCGGTCTGAAGAATGGGGACTTGGAGCGGGACGAGGGGGGGATGGAGCGGTTTCCGTCGGCGATTGTTCTGCCTCCACCAGAATCGGCGGTATCCTCATGGAGGTGGACGTGACCACGACTGGCTCTAGGTGATAACGGTTCGTCTCTTGCTTGAGTTGAGGTTCCCAATGGTCTAGCGCCGAGTCTCTACTTTCCGCCTCACTGGCAACACGGACCGGGCGCATGTCAATAGGAGAAATGGGGCCGCGGGGGTAGTCGACTTCAGAGAAATCACCGTCGGCAGTCAACGCCATGGACTGGGCCTCCCCTTTCGTGCTGCGTGCACGGATAAAACTGAAAAATTTGAGAGTCATGAGTAGCAGATGTTGAGGAGAGAGATACCGAGCAAGTTCATATCAAGGAGGTACATATCCTTTCGATTATTGTCCTATCCTGGCTGAACAAAGGAACGCAATCCGAACGGTAACAATAAAGTTCGTTTAAGGATTGCTAAAATTAGGGTGATTGCCGGCGAGAAGACAAGAAGTGCCAAACAGGATCAAATGGCCGGTATTTCTTTTGACAAGAAGACACGTTGTCCAGCTGAACGATTTTCCGCCGTACCTCAGGCTCGTCCACTTTATTGGTGCTGTCTCCCAGCACACGCTGTGCAGCTGGCGGCAAGAGACAGCATAGAAAATCTCGGATATCCAGCACGAAATGGGTCTCAAGGAACGCAGAAGGCTCAGGTCTTCAACCCACCTGCGTTTGACACGCCCCGTCCTTGTCAACGGATTGAGACTTTTCTGGGCGATTGTTATTTTCTGGGGCGACTTTGGAGTCTACTTTTGGAGTTTGGCGTCGTGCAGATGGCCAGACTCTTCACTGGTCAGTATTCAACATACTCCAACCATTCCGTTCAACTACTTAGACTTGTTTGTAAGGCGCATTCCAAGGAGAGACCCACCCATGTTATGATAATATCAGATCCTCAGGTTAGGCATCCGTCGATATTCTATGAAGAGACCTCTTGGTTAGGCTCTCTCCGCCAACTTATATTCGACTTGAACCTAAAGAAGAACTGGAACGTAGCTGCGCATTTCAAGCCCGATGTAGTTATCTTCCTCGGTGACATGCTTGCTAGTGGAAAGCATGTGCGATCAGAGAACGAGTAAGCTTGATGAAGTCTTGTCATTTTTGTCTAACTGAACGCGCTTACAGGTACAAACAGTATTTCGACAAGTTCCGGTCTGTGTTCTCTCTCGACAGCTCAATTGTGGTTCATTATGTGCCTGGGAATAACGACGTCGGGTGCGTGAATTCGCTCTGTCAGCTCTATCGCAACCAGTGGCTGATCTTACGTTTACAGCATGGGCGTCTCTCGCGCGCTGTCTAAGAAGGTCCGGCAGAACTACTTTATGACATTTGGACCTTTCAATCACCAGGCAACCATACGGGGTCATCAATTCTTGTTTCTTGATGCTCCCGGTTTGGTAGATGAAGACTACCAGCGATCCGCTGAAGGCATCCCGTATGATCGTTGGGACCCTGTTCCCGAAGGCCCACTGGAATTTGTCAAGTCCATCGTTATAGGTAGAGTAGTAGTTCTTCCCGACAAATATAAATGCTCAAGTGTTTTAGACTACAGCCCCGTCGTGTTATTCACGCACATTCCGTTGGCTCGACCGGACTCTGCATCCTGCGGTCCTCTAAGAGAAAAGGGATCTATTCGAAGAGGAGCCGGTCATGGCTATCAAAACACTTTTGGAAAACAGACCACTTCCTTCCTTCTAAAGACCTTACAGCCTATCGTTGTCTACAGGTCAGTTCTTCGCCTCAAGCAGAAAATCGCCAATCTAACAGTCTGAATAGCGGAGACAATCGCGATTATTGTGACTACAAGCACAAACTCCCTTCTCCAGATCGTGAAGCCCAACATAAAAACGATATCCAGGAAGTCACCATTAAATCGTTTTCCATGGCAAGACATATCGAGTATCCAGGATTCCAGTTACTGTCCCTTTCCGATCCCTCAGCCGCCTTGTCAAAGAATAAACCATCGTACGCAGACGCCTCATGCACACTCCCCGATCAGAATGGGATATACAGCCATGTCTATCTCCCTTTGATACTCCTCAGCTTCATCGGACTTGTTGTTTTCAATTTGGCTAGACGACGTCGAATGAAGTTGCTCCTACCCCCGATTTCAATATCAGCCAGAGCACTTCCTACCAGTCCGTCACTGTCAAGCGCTTGGGTACCTATAAGTCCTACGGGCTCTCTGCCTTCTGCGCTGAGGACACCTTCTTCTTCTGCGGGGCAAACGTTCCGCGCAGCCTCACATCCCGATCCGCAGGGAACGCCCTTAAACTCTCCATTATACTACCCGCAGGATAGAGAAGAAGAAGATCCGATGTTCCCTGTGCAATACGCTACTAGAGATACCCGTCTCATGCATGACGAGTGGGCTCCAGAGCACTCTGTCGCTACCGCTGATTATCACACATCTTCCGAGTTCGAGTCATCGTCGAGCTCAGAATCTCACTCTCATCATGCACCCCGCCGGTCATGGTCATGGACTTTTGTTTTGTTTGGAAGGCGGAGACGGATAACTATCCGTCTCATGCGTCCGCCTACGCTGTCTTGGGGTGGATTCCGCGGGAGCTTCGCGTTGTTGGTCGAAGGACGGAATTCTGACACATTTCTTTCACGAAGGGGTATATTGCAGAGCACATTTGTGGACGCCCTTAGCATCATATGGCCGTCACTACTATTTTGGACGTTGGTATCTTGGTGGACATTTTGATTAGATAGACGTCATGCGCATCATTTATATAGCGAATGTAGGCATCGAGAAACGAATTTATAGGCATTGTCACCGGTATCTACAGCGCTAGTCATCCTTCTAACATCACGATTGAACATTCTAGCTTGAATGTAGCTTTTCCGCGCGCACCGTGTTTGCCATGATTAGAGATGGTATTTGAGTGAGACCAAATGTCATTACGCCGAGGACTAGCCAATATATGTCAGTATAAAAGAGCATCCAAGACCTGAAGACCCACTGTATCCCGTAATCTTCTCTAGAGGAGAGTGGAAATAAGCGCTCGTTGTAGCACTAGCGAAGAGCCATGTCGCAATTAGAGCTATGTTTGCCACGACAGCGTATTTGTGTATTGTAGGCCAGTGGGTAAACGGATGACGAAGGGATGGGCGAAGTTGGTCGGCCAGGAAGAGGATGGACATGGTAAGGAGGAAGATATGTCCAGAGACATCATGGCCCCTCCTCAACCTGGGCTTCCCTTCCCACCCAGGAGGGGCAGCGAATGACGCAGAGAATAGGTGGGTTTCGGCGGGTGTCAATGTCGACTTGGTGAAGCAAAAGTCGTGAGGGACCGTCATGGTCTCGCCAGAGGGAAGCGAAACGAAACAATCGCCACCCGACATAAGAATGGCACGATCTAGCAGGGCGGGTCCGAAAAACCAGCTGGTGAATACGAGCCATGCCGCCGTCTCGGTAACCCATTTGAGCATCCGGGAGACTGTCCTGGTGTCTGGGCTGCTGGTCGCCCACGAGAAAAGAAATACGGCAGACGTCCATCCCCAAGCATACTTGATGAAATACACATTCAAAAAGTTGGACTTGGTTGCCCAGTAGATCGACTGGCTCAAGGGATGGGGAAGATGAGAAAGTAGGGGGTCTGAAGTATCGATATAGGTGCCGTAGACGACAGAATATGCAGTCGCTAGAAAGACGACGGACGTTACAGCAACGAAGGCTGATATCCGTACGTCTGCCATGATGACGGTAGTAGTTGAGGCAGAACCACGTCGCATGATCCGGAGTTCGGAGTTCGGACCGAGAACCGAGAACCACTACTAGTAAAACACGGTTCTTGTATTCGACTTGCTACATCTCTAAAGACGGCGTTTGCTTGAAATTTATGTGAGGACCGATCACGGTGATATATAACCTCCGGCATACCCCACTCAGTGTCACATAATTGGACATCAGTTTGGCCCCCAAAAACAACCCAGTGAAAGACAGCGAGCAAATTCCGGGAAGCTCGTACCAAGCCAACACCACCGCAAAACATCACGCGCCGATCATCTCAAACTGAATCTTGTCGCTACTCCCGGCTAAGGAAATACCGAGTTGAAGTTCCTTCGAGGGGACGACAGAGAGATACAGTATTAGAAACAGAAACTACTTCGAAGTCTATCTTCTTTTTTGACGTTAACATAGCTCTAGTATCTACCGCCTGAGTATAGTCGTCAATTTCTTTGGCTCGCCGTAATGACGCGCAGCTCTAGTCATCATTCAATCCAGATTCGTCGCCGAGGCTCAATATCATTCTCCTCTAACTGACCTTCGACATCACTGTCAACGAAGGTCCCATCATGACTACCATTGCGTGATTGAGCACCTCCAAAGCGAAGCGATGAAGGCACACTTCCTTTCCATGCGTCATCTGGACGGGTGTGTCCGGCTGCAATGAGCCCAACAAGCATTGTAGGAGCAATACCCTGTATGATATTTTCGTCATCTAAATGAAGGAGATTCCAGTCTCATGAATACCTTTGCAACGGAAGAAAATTCATCGAAATACCCCACCAACTCACTTGCACCCTCTGAAATACCGGCGAACAAAATCAATGACACGACACGGAATATAGTGCCGAAGACTCCACTAAAATTTCGACGGTATGTCGGTATGCTCCAAAGCCACGGTTTGCTGCACCAGGGCTTGCTCGTACAACAGTCCAAACACGCCAAATGATTAGCAGCGTGCACAAAACTGTTGTCGTGAGAACGAAGATAATAGAAAGCAACCGATAGAATGAAGCAAGCGTAAAATCACCAGTAAGGTCAAAGTTGGCTTGTAAAATCCTGAAGGCTGTGACATTATCAGTTGTATGATCGCGAGTGTAGCACCATCAGGATCAACATACCTATCCCTACCAGGAACGTAAGAACAGGCGGAAGGATAATCATCCAGCGTTGTCCCCAGACGTTCCAGCAACGCCAAATCTAGATGATAAATATTTAGTGATCCTTTTCATATAATGTGCAATGGAGTAATACTATGGTACAGTCTGCAAAGACAGTGCTGGCAATTGCAGCAGCCTCAGATATTATGTCAATTGATCTCCCAGCATTATTGCTGGTGTTATACGCCGTCCAGAGGCTTTGTCCATTTTTTACGAAGATGATGGATAGAAATGGCCAGCTATATGCCAAATTGAATTCGGTGGTGGCGTAAAGGAGTATGATCATAGCGACAATTCCCCTTGCGATTCTATGAGAGGTGGAGGTAACTGTACGTGCCTGTGGCTCAGAAGAGGTTGAAAAGACAGCAACGTGTACTTACAGGTCGCCCACATAGAGACCGCAAAAATTCCGGTATAAATGCCTTTTCGTGTAATTAGCCACGCTTAGAAAATTCGGAGTTGGGAAATAGTACCATTTAACACGGAGGTGGGTATTCCATAATCCAGACCGATATCTAAGTTGTTAATGATGAACACTCTCTCGGCATCTGTGAGATTAGCCGGGATATTTGTCTGGGGAGTCATCGCAGATGGCAGGTTATAGACAAGTTCGCAGGACTGACTTGGAGGGTTGGAATGAGGAGACGACTGGAACTATGGGGGTATATATGGAGAAGCAGTGTCAGGTACAATCCAGTTAAACAGCTTTGCGATACTTCATAAGTATCAACATTCAGTGTAATCAAGTTAGCGATGGAGTTGACCTGAGAAATTAGAATAGACGGCGTATTGCAGGGTGCCAATCATTCTGTACTGTTCCCGTTCTTACAGAGGAATTTTCCGTGAAAGAATCAGAAGCAAATGTTGATCATACGGGGCAAGCATAAAGGGTACTATCTACTCAGAGGCCGGGAGGCTTAATGCGCCCCCCTACGAAAACCGCGGAGATAAATACGTTATACGTCCGGTCTTGGTGTATTGTCCGGTACCGACTTGTGAGATCTTACTAAGAGTCCAAAGCTACTTTTAAACCCAGAACCCAAAGCAACGCCCGATTGAAGCCATTCGCTGTAGCTAGGATAGATCAGACTTAGCTTCAGCCCTGAGAGCAAAGTCATTCACCAATCGCGATATCGGCGCAAATCAAAACCGTATGACACAGTCAAGGGACAGAGCACTTATCAATCATTGAGACACTTTGGTATGAATAAGCACTGTACATTGCCACTGATTGTACTTACCCCAAGAGTGAATGAGAAGGTTTGCCACTTAGTTGGGTGTCTATTGCCCTCGCCAGAGTTTGAATGTTTGCCAGTTGCTAGTACTCACTCAGGGTCCAGGTACAAGTTTCTGACTAGTGGATACCTCATGTCGATCGGGACATGACATTTTCCACAGACTAGGCGGAGTGGAACACACGACATTAGACAGTAAGGAAAGACCCACGTAGCAGATGAGAACGAATAGAACTCTAATCGACAATTTCAATTGGCTGGTATAGGTATAGGTAAAGATACTCACCTGCTTGGATCTAGGGAGCAGGAAAAGAGGATCGGAAGGCTGATCGCTCTCGATTGCGTTTCCCTATGCTTGTTGATAGGTTCATGCACAACCCCAACACGAAAAGTGCATAGCACCGTTGATGCGTTAGCAACAAGGGGTAGAAAGATCACTGTCGCGGAAGATAATGACGATCACCGCGCTAGGGAAGTGGTTGACTGCAACAGATGAAGGAAGCGTGAGATCGAAGAAGGCTGCCGCCTTCTGCAACAACGCGAAGAGATGAAGAACTTGGCGGGCTCGATGGTAGCGTTGCTTTGGGTGTAATAAAATAAGATTGGGCAAGAAACACTATGGAAAACCCAGGCAGAGTGTGTGTAGGCTGCTTCAGAGCCATCGCTGATGGTCCCAACTTCCATTCAGACACGACAGGTATGCTCTGTAAGGGCGGCACTGCGACGCGGTTGCATGAGAGCGAAAGGATCACAATTCTTGGCATCGAGGCGGTATTGTTTTGCACGACTATTAAATATTAAGGGCCGATGAGATCGACTAGATCAAATTAAAACTGAACAGTACGCACGATGGAACTAGCCACTGGAAGCAAGGGTCGAAAATCTTCGCATCGCCGTAACATGGTCAGCCGCTGCTCATAACGTCTTGCGTGATAATTGATAAGGATTCGAGGTTGCACAATCCCGGAGATACGAACTTGAACCACGATCAATATGTTACTTGATGTCGGCGGAGATGAGCAGAAGAGCTGGTGAATATGAGTCATGCCGCCGTCTCGGTAACCCATTTGAGCATCCGGGAGACTGTCCTGGTGTCTGGGCTGCTGGTCGCCCACGAGAAAAGAAATGCGGCAGACGTCCATCCCCAAGCATACTTGATGAAATACACGTTCAAAAAGTTGGACTTGGTTGCCCAGTAGATCGGCTGGCTCAAGGGATAAGGTGAGAAAGTAGAGGGTCTGAAGTATCGATATAGGAGTCGTAGACGACAGAATATACGGTCGCTAGAAAGACGACGGATGTTACAGTAGTGAAGGTTGATACTGTACTATTACGACCAAAAGTTCACGTAATGTGAGACGTTAGGGAAGAAGTTCAGTCGGATGTCAGTTCATAGGCTCCTGTGAGGCGTTAGGACTTGTGCCAAAGTTTATTCAGTTCATGTCAGATGCACTAGAGATGCCTCTTTGATGAGAGCACAGGAAGAAGAAACCTGTCAAATGTTTTGAGATCCGTTTTGGGACCGTTCGCACAGCAGGAAATTCTTGGAGCAGGACAACTAGGAGTGGTACAACACAGTACAAAAATAGCTTTGCTGACCCTAATTGAAGCCTTCTTCTCGTCTCGCTGGATTGTCAGTTCAGAGCACCCTGTTAGGTGTTATGATATATCGTTTTGGTTCAGTTCAGAGGGCCCTGTTAGGTGTTAGGTGAACTTTTGGTCGTAATAGTACAGTATTCGGACATCTGCCATGACGGTTGTACTCTGTTGTACTTGAGGGAGAACCATGTCGCATGACCCGGAGTTCGGAGTTCAGACCGAGAACCACTAAAACACGATTCTTGTATTCGACTCGCTTTACATCTCTAAAGACAACATTTTAAAAAAAATATCACGGTTTCCCCCTTTTAATCTTCCAGCCAGTCCAAAAACTCAGGTGTGAAATAAGTTAGAATAAGAGTTGCACCTGGGGTGGCAGACCATTAGCATCGTATGGTCACTGAGCACCGACAAGCACGCACCAGCACGGATCATACTATCCACAGATTCAAAGGCCATCGTTCGAAGGTCATATACTCCGGCTCTTGCCCCGGCAACGACCATCGCAAACTCTCCACTTACTTGGTAGCAAGCCAGAGGATGGTCTGGAGCAAGTTGAGCAGCATCGGCAATGATATCGAGGTACGGAAGCGCTGGTTTAACCATTATAATGTCGGCACCTTCCGTAGCATCGCGTTGCTATACTGTGGTCAACGAATGGCTAAGAGAGAAAGGCTGCGCCTTACGATGGCTCGTCGGGCAAGTCCTCGAGCAGACGGTGGCAGCTGGTAGCATTTTCGATCTCCAAAAGAGGGTGCGCTCCCTGCAGCGTCTCTGAGGGCGCGTTAGACTAGGATCTGACGCGACTTTGAATATAATACCCACCGGAAAGGACCGTACAATGCACTGGCAAATTTAGCGGAGTAGGCCATCAATGTGCACTTATTCCCTAGTCCAGCGTTGATGAGACCCTGTTTTATGCCCTTGATACGTCCGTCCATCATGTCACTGGGCGCTACGCAGTGGGCCCCGGCTTTCGCGTAATTGACGGCAACCTCGGCAATACGATCCACAGAAGGAGCAGTGTTGATAGTACCGTCGTCGTGGAGAAGACCGCAGTGACCGTGGCTTGTGTACTCGCATAGACAGACGTCGCAGGCGATGTAAAGAGCGGGGAACAGTTCGCGAAGTTTCTTGATGGCAAGAATGACGGGTCCAGCGGGATCATCTGCTGGCGTACCCCTTCCGTCCTGCAGTAGCCATGAGAGCTGTTATATGCGCGAATAAACAACACGCACCTTGATGCATTTCATCGGTACTCCGAAGAGAATCACGCTCTGTAGACCTTTCTTGACCAATGGACCCAGGAACTCGTCCAATTTGTTCACCCCCCATCGCTTCTGTCCCGGGAGACTCTCAATAACCTCGCTCGCGTCCGGGTCGTCCGTTATGAAGATGGGATACATGAGCATCGACTTTGTGAGCTGGCGCCTGCCTTGCCATGATCGAGGCAGTGGATGATGGTAGCCGCCCTGGAGAATCGAGCTGAAGAGCGGAACGTTGGTGGGGAATCAAGACACTACACATATGCTCACGAGATATCCATGCCAGTCGAATGTTGCTGCAAGGGAGAGGGAAAGGACTGAGGGAGCGAGGGAGGAGTGAGAGGTAGTTGAGTAACGAATTTTACCGGATCAAATTCTTGGAGTTTCTTTTCACCGGCGGTCAACGGGCCTGACCTGGTCAACGGTACCGGTGGTCACTCGGTGTTTCGCCCTGGGGCATCTTCCCGAACCCTTGGTCGTTGCCTGGGTAAAATGACACGATTATCGGGTACAGAACGCATGTATGCACATGGACACGATCTTTACGTCCCGGGCCATTGACAAATGTGCTTCAAGTCACCACTTATCCCAGCGGACTTTACAAGGTCAACGATCCCGCAAGTGCTCCAATTATAAAGTAAAGTAAAGTAATTGGTAGTACACAATCATGAATGTATGAATGCAAGATACTATGCACCTCCAACCTTTCCTACATATCATACATGTTCGGTGTCGGAACATCGATTGTAGGTGGATCTGGCATGAAAGAGGACCACTCATTAGACTCATCAGACATTCGTGCGTCAGTCTGTGTGTTGTCGAAAGGAGGCATGATGTCCAACAACTGCATAAGTGGTGAGTCGTTCGTTATATCTGGATTGGTGGAAAGGAAAGACGACATGGTTGGGTTCCATGTAGGATCGACTTGTTGCTGTTGAAAGAATGGTGGTGGTGGATACACCGAGAAATCCATGTTCTCGAATGATGTAGTGTCCTGAAGAGGGTCATTGTAGGTCGTGGGGATGGGACTAAATACGTTAGACGTGTATGTCGTTGATGAAACATCGTCAGGTTGGTAAAGCGTATAATCGCCTATGTGCGAGATCATGTAATCGACGAGCGACTCATCCGGCATCGAGCCCGGATCTAGCGTGGAGCCTGTCGTAGATGTGGGTGGCTCGGCTGCAAATTTGAATGTGCGTCTTTGCGAGAGCATTTTGCTGACGATGACTTTGGTGTGTCCACCAAATATTTCTAATTCGAGGTCGGCGGCCGCATTGGACTCATCATTAGAGTCATCTGGAAAACCGGAGGCGCTAGGATCTTGTCTCTGGGAAAAGATGGAAACTGCTTTATCGCGTAGCGGTCGAAGTATTGTCTGTAGACTTCATCAGAGAAATGAATCAATGAATAGATAGAACAACCATACCAAGCCGTTGCGTGCTCGCACTGAATGAAGAGCACCTTTCTCAAACAGGTCAACGACCAGGCCCAGATCAGCGAATGCTTTTGATGCCAACGGTGAGGGTGGAGCTCTCGTGGCTATCGTTCCTACAATAATCTGCAGCAGTTACAGTAAGCAGTGCACAACCGATAAGTCTAACAAAGAAGCATACAGCAGAAGAAAACACTGCGACAGGGATCAGTAAGGTCTATCGAACGGAAAACAAGACTTACAGCTACTCCAGATAGCCCACCAGCGCATCAGCAACAACGGAAATTTTGCAAAGTGCTTGACATGGGACTGGATAATGCCGGAAGCGCACCGGTAGGCGGCAAGATACGATGCCGCGAACGGGCTACATAACGGGTCTGCAGGATGTCCCAGTATAGCTTGAACAAAGAACGGCCGATGTATATACAGCCCAGCTGACCAGAAAAGTGAGGACAACTGGAATACAAAGTTCCCACAACTTACTGATTCCTCGTAACCGCGACAGAAATTGCCCACGCATGTAGTCTGCGGGAGTAGATAGCTCATCCAGTTTTCGGTTCTTTTTCATATGGCGTGGAAGGCGCATTTGACGGAATTCTTTGTCTAATTCAAGGATGATCTGATAGGATGGTGGTTTTGCACCGAGCACAAGTTCGACAACTTTGGCGACGATCTAGCCAAAACATGAGTTGGGCGCACAGTCGAAGAGTAGTGGTGTTACCTCCTTCGTAAAATTATACCTGTATCGATTATCTGTTGGATGGCGTGATTAGCAGGTGGCCCAAAACCAGAAGGACAACAAGAACTCACGTCCTGGTAAGCGGTTGCCGTCATTATCGAGAGTCTCTTCGTCGTCTATCGGGAATTGGCAGTCAACGTAACTGAGGCGGATTGACGGAGGGCGCCCGAGAGTTAGACTCATGAATGTATCTACGTAGAAAACCTCCCAAAACAGTTTTCTCCTTTTGTTTAACGTTTTCGTATCCATTGTCCATTGTGAACTTTCTCGATCTGTAAAAAATACGCTCAGATGCATGGCTCTTCTAAGAATAACAACTTACGGAGACCAAGCTGTAGGGGGAAACGTCAGTAGAGTTTTCATCCATAAGAAAAAAGCTAACGCTTTGCGCCAACTTGGCAGCCAAAGAATATAAAGTCCATGCTCCATCCATGGTATATCTCCTGCCACCATGCGAAAGATACGTAGCCATGAGCAAAACAGCTTGTACGGTTGCCATCTCAGGGCTCTTGAATATATGGTGAAGATTCAACGCAGCGCAACCAAGGTCAAAATAATTATCGGCTTCAGTATTATAAGGTGGAAGAGTTAAATCAACCAGAGCACCCAACGCGAATACCAAGAACAAGACAGCCAGTTTATGGCAAGACAAGGGTGGGGGTTTCCCTTGGCGATGTTGCTTTCCATCTCCCAGGTACCGATAGATTGGAGTAAGGAGCTCAGCAACGACTTCACTCCGGTCTATGATTAGGCTGCCCACGTTGCCATGTTCTTGGAAAGTTTCACACAAGCTCCAAGCACGGAGTTTTGGAGGAAGGAGACCGTAAAGTATTTCCAGAGATTGTTCGACGTCCCATCCGGACGAAAGATTGAAAGGAAAATTGGGTGACAGTCGGTGAACGACTCGTACACAGTTGTCTAGTGAACTGCTTTGCATTTCAGCACCAGCCTACAGTATAATAGTCGTTAACGTGTGCTTCAGTGCACCTCAAGAGAAGAACTTGCCAAAAACAGGCTCTAAGATGATGCGGTCAAAACTAGGTCTACGAAAAGCAGTAAAGCGCACCTCTGTGCCCGCGGAGTGACCAAAGTACTTGACGTCTCCGTGATCGCCTATAGTGAGCGTGCCCAGAGCGTCCGATAATTCCATAGATGTATTATCTGGATTCTGCGCAGAAGGAAGAGACATTCCGGACGGATACTTGATTACCAGCAGTTCTTGCCGCAGAAGAGGATGCGGTTCCTTCGAAGTCGAAGCTTGGAAGTCGCGCAAGGCCTCCTCCAACTCTTGTATTCGCTGTCCCATTTCTTCTACCTTCTGGTGTAGTGTACCAGTGTCGGATATCACCAATCTGTTTTTTTGTTGCTTAGTATTCCGTGCTGTTGGTAGATCATTGAGACCGACAAACTTTTTCCCAGATCCATTTGACAGTGTCCCTGGAATACGACGTAAGCCCGACCCACGTATTATGCAGCATGAGATAGACCTGTTGGGCATATCGATTCACAACCCCTGCGAACTGAACAGGAATTTATGAGCGTCAGGTTTCCTATACAGACGTTGTGGTCACTTACCGCACGAGGCACAAGGGATATGTTTGTCACATTTGAGTTTTAGTCTGGTAGGTCTGAGTAAATCAGGATCGCATTGGCGGCCGAATAAACGCACCTACGACATTCAGCACACGACAGCTAAAAGAACAGTCAGCAATCACGACATTTCGAGGCGACGCCATGGTTCTGAGAACGATTAGCCTACCTGACCACGGATCCGTCGAAGATCAATCTTCTCTTGGTTGGAAAGCTGCGTATAGACTTCCGGTGCCATATTAATGGTCCAATACAACGCCAGGGATCAATGTGGAGTTCGACGTTGGTCGCACAAACGACTAAGCCGGATTACGTTATTTGACTTCGAAAGATATGATCTTTTGATCTTATCTTATCTCACTGACTTGTCTTTATATTTCTTCCACAACAATGGCGAGTGTCCTTGTTGGCACAACGATACCTTCTGCTGACTAGCAAACAGCTCATTTTCTCTGTATTCAAGACCCTGACCGACCAGCAAGTCACCGTCGAGCTCAAGAATGATCTCTCAATAACCGGCGTACTCAAATCTGTTGACCAGTGCGTTTCCTTCGTGTCAGGAGTTCAGACAGCGAAGAACAGCGACTTAGGTTTTTAAACATTCGTTTGGATAACATCCAGGTTTTGGATCCAGCTAGACATCCACACATGGTGCGTCGCTCCTCTGGCGCTATCCTCTCAATCTGACGCGCTGTTTGCAGATGGCAGTAAAAAACTGTTTTATTCGTGGCTCCGTCGTTCGTTATGTGCAGTTGCCGGGGGAAAACATTGATACTCAACTGCTTGAGGATGCGACGCGACGAGGTTCGATAAAATCTTACTAGCCAGGCTACTGATTCTCAGATTCTTGCAGAGGCTCAGGCGCAAGCCAAACGGTAGTGCCAGTTCTAGATGCAAGTACCTATGTTTTGTTTTGCCATGCTAGTATATGTTACAGGGGAGTGCTATACTATTTGCACTTTTATACAGCTCCTGGTGGACCTTCAAGATCCCAAGAACCGAGCTCACTCCGGATGGTGCCATACCTTACATGTTCCATCAGCGCTGGCCGTAATCATCTCTCCCTCGCCGCTTGGATGATGCTCAGTCCACGTAATGACCTTTCCGTGCACCTTTGGAGGTGGATTTGGTTGAAGCAGCTTTGCCTGGAGACACTTGAGCACATCACATCAGTCGCAATCTTGCAAAATCAGACGCACATCGACAAGATCCCAAGCCCATACCATTCCCTTCTCGTCTCCACAAATCACAGAGGCCTCGCCATGCCCAAAACATCCACGACACCGGTAGGACACGTTGGTGTGCCCAGTAAAGTCATTCAGCATTTTCCCCGAAGTCATATCCATAAGCCGCAGATGAGAATCTAATGCGGTTACAAGAAGCGTTTGGCTGTCTTGCGTAGGCACAACCGACGTGACAGGCTCTGCAAAGTATGAGAATGAGCATATATTGACAGACACGATGCTTACGGCCTATGAAATCTGAGCGTAGTTCTCCTTTACGCAAGTCGTAAGTTCGAACATGTCCATCGACAGATCCAGTAATGATAGTGGTCGAGTCGATGGAAATTGTTTGAACAGCATCTTTAGCTTCTTCCAAAACTTGAATGGCTTGACGGGATTGTGCCCGCAGGTCCCACAGGCGTACAGTAGAATCGAAGGATCCTGTGCAAGGAGAATGAATATTTATCATGGCATGTAAACGAGAACGAACCGCTGGCAACGACGCTCGCGTCCTCGTTGAATTCGACGACATGGATCTTGCCCATATGTCCGGCCAGCCTTCGAGTAGTCACTCCAGTAGCGACATCCCACACAAACACTGAGCGGTCCCCACCGGACGAGGCAAACTTTGCGTTGTCGTGGGCGCTGTTTCATACAGTTCAGAGACAAAACATAAAACCTGAATGAATTGGCACAGACACGGTAATGGATAGAACTTCGTAGCCGTGGGAGGTGAAAGCCTTTATTTCTGTCCCCAGATTGGCGTTCCAGAGTCGGACTGTACGGTCCTGGCCGCCAGTGAGGATGTATTTCGCGCTACCTTTTGCGTAGCGGGCGACGTTGACGGGCCCCTTGTGGCCATCGAGGCTAACGTGGAGCGTCCGTGCCAAAGCTTGAGGACCTTGGGATCCTCGAGAGGGAGCCATTGGGAGAAGAAAGAGTACAAGCCTACGTGACTTTGTCTCTTACCACCATGACCAAACATCGTCTCTCCCCTGCACCTCTGCCGCCATCCAAGCGTCTCCACAGCACAGATTCTGACGGTTCACATCCCTCTTCGAAGCCCAGGCTGACATTCGAAACTGCCCTATACGACGAACTCATTCTCTGCATCTTTTCCCATCTTTCCTGGGTCGATCTTTGTGCTACCCAGTCTACCAACAGAACTTGGTGCAGACTTGCCGCAGACAATGAGTTATGGAGGGTACTCTATCTCCGTGTCTATGGCCGTCCACGTTTGCGCGGTGCCAGGGGCTTTATCGGCAGGGCTGACGGTCGCGAAGTCAGGTCTCTGCCTGGTCGAGCCAAGATAGAGGACCTGAAGGACTGGAAATGGATGTTTCGTATAAGCTCCAACTGGCGAACAGGTATGCAAGGTCTCGCATATCGATGCAAAGTCTGGATTTACATCAACCTACCAAGGCCGGTGTTTAGTGGAGCAGTTTAGTGACAGTCCTGTCCTTTCCTCCTCGACTCACTTGGAGTCCATTCATTCTCATGATGAGCGGACGCACATACTATTGGCAGGGCCTCTGACTATCATTGCATCGTCACGAGAGTCTCTGGCTCCAGAAAATCACGTCCGAGCATCTTCAGGTGTCACTCATACTCTGTTCTGTAAATCCTCTCGCAGCAGCGCGCCCAGCAGAATTACGGCGCTCTGTTTGGATCAGTCATCTCCCGTGTCCGAAGGCCGGGTGCATCTCGCTGCTTTTCTCTCTACTGGAGAGTTTACAATATACCATATTCACCATGCACATCTCGCTGGTTCAGTGGCCAAGCTAACATATGTCCCTGCTACACGCACTACGCGGACTTTCCCAATCGTCCAATCTGTGTACCACCATCCACTACTCATTTCCCTATCGCAAGATTTTTCTCTTTCCATCTACGACCTTTCGGCGGATACCGTAACTCATACTCAAACGCTCACATCGTTCACTTCCTTTCCGCCTACATCTCTGGTTTTATCTACCCCTTCACCGTCAACATATAAACTGGTCATGGCTTATGCCATACCAGTATACCCGGCTCATTGGTCTGTTGGCGCCACAGAAGTCGTCATCTCGGGACATTCATATTCAACCTCTAATATCTCACGTTCATCGGCCCTGGCTCTTGATACCGAGCCCATGATAGTTGTATCTACGCGAACAACTCGATCGTTTGATTTACCCTCAGGGTGGATCGACGAGCGTAAACTTCGCTCCATCCGGGAGCAATGGAGTCGGAAGGTATCATCTATAGCAGATACACAGACTGACGGCAAATGGGTAGTGCTGGCTCCTGCTGGTGGCATCTCAGATAGTACCTCGCTATCACCTAACAACCACCCTTTCACTTCTGCCTCTCACATCGCATCTCCCATGCACTCACCTACAACGCTGCAATTATATCGCCTCTCACTCCCGCCGATGTCGTCAGTTGCGTCCAGTCCGCCAAAGTTGACGTTCGCGCGAAATTTGCATGGACAGATAGGCCCAGTGTCATCTTTAGCTCTGGCCGATGGGAGATGTGTCAGCCTTGGATTGAATGGTGGTGTGTGGATTTGGGATTTGGAAACAGGCACTAGTGCAAAAGTATGCGATCCAGAATCTTCACCACCCTGGTGTGGCAAGAGAACGTTGGTGTTTGACGAACGAAGGGTGGTTAGTTCTGGTCCTGACGGGATCGTTGTCCGAAGATTCGATGTGTAAAGGTCATTCTCCCCCTTCTCTTAAATGATAGTTCAAGTTTTGTTGCATACCTATCTCTTTTTTATATGTAAGTAATTGTTGTATTAGATCTACCACTTGTTTGAATAGAGATTCCGCGGCTCGGCCGCGGCCGAACATCGTTTTATGAAAATTTGTCCTGAACTGTAATATCGACACTCAAGCAGTTCGCTCGTAAGACGCATCAAGTGGCGCTGTGTGCAAATTGCTCGCAGATGTATCTAACTTTGACTGGATATTGAGATGTCCTCTTATCCAGATACCGCGACTCCAACTCGATTGGCGACCGTTGAAGAGAGGCTTGTGGGCCGGAAGTTGCGTCTGGCAGGCAAGTGAGTAGACCACACATGCAAAATAGTTTGCAGCTGAAGATATTCGAGGTTACTGTCGTATGATCCTGTCACAGGGCTTGGTATCCTCCTAGATCATGACGCCGCCGTCTTGGTGGATGTGTCGCTCTGTGTCGACCACTGGTCGGGTGCATGGGTTCGTGAGCGACTGGGGGTAATTATGGTAATAGGGTACTTGGAAAAGAGTGACGTACGTTCGCGGCAAAGTCAAGCAGTGGTCGTGCTGACAGAATTACAGGAGGAACTGCCAATACCGACGATTCCGTCGTTTGCTCCCGCACCAGCACTTGATCCCCACTTGTTTCTTCGCGCGATTCTTGCAACAAAGGCGGGGGATCTTGATTTGGATATATGGAATAAGTCAATCGAAGCCTTGGCCGAGAACTGAATATGTATGCTCGAGCACGCGATTCCGAAGCACGACTCTGCCCATGTATCGCAAAATAATGAAAAGGATTTGACTGGTTGTTTCTGTGCTTCAGTGGCCATTGATTATTCTGACAATAATAATGACATGCACTTTGAATTACCTCGAGATCGAGGCGGATCTGAGATGCCGTATCCCGTCTATCGGATACCAAGACCATTCTTCTTGAATATTATTGTCGGGCCCGTACACCAGAAGGCCACAGTGGACAAAGCACAAAGGCGAACATGCCAGTGCTCTGACAACGAGGAAACGAAACAAAGACCAGGGGTGCTTGTTCTGTCTTTCGTCTTTGATGTCTGCCCAAAAAGGAAATCCTCGTGGTCAATATACAGCCCACAAGTCCGGTAAGCCCAAAGGTATATAGCCCCGCCACCTGCCTCGACCAGGCTCACCTTTCTTCTTCCCTCCACCGCCAACCCGGCCACCCTCCATCCCGTCACGTCGTCCCATTGCCTTTGCAGCGTCACATTGCCTCTGTTTCTCCCGTCCGTCATGCTCGCAACCTCCAGCCGGGTACCCTCCACCGTCGATTTCAACTCAACTATCTCTTTCTCGGATTCATCAGCCAGTCGAATTCCTACATCCTTCGATCGCTCAGAGCCTTTACCTACCACGACCTGGGAACCTCACTCCTCCTCCAACGGTACGATGAAGCCGACGATGTCGTCGATGTCGCCTGTCACTTCTGCACCATCTGAATCGTCCAACACCACATTATACACACACCCCATATATGAGCCAACCGACATCCCAGGTCTGTGGAAGATTGGCCGACGCCATGTTCTGTCCGTAGAATTTCCTCTCGTTAAGCACTGTCTCAAATTGGCGGAGACGAGTTGGACGCTGCCGCAGGAGCTCCAAGATACCACCTTGCGCGCTCTTGTAGCCCTCGCAGTCTTTGGCAAACCTTCACATCCAGCTCATTGGCTACTCTGGGGCAACAAGCAGGTTGATGCCACCCTCGAATCGACGCACCGGGTCCTCGGTGAGTCGTGTGGCGTTTTATGCGATTCCTGCTTCAATTCTTTCTCTAGATGCAAAGCCTCCCCTTATCAAGTACTTTGGCGCCCGACCGGAGATGTTCACTTTGTACCTTTGGCATTCCAAGGGCTGGCATGAAGTGATCCAGTCTAAGCTGTGGTATCCCCAGCTCGCGCAGAAGCAGGCTCCTGCACCCTCAGGACCTCAGACTCGCAAACGCCACCGAGAACCTGTGGTTGAATCCACTTCAAATCTCGGAGATGCCGACGTCAATCCTGAAGGTGCTTCAGTGACCAAGCGGCCCAGGATGCAGACGCGACAGTCTGGCCAGCGTAAAGCGGCGTCATCACCTCAGACAGCAGCAACCCATTCCACTAGCACCTTGCCAGCTTCTACCTCCGAAAGACCTCCTGCCTCGCAGCGGCCGACCACTCGCCAGAGCCGCAGCGCCAAGCAAATACCAGTCATAGAATCAGCGTCAATATCATCTACCTCATCTTCAGCATTATCGCAGTCCCCATCTCCCGTCTCTCGCACTATTTCCTCATCGATCCCCCGTTCTCGAAACCGATCAAATTCCCAAATCTCATCTGAGACTCTTGTCGCATCCGATAGGTCTTTATCCGTTGCGTCCACAACAACAGCCACCGAGACGCCTGGGTCTCTGAATATCAAAGACATGGCGACCGAGGAACTTGTGAAGGTGGATTACCAGGAAGAGTGTGTATCTGCTCGGACTACACGGTCGAAAGGTCTTTCTGCAGCGCACCAGGCGCGTGCCAAGAAGCCCTCTCCGTATACAACTGAAAAAGCCGAGCAACTCAAGATGGGACGGGGGAATACGAAGGCATCAAGTGCTCGGAAAGTTAGAGGCGGTCGGAAATGATTTCATTGGACCTTCACTTCATGTTTCTCCGCGACATCCCCCTACACATTTTTATCATATCTAAGAGCACGGAAAGGAAAGGCATTTCTTGTTGTTTTAACATTACTATACGTCTAATTAGCCGGTTCGTGACGTCTCGCTGTCCAAGTCTCTCTGCTTTCTTCGTGTACTCCTGTCCTGTATATTGTATCTGTATAACCTTTGTTGTCCCACATGTTGTATTGGAATTCAGAACGTCTTTAATTCCGGCCTTACAGTGATGCGCTTGAACAGAGAAAGAAACGCGTCAACGCGTCGTCAAATGATTCAATTATGACAATCACGTGATCGTAACTTTTTGATTCCGTTCGTCGGTGCCTGTTGGCTTGGCAAGGAATGGCGCCCTCGTCAAATCTGTCACTGAGCATCTCAGTTTGCCAGGGATGCTCAAAATCAAACAAATTGCATCTTGCGCGGTCTTCAGATGGCAGACGGCCATCAATTGTACAAATTCACTCGGAACCTTGGAAGTCGTACTTGTCGGGCCCGATAGCCGTATAAGTTCCCGGAGTAACGATGTATTTTTCCCGGCATGCAGTATCATTTATCGAGAGAGAGTTCCGTATAACGGAACACATTTTTGAAGCTGGTGGGATTTCATGCGGAAAGCTTCAAATGACTTGACCTAACCGTTTTAATTCTGCGGTGAGCGTAAGTCAAGCTCTCCATCGACGGTATACTCTGGGTTGTAATTGCCTATGACAGCGCAGGAAAGAGTGGAGATTGAAACATTATTAAGTAACAAGTCATGTTGATAGGACCCAAAAAAGGGTCCAGACGGATATGATGCCTGAGATAGTCTAGCGTCTGCGTCCTCGACCGAGAACATCGGCTACGGTAAACGGGGAGGACCGCAAGACTAAAGAACGTAAGACTCGGGGGATGACAGAGCGGACGGGACGTCAGGCAGGCTCAGATATAAAGTTGTGGTTGCTGGCTTGGCGGCTAGTGCTTTCGGAAACACGTCGGGGGCAGAGAGGACAAGCACAAGGGAGAAATAGTCCTTTCCATATTGTTTCCGGGCCGTCGATCAAGGATCATGGGAAGACTGGACCGATGTCCTGCCCTGTACACCATTAGGGCAACGTTCGAGCCAGCCTCCGTCAGTCTGAGAAGGGCTGTCCGTGTAAAGGAACCATAAGAATGGGGTGGGTAGGATCCAGGAGGGCCAGAATTGCGGTGATCCGAATTGTCAGGTGATGGCTATATCGGTGAACCGTATCTCCATATTCGATGTTCATGTGGTGCACCAAATGGAACATTCATTTGAATGGAAAGGTCGACTCGGCATAATGGCTGAGAATGGTCGGAAAGAAAGCGTCCAGCTGGAAGACTCGAGTTATCCACTGTGCACTTGTGCTCGCTGGAAGGAAACGGGTGGATCCTACTGGAACCTTGATTCGCCCCATGGTGGAGCGGAGAAGGGATTCATCCATTGTGCCTCCGGCACCGGTTCCTGATCGAAAAAATGATAAGATTAGATTTCCCCTTTTTGTGAAACGGAACAGTAACGAACACAGGATGGTCGCACGACGGTCGTGGCATGTATAATGGTCGGTTGATGATGTTTCGAATTAAAAAAGCGGCTTTCAAGGCATTTTACAATACAACAATGAATGGCAACGACGGGCCAACGACGACGACGCTAGGATCGGCCACGATGCGGCAACCGGCGGCCATTGTCCTGGCAGGTGAGAGATGAGACAGAGGGGAAGGGAAGAAAGACCAGCGGGAAATTCGCTTCATTATAAGTCTGGATTGATTATTACTTTTAGAGGTTCATTTCCCCGTCACAGAACTCGCCGGCTGCTCTCAGACAAAAGTGACCCCAGTTTGACAATCCAAAAGTAGAACGTGACTAAGCTGTGACATCGTCACGCTAAACTTGGAACTGCTGGCTCACCGGCCTTCAAGCGATCCTTCACTCTGCTTTTTACCACCATGGCGCACTCTGCCTCCATGTCGCAGCGCCCCCACTCGCGAAAGCGGTATATAACCTGGCTTCATTCCTCTGAGAAAGATCTGACTGACATTGCAGTAGATGGTCGAAACAGCAGCTGCTACGGTACCTCGAGGTCGGTTAACTTTCCTCTGGAGAGGCTGCAGACTGATCTTCCCTTTTTCACTGCAGGGAATTGGAGACTTGGTTACGCCATTGGCGCCTACACTGCCACCGTCGCCACCAGCCTCCCGGGCGTCATCGCCCGCTCCAGGCTCTAAACGCAAGCCAGACCCGTCGCTCCCCCAAGAGCCATCGAAACGTCCCAGAACGAGCTCAGTGTCTAGCCGTTCCTATCCTCAGCCGCCTCGCACCGCGAACTCGACTCAGCCACCAGCGACCCACCGTCCATCGAACCCCTTGCCTCCAGTCGACCCCGCCGCCCGCTCGGAGCCGTGCGAAGATGGCGAAGTGCGTGAGGATCTCCCTTTGCCTCCGCCGCCACCGCCGTCCTCCACCGAAGCTGTTAATGTCGTTTCAAGTTTCATGCCGGTGCGCCGGCCCAAGCGCGGCAGGCCATACACAAGGCACTTTGACCAACTACACGACAAGTACCACAACGCCGGTCGCCAACTCAAGTATTCCGGTGACGCACGTTTTTGGTCTACATATCCTTCATCACATAGAGAATATCGACCACTCCCCAATCCTCCGCCGCTTAATTCCCCTTACCACAAATACGGCGGTCTCATCGCACGGCTTGAGCTTGTGGATGCCCTCATCTGCTTCACATATTCCTTATGGAACAAGGATTACAACAAACGCAGCTGCATTGTGGATTCTTGGACCACCATTACGGCTTTTTTGAGTTGGTGCAAGCAAAAGTGGCAAACCGAAGAAGCGTCAAATGATGGAGAAAAGGCTCTTCTCGGACTAATGTAAGCTCAAACGTTCTCCTGTTCAACCTCTCCGGTTCTTGACGCGGTTCATAGCTTCATGATTGAAGGCTTCATTAACGCACGTAAGGTGGCGTATTCGCCCCGGCAGCATGATCAGGAACTGGCCCAGGCCGTCGACGTTGCTAGGAAAGCAGTAGAGAGCGCCATTAATCAAGCAGAGAGTATACCCAAGGGCGCCAACCCGTCTCTACTCGGGGTCAACTCGCAGAAACAAGGTACCCCTCAAATGCTACCTTCGCCGGCGAGCATAGCACCCGCAAACAGCGCAAACTCTACGCCTACTAATCGGGACGATGGTACCCCCAATCCCAACGGCCGATCTTCTTCTATCGCCTCCTCAGTAGCGCCACCACCTGCACCAGTTGTGGTCGCGCCAGCGCCACATCCTCGAATTATACCCTCTCGTTATCATAACAGTCAGATACCGGCACATGTAGCAACCGCGGCGAACAGCGTGACGGTACCGATGGGAACACATTTGATTGGCTCGCTGAAAGACAACTTCTCAAACATTGGTACATCAGTGGCCTCTTTAAAGATGGCTGAGCAAACTCTCACGCTTCCCGTAATTGCTCGCCATTTCCCCAAAACATTTGCTCGGATGGCCTATTCTACTCTCTCCTTCAACGATGAGCATGAGCCCGACATCGAGGATGACGAAGGTGAACTTTTCTGGCCGGGACAGTGTCTTAGCGGAGAGGGACTTGGCTGGTTATGTCTAATGGGGCAAGCAATGTTGAGGGAGTTCGGCAGGCCGTATGGGTACAAAGGTTTGGCTGGTGTTGTGCCAAAGCCTAGGCCGGAGGATTCGATGGAGGGCGGGAACAAAGCCGGCAAAATGGGATCTCGTCCCGGTTCAACACCCCACGGCCACACTCCGTCCATGTCGCGGTAGCAGCTGTATACCTGCGCTATCATATCGCTACCCTGATCTGTCTTGTATCATGGCGTTTTTCACTGGAATTTCTCATCAAGACTCAAAACTGGAATTCGGATTACCTTGCATTTTCTCTGTCACATTTCGCGATGACTCACTCTCCAAAATTGCTGGATTGCATTACCCCGACCAATAGACATGCGTTATTCCCTCGGGCTTGGGAGACGACCGACATCGCGCCATCACTTAGCGCCCGTGTTTTGCGATTTTTCGCTCGTTTCACCATTTGCCGCTCCAGGCCGGACCTTTGCCACCCCGTCATGAAACGTGCGAAGTGCGGTCCTTGGACACCTCCATCCTACTTTCGATGTTATCGCGTTCTCCACAGACTGTATCACTAGACACAAGCATATCTTTTCTACGTCCTTACCATTGTATACCATCGACTATCACACCACTCTGCATCTCTCCCTGCTGGCATTTGCTCATTACCCACTACCCCTTCCATTCTACCGTCTTTGGAGGTTTCCCAGATACCGGTGTGGAGATGTTAAAACCCCTGCGACTTCATTTATCTCTTCACTACCTATACCAAGTTTCTCGTTGTAATATTCAAGTTATTATTCTTTCTCGGAGCGCTTTATTAACTGTTCGTCGTGTTTCTCGCAGCTGTTTCCCTGATCTACTCTCTGGCATTATTTTGTTTTGCACAATGTTTCATTAAATACTCTGTACAAGGCAATGCAAATTGGCCAATGGTCTTCGCTGGGGCGGTAGCTCCGCTGTTTCTAAACATCCTTCGGAGCGTTTCGTCATGAGAACGGGGCTCGATAGATGCCACCGTCTAGTTGTTGCCTAGGCTCATCTATTTAGGCGGTTCTCGTCTCCTCCCGTCCACGTTCATCATTTATGGACTTCCTGTCCGAAAATGTTCCGAAAATCCGCATGTCAAGGACCTCGCCCAACATTGTGGTACGTGCATGACGAAAAGAACCGCAAGGGCCGCAAATACCCGTCACTTATTAAATTCATTCAGATCAACACAAACGGTCAACTTAGAGCGGATCGAGCAGCCATAATGTCATAGGATTTAGACAGAAAGATGCAGTAGAAATAGCCAACATCATCCAGCCTCGGTTTTCTACCTCCTTCCCAGAAACACCCGTCCCTCTCCACGGCGGCGGGGAAAAAGTGAAGCCCGGACCAGCAACACTCTCACCGATTGGATTTGGCGACACGTTCGAGCTCGTCTTTTTTCTGATCATTTATTTTCGTTAGCGGAGTTCAGATAATCGCGTATAATGAGACTAGGTACCTTGATGGCATAAGAGTTTGAGGAACCCTTGGCCGCGTTAATAAGTTCATCAGCCAAGCACTCCGCAATAGACTTGACATTGCGGAAAGCAGATTCACGCGTCTACATTTCAGGTCAGGTTGGTGAGAACGATAATGTAAAAGTGTTATATAGCATACGCCGATAGTGAGAAGCGAGATCGCTTGGTTCACCCGTCGCAGAGGGGAAACATCAACGGCCTGACGACGGACGGTACCTTGCGAACCGATACGAGTTGAGTCCTCGCGAGGACCAGTGTTGACAATAGCGTCAACGAGAACCTTCGGAAGTAGTAAGAAATTTATATTCAAGTTGCAAATAGTTAGGCATACCTGGATGGGGTTCTGGTCTGTGAGAAGGTGGATGATCTCAAATGCATGAGCGACAATTCGGACGGCCATGACTTTTTTGCCGTTGTTGCGGCCATTCATCATCAAGCTAATACCACTGTTAAACACATCACTACAGCGTATAATTACTAGGAACACACCTGTCCACCAATCGCTCAACAATAGGCATTTGAGCCTTCTTGAATTGTTTTTTGGCATATCGGCCAGCAGTGTGAGGAAGGTAGACGGCGTGGCGGACTTGGATGTAATCCGTCAGAGAGATATCCTTCACTTCGACGCTACAGATTAACGAAATGTTGGCAAGCCGTTCCGGGTTCAATGAAGAGCATAATAACGCACTCTTGAGCATCCCACTTTCCGAAAAGTTTGACCTCTGAGCCAAGTTTGGATATTTCCTTGGGTAGGGTGGTGGCCGCCATGTTCGAAGAGAGAAGGTCTTGAGGAGGTCGGCGAGACTTTTGAGGTCGAATAACACCAAATTCGCGATCAGGCGTTCGAGACTTTGTTTGTACTTGGTTACAACATTAAAGTTTGCTAGCGTTTCGGAGCTTGCCGTGAACTGTACAGTTTCTGGATTTGGCTTGATGATCTGGGACAGTGTCTAATGCTATTTACGGTACAAATTACAAGTACGAATACAGGATCGGTGTCAATAAATGCTTCACGGAATGCTACAGTACTGACTAATGCTTGTCATGCTAAAGTTTGAATCGTGAAGTTTCTATAGAATGCAAAATGAAATGACAGACACACCGCACCCGTTATGCATCCAGACTGTACTCTGAGATGTATAACCTTCCTTCAGTTTCCCGTCTCAGCTGCCTCTCCCTGTCCACGATTTCTTCCATCCTTCGTCGAGTTTCTGTTTCCTTCATCATCTGTTCTACTGCATACGCTTCAGACCGCCTAGCCGAATCCCGTTCCCTTCGAAGAACATCAAGCTCTCGTTCCATACGCCGACGAGTTTCCCGTTCATAGATGATATCATCTTCCAGCTGCCGTTTACAGGAGCGGACTTCCGAAAGAAGACTGGCCTGAATTGACTGCCGGTCTCTGAGAGAGTCAATCTCTCGCTGCAAGATTTTCTGATGAGGACCTGGCGGTCTCGGAGGCAATTTCGCATATTGGCGAAGATCGGTGAGGGAATTATTCTGAGGTTTATTCTTTGTGTTCTTTGGTGGCTTCGATTGGGGCTGAGGTACCAGCTTGCGCGCAACGTGTACGGGCGCCTTTAAGGATTCCACCGTCGCGTTGTTGTTGTCTGAAAAGGTGCCATACACCTTCTGTAGCCACTTCTGAGCGTTCTGGAAATGCTGGGCAGCACTAACGGCATCATCCAGTTTCATCTTTTTAGCTAGTTCGGTTTCGCAGCTGGCAAGGAAGAGGAAGGCAGGCTTGAGATCTGCATCAGGAATCTGATTCCTGTTCATTTCTAAAGGAAGAACAGTGATTAGCAACGCGTTAACGTTAACAAACATCATGATGAATACCTTCTAACATAGCGGTCATCACTGCGATAGACGCTAAAGGGTTCCCGATGCGTCGGTAGTGGGCACCTACGAGTACCCAGTTTCCCTTGTCGCTGGCGGTAAGTTTCAGCAGCTCGATGATTTCCCTTGGATCAGGCTGCAGACATTGCAAGTTATAGGTAAAGACTTGGTCACAGAGCGACATCGTAATGCAAGTATTGGCTGGTACTGTGTTCGTAGATATTGATGACGAAAAGGCGACAAATACGGGATCCTTCTTGGACGACAGATGGAAAGAGAGAGGTGATATAGCATCTTGACAAGCAGACATTGTTGTTTCACGTATTGGTTCAAGGATCTTGGATTGTGACGCGCCAATCGTCGCGTAGAATGGTACGTTGGTATCGAAGAGAAGAGAGCTATCAGGACTGGGTATATTCGTAGAAGATGCCAAGGGAGCGACCATAGCCTCGCTACGGTGTCTCTGCCTTCTTGCAAGAGCTGTTGAACGCGCTAGGGCGTCCAGCGAAGGAATATTCTGGAGATCGCTTGATGGTGCCGAGTGGATGAAAGACATCCCCGGTACTGAGTGCAGCACCTGTAAGCAAAGTAAGCGATGAGGCAGCCGTGCAAGCAGCAGACATACCCTAGTCGTCCCTTGGTAAGTACGTCGATGGCTGAAGGGAATCACTGCCGCCGGCAAAATCTTCTTGGTTCTTGCCGCCATCATGATCATGATGCTCAATTGAGTCTTGACCCACTTGCAATAGGACCCAATGACCACTCAATTGCTGCTGCGCCCTCGGTTTTTCTGGGTCACCACTGGATTAATCATTACTTAGCCCGTCCCCAAGCTACTTGGCTGCCTTTCAAGGCATTCTGCTCCGGTTTTTGCTCCACAGCTTCTTCACTCACACGCCTATAGCCACATGAAAGATGCGGTACCTGCATGTAAGGATCAGGCATTGATGAATGGAAGCACAGTCGACCTTGGACAGCTGCCTCCATGTTCTCTTTTTTATCCCTGATTTCTGCCTCTGCTGCGCTGGGAGTAACCCTTGTATCAGCACAGTAAGTCGACATTGACATCCATTAGAATGTCGGTCTCAATAGCTTTTGCGCGCATCATCAGACTCGGACTATCTACCGGCTGCGTTGCCGCATTGTCTGCAGTGTCTGCAGATCCGGAAGCTTCAATCTGCCTCAGCCTGTCGACGCTGATTCCTCTGTTCGGGAACGGAAACACCTCAATTGTAGATCCCGTCAATACATGGGTATCCAATGTTTGCTCGGTCGGACCTTGCAGCAACGATACCGTTGCTGCAGTAGTGGGGAATCTCACTTCCGGGTGTGGCACATAATTAGCTACCATCGGCCTCAACACAAGTGAGACTGACCAAAATATTGTGGCGGCTCAAGAAGCGTATCCCACCGTCCGCAGGATATTATGTTTACAAGAGCAAGTCACTTATGCTCTGGTATGCGTTTTGTTGCTGACTGTGTTAGGATAGTTCCGATACGTATTGCGTTACTGAAACGCTCAGAGGCATAGAGAGCTCTGTCGGCACCCTCAGCGTCAATCGCATCGTATCTTTTCTCGGGGGACAAGCCAGCTTCAGTAGCCTTCCAAGCAACGTCACTTGCTCGAATTGTACCAAGGCGGCTTACAATATCTTGCAAGAGGCATACCCTGCACTGGTTAGCAACGGAACTGAATCCATCCAAAGTCAATGTGGAGAGGCTTTCACTGGTAAGCACATCTTTTTGCCTCGATCCTCACGAACAGCTTTCATTTTTGTCCAGATGGCTCTTCTCCTTCCGGGATCACTGAAACTGCT
The DNA here is from genome assembly GCA_902506015.1 of Armillaria ostoyae. Classification (NCBI taxonomy): domain Eukaryota; kingdom Fungi; phylum Basidiomycota; class Agaricomycetes; order Agaricales; family Physalacriaceae; genus Armillaria; species Armillaria ostoyae. Next base: position 2,517,430 of record LR732082.1, read on the forward strand.
CAAGGTGCCTCCAATCAAAACAGTGGAGCTCCGACAAATGCTATGCAAATTGGTTTCACAATAAGCACAAGCTTTGTTATTCTTATGGCGGTAACGCTCGCGTAAATGCGGGAACGGAGATGAGATTTTAATCAAAACCGTGACCCGCTTTGTACTGAAGTCTCTTTATAAATTTCTTTTGACTCTGATAGAATCAACAATGCGACGCGACAGTCATATAGGGCTGGTTCGGAAACGCGTTGCACGTCGCCCTGAATGGGAGTATTGTTTGGAGCGAATATCACGAATGGGCGCCTTCCCTCTGTAATAGTGGCACTGGCACTCAAGCCTGGTAATGTCATTGGCTGATCATAGTCGCTAGCAGGCAACCAGCATCGCCTTTGATTTGTCCGTGGGTTTATTTGTTGTTAGGCCAATGCACGATCATCAACCCGAATCATTGGAAGTGCTCAGCAGGCATGCGGTATCGATATATAAGATTGCCCGAGACGCCCTTGGATGGCCAGTCTTTCTTTTTCCTTCCGTCTCTTGCGATTCGCTCCTTGGCTTTTCCATTTATTCTTCTTCAGCGATCTCGCCCTCTATTTCTTCACCGCCTTCATCGTTTTTAACAGTATGCTTGGTCGTACGAATTTTATTCTCCTTGCCGTTGTAGGTGCTGGGATGGTTTCTGCTCAGTCGTGAGTACTCTTTTGGATGCCGAAGGGAAACAATAACCAAAATATATCTGTACTGTAGGATCTCACTATCATCGAACTGCACGGATTCATTGAAATCCTTGCTGACATCCCCCGATTCAGCATGTATGAACCCGTCGGCGCTCCTCTCTTTTGTCGTTGGCACAGACCAGTCGATACCCAATACCATAAACAACTGGCTCTCGGGCCTCTGCTCTCAAGGGTCATGTTCTGACGAATCGATCGAGGCAATGGTGACGAACGTGACCGCGGGATGTACCCAAGAGCTCGCTAGTGTCGGAGCCCCGTTGAATGTTCGAGACATCGTGCTTAATGCTGTGAAGCAGACGTATCCGACCGCGAGAAACATCGCCTGTTTATTTGAGTATGTTCCCTTTAAAACGACTGCATCACGTTGGAATAATCTGACAGGCTTTGTCTAGTACTTCTTCCAACGAATATTGTGCGGCGAAAACATTGTCGGATCTCGAAAGCGTGATTGGACAGTTCACGCTGGACGACTTGAGTTTCTTCAATATCACTGATGACGCGCAGAAGCTCATACAGTCGGGCGTGGAGAACCTAGCATGTACGAGTTGCATTAAGGAGGGATTCACACTGGCTAGAGAAGCTTTCCCTGACGTTGTCTCGCAAATTGACAGCGAGGCTACACAGCTGTGTGGAGACTCGTTTATCGGTTAGTACACAGAAATTACCCGTACAGATCAAAAGCTCACTTTAGACATGTTTATTATAGATGGAAGTGTTCCGGAAAATGTGTCGCAGACTGCTGTTAGTGGCGTGTTCACAACTTCTGAGCAGGCAAACTCGGGAATCTCCCAGGGATTAGGCGGCGCGTTGATGTTGGCGGGAGTTGCCACTGTCTTTATATTGCTAGGCTAGCTGCAGCGTTGTTTTTAAACCGCATTAATTTATTCAACCTGGACGATTTATTTTAAGCTTGAAGCAGTGGCCGTGAGTAATCCATAAGTCGAAGTATGGTGTTGAGAACTCAGGCTCAGGAAGTTGTTTACCGGCATTCTCCCTAATTTTTGAAATTGGACACGTGCCGTAAGGAAGGTTCATCGGAATCACCACACCTCGCCACCACCTCGATTTCTCGCTCGCACATACACGTTGATGACCTCGACCTCAAATATATCTCGGTTTCGCTCTGGCGAAATACCCAAACCAGAAGATGGCTTAGCGGAATGGGCGAGCAAAATCAAGGCCATGCAGCAGCAAGTTGATGCAGATGAAGAGGCGGAACAGAGGAAGCTCGAGCAGGAAATCGCTGCTTCACGGCTAGCAAGGCAACGTAGAAGTAGGGGTGCTGGATATGGCAGCCGCCACAATAGCACGGATTTGGGTACCTCCTTCCTCGTTAGATGACGATAACGAACTCAAATCTTCCTTCTAGCCAAGAACCAGGACTATATCGCATCTCTGAAAGACAACACTCCGTCTGACGTTGACGATACAAAATCAATATCCGAGCGCCAGCAGAGCCAGGTCGCCACTCTACGCAAACTCATGGGCAGTGGAACACCCCCAATCCGTGACGAACCTGTTCCCTCTCCCTCTTCATCCAAACAAGCATTTCCTTCTTCTGCTCACAGAGCCGAGCCAATTTCTTTGGCCGCTTTTATGGGCGGACGGGCTACTGGTCCTAGGCTCAATAAACATGCGCCCCAGCAGGATGCACACGATCCGACACAGTTTGAACAACGGACCAAGATTGATGCACCTCATCCAGTATTCGGAAGTGGCGGAGTTGCCATGCCTGGCATGGTACATGGTGGGAAGAGTTCTCAGCGGGCTGTCACTCCCAGCGACGCACGGACACGGAGGCCCAGCACCCCGTCTGCGGCATCGCATGTCAATGAAAGGGAACGTTCTGTGTCCCCTCAAAAGACGGGGAGCCGAGACCGTACGATAAGCACGCCGTCTCATCCTGCTAATACTGTGAAGCATCAAGTAGAGCGCGCACAGGAAAGGGAGCGTTCTGTGTCACCGCAGAAATCCGCAATGCGAGTTCGTACAGTCAGCACCCCGTCTCAACCTCCCGCTAGTGTGAAGTTCAAGGTGGAACAGACTCACGAAAGAGAACGTCCCGTGTCGCCTCAGAAGACCGGGAGTCGGGATCGCACGATAAGTGCATCGTCTCGTTCCAATAACGTGAAGATCCAGGTGGAGCAGATGCAGGAACGGGAACGGTCTGTGTCTCCTCAGAAAACTGGTAGGGACCGTACGATGAGTACACCCTCTGGTCACTCGCACGTTGCGAGAGCTCGTGCCTCTTTGAGCTCTATATCTTCCGCTCCGTCCTCTAGCGCACCGATACCAGAGAAATCATTAAGCACTCCCTCACAGATGCCATCTTCTCCTCCACCCCGCCCTTATTCAACAGGCCGGCTCTCCACGCCCTCTTCTCCTTCCACGAGGGCCTCCTCAGTTACCACGCCGTCATTGGCCCGGCCGATCCAACCGGTGCCTCGTTTGTCGCTGGGGCCGCATATACCTGCATCTTTGAGCCCGTCCCCTGCATTCTTAAAGGCGCCTCCTCCGAAAGATCCTACCCCAAGCATAAGTAGGCTGCAAGGGCGAGGTTTCGTGCAGAACATGGTGAAGGCTAGCAAACACCTCGAAGGTTCCAGCTCTCCCCCACCTCTCGAGGCTCATCGCACAGGAAATGGGCGGAAAGCATCAGTTCTTGACCGTTGGCAGCCTGACACCATAAGAGAAACGTCACCTTCCACGTCACCCCAAGCTCCTCCCATGCGGAAAGCACGTACGGTGGGTCCTACAGAGACACCAACGAGAGGGTTCGAATCCAGGGAACTCAGGCCTGTGCCTTCTCTTCCCTCTCTGCGCACCCCTGCGGCTTCTCCTCCTGCACGAGTTGACCCTCCTCGAAAAGGTACACCGGGTCTAGGCACACCGGGAGTAGGATCTGCCACCACCATGATGATATTCCAGCCTTCCTCAACGGAGGACAAGTCCGTTTCTTTTACCGCCGTCGATGAGCTTGGAGTGCATCGTACCGGAAGCAAGGAGGTACCAGTGTTGTCCAGCAAGCCTCTGGTTCATGTGCGTTCATTTTGGTGATGATTGCGTCGGGTGTTGCTTACGGTGTTTACTTTTCTATCTGTTTACTTGTTTTATGTTCTCGTGGATCTTCAATATTCACTCTATAATTCACGCATTGCACATTCTATTCTTTTTGGTTTACAGCCAACGAAAGAAAGAGCGAAGAAGCCACGCAAAGCCAAATCGTCAGAACCTAGGGTATTAGTCGAAGAGCCTTCGAGTCTTACAGAAGTAGCACCTAGTGCAAATTCTGCAGTAACCAGCGCGTCTCCACGGCCCATTGATACGTCAGGATTAGATGTACCTGGTTCATCACCTGAGACCAAAGGGCGTCCCGTTTCTCCAACGGCACGTTCTCCAGCAGGACACCCTTCTAATGGCTCACGAGTCGCAGATCGCTGGACCAGCGACACCGTCATTGGCGTCAAGGCGGCGTCTCGCACCCCTTCAGCACCGGAACCAGTCAAAAGGATGGTGGGTCGTAAAGCTTTACCTGGCTTAGCGCCTACAGAAGTTATCATTGACGCTAAACCAACCTTTCCATCACTCCGTTCCCCCAATGAAGATTTGACGTCTTTAAAACCTGCATCAACTACTGTCTCGATTCCGTCACCCAGCAGCCCCAATTCGCCTGGACCTTCTCGACATTCACGCATTCCTATTTCTGGCAATAGAGCTACGGTTATGGATGTCGCTCAAGCCTTCAACGAAAGTACTTCCGTCGCTGGATCCGAAATACCGGCACCTCCTCCTCCTACCGAGATAACTGAACGATCTTCGTCGATTGGACACCCGAGGTTGAGCCCTCAACCCATTTCCCCAGCAGAGAAGCGTAGATCAAGTTATGAAAGATACTCAGCTATTGCAATGCCTCCCTTGAAAGAGGAGGCGACGCCAACTTCTTCGCCTGTGGGAACTCTTTCACGAGGTATTGTTGAAGTTATAGGGTCGGTTGACGCCCGTGTCAGCAATGAAGACACGTCGCATTTAAACGATATCCCAAACGATATTGTGCAGCTTGGTACGTGAATATTCATCCTCCCAATGAATCCTTTCGAATTTCGGCACAGACTATACTGACGAACCGCTCCCCCATGTCGACATCGGTCGCTTGGTCTCGAAATCATCGACAATCCGCCAGGATCGAAGCATTAGCACGATATCCGTCGACGTTTTGATCATATCAGGTAGTTCTGCGACTGTCGTAACCCAGGATCCTCTTGTATTTTACGATACTGAGGTCCTTGCCATTGTCCATCGTTCTAAATCTAAGTCAAGTGGGCTTGCATCAACGACAGTTTGGGCTTGGCAGGGGAGAGCAAGTCAGTTTAAAGAAAAAGAAGAACAGAAACTGAAGGAACTTGCGTCTCGTTATGGATCTAACTACGTAGGTTCTTCATTTCATAATGTTACTACCTCGTTGATGTTCCTCATCTATGCAGATCATTATTCCTCAATATGCAGAACCTGCAGAGCTTCTGCAAGTACTAGAAAATCAAGTAGCTATCAGACAAGTATGCTATTTCCAAGTATTCGGATCTCAATGTCTGATTGTTGTCCAGGGCGGTAGGACTCATTGGACCGCAGAAAACACCACTATGCATGTTGTGCGTCAGATCGGCGATGGGATTATTATTGATGAACTTGATCTGGTACGTCCTCTTCGCCCCACAACTAGTTATATCTCTAATTAATTCAATCATCAAGAGTATCAGAAATCTGTGTTCTGGATTTAGCTACTGCGTATCTGTTCTTGGAACTATCTATGTTTGGCATGGTTGCGGTTCACTTGCGAAAGAACGCCAGGCGGCAATGCGCTACGCAAAAACCCTGGGATCGAATGTCGTAGAGCTTTCCAACGGTGAAGGTGATGACGATGATATGTTTTGGATGATACTTGGAGAGGATGACTACGCTCAAGCTGATTACTGGAAGTGGAGAAGCTCTGCTTCTCATATCGATCCTAGGATCTGGCATGTCAATGCTACCCATCGTGAAGATGCAGTAAATTTTTTGCATCATTTATCTGACGGCCTTAACTGATATTTACATAGGTTTCGAGAATTTCTTCCTTTACACAGCAGTCCCCAACAACTTCGGTGTTTGTAGTTGATTGCGTCTGGGAACTCTTTGTGCTGGTTGGACAAGATGCACGCACACAAAGACAAAACATCAGGCTGGCAATTTCTGTCGCCCAAGTGTGTGGTCATTTTATGCAAATTCTTGGTTACTAACCAGGTCCCTATATGCAGTCGTTAGCGAAACTGGTTGCTGATGATCGCCCTTACCAACCGACAGTCCACGTCTTGATCCTCCCTTCTCAAATCCCCTTGGATCTTCGCTTACATTTCCGAGATCTAGATGAAGCAAGATTCGTTAGTATTTCTATGACTTGCTGCTAATGTTCGCTAACTCCAATTGACAGAATGAAAACAATGTCCCAGACCATATGAACCTTTTGTCTGTGGATGAAGCCTTGGAACATGTGCGTATGAGTACACGGTCCTTGTTATCTTTGTCTGATTGTACATGAAGCTTCAAACGAAGTCATGGCAAAAAGTCGCCCTCAGCAATACGACAATGTTACCTCTTGGTATCGATTCATCACTATTATCATAATGGCACACATGGAGATTATTTATACTATGCTATGGAACTAGGAAATTGTTTATATGTATAGTAATACGCCGTCCACCTATCTTGGTATCTTTTGAGTATATAGCTGGGTTCTCAAAAGGAATATCCAAGGACTCATTAAGCCCTACGACACTGAGCCTTTGATTAATATTGAATACTCAACAGATGCCCTTTTGCGTAAGTAATCAAGGTCCCAGAAACATCATCGAAGGCTAGTGCTGACGACGTTAAGCGAATACCGTCAGGGAGTTGTAGGCTTCTCAGATCATCAATGGGACCGTCTCCCATTGCCAGGGAATAGAGAATATATACCCGATGCTTCTCCGCGTACAAATTCATGAACATGGCGGATTGTCCTGAGGGAGCTTTCGAGATGATGAGTCGATACGTGAAGGTTCCCTCGGCCAGTATGGATATACTGGGTTTGTCAGAGACTAATGACCAGCTTTCCTCGTCGATGAGATAGGTATAGAGCTTAAGCTTGATTTCATCGTCTGCTTCCTCATATTCGTTCTCGTTTCGTTCGACGGCTCGAGAGAACACTTCGAATGCAGTGACGTTAGAATCAATGAGTCGGATCATCTGATGATCTTTCCACAGAATGTCCACGAGGTTGAGGGAAGCAATTGTTGTGGTTTTCAAGGTCCGAAAAGCCCACTCCCCTTGAACAGCCGGCATTTCGAGAGAAGACGTATCATAAACTTCCAAAAAGAGGGAGGCATTCCATGACAAATCCTGGACGAAGACTCGACGGGATGTCAGAAGCAGCACACACTGACGACGTGGATGAAGGAAGATATCGTCGATGTCGAAATTCTAATAATCAAAGGTTGGCGTCTATAACTTGTTGTGAGAGATCAGGGAATAGACAAACCACGTCGGTCGAAGAGGCACTAGGTGTACCGTTTGCTCGCTCTGGGCGAGGTGATACGCAGATGCCTGACTTGAGATTGACATCGATAAAGAAGAGCTCACTGCCCCCGTGAAGGCAGGCCACGGAGTCCCGTAAAACGACGGATCTGGCAAAGCTGCCTGGAGGCAAACGAATATCTCCGGTTTGCACAATTTGGGGAGAAGAATCATCTTGACTCAAGGCAGTCGAACAGTCGATAGAGAATATCCTCAAACGTCTGCGAAGTACATTAGCTTAGCTCAATGTCATAAGACCAACACATCGACATACCTGTGCACTTCGTCAGCCACGGTTGGACCACGTTCAGCGACTGTCAGGAGGATGCTTATCGTGATATGTGCACCATTATCAGTACTGACCCAGTCAAGGGAGTCCAAGCGCCCCGGATAATCCAACAGATGGCCATGAGCAGTCTTCAGGTCGTAGATACCGACATTAGTCGCGATATCTCTCATTTCGCTGAGCCGTCCAAGGAGGACGTACCGACCTCCGGGAAGGATGTAGCAAACTGTCGGTGATAAGGTCCCTGGGCCTTGGGGTATCCAAGGCTCCCAGGAAGGTAGATGGTAGAGATGTCGAGCCTCTGAACATTTCAGAGGAGGAACGGAGGTGAAAGATTTCCATTTGACAGACAGAGATATGGCTCGTGACGCATAGAAAGGACAAAATGACAAGTCAACGGTATCCAAAGTGTTTCCCGGGGGAAGGGGAATGATGTGACTGTCGCGAGCATTTTTCCATATCTGTCTGTTGTACAGTGATATATGTCTGAGATATGAGCATGTCTAGAGGAGAAGTAAAGGATCAGATCGAGGCGTATGACAAAAACTGCGCTTACTTACCCGCGTGAAATGGAGAATATCTGCAACAGAGGCATGCAACAGAATCTTCAATACCAACTCTGGTGGAAGATCAATAATACTCATATCTTCAATAACGCTGCGAATGAGCTAATGATGAACTAGTGAAGGGTAAGTAGAAAATGCAGTATGATCAGTCAGCTGCCGATACAGACAGCATGACGTCTATCAGCCGGCATCTCCCTCGGTCGAAAAGAATTCTATTAATTGTACAAGGTACAGCCCGCCATAGGATAGTAAATATAAGATAGAAAAATTAGTCGTGAATGAGCCTATAATGGAGGCGTCGCGCGGCTATGATCAACCGTACCACTTGTCTCCAAGTCGTGTCCGAGCGGCAGCTCTCTGAGGAATCGTGGGCTCCTTTATATCAAAGACTTCTATTGCTCGCTGTGTGGTCTCACCAATCAGATAGACGGTAATTTGTGGCAGTAACTACAAGCTCACCTTCCATGTGGCCTCGTCAAATTCCAATACAATTTGGTGTTTTCGCAAGCCATTCTCATAGTCCTCATCCGAAGGTTGCGCGCACAAGTCTGTGATCAAGAGATGAATGCGAATCATACGCTGAATAATGAACCTTACAAATCATGGGTTCACCATCAGCCTCCGTGTCCAGCGCGACTTTTCCATCTCGAATCAAAAACGACAGATGAAATATATTTTCCACTGATTGGGCGAAGTCATGGGGGTTGATGACGAATCGAAATAAGTTAATGGGGCTGACTTCACCCAGCAGGGTTTCCAACTGCATATATGTCAATTCAGAAACAAAGAAATGATACACTCAACTCACAAGTGCCACATTTTTGGTTGTCTCATTCTCGGATCGCGCGATATCTTCTTCTTTCAGTTCCTGGGGCTTGCGTTGCTCGTCTTTATTCTTCTCCAATCTGGCGCGCTTGACAGCTGCGCGCTTTTTGACTTCGATAGAAAGTGGCCCAAGCCTTGAAATCTAACATTATCATCTGTCCTTGAAGGTAGGGAGAAACACTGACATAAAACTAAGGGCAGGAACCCTGTGACTCTTTGCAAGCGCTTTCCGACCAATCCTACCCCAGTCGAGAACACTGTCGGGATCATCCTCCGCTACGTCTATCTCAGAATCATCGTCTGGAATCTGATCTCCAAACTTGCGCCCACCCATGAAGGTGATGAGCTTTGAAACAAATTCGTCGACGTCGAAGGCGCCTGCTCCGGACTTCATGGCTCGTGCTTTTTGGGCTCCCAGATTTGAGGCCATCAGTAAAAAGGCGGAATCAAGAGTAGCTTCCTGAGGACCCTTCACTACGAAAGGGTTCTCTCGTGAGAAAATGGTCAATTATAACTTGGTAACCGTGTACCTTTGTCGAACAGCTTGTCTGCCTTGCCGACGTCCTTTTCAATCTGTTCTATACTCAAGCTGGCAAGGTTAGACTGGTACTCTAAAAAAAACGCGTATTTCAGTATAGATAGTGCAACTAAGGATTCTCAAAAGGCCGCACCTTCCATATTTTTGGTAAGAGATCTGTAGTCCTTGCGAACGGCGCGTTTTTCGTCTGCATCTTGATCAGGATCATAAACCAACGATTCTATCAGGCTGTCAAGACGAATCCAGAAGTCGGAGATTACATGGCACTGTACCTCTGGACGAGTAGCCCATATTGGCGTCTGGCATCGTCTGGCGCGTAGTGGTGGAGAACAATTAGGGAGTGTGTGTTTGGTCGTGTCTTCCAGGCACGTTGACGCGACGCACGTGATGAGGTCTCGTAACTCCATATTAAATTTCAATTTGGAATATTTCACCCTCTTTTCCTGAAAATTTGCGCCCAGCATGAGCGTGCCTCACCATTTTGGCGTGAGCGTGTTGCTCTGTATAAATTTGAGTATCATCTTTAATTTCTATCTAGTATAGCAAATCGACCCGTGCTAAATGTCACGGCCCTTTGCCGTGCAAGGTTTCTGGTATTCTCTTGCTCTTTATCAGGACGTGTCATTGATACCAGGTTTCGCAGGGCACTGCTATTACAACTGGCACACTACGGTATGGACAGACGATGACTCATGAGCACGGTGATACAGTAGAATGGCGTCACTGGTCCGCACTTTTCATCTGTAGCGTATTCTCCCTGACAATATGTTTCATAGGGGCTGCGTCACTCCATCCATTCTTGCCCAACTGGCCTCAGCGAATCTGGAAAACATTCATGGATTCAGAGATTTAAGGTGGGCCAAATTCTTTTCTCTGGGATTCAGCTCAATCGACCCTTCCTTCAGGTCGGACGATCAGCGCAGGATTCGCAAGGCCGTATCGGCAAGACGCGTCGATCCTGCGGACATCCCGCCATCTGCACAAACGGTTAAGTCTACTTCTATCATCGCATCCGCGACCAGCATTCCCAGTCAGAAGAAGAGGAAGGCTCTGCAAGAGGCGGCGTCTGGATCCCAGCGACCTGCACCATCGTCTCAGCGACCTGCCTCGTCGGCCCAGCTACCTGCTACGTCAGCACGTCCTCCATCATCCACGCCTGAAGATGAAATTCTCGTCGCGGATGAAATGCCAGAAGAAGAACCAGCGGATGAACTGTACTCCACGATGCGAACAAACGTCGTCGGATTACAGTACTACAAAGGTCTGCTATGCTTAATTCCACTCTGTTTTTACTGACATCATCAAGGTCTTGTTGGCCCCGGCGAGGAAGTCATCATTCAGAGGGACGTGAACAATATCTATGACGCGTATGTATCAGCTCTCCCAGACATGATGGATATCAGTCTTACGCGTTTCCCTCTCACAGAAACGCGGTCAGAGTATTAAACATAGGGAGGGTCCAGGTGGGACATATTCCTAGAGCCTTAGCTGCGAAGCTGGCGCCTCTTATGGACCGCCGCCTAATCACTTGCGAAGGGGTGATTCACGATGGAAATTGTGAGATTCTAACATCTGGATGATACCCTGGCTAATCCCGTAACAGTAAGTGGGTTTAGAGGGTATACCCTAAATATGTTGGTGTGCAAAGGAAGCGTAGTGATTAGGAGTACTAATTTTATATCTAGGAGCCTCAAAATCTACGGGGCGTCTAACAAGCATGATACACTTGAACCACTTCTCATATGGTCAACGCCCGGCCAGCGTGGGTTTGGTTCCCGGAGGGGGCAGGTACCGTCCAGTCAAGGCTCGGCCCTTCCAATGGCGGGATCATCTCGTGCTCCGGGCGCCAAACCCGCCCAGACAGAAGCTGCCAGGAAGCAACAGGAAGCGCTGCAAAAGGCTGCGGAACTGCGTCAGATTATCAACAGTCTTGAGAAGGTTGATGATGAAGGACGTCGAAGCTCTCTTCTGGATTCCGTCTGCTCCACCGAAGATATATTGAACTTACCGTTACATCCTTCTCCTCCTGGAATCGAGCAAGGGAACCTAGTAGTCGATTTAATGAAACATCAGGTCAGTGTCTTCGACACAATACAAGAAAGTGTTTAATCGTATCTTTTGCAGTGCCAGGGATTGCAATGGTGTATCGAACGAGAGTACCCGGTTCTTCCCAAGAAAGAAACCGATAAGCCTGTCCAGTTTTGGCAATTAAGGAAGGACGGGAACAAGGTGTGCACAACTATAAATGGTCGTGAAGTATCCTCTAGCTTTTAACTGTTAATGAGCAGACTTATTATTATAATGGTATCCCTCTGCTGTGCGCTCTGATGCGTTGGCTAACAGTCCGTTCGAAGTGGCCACGAAAACGCCTCAAACAAGCCCCCCAGTTCTCGGAAGAGGCGCCCTCTTTGCAGATGCAATGGTATAGTCTATTATCACATCTATCACATCCTCGCACTGAACTGTCTTGACAGGGTTTGGTAAGCAACTGAGTAACTCAACATCACAGTCTCCTCATATGATCTCCGGACCTCAGGGAAAGACGCTGACTATGATTGCTCTGGTTCTGGCCACGGGACACGACCGTCCAGCTCAATTTTCAAACAGTACTCTAATTGGTGAGCCGTAATGCATCTCCGGTGAAAAGTATCTCTGACTCAGGCAGTGGTTCCGCTCTCTGTACTTTCCAACTGGGAAAAGCAGATTCAAGATCACTGTGCTCCTGGTGCTTTAACAGTATGCGTCTATTACGGCCCAAAAAATCGGTCTATGAGCCCACAAGAACTGGCAGGGTATGACGTCGTTCTTACCACATACCAGACTGTCGCTTCGGAGCACAGTGGTACTGCCCCCAGCGATGGTCCCAGCAAGAAGAAGAGAAAGATAGGGAAATCTCTTTTTTGAAGTACAGTGGAAGGTGCTTTACGTCCTGCTACGCAATTCTATCGCCGCTTAACATTGTCATAGAGAATTATTCTCGATGAAGGCCATAGCATTCGTAATCCCAAAACCAAGATAGCAAAGGCTGTTTGTGGTCTCAGCGGAGACCGCAGATGGGTGTTAACAGGCACTCCCATAGTTCGCTCTCCTGTCAGCTGTTCTCGGGTATCGATTAACTCATATGTTTGCAGATCAATTCACCCAGGGTACGCCAGAAGAAGGTCCTTGGCTAACTCATCATTAATCTTTCGTGTATCAGGATCTCGGCTCAATTCTGACTTTCCTTCGTATTTGTGGGCCTTTGGATCAAGAAGACTTCTTCAAACGGCTGCTGCTTCGTCCTTTGAAGGACGGTCTTTCATCCGGAGTCGAGCTTCTACGGGTGAGTACGCGAAACTATACGCTTATGACATTAGTATTCATCCCAGCGTACGCGTAGGCTTTGATGTCTCACGTATGCATCAGACGTACGAAAGAGGTACAACCCACAACTCCTTAACATAGCCCAATAACTGACGATCCCCACAGATGCAAGACAGTACCGGAAAACCTCTAATACCTCTTCCCTCGGTGAGAATCGGCTCAGATACGTCTACTTGATACTGAATTACTCGCTGTTCCAGGTTGAGATGACGCTGGTACCTGTCACCCTTCACGATGACGCTAGAGTAAGGACATCCTCACCGAAGCATCATATAGTTGACTGATCCACAGGCATTGTACGACGAGATTGAGAACCTTTCGCAACAGCGTTTGGAAGGATTTATTGCTAGAGGAGAGGCCAACAAAGTTTGCGTACTCTATGATGTGAATGCAGTGTGCTGACATGTTTGACAGATGCAGACGAATGTTCTAAGTATGCTCACCCGTATGCGGCAGATCGCTGTGCACCCAGGTCTCGTTCCTCGTAATTATCTAGATCAATTGAGGTCTGCCGTCGACAGCGACGATTCAGGGTCTGATACCGTCCCCCAAGTAAAACTGACGCCAAAGGATAAGGCGAGATTGCAGACATCGGTCCTACAGGCGATCGAGGATTCCCAAGAATGCCCTATCTGTTTCAATGTCCCTGATAGCATCAACACCCGAATAACAAGCTGTGCACATGTGTTCTGCCTCCAGTGGTATGCATTTCCTTTTTGTTACTCATAAGCCATCTCTTACTCTAGTGATATTGTAGCATCACCGAAATTATATCAAGGCAGGCAAAATGTCCTATGGTATGACTACACCCTGCATTGCGTCACCCTGTCTTTTACATGCATCTAGGACCGCCGCACCCTTTCGTGGACTGACGTGATTGAACCGCCGCCGCCTACCGAACTTACGCAGTTACCAGGATCAGAAGACGATGAAGAAGAAGTCTTCCAAAACGGTTCTTCGGCAAAGATTGAACAACTTATACATCTCCTTACGCTGATGCCTCATTCTGAAAAATCCTTGGTATTTTCCCAATTCACGTCGTTCTTAGACAAGGTATACACAGACTGTACATCTCTGTCCGGGTTGCTAACAAGGTCTCAAGGTCGCGGAAGCATTGGATATGAAAGGGTAAATCTTTACTCCTGAGGCTGTGACTTGGGTTGAATGTGCTATCAGTATCGCGTACGAGCGGTTTGACGGCCGCATGTCAGCAAAAAGGAGGCAGGAAGTGTTGACACGGTTTTCTGTGCCGGTCCCAGAAGCCTCTCGAAACGAGGCGCCGCATCAAGGGCGACAGAGGACGAAGCGGATCGTCGTAGAAGATCCTGATGAAGACGCAGCGGATGACCAAGACAGCGACTTTGTGCCAATGTCGCAAGATGACATGGACGATTTCATTGTTTCTGACGATGAGTCATCCCGTAAGAAAAAGGGTAAAGGTAAAGCCAAGGCCAGACTTGATGTAGATCGCGAGATTCTGGGCGAAGGAAACAATCCCAAAGTCTTGCTGCTATCATTGAAAGCGGTACGTTCGAGTCATGTATGACCTACGGGTGCCCGTATAACATTTCCTTGCTAGGGTGCTCTCGGCTTGAATTTAACGGGTACGTGGATCTATGTGCCTGCTTTCCGTGCTCTCTGACAGCGTTCGATTAAACAGTTGCCAATAATGTTTTTCTGTGAGCTTGTTCTTTCGTCATCACCTCAAACATATTTTAATCGATGTGTACCCTCGACTAGTATGGATCCGTAAGTCACATAACAGCCTTTGCGTTTGACTTACTCACTTTATTCCTAGCTGGTGGCAGGTAAGGATATGTCACGAGCTTTACTAGTCAACAGACATATAATGGCCCGCAGGAAGGAATTGAGAGTCAAGCAATCGACAGGGTGAATCGTATCGGACAAAAGAAAAGTGTCCATGTCTATCAGCTTATCGCTGAAAATACTGTCGAGTCGAAAGTGGGTAACTCATGGCATCCTACAGAACTCTGACGTTCATCGTGCATAGGTGCTCGATATCCAAGAGAAGAAGAAAGCGTTGATCAAACAAGCATTCTCCGGTACCAAGAGGACTGAAACGCCCCTCCAAAGGAAGGAAGCTCGTTTACAAGGTACATATACTCCTGGCTACCGTGATCTATCATCACTAACCTGAGGCAGAGATAATTGAACTTTTCGGCATCAGGAACCAGCAGGCACAGACCTAGCTGAAGCTTATGAAATTACTTATCCCTACCTTATGCGTTTAATTGATAGCTTATGTACACCGTTACACGAATCATCAGGACTCTCAATGCCTACCCACAACATCGTCCTGACCTCGGTCACTGGGCGTATAAAGCTCATCCCCCCGCATCCTTCAGAAGATGAGGTGGTCGCCCAACTACGCACTGATCCAGAATTCCTGCGTTATCTCCCCATCTTCCCTCAGAGCGCTTCAGCTGAGGAAATGCGCCTACGCCGGGAAACACGATCAGAGAATCCCAGTATCCGTGATTTTCATATCCACGTCGCCGACAACAAGGGACAGTGGAAGTTCGGAGGAATAGCTGGCTATTTCAACTTGGAGGAGACGAATAAATCATGCGAAATCGGAATCGCGGTTTGTCCCGCGTTATTTGGAACAGGCATTGCAACAGATGTACTCTACACTTTGTTGGTCTACGTCTTTGAAGATCAGGCGTTGCATCGGGCGACGTTTCAAACAGCGACGATTAATGTTGCTATGAGGGGGTGGCTAGATAAAGTTGCCGGCGCGAAATTGGAGGGAGAGAAGAGAGAATGTTGGAGGACAGAAAGGGGCGGCTATTGCGACGTGGCCTGTTATAGCATCTTAGAGTGGGAGTGGAGGGATAAAGTCAAAGGAAAACTCGAGCAAAGGCTACAGATTTGAACTAGTCATTCCATTTGCTGCGGAGAATGCAGGGTACCCCAATCCGTGTTTGTCAGGTCTAAGTAATCGCATTAAATAGGGATGTGGTATGATCTGCTGCGTATGTCGCGATGTCCTCCAGCGTAATAGTACATTCATGAGTGGTCCGAGAGAGAATACAGTTATGTACTAATCTGTAATGTGATGTCAATGAAGTGACAGGCGCAGGAAAGGGAAGGAATCTCACAGCAGTAAGATACGACTCTGCGACAATTCGAGCTCTTGCGTTCAAACTGAGCTTCATATCGCTGATTTCTCGGTCCACCTCTTTCATAAATCTGTGGTGTATTGAGCGGCCGATGAGGAGTAGTAAGGACCTGATGTACTCAATGATGAAATCGACGATCTTGTGCTTCAGCATGGTCTCAGAATGGGTGTTGGTAATTAAGAAAGAGATATCATATCCCTGGAAAGTAATATGGATAAATTGAAAGACGCATATGGTACGTAGAGGTGTTCACCTGTACAGGCTTTCTCCGCAGCACGATGAAGCTCTCTGCCCTCTGCATCATGAAGCGAGTAAACTTGTGACACAGTATGCGCTCTATTTCATCGGCTTGCTTGATCTTGATACTCAAACGAATGGAGTTGATTGAGGGTTCAATTAAGACGCGTTCATTTTCGTTTCTTGAAATGATCAGAGGGTTGAGAAGGACTTCCTTGGATCCCCTGCCCAACAAGAGGTCAGTGAGCAAATTATGGCAGGGCAATGGTACTAACGATGCCTCTACTTCGGGTTTGTTGTGTCGTTCGACGACCTGGAGATCGGTTAAAGTACAGGACCTGCCAACGATGTAATCGACGTACCTGCGATGAAAAGCTTTCCAGAGTCAAAGCCGCTGTCAAAGTAGACCTGACGGCCGCAAGATACGGTCTAAGAGCGTTCGACTGCGAAGAACGTTGAGCAAAGCAGATGGAATCGCAGATTAAGGCGTACCATGGTCTGAGTCTTGAGCGGTGCAGTCGACGATCACGGTCACGATGAAGGGCGTTTCGGTCGGCGCTTAAAATCTTCGATCGTGATTTCTTTTTTACCCTTGCTCTTAGCAGAGTCGTTCCTTCATTTGTTTCTGTAAAATGACTATCACTCTTGCGCTCTGGTATGTGGGATCTCTTTCAATGCTTTCAATGCTCACCTCTCCATGTAGGAGCATCAAACTGACGCCTGGAAAGCCTGAAATTATCGAAGGTCACAATGACAGAACGGTCACCAACATTGCAATCGGTGACGATTCAGAAGCGCCCAGCAAGTCAGGCAGAAGTACCGTCAAGCTGACGTACCCAAACGTTGCCTATGATGAAGATGAGGATGATGACTCGGAGGAGGAAACCATCACTACCGTGTTATGTTCATTGTCTGTGGGAAAGGTACCTACATGAGCTACCTTGGGCGTAATTCGGACTCATGCGTTCTTTAACAGGTAGAACAAGTGGTAACCAACATTGTGCTCAACGAAGGCGGCTTGTACAAATTTGAAACAACCGGTGAAAAGTGCGTTATTAGTTTTATACATTATTGTCAACTAATGTCTTTGCAAGTACGATTTATGTGAGCGGGCATATCATTGGTATGTCCTCAAGAAAGTAGTCTTCATCTTTATACTGATGTTAATTTGCAGACCAGCGAAATTTCGACTCGGACTCAGAGGGTTCCATGAGCGACGACGAGGAAGCTTATGACCTCAGAGACGTCAGCTCTGATGTCGAAATTGCACCGGAAGAGTTTGACAGTGACGCCAGGTACTTTGAACAACCTTTTGTCTACTGTATAGCATGCTTACAGATTATCACAGTCGATTTGAAGAAGTCCATGATGATGCTGCAGAAAAGTCCCTAAAGCGACCTCGCGAGTCAACGGACATGGATATCGACAGCTCGAAGCTCTCCAAAGCAGAAAAAAAGAAAGCCAAAAAGCAGAAAGGCGAAGACGGGAAACCAGTCCCAGTCGAGGCCGATGCTCCTACCGACAAATCCGACAAACCTAGCAAAAAGGACAAGAAAGAAAAGGCCGAAACCACCGGCAAGACGCCAGTTGAAAAAGAGCTACCAGGAGGTTTGAAGATCAAAGACTCAAAAATCGGAACGGGACCACAAGCGAAGAAAGGCAATACCATCCAAATGAGGTACATTGGTAAACTTACTTCCGGCAAAATTTTCGACTCGAACACCAAAGGAAAACCTGTTCGTTGTTTGATTTCCTAAGATGATGTCCGTATTGATATTTCCTCAGTTCTCCTTCCGCCTTGGTTCGGGTGAGGTCATCAAAGGTGTGTTTCTGTACATGATATATGTGCTGCATCTCAACAGTCGGACAGGATGGGACCAAGGTCTCGTGGGGATGCAGGCCGGAGGGGAACGTGTACTTACTATTCCACCTGCTTTGGGGTACGGTAAAAAAGGGCAATCCGGTATTCCAGGAAATGCGACACTCATCTTTGGTTTGTGATATTTTATCCCTTTCTTCTTTGTGCTGACCGACTTGTTTTCAGAATGCAAGCTCATCAATATCAAGTAGATCGCAGATGGGTGGTCGAAATAGTACATAAAAGTATGGTCGTCATGAATGACTGTCATTTTTATATCATTTAATAATACTTCATGAATCACAGTTCCGTTCGTTTGAAAGTGAACGTGACCCTAACGGCGTCCGGGATGAAATGTCCGGTCGTTCAACAGTACTCTCATCATCAGATAGCGTTCATCACATCAAAACGTCGGTTCTCTTTGCGGATGTGCGGGGTCGGTCATACTGCGCTATCTATACAATGGTTGTATCCGTCTAGTAGCGGTAAATCCTCCTCTTTTTCAAAGTTCTATAATATTGTTTATTTTACCGACAGGTCACCCCCTGTAAGCCTACTCCAGATGGCAGTATACTGGCGCTATGCAAAAAGAGCGCCAGGGGAATATTTGCCCATCGGCCGCCACGGAACTAAATTATATCATAGCGGAAGCAAGACGGAAGCATATTTTGCAGGGGTCTGTGCTGATTCGTGCTGACATGACTCCTCAGGCATGGACAATGCAAATTGTGAAGGTCTAAAGCGGTAAACTGCCAGTCAACATCCATATATTTGAGGAGCAGAATTAACAATACAGCCAATCAGTGGACCACGAAGCCAATGAGATTGGTACAAGTGTATTCAGCTGGGACCTGAAATTTCAAGATTTACCAATTTCGTAGGGAGGCCAGGAAGTCCGCTACTAGCCGGAACAAAGTATAAGGGCCCTCGAACAGCGGTGGCGTCACGAAGAACTTTTTTTGTAGAAACAGGAGCAGTACATCCTATGGAGGTCGTTTCTTGCAATAATAACGGCGAACTGGTGCGTAGTCTTACGAATACCGGTACACTACGGCTGGGCACTTACCGTGTTCATCTCATCAGCTCAGTCTCGGTGGCCACCGCCGCCTCCTTTGCCGTCACGATTTCCCTGCACGCAGTGCCCTACATTTGCCTCCATTTGACTTTTCCGTTTTCCCTGATGATTGATCTTGATAATCTGGACACGCAATTCGCGCAGGTTTCCGAACCATGGGATGTGTCAATGAAATTCCATAAATGGAGCCGCTTGTTGCAGTATAAAAAGGTGAGCTGCCATCTTTTGTTATCGTAATACCCCCTTCTCTTCTCTCCCATTTGCGAAAGTCCGTTGCTTTTTATTCCCCATATCGTTGGACTAGACGCCCACCCGGGTTGATCATATATCCTATCGGTGTGCTTCCTGACGGCTACGAAACGCCTCGTATGGGCGTCGAGACTCATCATTGTCTGACGTTCTTCCTTCCCATCTGTACTGCATGTTCGTGGCTTGAAAGAAGTCGTCGATGCAGTACATACCATGGGAATGGAAGAAGCCAGACCATGAATTGAGGAGCGACGACCCATGCAGCACCGTTTTCGACGAGTTAAAATTTTACTTTGTACTTCGAACTTCTTATGTGCTCCTGTTTCGAGGTCCATCAATAAAACAATAGCTTTTTGTCCTGAAGGAACCCGGGTCCTCTGCAAGTGGATCGAATGGAACTTATCATGTTCCAGGTCGACACCTCTAATAACGGCTAGTCTTGTTCTTCCATCTTACGCCCAAGAGAAATGCATTTTTACCGTAGGTCTGGCTTGTACAGTGGACATCGGTTGGTCTTCGTGCATAAGATCTCTGCGGGTAAAGAACACTCATTTTCTGTTGAGGTAGTTACTGTTCGATCAAAATGGATAAGTAGCGCTGGTCTCAAATTATCAGCCATGAATGATGCCGCGACCGTGGAGCTTTCCCGTCACTTCGGTACCGTCAAACTTGTCCATAAATATCCATTAAAGAAATAGAGTATAAAAATTCACACAACTAACGGTTGACGACAAAAGCCAAGCTTAAAACTTTGACTTGAGTGTTAAGACTTGAAGTTAATAACAAAATATTGTGCCGATGGAAATGCCCTCGTAGGGGCCAAGATGATCCAAAATATTTCCCACAAAAATGTTTGGAACTGTTTCGATCTGGCACTGCGAGTCAGTCGCGTCGTCGTTACCTGTGATCATTACTTCGTCAGGTATATAGATATGACCAAGGAATTTTGACCCACCCGGACAAGCGACAGCTGAGCCTGGTTGGAGGATATGGACCTCGCCTTCAGGGTGAGCATACCCGAGGCCTCTCCCAGGAAGTATAGGGATGAGATCTGAATTCCATCAGGACTAGCATTGTATAATGATTGTATTACCGCACGCACCACGCTCATTGTTGATTCGCTTGAAGTCCGGCGTCTATAGATCGAGTCAGCAATGGGTTCCACTGAACCGGAACATAGTTCCTACTTTAGAATCGATCAGCTCCGCAAAGGCCGAGTTCCCAACACCTAAGAATATCCAGAATGAATGAGCTGTGACCCACGGTTGTATATGCTAGGAATGTGCATACGCGGTGTCCCGTAAGTCCTAACCGTAATGGACGCAGAGGGTATATTGAGAGCGAAGAAAAGGCCGTCAAGTTCGGCCAGAGCGCCTCCAAGTGAATGTCCAACGAAAACTAAATTGCTGGTTCCCTTCGATTTGATGAGCGATTTAACTTCAGCGAGAATTGCACTGGCTGTCGAGGCGTGTGCATCTCTGAAACCGCCATGCACATAAACGTCACTAGAGACGCCAGGGAAAAGCGTCGTGTCGAGGTTGTCCTGGAGGGCGTCGATGTCTGTCAATACAGACTCACTAAAGGAAAAGGCATGAATAAACCACCAGAGATTCGATGGAGGTGAACATTCTCACAACTGGGTTGGGTCGGTACCTTCATGCCCTACAACTATGGAGTTCTGGGACGGCCAGTACCCGACGAAGACTAGATGAACCATACATCAAACTGAAGATGCGGGCAGGGGGGACCACTCACAGTATTGGACATCATTTCCGTTGCCACCTACAAGTGTAGGTTCGAAGTCGGACGTAGCGTCACAAGCCTCTGAAAGACAGCTGTCAGTAATAGCATAAGCACGGAGCATAACGCGTTACCTCCGCAACTCCAGTCTTGCAAGACATCTGATCCACAATATGCTGCCCGCGCGAACTGCGTGTACGGCGCAAATGAAGCGAGTTCAGCAGCAGATAGCGCAGTGACGCTACGACGGACTGGTCTCGAGGACATGGCATAGCTTATGCTCAGAGTCGAGGCCAGTAGAAACAAAAAAGACGCGCGCATCTTGGTACCAATGCAGAGGAGGGGATGGAGAACAGACGCCCAAAGCAAAGTGCACTTTGTTGTGCTGCTATACACTGAGGCCCTGCATTATATATACCGCCGCAATGTGCCATATAAAAGCTGTGGAAAGATTATCCGGTAGTGTCACAGCGAACTGAAGCATGTGTGCAAGTTGGTATGCATCAGAGACGAACTGATCCAGCGCATATAGTGAACAACCACGAGTCAGTATCACACGTCGGAATTATCTGTGAATGATATACTTGGTATGTTGCGATCATGTGGGGAAGGAGAGTTGCAGCGCCAAGAATGGTTATCTGATTAATTAACAGCACTTCCAATGGTGCATTTCCCTGTGATATCTAACTGAGATGATTCTGGACCTGAGGAAATACACGCGTATCACACCTGTATATGGTCTCGTGGATTAGAATTACAATGATTCCCGAGTTCTGTATACCCTATCAGTTACAACTTTAGTGAAGGTTGCGCCGACTTACGAAATGTCCGTCTGTAGTCGCGAGTTCCATCCATTGTATCACGGAGCTCAAATGAATGAAGATGCAGATCCTACTGGTACCTAGGTCGCCATCGGAGCATCTTTGCTATTTTCAATTTGGGTTCGCACACGCTTAGATTTCTGGCGACCCGTCCTCGACGAAAGTCTGGACATTGTTAAAACATCGGATTTGCGGTGAAATTTTGCATCCCTTGATCCATGCATTTCCTTCCAGAACTGCAGGTTCCTAAAAGGCATTACACCGCGGCCCGACAAGATCGATACTAGGAAATGCGCACCCCAGGTTTGTCCATTTATCGACCAGGTGCCGCGACTCCCACCGAAACCGGGGCCTTGCCGCAGCTCGAAACTCAACTAAGTTTCATTGCAGGCTTCCATGGGACAAGAAATGCATTCGGTGTGAATTCAGTGCTTGTACGAAGGCAAACTAGAAGTCCTTCCCGCAGCAGAGCAGCCCTCGCACACGTGTTATTTGCATGCCCTGCTTTCTGGCAGTGAAGAGTTGAGGGCAGACCTACTGCTCTCGTCTTATGACAGTCATGCCGACTGAGTTCGTGGACCCGCAGAGATCTGCCTCAATGCAGTTTCCGAGCTACGACAGAAGAGAGTGAGTTCAAGTTATCATCTACCAGACATGTGAAGCACCTGACAATGACATGGGTACTTAGCTTTCCCACAGAAGGAATGATTGACCTAATTCGGGATGTTAATAATTCCCCTTCAGTCCTGATTCGGTTTCTGGAGCGCGAGAGCCTCAGATCACCACCCTCTTCCCCTGTACACAGCAAATCCCCAAAGGGCCATCGTAAACATCCCTCGGGTACAGATTCACGCGCTGTCGGCCACGGTGACCGGGAACGTATAACTGCGCATCTGGAATCCATTCTTCAGGCTACAACTGATCGTCTAGAGCACGAGACCCGCCGGGCAGAGGAAGCGATAGCTCGGGCCGAATATGCCGAGGTGCTGGTCAAAGAATGGTTTACCAAGGCCGCCTCAGCAGAAAAGGGTCGAAGCGAAGCGGATACGAGTGCAATAGGGTCGGAACATAACGCTGCAAGGTACAAGTTGCAATTAAAAAACACCGAGTCTGCTTTGAAACGCTTTCAGGCGGACGCTACTCAATTGGAGAAACGGTGTGCTGAGGCCGAGCGCTCTGCTGTGAAGGCTAGATCTGAGGCGCGCGAATTGCAAACAGCGCTGAACAGCCTTGAAGCGAGGAGAAAAGGTTGGGAGGAAGGAGTGAAGATCGGTATGATGAAAAGGCTGAGTAAAGAGAAAGACAAACTTTGGAACGCTGGATATGCGGAAGGCATCAAGGAAGGGAAGGCTTCGGGAATGAAAGAGGGTATTCGAATAGGTAGACGCGAAGGTCTGCACGAAGGCCGTGAACAAGGGCGCAACGAAGAACGCAGGAACGCGCTTGAGGCGTTCGATAAGTTCCTGGCAGAAGAGACGGATGGAAGGGTACGTTTATACATCAAGGTCAAAGTACACCGCGACTGATGTGAACGTTCATTGCTCAGCAGAGTGATTGGACTCGAAGATGGGCCACATCCGTCTATCGTCCGGATACCGGTACAACACTATCTTCTTCTTCCCATTCTCTATTGCATGATGAAACGCATAGTAATTGAACGTCAGCAGATGGAGTCGACACCGGTATTTTGGATCAACTGATAGGTTGATGGACTGGTATTTGATATATCAGAACGGAAGTACCAGGGCTTGTTGTGAACGTACGGGTTGGATTCTACCTGGCAAGGTACTCATCATGGGGGTGTAGGTGCATATGCTAAATATTCAAACTACAGCCGTTTTTTGTCCCTAGTCTCCAAGTCCACGCGAAGTAGGATCGTTCTACAAGCACCAGACAAAGATTAAGGACGGTCGCGTCGTCAAAAATTGCCAAAAACAATGGTGATATGTGTGGCGAATCTCCGGTCGACTGGATACAACTGGGACCTGAGATACCCGCGAAATTTAGTAACGGCGGACATATATCACTAGCAGCGACACCGTGTGCAGTGATGGGTTGGCAGGAAAATGTTATACCATCCGGCTAACGTTTAGCGTCGTCAACCTGCTGGTGGGCGTTCAATATCAATCCTAGGACTAGGCCGCCAGACAGCCCGCTCCAGAAAACATATGCGATGGGGCACAGTAAAATCTAAGGTGAATAGATTACAATTAGCGATCGTGGAACCATCAAAGATCCACCTACAGATTTCCAGCACATTGCGCTAAGAAGACTTGCATGCGGTGTTGAACTTTTGAGCATCTGCAGCATGATCGTTGCAATCGTATATTGAATGATGAACATGAACTGAGTCAAGCTGAAACGATGGGCGGATTCTAGTCGGCGGAAATACGATATATCAGTTTCTCTTGCCAAGTACCTGGAGATATAAGGTCGACATTCCACGTCTGTATGTCGACGTTACCGACGATGAGATGACTATCTTTCAATGCCTTTGTTCGACGGGACAAAAATAAGATGGAGGCAGTGATGGTATCGATCAGCAGCAACCGTTGAAAGTAGCTACATCAACGTTGAACGTTAACCACTACCCTTTCAATTTCCTTGCCTTCCAGTTCCCTTGCCTTCCAGTTCGCCATGGCCACTGCATTACCACCTCCTCCGCCTTCTCCTGGCGTCGGTCTCCGTCGCAAAGGCCCCAAAAACCTTCCGAGGCTCCCGTTATCAGCTTTCACGCCACCAAACTCCGGCACATCCGACAAATTTCCTCTGCCTCCCAGTCCAAGTACGGTACATCCAGAAAGCGTGATAGATGCAGCAGTCGCCGTCACTAATGGCCCGGCTGATTTGAGCAAGTGGAAGTTTGAAGCAGGAGACGTTCTAGGCGGCCGAACAAGTGGCATTGTATTGTCTCTTTCCCCGAGCCAGGCTCAAAACGCTGTCGAAATGTACGTCTTCTGCTCCTTCCATTGCACCCAGTCTTATCATTCAATCCAGCTTTGAATCTGCCAAATCAGTGGCTCCCATCGTCGCTGTTGTCTTTCCTTTCAGCCTAGACTCTGCAGAGCATTCGCTTCCCCAATTTGCGCATCCTGCATCGCTTCATACTAGCTTCACTGGACCTACGATCGACGGCGTCGAGAGCTTGAAATGGGCTCTGCAGCAAGGAAAGCCTGTTGATATCGCTATAGAGACGCCTCTCAACGATGCTCTTTTCGAGAACTTGGAGGACTTGCTCTCTAAAGCAATCAATGGCTTGTCCAAGGTACCACCTATCATTCTCTGTGTGTATTATTTCTCTGTTCATGGCTACATGCTAACCCATGGACAGCAAACCTACTTCCGCCCCCAGACAATCTCGATCTTCCAATTGTGAAGTTGATGAGCCATCCTGCATATAAGGCCTTCCAAGCAAGGGTTGCAGCCTTGTCGCTCATCCCCCAGGTCTTCATCAAATACTTGCCTCCAATCTGGGACAGCCATATACCTGCTACCCCGTCCGCTCTGTCGCCGCAAGAACCGAATGACTCCAAGATGAAGAAGGAATGGAAACGCAGAATCAAGATGTATCGTATGTCGTTCTTTTTCTTGCTTAGGCAAAGCTGAAGCTCGTGATTAGTTGGTCCGGTTATGGAGGCCTTTGGGTATCAACGCATCATCTTTGGTTCTTCCTTGGCTAGTGGAAAGGGCTTGACTGGTGCCGGGGACTGGTATGCCATTTCCCGTGAGTCATTGGCCGAGTTGGGTGTTGAACAAGAAGCTGTCGACGCCGTATTTTTCGGCACTGCGAAGCATGTGTATGGTACTGGAGCTGTTTAGAGGATTTCGTAAAAATATTTCTGTAACGTGTACTCTGTTTTGATATTTATTCCTAAATTGCGAATCTTTTGAATTGGTGATAATTGGCGCGTTCAGTGCGCGTCTAATCGCGTCCACGTGCCAAGACGGCAGGGCTGCCGGAGCTAAGTGACCCTGATTCGACTGATTCGACCTTCATCCGTAACGCTCATCTGTCACTGTAGGGCTGTGGAGAGCCATGACCAGGACTGGCAACATCAACGATGTTGGATTCGGCCGTCGTAGAGAGGACGATTCATCGTAGGCTGTTTGCTACATGCTGTTCGGAATACTCACTCAATATCCTCCAGAAGCAGCCGAGAATCATCACCACGACCCGTAAGCATGCCTTGGTCTATTATCGCGATGTCTTCTTATCCTATGGCAGATTCAAAAACGATCCTTCAGCCCGAACTCTGACGATGGCGACTTGGAGATTCCCCCGCTTCCTGACGATGATACCCCTCCTCCTCCTGAAAGACCGATAATCAGGCAGGCAGTCGCATTTACCACAATCACACCTGCCAACATCAACACATATGAACCTGCGGAAGCACCACGTCCTGCTACATCATTTCTTCCAGGTCAAGAGGTCACTCAGCCCGAAGCGCCTAAACGTAAGGCGCGAAGCAAGAAGACTAAGCACAGCGACAGCTTCCCTGACCAGGTTGGACGTTTTCGAATCAAATCATATGATCCTACCGCGTCAACCGCACCACCGATGCAGCAGGGAAATGGCCCTTATTCGTCCATCTATCGTGCTGTTCCTTATAAAGAAAACAATTCGGCATCAAGCGCTAATGTCCATGCCTCCCCTAATACACAATCTAGTCCAGGAGGAAGCACAGGGTCAACTTCCAAATCACCAACTTCGTCGGCCTGCCAGACGGTCAGCACTTCAACGGCTTCAACATCGACGTCGTCCTCCCGAAACGCTGCCTCACCGACGAACCCGACGTTACCGACTTTCAATTCAGCTCCTGTGCCCCCAGTTTCGGCAGCCCCCCGACCATCCCTCCCTGGTGCATCAAGACCTCATTACCGAAGAGACTATGACAAAGACCCGTTAGGCTTTGGTCAGTTCTTAAATACTCAGCGAGGTTCTCCAGCTGGCAGCGACGCCACACTTGCTTCCGCCCCCGCACATTCTCCCCTTCACGCCCAGCACAATGGAACTTTACAGAGGGCAGCTGCTGAAGCTTCTACCAGCACCGGTTTGTTTCGATTGTCACACGTCTTCGTCCGATCCATAACAAGATGTATGTAACAGACCTCGCTTCAAAGGCTCCTCGAAATCTGCCCCGTATGGTTACACTTCTGATCTCGGATGTCCGGAGTGGGTTTGTTGATCGTCAGCTCGCTGAAGTAAAGGTACCCTTGAAAATGGCTGATACTCCAGAGGATGGCTTTTGGGCTGATGCAAAGGATATTGTATGTCGCACTAAATTGTTATGAAGCTCTATTCATTATTGTCGTTCGTAGTGCGACAAACTCCAGTCGGGCCCATCCAGAATCGATGGTATTTGATCCAACATTTTCTAGCTGCAATTTATGATCTGACGGCTTGTACTATAGGTCCCGCCAAGGTGTATACCTTGCGTGGAAGATATCGACAGTTCTTCTTACGTGTGTCTGCGGATAACGTCGATGAGGCTATGTCATCTAATCTGAGCATAACGAGCCAGCGAACAATAGACATCGTCGTTGAAAAGGTTTGCGTTCCTTGCATTGCACCGTATGCTGCTTACATCCTTTAGGGCCCAACGCCTGGAGAAATACCAGGGAAGCCTTTAATACCTCGAGAACTGAGGAGCCCGTCTCCCGATCCTGAGCAGGCGCAGCGACAACCTGATCTTGTCCAGCAAAGAGAACACGAACTAGTTCAGCGGAGAGAGCATGAAATTGCTCAACGAAGGGAACAAGAGCTACAGCGGCGTTCTTATGACCATCGACGGGATTATGAGCACCGGTATGAATATGATCGGGCCCAGCATCGTTACCCAGTGCCTTCTTCGTCTTCTCATTCCTATGGCAGTTCTAGTGGAGACTACAGCAGAAGATCAGAATACTCGAAGAAACGACGCCACTCTCCTTCTGGTGACTACGGCTACGATTACAGACATTCACAACCACCGCCACCTTCGATGTCGCCACCTCATAGATCGTCATACCCTCCTCCACCTTCGCCTTCCCACGGGCCAACATACCCTCCTTCTCCCCCATCTCCCAGATCATCATACCCTCCAATGTCACCTCGTAGTACATCATCTTATCCACCGCCACGTCCCATTTCGCCCGACCAGAGAGCATCTCGTCCCCCCGCACCGTCACCTTACGGTCCTAACAGCTATCACCCGTCTTTCGGCCATCCGCCTCCATTTGGACCCAACAGTTACCACCCCTCAGTCGGAAATCTTCCTCCAAAAAAGACGAAGAGCCTCCCTACAACCCAGAAAGATCCGGTGTTTGCGCCGCCAATTGATAAATTCGGACGTGAATGGGATTATGAGTCGCCCGACAGTGATGATGAAGCGGCAGATGTGTTCGATAAGATCTGCAAGAGGGTGGATCCTTTGTTGCAGGACGACAAGGACTGGACGGAAATGTTCAAGTGGCGGTCCTTACCTCAAACTGCTGCCAATGTTTTGAAACAGTACCGATTTGTGCAACGGCTATTCGACAGGTATGAAGGTAAGCTGGTACCTTTCAAGAACCTGAAGCACCAATATAAGATTGAGAGGGTATGTGCAAAGTCCACTAATTTCGCCGGAAGCTAATGAATTTGCTCAGAAACATATCATCATTGCTTTGAAAATGGACACTGAACCATCACCTGAGAAGTGGGCGTCGGATTGTACAGAGACTCTAAAATTATTAGAGCTTTACGGACCTGGGGGTAGCCGCTTTCAAAATCCGTTCGTGAAGAACATGATTGATGACGAGACTGACCCGCCATACAATGCAAAACCCATTAAGCGACTCCTACGGCTGCTGAGAGAAATAGACCAAGAGTATAATGCGAAATCGAAAGGGCCCCAGGCTGGTGCGGCGATGGATGTTGACGCGGATGGGCGGTCATCTAGTAGTTCATAATTTGGTATTACTTGTACTTAGCTTGTATCGGTAGCCAGCGGTAGACCAATGATAAGTTTGTAACAACACTAAAGACCAATTGGAACTCCGATCACTTCCATCCATCCTGCTCTCCAACACCTTTTTCGAAATGGCGCCTGTTGCGGGGCCTTCAAAGGCCACTTCCTCTCACGACTATACCGAGGGAGCATCCACCGTCGATATCGAGGAAGCCGTGACCAGCAGCAGGCGGGCCCGCCGTGATTCCCAGCACAGTGCCATATACGGCGAAGATGGTGAAGGTGCTATATTCTCTGGTCCTGGTCACAGCGACTTTGTCAACCCAAGCAGCGTGTCAAGGATGTCACATATAGAGCATGGCAGGCGTAGCAGCGAAGGACACTCTCGCAGTCGTCGGCTCAGCCAGGACTCGCGAGTCTCGGGCCGGCAGAAGGTATCACGAAGAGATAGCGAGGTGTCGCGACAGAGCATAGAGGATGTGTCCGACGAAGACAATCACAGCACGCTATCGTGGGAGGGCCGTCGAACGAGAGCGGTTTCTCCTGCTCCTAAACCGAGCGTCTTTGAAAATATCGCGAACCTCTTTGGCCGGACTTCGTCACCAGATCACCTGCGGCGTCCATCGCTCTCCCAAAGGTCTTCTCGTTCCATGAGCAGACGTTCGCGTCGCAGCAGGCAATCAGATGCAGGCTCTGACTACGCCGTGGACACCGAAGACGATGAAGAAGAGCGCTGGGGATACTCTTCAGGGGAGGAAGACTCAGACGACGACTCCGAGTCCATTATGAATACTCTGCCTGACAATATTTCAGTATCTGCAAGTATGGACTATGATTCAGACCCGCCATCGCCTGGTATGTCCCAAGGTCTCCCCCTTCTGGCCTCGGACCAGATATTCGCTGGTGAATCACGAATCGACATGGAGATACCTTTTGCTTTACTCCAACCTCCACCGCCGGGTCCGCCAAGTCGGCAAACGATTCATATCCCTGACGAAGACAGTACTATACGTTTAATTGGATATGAAACGGTTCCCTGGCGTCAATGGGTTTGGCGTATAGGATGTCTCTTCTCGCTTGACATCCTAGGTCTCTTAGGTCACTGGTTTCCTACACTTTGGCTGCGATGGTGCGCGCGCGAGAAGGCATTCATTGACGCGAACAACGGGTTCGTTGTTGTAGAGGTAAGCTACTTCCTCGTTTGTCGTTATGGCCTGCATGTGAATTCAGTGTTAGTCGGCCTATAGAGATATCGCTATCTTCCCTATTCACACTATCAAATACCCATACCCTCTTTCCACGGTATTCTCAGCGCCCCTAGATCCATCATCCATAATAGACTCGTCTTTGAAGACAGCCGACGGTCCAGACGCAGGAGAAGATGGTTTGTTGCGCAAATTATTTATTTTGGATTATCGCTATTCGCGGTTCGCTTTGGACCCTAGAACAGGATTGTTTGGTGTAGTAAGGTCGCCTACCATCCATAATCCTCAGGCATAACTTGCTGAATGTTTATACAGAGATTGGCGGGATTCATCTTTGCATGGAGTTGCCTCTATACAGAATGGTCTACAGGATGATGTCCGCAAACAGCGTGGCACGCTATTCGGTCCCAACGCCATTGACATCGAAGGTAAATCCACCTTAGCTTTGTTAGTGGAAGAAGTATGTCTGCCTCTCCATCTGTAATAACGTCAAATTAACCTCAGTTTTAAGGTGATTCACCCCTTCTATGTCTTCCAAATTGCTAGTATCGTTCTCTGGTCGTTGGATGATTATTACTATTATGCATTTTGCATTCTCCTGATCTCCGTCATAAGTGTAACAACAACGCTTATGGAGACTAAGAAGGTATCGTGTTGCCTCGTCCTATATTTGAACCAAAGCAATGATAACCATCTCAGACGATTGCAAGGATGCGAGAAATGTCCAGGCTATCGTGCAAGATGGATACTCTGGTCAATGGAGTTTGTACGTAATCGCTATGCTTTTCTTGGACACCACATTAACTGTGTCTTCATCAAGGGACAGAACGGGATTCGACCAACCTTGTACCTGGAGACATTGTCAACCTCTCAAGTTCTGACTTCACATTAATCCCGGCCGATATGTTTCTTTTGTCGGGTGATGCAATCGTCAACGAGAGCATGCTTACCGGCGAGAGTGTTCCAGTCAGCAAAACACCAGTCAAGGACGAGGACCTCATGAGCTGGAAAGAAAATCAGCCAGAGAATCCAAAGACTTATATGTATGGGGGAACCCGTGTCATTAGAATTCGTGGTGCTCTAGGTTCCGATGCAGGACCAGGAAGACCTGCACTCGCCATGGTTGCCAGGACAGGTGAACCTCATGCCTGTTATCCTATGATCGAGTCAATAACCATAACCGAGGCTTCAACACTACAAAGGGCGCACTCATCCGCTCCATGCTTTTCCCCAAACCAATTGGATTCAAGTTCTACCGCGACTCTGTTCGCTTCATATTCGTTTTAGCGGGAATTGCGGCTCTGGGATTTAGTGCCAGTGCCGTACAGTTCATCAGAATTGGAGTAAGGTGCCATATCTCACATTTACAATGCATGTTGGACTGACTTGGTGCAGCTCAAATGGCAAACCATCATCATACGCGCGTTGGACCTCATCACTGTTGTAGTTCCACCCGCCCTACCTGCGACGCTGTCCATCGGTACCAGTTTCGCCATTGGAAGATTGCGAAAACTGGGGATATATTGCATATCGCCAAGTAGGGTCAACGTTGGGGGGAAGGTCAATGTCTGCTGTTTTGACAAAACAGGTACACTGACCGAAGACGGATTGGATATTCTGGGTGTAAGAGCTCTTGATCGCAATAATCGAAGGTTCGGTGAATTGCTCGATGACGTGCATGATATGCCGCTGGGAAAGGACAAAGCCACGTTCTTGCATGCTCTTGCGACCTGTCATTCGCTCAAGATGGTAGATGGAGAACCTCTCGGCGATCCTCTCGACATGAAGATGTTCTCGTTCACTAAATGGACTCTGGAAGAAGGACGGGTTTCTGGTACCGGTGTTATTAAATCAAAATCTGGCGCGATCATGGAGCAAGCTGCCCTGGTTCAGATCGTTGTACGCCCCCCGGGAAGTGCTCAATTTCGGTTGGAAGACGCGTTAAAGGGTGCTACAAAGGTCAGTCAATCGGCTTTCGGAGGGCTTCAATATGGCTGAACAGAAAATGAATATTAGCATGCTCATTTTTTGGAGTTGGGAGTAATTAGAACATTTGAATTCGTCTCCGGCCTTCGACGAATGAGCGTTATTGTGAAGAGGCTTAAGAGCAACAGCATGGAAATATATGTCAAAGGTGCACCTGAGGTTATGGGCGATATATGCGACAAAGATTCTTGTGCGTTCTCTCCCAAAAAGCGGCGGCATTGTAGTAACACTCTTTCCTAGTTCCGGAAGATTATGACGATTTACTATCTTACTACACAAAACGCGGCTACCGGGTCATAGCTATAGCGGGCAAGAGCATCGAGGGTTTGTCGTGGTTGAAAGCCCAGAGAATGAAACGGTAAGGATCCTGCAGTACCGGCATTTCTACTGAATTAATGTGTCTTTCTACAGAGAGCAAGCAGAGAGCGGACTTCGCTTCCTTGGCTTGGTCATATTTGAGAATAAGATTAAGCCTGGAACTGGTCCTGCAATCCATGCCTTGCGCTCCGCGCACCTTGCGTGTCGCATGATCACTGGAGACAACCCACTGACCGCGGCCAGTGTAGCAAGAGAATGCGGTCTGATCAATCAGGCTGCTCATATCTTTTACCCCGTGTTCGCTCGAGGTAGTTATTCTGTCAACCTTTCCTTTAGTAGGGCTCATGTCGACATGGTAGGGAACACATTGACGCCAGAATCCAGGCTGGAATGGCCGTGCACGGATGACCCTTCCTGGATGCTCGATTCGTATAGTTTGAAGCCCTTAGTTCCACCCGCTCATCATACCGTTGAAGCCATTGAACTCGATTACCATGACTATGCACTCGTCGTGACAGGCGATGTCTTTCGGTGGATGATCAACTATGCCCCGCTCGAAACACTGCAGCGGGTGAGTGGTCCGTCTGGGAATTTTTACCGAGTCGCCTAAAGTGTCCATTTAGATGCTGGTGAAGACTCAGATCTTTGCGCGTATGTCTCCAGACGAGAAAAATGAGGTAGTAGAGCGGCTGCAAGCACTCGGGTACACTGTGCTCATGTGCGGAGACGGCGCCAACGACTGCGCTGCCTTGAAGGCGGCTGATGTTGGTATATCTCTTTCAGAGGCAGAAGCCAGCGTAGCTGCACCATTCACCGCGAGCACTCCGGACATCGGCTGTGTCATCGAGCTCATCAAAGAGGGCAGAGCCTCCCTTGTTACCAGCTTCAGCTGCTTTAAATACATGTGAGAAACTTTTTTGGGGGATATAGTGAAAAGCTGACGAGAGATAGGGCCTTGTACTCGATGATCCAGTTCACTACAGTGACCCTGCTATACTCATTCGCGTCGTCTTTGGGCGACTTTCAGGTATGCGCGTCCAATTTTTATATGGACTTGATTCTGATGATTCCTCAAGTTCCTTTACATCGATCTCTTCATTATAATCCCTGTGGCCGTCACAAGTGTGTATAGTCCCATTGATAAACCTAGTCATTAGCATCTTATCGTCTCTTTCCAGTGGGTCGTACTCTTCCTTATCCCCGTATCCATCCGCAGCGGCCAACAGCTAGCCTCGTATCCAAAAAAGTCCTAAGTAGCATCATTGGGCAGATTGTAATCACATGCGTCGTGCAAATCTGGGCTTATGTGTGGGTTCGCGGTCAGGAATGGTGAGGTTGTGTCCGGGCTTCTCATTCAAGCAGCACTCATAATATGATAGGTACACACCTCCTCGGGAGGACGAACCTTCGCAAGACAGCAACAAGCTAGAGTCTAGGAATTTCGAGAACTCTGTCTTGTTTTTGGTGTCATGTTTCCAGTATATTCTGGTGGCTGCTGTTTTCAGTATAGGCCCACCTTACCGAAAGGCTATGTCGACGAATGGTCAGTAACGTTCTTCCTTGAGTGGCGCCACCTGCTAATATCCCAATAGTTCTTTTGATGCTGGCTATAGGAGTACTCTCCGCGTTTAACTTGGTCATCTTGCTGTTTCCACCGGCTGTCTTGACAGACTGGTTGACACTGATGGCACTCCCTGCACATGCCAGGATGGTGCTATTGATAGCGGTGGTAGTCAATATTGGTGTTTCTCTCCTTTTCGAGCAGTATGGTGCACACACGGTGGCGACGGTTATTGGAATAGTCTTGAGTTGGCGACGAGGTCGACGGCGGGATAGAGACGGGAAGGTGTACAAGGCAGTTGAGGGCGGGATGCGGTAAGCTTGATTAAGTAGTTTGAAAGGCAGGATCCAGAACGTGATGGTTGACAACGTTGATATGCTACCGGTGCCGTGCCCTGCCTGCCCGCTACTGGATATTAGTTTCAAGGTGTTGGCACAATTTGATTGCCTGACTTGGACCATCACCATGAGTGATCCCCGTGGGAACGTTACTGCGGATTGTTGCTACGAAAGAGGGCGGCTGTTGCCGAACATCGCCGTTTCTCTTTGTCTCCTCATCGCCTTCGCCCTGCGGGCCCTTCCCATCCTTTTCATTCTTTAGGGCGCTCGTCGTTCTCTTCACCGTCGAGAAACCGCTGGAATCGGGCTCTACGTTTTTTTAACAGCCCTCTTCGTCGCTCCTCGCCATGCTTCCATTCCTTATCTTGCTCTTTCTTTCGCCTTTCCTTGCCTTGGTCTCTGTCAATGCGATACCGGTAGCCTCTCGTCAGTTAAATGGAAATGGCACTACCACAGTTCAAGTGGTTCATGAATATCAGACGTACGTACACTTGTCCTGTCTTGAGAGCTTCCAATTTACAATACCCCAGTACTGCGGGCCTAATGACGCAGATATGCACGATCACTCTCACCCCCACCACCGATGCGAGTGGCCAGGAGGCATTCGTAGAGGTCGAGAGCTGCACAGAGTCAATTGGTTCTCAGAACAACGGCACTTCCGGGAGTTCCAGTCCATCATCTGTTGCCTCTGCCACTGATACGTCGGCCGCTGTAAACACTGCAACTATAGCATCATCAACAGATACTTCCTCGTCATCGACTGTAACGAGTGCAGCATCAACGACCCAGTCGGCGGTTGGGGGTGGCGCGCTGTCGGTCAATGTAAGTCTCTGACAATCCGATTTCGATTCACCTGTCAACTTGACATATCCAGGGCTTTTCTTCGGTTACTGTTGATGCATCCTCCGCCAGCAGTTCGGACACTGCCACGGCTACAGTCGCCAGTAGTTCGGAGACGTCTTCAGCTTCAGCTTCAGCCTCAGCTGGTGGTGCGATCTCTGTTAACGTGCGCATTCGAGTTCTCAGGAATCCAAAATCTAACCCCCCGGATTCTAGGGCTTCAGCTCTGCGTCGTTGGACTCGTCAAGTGCTACATCTACCACGGTGAGTTTTCATCGATTTCCTTGACGGCATTGCTAAAAGCGTGTGAAGAGCTCTGCCGGTACAACTTTAGCGGCAACAACAGCAGTGGCTGCATCGGATACTGCAGCTTCTGCATCTGCTGCTGCAGCAGGGTCTGCAGCAGCAGCAGAGTCGTCTGAAACTCAAACAACCGCTTTTACTCTCCCGGGAAAGCACCTATCTGTACTTCCCATCGGTCTTGGCGTATTTGCGGGTATTTCAGTCATCGCGCTCATAGTGGTTGGTTTGGTCACATATGAGCGGACCAAGTATCGCAAGGTGCGCAACCCCTTTGACTATGTTTCTCTCTCCCGTAGCTGACCGACATCCAACTGTAAAGGCATTCAGGCAAAGAAAGCTCGCTGAGTCTGGTGCTAACATGGGATACGGTGGCATGGCGTAAGTCTCGCCCAGGTCAATATGCTTATATACTCAACCTCTTTCTTGTAGCCAACGTTCCTAGAGGATGTATTGCTTCATCATTGTGTTTTTGATATGAATTTTCATGCAATCCATATTCGGGTCAACTTTGTTTTTTGTTCCTTCTCCGGTTCTGTTCTATCGTAACAGCCTGCTTGAGATTGCTCTTTTACAATTCATACGAGTATATGTAGTACAACCTTTCGTACTTAACTAGGTAATCATCTGAGCTAAATTGGGCTATGCGCCTTTAGAAGCTCGATAACGTCCCGACCTGAGCAAAGAGTCCTCATCATGGCAGAGCCCAAGCTAAGCAAAGTTAACAAACTGACTATTACATTTCTCGTTGACAACAACATTGAATGGTTTGTCCGATTATCCAGTTCTAAGTACAGCTTGCTGACGAGTGAATCGTGTATGAAGGTTTACCAAGCTCCCTCCCGGTTTCGCTCATGAACTTCCGCAGCATCTCCGACATCATAGACCGGAAGTCGACAAGATTACTGGAGTCCCGGTCCTAGATTTCAATCAGTTTTGCTGCGGTAATAGTCCAATCAGAGCACTAACCTTCAGTGTTTTATTGACGCTTTCTCTCTAGGTGCCCATGGGTTTTCAGCTCTCATTGTGAGTACTTCAGTGTGGAATTATAATATCACTTCAATCGTTGACACAGTTAACAGAACACCGAGTCTCCGGAAACTGGAAAAACCCACTTGACACTCTTTGATACCGGCCCAGATTCTGCTTCTCTGGTTCGCAATATCTCAGCGATGCATGTGCCTGCTGATCAAGTAGAGAGGGTTATCATCTCTCATTGGCACAGCGACCATTCGGGGGGCCTACTCTCTTTTCTCAAGCACAGAAATTCGGGCCTGGCACCGACTCGGACACCCTGCATTGTGGATGTGCACCCTGACAGGCCCTTTTCTCGTGGAATAGCTCCTGGACCCAAGTACGATAAAGTAATATGTGCCCTACCCCCCGATCCTACTTTTGAGTTGATTGAGGAGGCTGGGGGGTTGGTCGAAGCGCATGCTGATGCGCATATTGTTGCTGGAAATACGGTCTATGTCAGCGGTGAGATTCCCCGTATCACCCCCTTTGAACAAGGTCAGAATTCCAGGTCCGATATTTCTACTGGTCGCTCATTGTTTATAAAAGGGATCCTCGGTGGAATGAGGTGGAAGGACGGAAAATGGACAGAAGAGCCAGTGAGTAGCCGTCATTGAACAGCAGTTTGCAAACTAAACGTTTCAAGCACATCATGGACGAAAGATATGCTGCAATTGACGTTGTTGGGAAGGGGCTGATCATCTTTAGCGCGTACGGGTTTATTTAGCTTCGCGCTGGGGTACGCTGACCATATTCTCTGAAGCTGCTCTCATGCTGGAATTGTAAACGTGATCAGGCATGCGGTCGATACGTTTTCTCGTCCAATTCATATGGTGCCATATCCATGATTTGATGCTATTGACTGAAAGCTTACTGTGTCGTTACTTGTAGGTCGTTGGTGGCTTACATCTAGCTACACCGGATCTCGTTCCTCGCATAGCGCCTACTGTACATTTCCTCTCCGAACAACTGAAGCCTTCTCCCACATATATCCTTCCTATGCACTGCTCTGGATTCCAATCCAAAGTAGCCCTCGAGGCGGCAATGGGAGAGGGTTGCGTCCCCGCTGGGGCAGGCATGACAATAGAGGTCATGGGCGACAAGGAGCACGACGCACGCTTGTTTGCACCCTCTTATTAGCGTTGTATAAGAGAAAATATATATGTATTATCAGAACGGGGTGGTTACGGGACTTGTTTAGTTTGCCATGGAATCATTATCGTTATGTCCGCACTCCCAACCTGCATTCAGGACAACCATATATTTCAAGCAACATCATAATTCGTGGTACCTATTCGGGCAGGCTGCACCGGGCAACCTGAGGAAGTACAGGAACAGTACGGAACCGATGGAAGCATCCACCCAGGTATCAAAATCCAATCAGAACACACAGTAGTCGTTAGCCTCGTTCTCTGTGAGTTCTTCGGGTTCATCACCGGTGTCATTGCCTTCGCAGGTGTTGCACCAGCTGTCCACGTCGCTTGCATCAATCGAGCTTGCATCAATGATTAGAAGAAGGATAACAGTGTTTGAATAAAGTGAACATACTCTGTGTCGAAGGTCGCGGTGTCACCGTACTGGAAATGATAATAAGCGACGTTTCCATAGAGGATGCATGGCACTTACGTTGGAGTTGATGCCCGCCAGAAGTGATCCGGACTCTGCAATAATGTTGGAGAGAACAACGTGCTAGGAAAATGATCAGAGAAATACGATAGCCATCAGACCAAAGAGCTCACCCTCTCGTACATGCTACATTAGGTGTCAGCCATGCGAGTCAAAAGACATAATGGATAACGACGTACTCATCGCAGTTGCCGCAGCTTCGGTACAATTTACCGAAATCTTGCACCTATCATAGCGTCAGCGGAAGGCATAACCGACGATGAGACTGCCCTACACAGAAACTGTCAATGGACACGGTTCCACCTAGTGTATCCTGGATGTTAGCAGAAGTAGGAAATGCAATACAATCTCGCTGACCTCCGTTATGCTGAATTACTTTGTCATCGGCACCTTTCGCCCCACCACCGTTAATGTAAGAGGTTCCGGATTCCTGCTTGATGGTGATAGCGTCCTGTCATGTAGATACTTACAATGAATACCGAAATATCGGAGTTGGGAATGAGAACTGACCTCGCAGACAGCCTCTTTGTTATAAAAGAATGTCAGCGCATGTTATCCTGGAACACGTTTCTCAAGCCTTACCGAACCAAACTACAGAGGAATCAGAATCTAGTTACCCAACTGGAAAAAAATTTGATATTCACCGTTAGTCAGAGTGCAAGAGCCCAAACAGTGGATTCCTTCCCCTTGATCTGAACCCTAAGAAATAAATATCAGTGAAATGCAGCGCCTCCTCGACGGACGCGACTCACAATGACTACGTTCGAGAGGGTCGCGCCTTCTTCAAGAAGAAAAACGGCGTCACTGTCACCACCTTCGGATTGACCACCACACTCGGTTCCTCGGTCGTATCTGACATTATCACCCTAGAAAAAAAATAAGTCCTGCGCCGAAATTTACATAGAGTCACGAACATCAAAGGATTCACCCGCCGCGATGGTCTTAGCTTCGGAGAGACTAGTACTTGTAGCAGGCTCGGGGAAAGTGCAGCTTGCTGCGCGGGCCTTGGGTCTGGCACTGGCGATAGCTAACAAGGAAAGAACGACGGTGGTGGAAAAGATCATGGCAGTAGCGGAATGATAAACTTTTCAGGGAGAGTGTAAGACAATGAGAGGATTGAGTAGACTGTGAGACCAGGCAAGTCAGAAAATGTTTTGATAACTTCAAGATACACCTTCACAGTTTTATACGCTTCAGACTCGGCGCCCATCGAAAGCTATACGTCATGCAGATATTCCTATAAGCATGGGCTGATCAAAAAGAAATATCCGTTGCAGTTCCTCGTCGTGCAAGCCAAGACGAGCCAAGCCCAAGCACCGCGAGGATCCTAGATAGATAGATAGATAGATTGAGCGCGTCGCGACTCAAGACGGCGCTTTTCTAAAAATAGAGATGTTTAGAGTATTATCCTGTACAAAATGGTGGAATAAGCAATACCCACGGATACTGACGCGTAGAAGGCTGGGGAAGGTCGGCTTCTTGTATGGATATCATTTTCTACATCGTCTTGCGCCGGGAATTTCTGGGAGTTGGCAAACAGACCTTTGACAACGACCATGGATTATGGAATAACTTCCCGCAGCAAAAGTACGTTGTAAGCCGACCGGTTGACTAGGAGACAGGACTCCTCGAAAAAAGTCCGCTGGTGGAGTTGAGAACTTGTCTCGTGAGCCTGACCAGCCAAATATGACGGAGTGACCATGTAAAAAAATAATCAGGTATGCATACCGATTTAAAGCTTTCGATACATCTAGAAGCTTTCGCTAGTTGAAAAGTACCACTACCTGTTTCACAGCGAACCCGATAGGCCTCCAATACTGGGCTTGAACGCCCGGTCACAACATCTAACTTTTGATATTGGCGATAAATCCACCGGCAAGTTGGTAGGTGCAAACCGTGGTATTCCGCATATAATGGAAAAAACTCGCATCTGTATATCCGTCTCGTAACTTTTTCCCAGTATGGTTTTGGAGCTATGGTCATTATTCCGTCGCAGTCGGCATAAGAACGACCTCACAACCAGCTTGTCCCGACATTGACCCACCTGGGTGAA
Source organism: Armillaria ostoyae (assembly GCA_902506015.1). Classification (NCBI taxonomy): domain Eukaryota; kingdom Fungi; phylum Basidiomycota; class Agaricomycetes; order Agaricales; family Physalacriaceae; genus Armillaria; species Armillaria ostoyae. The sequence goes on from LR732082.1 coordinate 2,557,614, forward strand.
CTCCAGGCAGGCCAAGTCGGGGGAATGAAGGGAGTGAACAGGTCCCCGCCGCAGTAGAATCCACAACTGGCCCGTGACCGGAAGATAAAGCAAGTGAAGGACTTTTTGGCCGAAACGAAACAGCTTGGCGTTGGCATGCACGAACGGTCCCAAATGCAATCTGTGTTTAGCACAGTAAGCAGTCGATGCGGTACACAAACCGTGGGGTATTAGCTCACTTTACACGAGAACCGCAGTCAGGTGGAGGAGCATAGTCGGGAGAACCGAGTCACAAACGAAAGGATGCCCATAACAGCTGTTGGATCGTTGGGCGTGGAAAGCGACGTGAATTAAACGTACCTCGGGCTGCGGATAGAAGGTAGTAATCAAACGAAGGGCTGGAAGACAGGCTGATGTTAATCAGTATTCTGGTATTTCAGCTGGCGTGTAAACAGTTGAGTTGATATGACCAGGAGTCCGAAAAAGCATGTTGTACATAAATAGTGTCCACAGGTAAAATCTAGACCTATGAGCCACGTCCGTCAAAAGAAGAGCAGGCCACGTACATCTAAATCAATATCACCCCAGGTATCTCCATATAAGATAGAAGCAGAAGAAGGTAAACACGGCACCGGCGAAGAAGATGTACATATCCTGCGTGCTTTTGAAATAGCTGTCAATGAGGATCCCACGCAGTCAAATGAGACCTACCTTCGTCTTTCAATCCACCCAATGACATCTCTGCTGAGCCCAAGAGTATTGGCAGCATCTAGCAATCTCCGCTGCGTGCCTTTAAGCATGTTCCGCTGATCCACGAGGTTGTCGAGGACCTCCCTTCCCTGCGCAAGAAACTCGTCCAAACGGTTTTCCGTATTCTGTATAAAGGTGTGTTCGTCCAAAGCGTGCTGTTCCCGTGAGCCAAATCCAGGCTGTGGCGTTACACCTCGGAAGGGCGATTCAGATACCTGGGAATCTGGACGGAGGCCGGGATGTAACTGCGAGGTGCTCGGAGTGTTTTGAAAGCGCCGTCGAGCATCGGAAGGAGAAGAAGGAATTCCAGAGGAGGATATTAGTTCTGCGCGCTGGTCAGCTTCTTGCTGGAAGCCAGTAAACGAGGGTCGAGGATACAGAGAAGGACGACCCTACATACTTGAGCAATGGCCTCGACTTTCAAACGGTCAAATTGGGTACGAAGTTCTGAATAGTCGGTTCTGAATTTTTGGACTCGCCTAGAGCAGAGCGAGTTCAATAAGGTTGAATATAGAAAGGTAGTACCCGCAGTACCACGTATGCTAACGTACATTTGTGCCTTTTCCTGCTTTGCTTTGATTATCTCACGCTTTGCCATCGAGTCGTAGTCGTCAATAGTTCTGTGCATCGCCGCCAGTGAAGCTGATATCTGCCCTAACGGAAACAAACAAGCGCGCGTTCTTCAGCACGGTTGTCCTTGTCGTCGCAGCAGCAGTAACGTACCCAGCAGTGAGGCAGAAGTATCGCCATTTCGTAAACGTTCAAGGTCAGCCTGTATTGAGCTTGTCTGGCGAACGCCCGAGGTATACAACGAGTTCATCGTGGAGCAGTCAAGGAAAGCAATACATTTGCAATAGCGTGACATAAATGTAACAGAAATAGTAACAGATCCCGTCGGCAGGCTTAGCGCCTGTTCCCCTTGCTGCCTTTACCGCGTCGCGCAGCCTTTCCGCCAGCCAGTTCAGCCTTTTCTCGTCTTCTGGCATGCTGTTTCGTCTGCTCCACCTTTCGCGCCCCCTTCGTTTGGTACCGTACTTTTGATTTGACTTTTGGTTTTGAAAGAGGCTTGGTCCGAGGAACTGTTGGTGGCGGGAACTCCGAGGGCACTGACGGGGCCGTTTTCGGTGGACCATGGATTAGCATATCAGGGTCAAAGTCTTCAACGACAGCAACAGTGGCGAGGTGCCTCTCGTCCTCGTATTCCTGCTCCTTTTGCTTGCCCTTTTGCTTGGATGAAAGTTCGGATATACCATGCCATTCTTCGTCTTCCTCGTCCTCATCAATGTATGGTCCTTTGGTAAGGTAAGCAGGTAAAACAACGGGTCAGCTGTTCACGGGTCCTCACCAATCAGTGCACCATAAGCGCTTTCAACCTGCGCTGCGTTCTCCGCCGCGCGTTCCCTGAGCATTCGACGTTGCTACCTGGGGATAAGATGGGGTCCTGGCAGGAGTAACCACTGGACGTACCTCGCGCCGGACCTCTTGTCGCTGCTGTTTCTCCCGCTCCGCCGCTTTCTTCCGCGCTGCCTCTGCCTTGGCCAACTTGCGCTTGTGGAAGCCGGTCAGAAACTCCCTAGAGAAAAATGAAGACCACGTTAGTCTGATTGGAAGACAGCATACCTTCTCGCATTGTCGTCAAATAGGATTTCCTTTATCTGTTCTCGCTTGGCTCGTTTCTTTGCAGCGACGGCAGTGTGAGACTGGGTGAGCACGGCCAAATTGGAGGCCATGTTGGATACGGGCAGAAGGGACACCGGAAATAAGCGAAGAAAAATGATGGGACTGATGGGATGATGCAATCCATTTGGTTTCTAAATATAGCCGTTAGAGAAATAATATTTCGGGTTTGCCCTGTACTTATACCACCACTGAGCTCTTCGCCTCCTCGGTCTCGCCGTGTTGCTTCTCTATCCGCGGATACCTGGTCCCAATGCCTGTGGAGGCGTCTTCATTGTTCTCGCCGAGTACCACTCGCCCTTATCCTCTTCCTAGTCATCATGATCATCCCGAGCAATCTCTTCCTCGTGCTCTCTACGACCAATCTCATATGTTAGCCCAGCAGGTATGGCAGAATCAACAGCTTCACATATTTCCTTCAAATCCGTACCCATCCGTGCTACCTCCTGCTCCTATACCCCATAAAGTCTGGATTTTGGACTGCAAGTCATGCGGCACTTTCCTGACGAACCGAGGCATGAAGGTACGTCGCTTACACCTCCCCCACTAGCCTTTCATCAAATATCTCACGCCTTTTCTTCTAGGCGGTGTTGCTACTTCGTCCGAATGTCGCCCTATACTCTTCTGATGCCCTACCGGTCAACTGTTCTGCATACACGTCAAGCCCTGAGGCCCTTCAACCACCTTCGTGCCGTCCGTCATCTTCAAACTCGTCTCAGCGTACGTGCGAATGTCTTACCCAGACATTATGCTGCCATGGCTGTGGCGCGATTGTCGGTTACATGATTGTCATCCCCGTAAGTGTTTGCCTGTTCCCATCCGACTAGCTATTTATCGCGTCTACCCAGTGTAATCGATGTACTTCTTCCATCACTTCTTCCAATCGCGCCACAAATGGCCACCGTTTCGTATTTCATTCTAGCGAGATCATTGGTACAGAACGTCATTACATTCTGGATGAGCCTGGCGTTTTACCCTATGAGCACCCGTATCCTCCTGTCTCATCCCTTGTTTCGCTTGTATACCCCCCTCACTATCCCCAAACTATGCATTCTCGCCTGTTCAATCCTCATTACCAGTCTTCTCCTGCGCATAGGCCAGAAAATCTTCCGACGCCACCTGCAGATGCCTCACCCTTATCCTCCACCTTGACCTCCCCTATCTATGGAACGTTCCCTTTCACAGAGCAACATAATTTTTCCACCGATCGTACCCATGAATCTCCGCCGCGTGCTCCCCGTCCACTTCCTCATTCCGAACGTCCCTACCCTTTTGTATCCGTCCCTTCTCAATCTCCTTCGATTTTACGTCCTTCTTCTGCAGAATCGGATAGCTCCGATGATTCTATCCCACCCCCACTCGTATCACCTTCCTTCCCGTACGGACTACCGTCAGAGCAGACAGAGGCGTCTCTGCCTTGCAGGCTCAAGCCTGGAGACGTGCTTTATTGGCACCATCTTACCAGACAAGGAGAGATCCCTGGTGTCAAGGAGGATGCTCGTGCTCGCCAACAGGGTATCCCCGCGGTGAGACGGCTCCCACTCGACCGGTGAGCCTGAAATTCCACTAGCCGATATTTGCATATGGACCCAGCTTAAATACGAGCATTACGCGTTTATGACAACGACATCCAGAATAAAAGATAATATTCTTATTGCTTTGTTTGTTTATCCTTATCTTACTCGATTCATCTTTGGCTCTGTGTCTGGCTTATTCACTGTACTTGATACCATCCAGCATCGTCTATTTAATTGTTCAGATAGTACGGCGCTCCTTTAATTCAGATATCCTGGCGGAATAGAAGATATGTGCACTGGCACCAGCATAAAAGTTGAATATACCAGGTGACCGTGTTGCGGGCTTCGAATGATATATTGTTGCATCAGATTGTAGACAGTGAACACCAGAGCGAAGTAAAGTGCATCAGAACACGGAAACTGTAGGTGTCATTGAAGACAGTCACTGATCCTGAGGATGGTGAACCCAAGTAGCTTTCTACGAGCTTGAAGAGAATCTTCGCCGCGAGTCAGATAGCCAAAATAGCTAGGGAGGGCTTGGCTTGAGGTCTCTGCAAGCCTCGAGGATCTCAAATATAGTCTTGAGACTCGTCTACATCAAATTTCAATTGAAGATGAAATCAGTCATCTCCATGGAACTATGTTCCGCGGTGCGAAGTGGGTCTCCTCGGCATCGGTATCGTCGGAAGACATTACCGTACCCAAGATTGCTCCCAGGTTCTATTGCGCAATCTTTCGTATACATAGGGAAAGGGTGGCGTTGGTAAAGCGCCTAGCAATGCTCAGAGTCATAGTGAAGTAGTGCCAGTAGGCAAGAATCCGTGTGATTCGGGTTTCGGCTATTGATAAAGCACCCGGAAGTTCTGGGGGACTTGGGAAGCTGGTCCGCGAAGGTAGGGCCAGTCACGGCGAGCCTGTGAACGCAATGCTTTCGAAGAGATGAAGGACCAAAGTTCGAGTATGATACTATCGAAAGTTCCAGGCGTGGCTGTGGTTGTGACTCAGCAATCGTCACGTTGATAAGGACAGCCACCCGCTGATTACTGACTCAACAACCTCTGTCCACAACCACTACCATCTCTCCTACCTCGACATCCTCAGCAGCATGTATGCTTCCAATTCATCGCCGTTCATATAACATACTAATTTCTTTTCAGAATGCAAATCTTTGTGAAGACTCTCACCGGAAAGACCATCACCCTTGAGGTTGAGTCGTCCGACACTATCGACAACGTCAAGGCCAAGATCCAAGACAAGGAGGGGTCAGTATCTTCTTTCTCTACTTCCCTCTTGAAGCGCATCCTCATCTGCTTCACAGCATCCCTCCCGACCAACAGCGTTTGATCTTTGCTGGAAAGCAATTGGAGGACGGTCGGACCCTCTCTGATTATAACATCCAGAAGGAGTCAACTCTTCACCTTGTCTTGCGTCTGCGCGGTGGTATGCAGATCTTCGTCAAGACCTTGACTGGCAAGACCATCACACTTGAGGTCGAGTCATCCGACACCATCGACAATGTCAAGGCCAAGATCCAAGACAAGGAGGGTATTCCTCCTGACCAACAGCGCTTGATCTTCGCCGGCAAGCAGTTGGAAGATGGTCGCACCCTGTCTGATTACAACATTCAGAAGGAATCAACCCTTCATCTTGGTTAGTCGAACCCCTATAATCTGCGATGCTGCGGCTGAAGGAATTATTAGTCCTACGTCTTCGTGGTGGAATGCAAATCTTCGTCAAGACGTTGACCGGCAAAACCATTACTCTTGAAGTCGAGTCGTCTGACACCATTGACAATGTCAAGGCGAAGATTCAGGACAAGGAGGGTATTCCTCCAGACCAACAGCGTCTGATCTTCGCTGGGAAGCAGCTTGAGGATGGCAGGACTTTGTCCGACTACAACATTCAGAAAGAGTCGACTCTTCACTTGGGTATGCCTGTTCTTATGTGCTGTTCCTTTGCCGTCTAACACCGATCTGTCAGTCTTGCGCCTACGTGGTGGTATGCAGATTTTTGTCAAGACGTTGACTGGGAAGACTATTACGTTAGAGGTTGAGTCCTCCGACACCATTGATAACGTGAAGGCGAAGATCCAGGACAAGGAAGGGATCCCTCCCGATCAGCAACGTCTTATCTTCGCCGGCAAGCAACTCGAAGATGGTCGCACACTTTCCGACTATAACATCCAGAAGGAATCGACGTTGCATCTGGTTCTCCGTCTTCGCGGTGGTATGCAGATCTTCGTGAAGACGCTGACCGGCAAGACCATTACGTTGGAGGTCGAGTCATCGGACACCATTGACAACGTCAAGGCGAAGATCCAGGACAAGGAGGGTATCCCCCCTGACCAGCAACGTCTGATCTTCGCCGGAAAACAGTTGGAGGATGGTCGTACTCTTTCGGATTATAACATCCAGAAGGAGTCTACTCTTCATCTCGGTAACATTCTTCCCCGTTGCTCGCCATTAGGTTGTAGCTAATTCTTGACGCAGTTCTTCGTCTTCGCGGTGGTCTCTGAGCTTTGATGCATGATGGGTGATAATTATATGACGTAGAATCAAGAATACATTGAACATCGGTTTACAATATACGTGTCATGATTGAAACAGCCACATCATAGAATGTCGGAGTGAAACGTTACCAAAGAGATGCAGTTGCAGTGTTCTAGCGCTGCGATAAGCCGGATGTGGCGGAACAGATACTGAAGCAATCACGGAGCAAGAAAGGGTCCATGCGATGAGGCTGGGCAGCCTGCCGCCCTGTTCCGTTGCCCTCGTCCCCAGCAAAGACCAGTAATTCCACATAAAAAGAGGAGAAAATACAAGGAGGGATGTGCGACAGAATGCAAGTACAATAAGGGTGATGCCGAAGATCCGAGACAAGTGAGGAAAGTGATAATAACGGAATCTCGGGAAACAAGGGCGACAGGCAGTCGGAGTTTATGTAAATACAGCGTGACGGCGTTACAGTACAGGTTAAATCTGCTCTCTCCCTCTGGTCTGTTGGCCACAAATTACCATCGCTGCAGCAAGTCCCGTCCTTGCCCGCCGTCTGTCGAGCATCGAGCGCTCTGTATAGCTCATGGCGCCTGCCGCCTCTCCCGCTCATGCCTCGTCCAAAGACCAGCGTTCCTGGCGCCCTGTTAAAGTCATGAATATGGGCGACTTGTCCAAGGACGACGACTTCCTCAGCCATCTACTCGTCGAGAAGCTCGGCACCGGTGCAGTGCCCTTACTCGTTCACAAAATGGATTCGTCACGTAGGCTGCCCAAGTGCGATGCCCAGGAATTATTGAGGATAGTGCGACGCGTGCGTGCTGAATCTGCGTTTTATCTCTTGAACCGTCTTTTCACGCGTTTTTGTTTCTTTTCCGTGTTCTAGCTCGTCGTTGTAAAGGGGCCTGTTCAAGTCGCCACACGCCAGGCGGTCGACGAGCTACTCCTGTTCGTTTTTTTTCGCTCCTGTCTTCGTTACCTGTCATTCACCACGCCTCGTTCTGCAGCTTGGTACCCATTCGTTATTACTTCGAGACTGAGGGCTACGACACACATCAAATGAACGCGTTTGCCACGTGTGTACCACTTTTTTTCTCACTCCTGCTGTCTCACTCAGTACCTCCCACCCGTAGCCACGCATCGCGATATTTCGAGCTCTACCACCCTTCTGGCTCCATCGAGATCTCCCATACCTCCCGCTACTCGCATAGAACCGGAAAGTCCGAACTTTGTATCTTAGCGACACGCAATCTCCCCACTGGCACCGTTATAACTGAGCTCAAGGGGTCCATGGCCAACCTCAGCGAGGAGGAAGATCAAGAACTCAAACGTACCGACCTCGTGAACTCAGATATTCGGCGAGACTTTAGCGTCATTCATTCCAAGTCTATGAAGAAGAACCATCTGTTTTTAGGGCCGGCCCGATTTGTCAATGTGGGTCAAGCCTCTCATTACCCGGCTGTTCAATAATTGACGTTATGTTTTCAGCATGATTGCGATAATAATTGCGAGCTTTTTCGTGAGGGAAGGTACATCACCTTTCGTACTCTACGGCCAATTGCCATTGGGGAGGAGATAACTGCACACTATGGGGATAGCTACTGTACGTCCACTTGACTGTTCTCGTGATCTTTTTTTCACTAATCTGTGTAGTCGGCCGGCGGAATAAGCACTGTCTATGCGAGACATGCGAAAAGAAGGGTAGAGGAGGATATGCCCCGGATCAAGACGACGACGACCCTGCTTCTGATTCTGACTCTGATATCGATGAACGCGATGCAGCTGAAAACGCCGAAGAAGGGGCTCCTGTGGATATCAATCTGAATGAAAGACGCACGCGCCGCGGTGTCTATGCCATTGCTCGCCAACAAGACGAATCGGATGAAAGTGAAGAAGAAGGGGATGACGCCGTACTTCTTGCCGATGCGAAGAACATTCCAGATGAAGGCGAAGTTGAGATGACGGCCGAAATCGAAAGCGAATCCGATCTCACCTCTCTGACTTCAGGAGTAGCGAGCGACGAGCAGCTGTCCTCTCTGTCTTCAATCCCGACTTCTCCTCTGACACCTTCCCGGTCTCTATCCTCTCTCAGCTCTCTCACATCGGTAGAAGACTCTGCGCCCCCGCCACCGACCACGCCACAATCATCCAAGTCAACTCCGTACCGATCCATTATTTCGACTCGACGTCAGAAGGCGCGAGAAGCGCAAGAACAGTTCGGCAGCAATTCGTCTAGTCCGTCTATCGCATCCAAGACACCTATGTCGACGGTCGACAAGCGCGAGACGCGTTCTGCCTCCTCTGGGAAAGGCAAAGAGAAGGAGAAGACCCTTTCAACCCCTTTGTCGACGCCCTCCCGCAGTAGCAAGGGCAAAGAAAAGGCCACGCTTAAGGAGAAAGTTAAAGTTAAGAAAGAGGACAGTGAGCCTCGGATTTTGCGCACGCGCCCTACTCCCGCGGCAAGTTCCAATGACATTCTGAAGGAACTTCCAAAGGTCCCTGAGGTGCCAAGGGATGCCGACGGGAAACCTCTTCCGTTGTGTGCTACCTGCCACAATATTTTGCCAGTTATATCTGTCGATTCAAAGGTTGTCTGGGGCTTGGGATTGGAGATATCCAAGAAGAAAAAGAATAAGCAGGATTGCCCTAGGTATGTTTCAACTCAACTTGCGCAAACCTTTCAGGATTCATGTCTACCCTAGATGTATGCGCCATTTTGCCATTTACGGTCAGCCATGGCCGCGTCGTCTCCCTCTACCTGGATCAGCTTCTGTATCCATTGCAACCCCACGAGAAGTCTCGCCCGTTGATTCTACACCTTCCCGCCGAATAACTCACAAGGCCCTTGTTGCCTTGAACCACAAGCTCGCAGCAGCCGCTTCGGTTTCTCCCAGAGGTCGAAAACGCCCCTCGCCAGAAGATGATCACCCGTCTAAGCGCCAGAAATTAGACCAAAGGTCTGCCAAGTCACGCTCTGTTTCTCACGCTCGTTCTCGCGGTCGCACATCACTCAGTGTTGCCCATAATCGCGTTGTGAGTGCAAGCGCTGGTGCCATCGAGAAGCGGCGTAGGGGCAGGCCTCGTTTGCGTAGCCTGTCTATCAGTGCGATCGTGAAGCAGGAGCCAGAGGATGATGATGTTCTGCGGGTTCCACCTGCGCCGTTCAAAGATCAACCTCGAAACCACAATGGCCGTTTTGACAAGAAACCTGGCATGAAAGGAGGCCCACGTCGTCGACAACAGCAGTCCGTGCCTACTCCCATTTTGTCCAGAGCTGAACGAGCCAGTGAACGAGAAAAGATGAAGTTGAAGCTAGAGCGGGAGCAGGAGCAGGAGCAGGAGCAGGAGCAGGAGCATGACGCTGTTTCGTTGTCGGATGATGAGGGATCGAAGCGCTCTCGTGACGACGAGGACGACTACGACGATGATGACCACGCAATCAAGAGGAAGAAACACGAGCGTAACCCGAAACCTGCTGGCATGCCAAGTGGTTCTTTTGTGGCCAACCCAAATCCTCAGACCTTTGCCATGTCGAGTTGGAAAACTCGGTTTAGCCCAGGTGCTGCCAGCGAGTCGTCCGAAGAAAGTGATAAAGGTCCTGTCACCCCGGATGATCATTTTTCTCCTGAACCTGATATCCGCGTGAGCGTGAATTGGGTCCCGCCGCCTTCACCAGTTGCGCTGACGTTTAAACCTTCGCCCCACAACTTTGCGAGGCGTAACTTGTCTTTAACGTTATCGAAACCTTCAATGGGGGGGAGAATCAAGGATGCTGTGGAACCAGATGCATCGTCTTCATCTTCTCCCATTGACAGTGACCAACCTGGCGGGGAGAGATTGGATGCTGTGTGGATGAAGGAAGGGGTACGTCGATAAAAGATGTTATCTGAGATCGTGCTTGGACTAACGAGCGGATGGTTTAGGCCTGTGACCCAAATCAGATATCTGAAATCGATGGTTTTGGTCGACTTCAGCACATATACACTGCCATCCCATCTCCGATAAAATCAGCGAATAGACTGGTCGGACGGTTATCCTCCTTTAAATGCGACATGCCCCTCAGACCGCCTCACTTTATTAATGCTGGCTGGGAGTCTTGCTCCGACTCGGGCGAATAGTCGTCTTATTTACACTTTGGACCGTGTTGTCGCGTTGCTATCGATTCCCGTCATTGTTTTTATTCTGTCAACATATTCATGCAGGACATTTGCAGCATAACATTATTGTAACTTGCTACTTAGTATACTATTACTCTATTTTTTCTTGTTGTATTCAGTGTGCTTGGCGAATCAGACCCTGGTACTTATAGCAATGATATAACTAGACATTTTCGAGCTACTGTTGCCCGTCAGGCTTAAGTGAGCTTCGCCCAGCTCGTAAAATCTCATCTGTAGATAATAGGTTGACGGCAATAACGGAACTGTAAAGAATGACATCAACACATGTTCCATGGAAGACTATAGCTAACTTACCACGAGTGAAGCATTTGTCTCTTTACGCGGTAATTATCCCATATGCCTTCTACAGTAGGGTCAAATGGCTCGCCTGATTGCAGATCGATACCAACGGTATTACCCTCGGCTTGCTCCTCCTAGCAGTGCATTAAGTGATGAGATCGACAAGATCGATAAACAGCAATCCACTTTACCTGTAGTGCCACGACTACGTCCTGGACGTCGAATCCACCGTTTGCAGCCAGAGTTTTAGGTATAATCAACAATGCATCGGCAAATGCCTGGACACCCATCTTCACGCGGCCTTTTGCAGACTTCTTCACTGGTCCACTCAAATGGGCTGAGCAGGCAACTTCAAACGCTCCGGCTCCGGGGATGAGGGCTTCATCCTCGAGTGCATTCTTGACAGCTCTGAGACCATCACGGAGAGCGTCTTGTATTTGTTGTATGGTGTGCGCATTGGGGCCCTTGATCAGGAGCGTCACAGACTTGGGTGATTTGACTTCCTCAACAAATGTGAACTTCTCCTCTCCCAAAGTATGCTCGTATACCAGACCGGCCCAACCCAGAATAGATGGTTCGAGGTCGTCCACAGAGTTCTGGGCGATACCACCGCAGACGAGCTGCAGCCTGAGCAAAAAATCAGTTTACTCAAACAGAATCGTGAATGCAAATATATACCGCTCCATATTTCGCCTCTTTGCCCTTCGCAGAGCCAGGATACCATTCTTGGCAAGGATATCGAGACTGAGAGGATCGATACCCTTTTGGTTGATGATAACAAAGTTTTTCTTCTTCTCTTTGCTGTCTGTGGCTTGGTCGCACACAAGGTTCTTAAGCTCCACGATTTTTTTCACCTTGGCGTCGACAAAACGCCTCTCCGATTCGACAAGCTTCTCGCGCTGTTCTGCGGAGGAGTAGAAGAAGCCCGAATTCACCTCGCTGTTGCTTAAGCTTAGAAGACGGTACGGATTCACTTGAAGAAGACACGTACGTCTTTTCATACTCCAAACTGACGTTGAGGGTTAGAACGAAAGCGTTTTCAACGCGTTTGGGCATTTCAGGATGTCGGGCGCCGTGGTCGAGAACGAGGCCGCGAATTAATTGTGTTTCTGAGGCGGTCCGGTGCTGCATTTTCATGACTTCAACCATGTGTAGGTCTATAGGATCGCGCCATTGATCTTTTGCGTCTGTGTGGATGAATAAGTCTCTAAAACTGACGAGGGGGCAAAGCAAAGTACCCTTTGAAGGTGGTGGTGGCCGTATGGTAAGGACAGCATCAACGACATCTGCAGCTAGCTGCTTAGCCATGGCGCTATTCAATTTTGTTGCCAAAGACGTATTCGCGACGTTAATCAGGGTAGCACGATCTAATTTTGAAGGTTGTTTGAAGGTGTCCAAGAACTATTGCATCGCACTTAATCAACAAGATGATTATTACGAATGAGGTTACGCACCGCTAAAGCCTCTTTTTTCGCCAAGTCGAATCCTTCGCCAATCACGGTGGGATGCACGCCTTCAGAGATGAATCGATCGGCTTGCTTCAGCAACTCTCCCACCAATAAGACAACGGATGTCGTTCCATCTCCCACTTGATCGTCTTGAGCAACAGCGGTCCGTGCAATCATGGCGGCAGTGGGATTTTGGATTTGCATCTCGGACAAAAGAACCTTTCCGTCCTTGGTCATCTTTATCTGTCCAGCGCCATCGACAAGCATCTTCAAAGTGCCCCTTGGGCCTGACATGTACATATGAGATTTCCTGGCGATTTTGCATGAATAGTCGACGCACCCAAGTTCCCCTTGACCACATTCGCAAGGCCCATCGCCCCATTGGTGTTGACCTACCCTAGTTGAGCAAACGGTTTTCATAAGAATTGGGAATGAGTACCTGGAGCGCTGCTGCACGCCGTACACTCTCTGCCTTGGGATTAATGAGCTCGATACTGGACGACATTTTTGGCAAAGCTGGAAACGCGTCGTATTCAGGATTGCAAGAAACACGTTCCAAGCTCCGCTTCAAGATCCGTTGGCCGTGCTTGGCTGCAGCGTTGCCGGACCGATTACCCGCATGCAAGCCTCAAACTATGCTCATATGTAAACCCCTAGTCTCGTTACCATCCTGTATATGAAGCAAGCTGTATCGCCGGCTTGCCACATAGAAGGGACTGTCACAGGACTAGTAAACCCCCACTACCCAGCCTTCTTAATCCATACGGCCCGGTTATATAACAGGAAACTACGATATATATTTCATTTACGGCAACCAACTCATCTTCATGACTAAAAAAGCAGACAATTACAGATCAACTCTACGCCCCTCCTTCCCGCTGCGCTTAATGGCGTCAATAAGAGCTTTTGTCTTGAGAGCCGCCTCCAAATCTGCATAACCTTCTCCCTTCGCATAAGCTTCCCAGGCCCTCCGCACATTAGCAAACCCGTTTCCCTCAACCTTGACCTCCTCCCCATTCACGTACAACCCAGTAGGCGTCATCAACGACACCGCAGATGCCTTAGGGTCATCGCTCTCTATTCTGATGCTCCCTTTCTCTCCATCTATGACCCAAAGCAGTGGTGTACCCGCTTTGCCGTCCGCCTTTGTTTCCAACCCACCACGTATGTGGACACTCATGACGGCCCCATTGGTCAGGACTCCAGAAACGGCCACCTGAGTGGCTACATCTTGTTCAATGGTCTCGCCTGTTGGCTTTCCATTTTCGTCGATGATCTCAGCAACAGGGTACTGAGTACTCAGCGTTGCCGAGACGCTGGCAACGGGTCCGAGTATATAGGTCAACGTGTCCAAGAGATGGCCGCCTCCGATATCAAGAAGCGTACCCCCATTCGAGTTCACGCTGTTGAGCCGCATCGCACTCGACACACGAGGACCCCATATATTGATTCCTGGAAACGTCCTGACCGTCTGTGTCAGGTAAGTATCAGACAGCCGTCATGGTTGTGAGTAGATACTGAAGCTCACCAAGGAAGTAGACAAAATTCGGCCAATTTCTCCAGAGTCAATAATAGCTTTCACCTGCATAGAACGACGATTAGTTCTGACAAAAGAGGCAAAATGCACCGCTACCTTTTGAAAGACAGGGTCCATTCTTCCCTGTAATCCTATAATAGTTCTGACGCCCTTTTCCTTCGCAGCACTAGCCAACGCTGATGTTTCCTTTAGACCATTCCCAGCAGGCCATTCCAAGAAAAGGTCCTTTCCTCCATCTATAACTTTCATTGCGTTTTCGAAATGATGCGTCACCTTCACGGACACGGCCACGAGATCCACGTTCGGATCAGACACTATGTGTTCTGGAGATCCATGGTAAGGCTTGACCGGAGTACCTAAAAGAGACGCGTATTTCGCTGCAGTGGCTTCAGCAGAGGCAGGGTTTGAAGTAGAGACTGCAGTAAGCTGGTACTGAGACAATAGCGGTTCTTCAAGCAGAGGCGGGGCGAGCATAGTCGACGCCCAGCCTTGTCCTGAAAGACCGATAAAACCAATGCGAATAGGAGACATTGATGTGTAGGAGTCGGGAAAATTAGACTTGAGAAGAGACAATTATATATGACAGCAACCAGATACCCCACAAGACCGACGAGACTCGAGTAGGCTTGGTCATGGGTCCATATAGCGAGACGGACGGGAAACGTTTAGTCAGACGCTTCAAGTTAGTATATGATATCGCGAGGCTAGCGGAAAATTCACAGGGAGTGTCACCAGGCAGGCCCGGGGAACGCAGGAGGGCTAGATTGTCAAAGTTCATGCATGTCAAGAGGGGTGTAGAAAGCCGAACAGACACACGTCTATTTTGCAGGAGAAATACGCCAGTTTGTGATATGAGTAGTATGAGCATCGGCGTTAACTGTCAAAGACCCAGCCCCCGTTTCTCCGGCCCGAACAGCTTAAAGTCAAGCAGTCATCCTTTTTACCAAATTACCAACACCAACACCTTCTCTGAGCTTTCTTCACTTTTTTCCTCGGTTTTTTTCCCTTGACGGTGCTGTCACACCGTCTCGCATCGTATAAAACCTATGTGTTGATGGATCTTGGCAACTATGGCGATAAAATCTGGATGGTCTGCACACTTGGTACGAACTCTGCAGATTCAACAGGGCTATTCCAGGTTCTGATGGCAGGGGCCCGTGAAAACGGACAGCGCGGCGGAGAATTGATCATTTGGAACTACCAAAACCGTCTGCGTCTCGTCGACGTTGACCTGAATCAGTCCCATATCTCCGTTCATCAGGCACTCCAACGCATGTGGTATTCGCAAGTCAATGCTTCGATGCTTTCTTGGCGAACGAGACACCATATCCTTTAACGTCGAGAGTTTAGAGTCTTTGCTGCTGCAGTTCCTCCGATGAGATTTTTTGGTGCTTGCCCGGGAAGTGATGCTAAAGCGACATACCATCGGACGTGAACTCGGGCAGGGATATCTTACGGCATTTTGTGAGCCAAAATATCGTCGGTTTCATCTTAATTTTTTGATTTTTTATTGTTTATCTACGCCTGCTAGAGCCAGGGTTGCCGATTGTTGTACTGTCAAACGCATTTTCTTGCACGGTCTGACCTTCTCACAGCGATGTCTTGATCCACCAAGTTCACCCAACCACTGTGAATCTTCTGGTCTGCTAATAAACGCGAATTGCCCTTTAATAATATCCGGCCTTTTAAATGATCATACCCACCATCGCACGCCGGGACATTTGGAGCAATCGGGCTGCTGCTATATGTTATACCTCTGGCGCCTCTCGGTCTTTGGTTCCAGAAACTGCTCGGGTAATTTGACGACCATACACAGAGCAATAGACGGCGGCCAGGTAGCCTCTGTTTCCATCGCTCTTGGAATGAATGCCTTACTAAAAGTATTCATTTTCGCAATGACGCACTCTTCGAGTCCTTGTGGCGGGATACTACACTCAATAACCAAACCATTCAACTTCCATGCCAAATCCTCCGTAGTAGCAGTCCGTATGATGTCAAAAGGGAAATAACTTTGTCTGCTAAGTGGCAGGTTCAAACTCTAACATTCTCCTAGCTTTGCTTGCACCATCACAGGCAAGACGACTTTCACTTCAATTGCGGAGCTATCGAAGGTTCGTACGTTTAATTCTGTCCCTTGGATTGGAATCGCCCAATCTTTTTTCTAGATACACAACTTCCTCAGAACGACGGTCTCGAAGTGCATGACACACTCCACTCCATGGTGCCAAAAGCAATTTTGCAGGTCGCCCGCATGGTGTAGGATAATCAGGAACTTTTTTTCGGGAGCACTTTTCAAAGTGCAGAACATTTTGCAAACGCAACATTGTTTCCCTCGTACCTTGCACGCAGGACCTCGGAAAACCTGCTTTGGATGCGTATTATTTCGAGATCGGCACAGTATTCGAGCGTGCAATATTATGTGCCAAGCATCTCCCTGAGTGGGCTTAACCTGAGCCCAAGAGGGACCTCTACGAATCTCTCCGTGAAGCATGGAGCCTAAAGGTCTACTTCGCCTAACGGCGTAGCGCTCGCAAACCTTTCGTCCAAGGGATCGCCCTTTGATCACAACGATCCGCTACTCACGATCGGGACACTATTTGTGTTTTCCACACTATTGAGTCGTTCGCAGCTGAAAAGTCCTTGACGTAACCTCTCGCAGGCCGTGGAGCTTCCCCAATGACAATCTCGATGCAAGCTTTGACAGATGCTATTTCGGCGGGATGCTGCTGCATTTATGTCCCAGCTGGGTATTGAAACGTATTCTCAGTCTTCTATACAGGGAACGGAAGAGTGGGAAGGATCATATCTACAGCCGCGACGAAACACTTGACGCCTCTTACGCTGGGGTTGGGAGGCGAGAGTCTGGTCATCCTAGATCCCTCTTACGACCTCGAGATTGCTGCCAGGAGGATCGTGTTTGGAAAATGCGCAGGCCAGGTTAATTCATCGCTTCTCTAGCAAGCAATATAGTTGCTGATTGAGCATGCCATAGATACGTATTGCCCCAGACTACCTACTGGTTCCCACTGGTGATAATCACTCGATTTTGGACAGGGACATCGATGCTTTCAAGCAAGCATAAGATTCCTTTCTCTCGGATGCTCCTCCTTTGGAATCAGCATCATTTTCTCGGATCGTGTCAAAAGCTCATCTCGACAGACCCGCTGCTATTTGTTGGCTCGAACCAAAGGGAAAGTTATTGCTGGGGAAAAAGTGGATGCTTGAAAATCGAGCCAACAGTCCATCAAGTGTCGGCGTTGTGGCTGATGTTGCTGTGACGGAGGGGTGAGATTTTTCGGTCCTATATTCCCTATACTACGTTCAAGTTCGAAGACGTATGCAATTTTGTATCCGACGGGTGAGCTTCTTACTCCCCTAATATCTTCTGCCACTCATTTATCGGAAAGAGACCATCCCTTGGTGCTGTATGCGTTCACTGAAAGCGACAGTGTCAAATCATTGCGTACGTACTTCGTGAATTCTAGCTGGCTCACCTGGGCTTATGTCCGCCGTCTAGTCCGGGATAACACCACGCAACATCGTTTATGACGATACGCTCATTCAGTTGGCAGGTACAACACCTCCATGCGTGTCGATCTCACCTCTCTCCGCCAGTCCATGGATTACCCTTCGGGGGTGTCGACGAATCGGGTCGTAAGTTGCTTTTTTGTTAACTATACTTGTTTACGAGGTGACGAACCTGAGAACAGACGGCCGCCAGATTACTCGCTATGGATTCGAGGCTTTCAATCATTCACGATCATCCATTGACATGCATTTGAAGTGTGTTACTTGATACACACGTTACCTTGTATTTGAACTCACCGGTACCCTAGTATGGAACCATTCCTCTCGCTATCCGCCGTACACCGCTGAGAACCTGAAGATGTTGCACCAGATGGCTATTCCGCAGTTCTCCCTCACGGGGTGATCTTGCCACACTACTGAGTCGATGGTGAACATGGCATATTAGTAACTGGTGAATCGTGGTGATTGTTGATTGGCTGTTCGCGCTTTGACTCCCACTTCAGGAACCAGAATCCTTATGACCAAGTTTTTTTTTAGACGTGCACTTTCATTACGGTGAAAAATCTCTCTTCTGATACCGCCACGACACACTTTTCGAGGGCTGGACCATGCGTGCCTCTGCGAAGTCCCCTGTCTTCATATGGGGAACTCCTTCTCAAATTACACAGGACCTTACGAAAAGTAGTAACCAAAGACACACGACGACGATCAAATGCGTTTATCGTCAACCTTATCCGTGCTGTTCTCTCGGATCGCAGACATGGAATCTCCTTTCTCGGCCGCTCTCAATCCACCCGCGTCATAATCCCTCAGATAAAAATACGTCGCTGGAAGTCCGACCAGGAGTGCACCCACCATATTTCCAAGATAGGCAGCAATTAGAGATCTGTACGTGAACATTTAGAAACACGTCTCGCATGCCCGCATCAAAGCTTACTTGCGAATGTACTCTGCAGTGGTGAGCTTCAAGAAGGAATGTTGAACAAAAATATCCAGGCTAAAAGATCAGAAAGAAAACTCACGTCTGCGCCGAACATGATCCCAAGAGGCACCGAGAACATGTTGGCAACCACTAAATCCAGGAATGAAAACACCGACTCTTATCAATGAGTAAATAGCCCCGACTCACCGTGATCAAACGAGCATGCGACAAAAATCTATTAGAACCATTACTAGCCTGACAAGAAGTATGTTTCAATTCTTGGACTTACCCAAATGGGAATCCAGATGGCGACTATCTGCAGATCACGGCAAGGGTCAGATGATTCAATTGAGCTCTTCCTTTCCCCACCTTTGATATGGTGTCCCTAGCCCCGGCGGCTTGCTGCGGGGTAAGTGAGAAACCCAGCTAGCAAGTAGAAGCTGGCCACGTACCCAGACGGCGACGCATACGAGCCAGTTACACCCGATCCCTCTCAAAAATATCTGGTGCCAGTGTGGGTCAGCAGCTTTTTTTCTATGTAAATAGCGTCAGTAAGTTTAACAGTATCACGGCCTTTGGAGTGGATTTTTTACATTGCGAACGTCTGGATATAGGATGAGTAAGGGTCCGTCGATACGATCCCGCTGTCTGCAATGGAACGTTGTGTGAATGGGGGGGTAGGTGGGTGTGAGAGCGCGTGTACGTACATTTGACGAGGACGGCTGCGAAAAAGAGGCTCCCGACGAGGTTCCCAAAGGTTACTGCAGGGACGTCATCGTGAGGGAGGAACCCCAAGGGCCGGAAAGTTCACTGAACTTACCGAGGAGGAAGTTGATAGGGAGACTCCACCATGGGATGGCGCGTTTGATGATAGCCATGGGAAATATCTTAGCAGCGGATGGTGGGAGTGTTGGGTCACTGGTGGCGTAGGGTGACTTACCATCATGTTGCTCGTGAGTAGCTCGAGGCCCTGCAGCACGATCCTGCGAAAGAGAGAGAGCCAGTGAGTACAAGTCCACAGCCTCCGAAGTGCAGGTACTTACATGACCAAACCGACAGGAAAGACAAACCCGCCTAGGATCTTCACGATTCCAGGATCTGACTCTGTGAGCCCAGTCGCTCCGCCAGAGATGACCTCTGACAAGAGGCCGCCAAAGGAGAGCATCACGCCCGCGAGGACCTGCCACAGTGGGTATCAGCTAGTACCACGACAACGATCGAACGACCTACGGCTTTGAAGAATATGTTCTCATACCGATCTCTGTGCTTTGCGACTCCGCTCTCGACCATGTACATCGCGACTTGGGCGGGACTCATTGTAGGAGAGGTGT
Organism: Armillaria ostoyae; assembly: GCA_902506015.1. Lineage (NCBI taxonomy): Eukaryota > Fungi > Basidiomycota > Agaricomycetes > Agaricales > Physalacriaceae > Armillaria > Armillaria ostoyae. Next base: position 2,577,252 of record LR732082.1, read on the forward strand.
CCATGGTGTTGGTGTGCGGGGTGGGATTTGGTTCACATGCATTTGATGGATATTATTATAAGTACACGTCCCACTGACCATTAGCCTGTAACGCAATGGGTCAGGAGATACTGAGGTATAAATAGTAGCACCCCGGGCGCCGTCCAGCGTACTATTTCCTCCGTCGGCGCGTACTTTTAATAGATCGAATGATCGAGATTTCATCATATAATGAAACTGGAAAGTACACTTGATTAAGCACATGAAAAACACAACAACAATATGAAAGCAACTATTAAACACAACACACGAGCACATAAATATCTGTCGAATCACCGATGGGCACCGAGTCTCTTCGCTAGCGGCACTTTTGGGCGATGATCTTGCTTCATACTACCCCTCCCACTGCTGTCAGCCGTAGCAAACAACGTGCCCCGATTGTGTAGACTCCTCTCCTTGCGCTTCATATGCGTCGGAGCAGGGAAGGGCTCCGGTAAGCCCTGGTCCGGGCCCGCAGAGTAGAATATCTTGGGTTGCCACGCCTCTTGCTCGTCCATGATGCACGAGTTTTTGAATTTTTCAACGAGGGCTTCTTTTCCTCTAGAGGCGGATCAGATCAGATCGCGCTGGTTAAGGATGGAGAAACGTACTGGTAATTAGCGTAGCTCATTTGCAGCACCTTTTCGCTGGAGAACATGTTCCTGTTGGAGCTGAAATCAGCGGAAAGGACGAGATCGGAGAATCGTAGTGCGTGCCATTTTTGGCCCAGGCGCTTCCTGGCGAATAATAACAGATCTTCGACTTGGATAAAGTTGACAAAGGCGTATCCGACATTGCACCCTGGGTACGACGTGAGAAGACGGTGGAAGGAAAGAAAGCAAGACATACCATTTTTGAAATCCATCCTGAGATACATAAAATCGATCCGCCTCGGACAGACCTTGTCAATAAACGACATGAGGTCGCGGTCTGACATTTTGTTGGGAATATTTTTAATCATGACAGTTGTACGGGTGTCACCACCGTTCTCGATGAGGGCGAGGTCGAGCTGGTTGCGCACACCTTGCTGTTCGTCCTTTGCTGCTGAGGCGGGATTTGATTTATGGAGTGATCGGTTCCTTGATGGCGGGTCCGGGGTCACATCGGTTGTGGGGTAGGCTGGTCCTTCTGGAACGAAGAAGCTGGGGCCAGGACGCCAGAACTCTGGAGGGCGGGGACCGAAGGCGGCGGGAGGAGGAGGGCCCCAGGAGAGGCCGTTCATAGCTGCTGCCAGGCGGTGGGGGTCATCGTAGCCGAAGCCCAGTACGGGGGACGTGGGGTACGGGGACGTGGGCGGGTAAGGATACGGGGCGGGATACGGCACAGGCGGGCCGTCATAATAAAACTCTGGGTGGGCGGCGTAGAACGGGCCTGGCTCGCTGTCAGGAAGTGACGGGCCGGTGTCCTTGGTTGCCGAATGCTCGGATAAATCGTCGGACGGAGGCGAGGTGTAGAAAAAGGTAGGCGAGCTGGAGGACCAGACGAGGGTGCGGTCGTCGTCCTCGTCGTCAGGCTTGGCTTGGGTGTTGATGGGCGGCGGCGGAAAGGCGAAGCGTTCACGGGTCTGGGAGCGCCGTCCAAAATGCAGTAAGGTACCCGTCGAGTCTTCGCCGCCACTTGGAAACGGAACAGAGTTTGATTCAGTGGCTTCTGATCGAGACTCTTCGCGGCCAAAGACCTGAAGCTTCATGCCAAAAAGCATTTGTCCGTCCAGGGCGGCGTAGGCAGCGTCGGCGTCGCGGAAATCGCAATACTCGATGTGGTAGTTTTTGAAGCACTGAGGAGGGTCAGACGGGGTAAGTGGGAAGGATAAAAACGTACCAAGTCGTCATTGAGCGAGTCGACAAGGTTGACTGAGCGAATTGTGCCAAACGACTCGAGCAGCTGCAAGAGAGTGTCGACGTCGACGGGTCGTTTCCGGGAAGAATCATCCTGCTCGTCCAGGCCTTGGACGGAGATGTAAAAGGCGGCACTGGCAGCCTTGAGGAACTTTGAGTCACCGGTCAACTGGACTGTCTGGTTTGGAGTGAGATAACGGCAGCGAAACCAGCTGTCGTCGGCACAGACGTCGAGGAGATCAGTGGTACGGGTCGCGAGGAGGGTGTGGGCAGCTTGAGCGTATCTGACGTCGAAAAACGCCAGGACAACGATGCCTTTGGACTGTACATAACGAACAAACACGCCTTTGATCGGAGAGTCGGTGATTGACACGTTTTTGAACGTCGAGGACTGGCGTTCGTTGGCTGGGGGACCACGGTTCTCGGACGACGAGCCTGGCAGCCGGCCGAGAGTTTCTGCAGAGAGGTAGGACGAAAAAAGCTGGCTGAGTGTGTCTGTCTTTACTGTGCGCGAAATGTTGCTGATCTGGGGCGTGTTAGTTCAGGGGTAGTGCGTAGACGGGGCCACTGACCAGGAGGAAGCGAGTCGCGTCGGGATTGGCGCGTTGGTTGAGGGTGGTCGCGTCGTCGAGGTCGTCGGCGGTGCGGATGCTGGAGGACGGGGTGAGTGGCGGGGTGAGGAGCTTGCTGTGGACGTGGGGGCGCGTGTGGTCGGGGCGGGGGAGGGAGAAGGAGGTTGCGAGGGCGGGCGGGGTGGCGGGGAGATGGAGATTGTCGCGGGGAATGGCATTGAGCTTGGCGGGAAGCGGGCCTGAATGGGGCGGGAACCTAGAATGGAATAAGTCTTGGAATTTGAATTTGTTTAATGACATACCAGATATTTGGGAGGGACGGGGAGTGCTGAAGACGAGGTGGGTGTTCGCGTTTGCGGCTGGCCATGAGAGTTAGGTGGATGGTGGCTGGATATAAGGAAGAAGGTAATAAAGACGACAGATCTGAAACTTGAAAGGAAGACGAAGAACTGCAACCTTGATTGCATCTAATTCACGTCAGGAAATCGATTCGCGGTGTTCGGAAACGCCGTCGTCAAGTCCCTCCATGTCTTCCCGCCCACAATTTGAAAATGCACGAAAATTAACGGAAAACAACGTACTGAATAGTCTAATCAGCTCCCTTTCCCAGCGATTTTCGTCCCGTACACGTCATTGCCGCAAGCATGTTGCCTTCCAACGTCGGACATGAGGCGCCTTTACGCCACTCCATCGGAATTTCCCAGATAGTGACAACCACAGTGAGAGTAATACCAACTCGAGTCCGAGGATGGAAGTCGAAAGCCAATTTACAAGGTCATGTGATCGTACGTGCCTTTCTTCTTCTTGCCATGCCGCTCTATCAAATGGTCTGCATTGCGGCTCACAACCAGGAATATGTATGTTTAAAAGCCAACCCTAACCCCAGCTGACACCTTGTAGGCCAGGATAAAAGCACTTGTATCCCAGACAGCCAGCCATATCCTCAAGGCCGGCGGTGTCGTGCGTAAAATCGAGTCCTGGGGCACCCATGTCCTGCCACATCGGATGCACCGCCACAGCGTCGCCCACAAACTCGGAGAGTCAGTATCCAGCATTTTTTCTTGGCTTTTCTCTGACATTTCGCAGCTACTGGTCGCTTCACTTTGACACGTCGCCCCGTACGCTCCGCTCGCTGAACCGGGTGCTCCGGCAGGACCCCCTTGTGATTCGGTGGACGGTGCTGAGGCAGGGCCAGAAAATCGAAGACGTCGCGGCAAAGGGCCGTAGTCTCATACACGCAGGCGATCAAATGCTGTAATCCCCGAGCCCGTGGAGGTCGGTCGCGTACATTTTACGTGTCTACTCTCTCTGTTTACGACGATCCATCCATGCTAGAACCTGATTCAGTTCCTCCCCTCCAACAAGCAAGCTTTCCATTCCAGCGGATCGTCCACCGTAGTAGTCACTGAACTTATGTCAGGCCATCTGCACCGTGTAATTCATCACGTCTCACCATTCTAGCTCGTCTCCAACGTGAAGGCATTCCCGAAATTCTATACGAGGTTTGGTGTTTCGATTCACAGCCTCCAACGCCCGAATAAATATCTCCTTGGATGGCTTCTCAACGCCCTCTTCCTCGCTCAGCACAATCGGATCCAGATATGCGGGAAACCCGAGGTCCTTGAGCACAGATCCTGCCACATGTCAGCAAAGAGCAACACCAAGCCCAACACGTACGAGTCCGTGAATCCGAATTGCTTATCACAGCCGTCCGGATGCCCCGAGAATGCAGCTCTTCAACTGAGATGGTGTGAGATTATAGCAAGAACCGCAATGCAGACAAACCAAGAGGAATCGCATCGTCGTACGCCTTGTATCCTTCCCGTGAGCTGAACCGGTGCAAAAGACCGCGTACAATATCCTGCAAAGACTTGTCCAGGGCTGCTGGCTGTAAGCTGCCATGTCATCGTCAACCAACTTGACCCTACCAACTGAATCCGCCTTGGCGCCCAACGCCGTCCTGCGTATCACCTCGGACCACCACGCGGTGCTGCCACTGTCGTAGGCCGGCCGTTCCTTCTGCAGCGCCGCCAGTGCCGCTTTGAACGACGACTTTACACCGTCGGGGTCGAGCTCGCCAAGGTAGGGCCTGAATGCACGCGCATACTGGACGTGGACGGGTTCTCTGAGGTTTATTAGCGTGAAGAGGGCGTCAAAGGTGACGAGTCGGATGGACATAAGTACGTCACGTAAGCGAGTAGACGCCGCTTTATCCGGTCCGGACTTTGGTTGCTGGCGTGGTTGGCTCCATTTCTCCTTGTCACTCTTGTCGCAGCGAGACCTCCAAAGGATGCCTGTGCAGCCATCGCCGGCAAGAAATGGGTCACCCCAATCTAGGCACGAGCTTGCATCTCCCTGGCTCCCGTCGACCCTGTACTCAAGGCCAATGTGCGCGAGCAATACTCACCAGTAACAGCGTACTCACGTTATCCTAGACAATCGAGACCCGGTGTAGAGACCGTAGTGAGCCATCTGTATAGATCAACAAGTGATTTGGTGCCTGGAGTGCTGTGACCTGTGCGAACTCTACAACCCACTTCTTCCCCGAAATCCTCATGTCCCAGTCACCCATGGTCAGTAAAGTCGACGTGACATGCTACTGCAATGTTCCTGCTAGGCGTCGGGTCTCCCTCACCAAAAGAAATCCGAATCGGTACAGTCATAATTGCGTTCAGTTTAAATTCGCATACTTACATAACGCCCCCCCAGCCCTTTCTTCCGTTGCCACAAGGAAACTGGCTTCTGCAATTTCTTTGGCAAGTTGCAGGGCGTGTAGTAAAGCCGGTTTGAACTGACAAGTAACGATTAGCTTGGGAGGATAGTCTAGTCTCACCCGACTCTCAGCCAACTCCATCGACCCCTTTGAAACGTTTGGATGATGACCCTACGCAATCCACGCAAGCTAATTCTCAAGGCTCGTCCCAAGGTTCCATTGAGCGTGATGTATTCTCCGCCTCCCAGTCTCAGTCCCAACCTAAGGCGGAGTACACCCTCACTCCCGTTCCCATGCCAAAAGGCGAAGAAGAATCTGGACTGCCTACGTCTTCAGAGTCCCCAAAACCATTTGTATGTACTTTTTTCTCGAGGCTTTTTGTTTCCACCTGACATATTTCCAGCGCGATTCTCAGACGGAGACTCACACTCCGTCAACTACATTGGATCTAATTATAAACGAGCTGAAAGTGCTCCAGTCGCAAAATCACACTCTCGAAAGGCAAAAAATAGCCGCTGAGGAGGGGCGAGACGCCAAATCAGGAAAGCTGGAGTACTTGGAGTCTGAGAACAAACGGTATGTTTTTGATTCCAATGTATGGACTGGGGCATGACCAGGCTTTAGGTTGAACGAAAGTTTCCAAAGGTGTGTGTACCTCGCCACGGGTATTTTCACGGCTAATGTATTTAAATTAGTCTTCAGACTGAACTTGCGGAGTAAGCTTTTCACGAGTCTTTTGTGTATGTATGTGCGCTTATACGCTTATTTGACAGCCACAAAAACACCATTAGGGCACTCAACGCTGCGTTACTCCAAGACTCGAGGCCACGTCGTGACGTGCTCACTCTGACCCAAGCTACTTTGTGCTATACTGCCAGCAAGGAGGAAATCAAATCTGAATAAATGCACAGTTTAAATACTGTGGCGCACATATTTTTGCGGGTGCCCGCCAATCTGCCTGCATATGATTTCCCCCTCCTGCTTGCGCGACAATCACCTAAATGTGTTCCAATGTTACGGCCTATTTTTGCCATGTTATGTGCACAGAACACTTGAACTAGATCTGCAAATGCTGCTTTGGTGTACGTGAGAAAATCTCAAATATGATTGACACTACAGTCGGAAAAAGCAATTACACAGGCAAAAATATATACTGTACAAATGCTGCTCTTGAATTTCGAGAGGAGAATAGTAAAGAATTGCGGCCAGGAGACGGTTAATAATCCAGCCGTTTACACTTCTGTCAGTCTTCTGATAGGTTGACAAGCGAGTAGACGCCGCTTTATCCGGTCCGGACTTTTGCCTTGCTGGCTGCCATGGCGTGGTTGGCTCTATTTCTCCTTGTCACTCTTGCCGCAGCGAGACCTCCAAAGGATGCCTGTGCAGCCATCGCCGGCAAGAAATGGGTCACACAAATCCAGGCCCGAGCTTGCATCTCCCTGGCTCCCGTCGACCCCGTACTCAAGGCCAATGTACGCGAGGATTATTCACCAGTAACAGCGTACTCACCTTATCCTAGACCATCGAGGTCCTGAACAAGACCCTCGCCTTCCACACTTCTGTAAACTACCAGATCCAAGCACCAGAGCTTTTCAACAACGACGTGCACGAAGACCTCCACGCCGACCTCGCCAGGATCAGCAGCCAAGATCACCACCCGTCCGAATTTGACCTCCATCTCGACCTCTTCCGGGCTTTTAAACGCGTCAATGACGGGCACTGCGCCGTGTTGAATTACTGCTACGACTGTCAGTATCCTTTCATCTACTAGACAATCTCGCGCTCACTGATCGGTTACAGCACTCTACGTATCCTACCTCCCCACACCCCTCGTACTTCTTTCCGACCACACCGGCGCCCAACACGTCCATATAGCCCCAGAGGCCTTCTCCGTCGCCTCCGCAGAATTCGGGCACGAGATCGAGTATTGGCAGAAACGACTACCCGGGACGCTCAAAGGGAAGCTCGAGTCTGTCAGTCCCCTCATCTCCAACCCGCCATAATCCGTCACTCAATGATCACCATTTAGCTCTCTGGGGCTCGCGTCCTCCTTATTGATGGCCAAGATCCATTCGCAGCTGTCAACGCCAACGCACAAGTTACCGGAAGCTATCAATCATTCGGGACCCGTCAGAATTCGTGCGTGCGTTTATTAATTAGCATTGACTTGGTGTGCCCAATGTCAGTACGTAGTTTCTTCGCCTCGTACCACCGCGGCCGGGACGGTTGGGAGTACGTGATGGGCAACTTTGCCCAGCAGACGCACCCGCTCGTAGATGCTGTCGAGCTGACAATTAAGCGCGTCAATAGCACATCGATCGACATCGTCACAGTGAGCTTTCGTTTTACAACGACGCGTACGCGTGTTTATTCCATGTAGATCCCGTATAGGTCTCGCTTTGGCTCCGGCTCCAAGAATTTCACAGATTTTGAGTCTTATCGGGCGAACAACTGCATTGCGGGGAAATACACTAATGGATACGACGCTTATGAAGGCTTGGACGGCGAGAGACCGATAGCTTACTTTGAGCAGCAGCCGCCTGTGGATCCTAGAGACGCGCGGAGGCACCCGATGAACGTGATCGTGGATGCTATTCCCCCGACTGATATCAAGCTGCCAGAGGAACTGCAACCCACCCCACAGGCGCTGAACGAGAGTTATAGTGTGGCGCAGTTTTATCTTCTTGATGATAAGATCACAGGGGTGCTTGCTCTTGGGAGTTTCTCAGCTCAGAGCTTCTCGACGTTCCAGTCCAGCTTGCTGTCGGGTCTGAACGGCCTCAAGTCATTGGGGGCGAAGCACCTAGTGGTAGATGTGGTTTGTATCTTTCGCGTATGACCCTCGTCCATGTCTTTACTGACGGATGCAGACGAACAACGGTGGCGGTATGCGATCTTTTATGGCAAACAAAGCTTATGATGTTCATTTTACCTCACAGGATACATCTGCATTGCCCATGTTAGTGTTACCTTGCGTATCATTCTGCTGACTGCTAACGTCCTCGCAGTGGCTTCATCGCATTGTAACGTACCGACAGTTCCGTGGAAAGGTCTGATAGCTGACCAGTCGAAGATCATAGGGCCCAAGAAATCCACCGAGCCTCAGGCAGGTCTGGACAGTAAGATACGCGCTGGACCTCTAGCGCAGTTGATCGTCAAGAATATCCTGGACGGTGCCGATCCGGAGGAGCTGCTTTCTTATAGCCCTCAGCAATGGACGAATGCTTCGCATGTACCGTTCCCGGCTGACTATGACTGGCTTCATCCTGTGGTCAAAATGAGTATTAATGGACGTGCTGATGCGTTCAGTCCTAGGTTGGTACTTGGGCTTCAAGTTGTTCTTGTTTGCTGATTTTGTCTGCTCAGGCTAGGACAGGAGTGCCAGCCCTTTAGTGAGGAACCTCCTGCGGAACCGCTGTTCAAACCTAGCGAGGTTGTGATTGTGTCGAATGGGAGGCGAGTGTACAGGTTGTCTGTCTTTGGTTGTATATGTGACGCCTGTGTAGATGCGCAAGTTCTTGCTCGCTCTTCAGTGTAAGTCTCTTTTTTTCTTCTTTTATAGTGTTCCCATGAAATGATTTTTGCGCCAGATAACAATGTCCAAGCTCGATGGCGTCAAAACTGTCGTCGTCGGTGGGAAGAAGGACACGCCTCAAGAATACTGTGGGACGGTTGGTGGTCAGTCGACTGACTTTTCGACTATCGACACCGAGATCAAGGTGAGGTCAACCTTTTGTGGTAATAATGAATAAGAAAACTCATCATCCATGTCAGACGACGCATCTGAAGAACCACACACTCGCTCCACCAGACTTGTTAGCTTTCCTTACATTTGTGTTTTCCACATTAACAGACGACCGTGTTATGATAGACTCACGAATACCGTGCAAGGGATCACATGGAGACTTGGATATGGAATAGACGACCCCGAAGAGCCAGAAGGTACGTCCCTTCTGCCGCCCCTTCTTGCTACCCTAGAGTTGATTTTGATTTTGAACAGAATGGCAGGGTCATCCTGCGGATCTCAATTTGCCGCTAACGGAAGCCATGTAGGTCCTTGTGTTTTTATTCCCTTTACGTTGGTGACATATCTGCTAGTGTCAATAAACCGGTAGCGATTTGGGAGACGGTGGTTAGAGAGGTGTTTGAAGGAGCTGTTTTAGTTCAATAGTTGATTTTGATTTTTGTGGCCAGCCCGCGCGGCCCGCCTCGTATCTTGTCCACGTGAATTATTTATTTAAGTAATGATGTCAGTGCGCAGGGCCGGCTTAGAACCGCTTCCTTTCCTCCTTGCGTACTACACACTCAGCCTATTCTCTCTCTCCTTTCTGATCTGACACCTACTATTCATGTTGGCAACCGTTGTTTGTTAGGCACCAGCATCAATCAATCACCGTCCCTGCAATTTTTAACTACTACTCTCACCATCATGGACGAAATCATTCCCGGTCTCTGGGTAGGAGACCTCCCAAGCGCCCTGAACGTCGAGCTATTGAAGAAAAACCACATATTCAGCATCCTCTCTGCGATGCGCGGCCGAATAACCATACACGAGGTGCGTGTTGTGTTACTCTCAAACTTTTGATGCTCGTTTTCTAACTCACAAAGTTAGACTTTTGTTCGGCATCAGATTTTACTTGACGATACAGAAGAGGCAGACATCATGATTCATTTTCTCCCTTCGATAACCTTCATCCAGGCGGAGCTGGACAAGGGCCGGAGCGTGCTGGTGCACTGCCAGGCTGGAATGAGTGAGTAGCAAGTTGTAATGATTTGTGGGTGACTGGATGTTTCTCTAGGCCGCAGTGTCACGATTGTAGCGGCGTATCTCATGTATACCCGGCATTTGACGCCAGAGGCGGCGTTGGAGCTCATTAGGAAGTCGCGACCGAATATTGAGTGTGTTTGCTTTCCGTGATGCCGTTGTGGAACTCATTGTCGGTTTATTAGTCCCAACCCTGGATTCCTAGTCCAGCTGGACCTATTCCACAAGGCCTCATTCAGGATATCACACAAGGACAAGGCGACTCGGATGTTCTACATGGAACGAGCGGTAGAGGAGGTCATGAGTAAGGACCGCCTATTCACGCCGCCCCCACGCGCTAACTGTGCTCCCAGATGGCGACGGGACTCTACCGCCCACTGATATGTTCGCCAAGTTTCCCCGTACACCATCTGACTCGACGCCCGCCACACCGGTGGGGCCGCGACGGCGTATACGCTGCAAAATGTGCAGGTAAGATCCTCTCTCGTATGTTACACCGTTGTCAGCGTCCCTATGAATCAGGCAGGAGCTGGCAGCAAGAGAGCATATGCTAGACCACGGTCAACTCGGCCCCGCAACACCAGCATCCCAGACTCCGGCTGGGTCGCGACGCCCATCAACCAACATATCACTTTCTCGACCATCCACTGGCCAATCACGATCAAGACTTGGTTCGAGCAGTGATGCCCCCCGCCCTCGGCGACCGACTTTCGGTGGACTTGGTGACTTGCTCTCAATGTCGGCGCTAGAGACTGATGACCCGCCCGCTGAGGATGACGACGCGAAACCTTTCCCGCAATCCCGAGGGGGAAAACGGCCATTTACCAGTCTGTCGAGGAGCCTTATGGACTCGCTCTCCATGTCTGCGCTCGAAACCGAGGACGACGACGAGATAGATCTGTCCGGTGTAACAAAAACGGACCTTACTCCCACGAACAATGCGGGAGTCCCGTCGATAGATGCCGCGACCTTGCTGGGGCGCCGTCTTTCTGATGCGGTCATCGCAATGTCACCCTCTGATACGGAACCGGGGCAACCGCCTTCTGCGCCTCAGAACGGAGCTGAGACGACGCAGTTCTCGAGTCCCGGAGACCTGGCAGCGCAGCTATACGCTAATCCCAAGCTGGCTGCGTTACGCACCCCCATGGGAATGGGGATGACCCCGATTCAGACAAATGTGAATAGATCGAATACCAGCACAAACAGTCCGCCTATTCTCATGAACCCCAAATGCTCAGGCTACTTTGTAGAACCTGTAAGTTGGTTAGAGTATATAGGCATTGCTTTCCTGACGCGTAGCCTGACAGATGAAATGGATGGAACCGTTCTTGGAGAGTGGAGAATTGGCTGGAAAGATTATATGCCCCAACAAGAAATGTGGAGCAAAACTTGGTAACTTTGACTGGGCTGGGGTTCGCTGTGGGTGTAAGCATTGGGTAACTCCTGTAAGTGCCAGACCTTTCCCTGTGCTGCACACCAATAATGACTGATGTTTATCAGGGTTTCTGTATCAATCGTTCCAAAGTTGATGAGATAGTCCACTGAGTCGAGCACTGTAGCGGCTGCACTATCCAGCACCTTTTAAATCTCGCAGAGGGCAGTAATGATGCTCGAATTATCGAGAATGCTTGAAAGCATGGTAAAACTTGATTTAGTGATGGCAAAATATAACCAACAGCGCAATCGTAGCGACTGCCCTACTCGTCTTCCTCGACGTCTCCGAATTCGAACATACCAAGACGCTCACGCTTGGCTTCCTGAACGGACGTCTGAAGCTTCTTAAGGAGCTGCGGGTATGAATGCAAGTATCGGCATTTGCGATCTATCGTCGCTAGTCCATCGCGTAGAAGATCCGCATTGATGCACGATAGAGGGTCTTGGGCGGAAGCGGGATCCAAGGGATCTATGAGTCGGAGGTGAAGGAGCGGGCCTTCTTGCTGATCAACATTGGCAATCAACTTGCGACCTTCACATAGTGCACGGAAGCGATCAACCGCCTCCGTGTGATAGTCACTGTTGGGGTCGACCAGTTTCACAAAACTAGTGAATGACAATGGTAAATGAAAAATAAGGGAAAGCAATGGAGAGGAAGACGCTTACCTGAGTCGCGCCTCATGTGCTTGACCTGGCAAGTTTCGGAACCGAGCATCAAGAGGTCTAATGTTAGCAAAAGATACCGTGTCCTGGTTTCCATAGTCGATGAAGGTCACCTCTGCCTCCTTCTTTACTGGCGAGGCTCGGCGGATTTTAGCGCGGTACCATGAGCCGTCCGAGAATTTGGCTGAGACTAGGTCGCCACCCTTCGGGACGAAACCAGCAGGTACGACGGCTGCGGTCTGGTGGTAGGCGGAAAAGTCTCGCATAAGTTCACGCAACGACGCGATACCTAACGCATTATGCATCAGCACCAAGGGCGCCAAGAACAAGCCGGGATCAAACCTTCAGAGCTGAGAATCTGCACGGAGAATCCAAAACCATTCTTTGTCCGAATGTCGCTCACAATGACATCTTGGTACTGGGTCTTCAGAGCTCCTGACCCGTCGTCCTCAGGAACAGCCTCTGCTTCTTGCTCTGCAGCTTCGTCGTAATCCTTCCATAGCTACAAGAAAGGATATTTGGTGCATCAACAGACTAACAGGAAGCAGAACATACATTACGTTTCGCGGCCTTTGCCTCAGCCTGGAAATGGGAGACATGAGCAAGGAAAGGAGAACATCACAAGGGGACCGACTAACCTCAGCGTCGTATAAATGCCGTGCCCAGGGTAAAGTCTCTGCAGAAAATGAATGGACGGTAGCCAACCCTTCCCTCACGAGTGTGATAGCGGCATTCTCCGTCTTGTTTAAATACAGGGAACCGATGAAACCACCAGATTTATCGATGGTATCCACCTCGAATTCAACGTCGCGTTGCATGTATCTCCGTGTCGCGAATTCGAAGGCTTCGGCACCGGACGGTTCGCTTTTTTCCGACGCATTCCGTGCAGTTCGGGGTGCACGGATACCTGGTTTATGGTCAGTTTTGATCGAACATATGGAAAGTCAGCGAGACGTACCACCAAGAACCAAAGTCAGGGTCTGGTTGTCCTTGGGAAGGAAGATCCTGTTATACTGTTCAGAAAAAAAAGAAAGCACCGTGGTAGGTAAAGGACATACTTGAAGCGCGACCCCGCAGCGACATAATCAACGACTGCGGGTATGCGACCCAATCTCTTGAACCCGTTGAGGAATTGGTTGGCGCGCGAATGAGTCTAAGAGAGTAGAATGGTCATGATTGGTTGCTGTCGGTTGAAAAGCTTTGGCTACCTCTGATATATTTAGCGGCTGCTTGGGAGGAGGGATGTCTTTCCCGGAATGAATACCTCGTGCCTCAGTAGATGCCCTGAAAAAAAATTCAGAGAAGCAGACATAAATGAAAGAACGGAGTCTGCATACGTCTGTTCAGCTGCCATTAGCTTGTCATAGTCCGATGATCGATCCTCGTCGTCTCTTTTATGACGTACGACACTGGCATAACCTTTCTCTACCAACTGTTCTGCTACGTTTCTGACAGAAAACTGGTCGGCAATGGCAAAAATCGTATAGAGAGAACAACATACACATTTTGGTTGCCATACCGAACGGTGGCGCACTCACGTTCGTCATACTCTCCCTCGCGAGGGCGAACAAAATCGATCGTGACGCGAACCTGTTTGCCAATAAGCTTTTTACGCAAAAACTCCTTGGCATCCTGGGCATAGGTGGCCTGCTTGGGATCGGCAAGTCTAGAATGAAGGAACACATGAGCACGAGGCTTTTCTGAGCACCAGAAATTTACTTTGGCCCTCTTGTTGAACTTAATTGGAGTTTCCGTTCTTTACCAGTATCCTTCTCAACGACTGATATTTGGTCCCCGTTCCAGACTCGGATCACGGTGGCCTCAAATATTCGCTTGTTCCCATCCGCAGCGCCGCCATTAGTTTTCGACGTAGAAGATGCTACACCTGCGTACAGACATGCACGCTTTTCTTTTGCGGTTTTCTCAGCTGCGCGTAGTCGTTCCATTCCGCCGCTACTCGACAACATGCCGGCATGCCAGTCAACGATGCGTGCCAGCCCAGCTGCGACTAGAAATTCTGCGACGTTACCAGCCGGATGTAGAACTGAACGTGGATATAAGTTTTGCAACGTGAAAACTTGGCATTTTTGAACGAACCTTGACCAATAAAGATGCTAGCTGTTGCGGGGGCACTGCCAGTGGTGCCAATTTGGAATGGTGTTGCAGTTGACGTCGGTAGAGACAATATTTGAACACGTACGGGACGTTGAAGAAGGCGAGACTCAGTGAAGAACTTGGCCTGCCAAGACATATATTCATCAATAAAAACCACAGGAGGGTACATGACAGAGTTGCGGTATAACCCACTTCTTCTCCCCATGTCTCCGAAGATTCTCCTAGTTTACTTGCAACGCGAGGACTACGAACGCCGGCCAAGGCGATGTTGACGATCTGATGTTCCCCATCGGGCATGAGCAGACGCGTCCGTAGAGTAGTACCATCCCGGACTTGTTCCACAATGGCTAGAAAAAAGTGAAATGGATTAGACGGGATAGATTGGCCTAGAAATATTCGTTGTACCGTCCAAAGATTTCCCTTTCCATTCCGAAACAAAACTTTGCGAGTCGGTAGGCATTGTGTGATGGACCGCGCGCGCCTGTGGAGACATCTGTGACTGATGATCCGAAATGGAATGCTATACGCACCTTGGGACCATGCGGATTCCATAGACCTTTGCCAGCTGACTTGGCCTCATTCTCGAGCTCGCGTTTGCGCGTGTCCTCATCAGTAGGTTCGCGTTTGATTTCCTTAACTTTAGCCCATCCGTTTTTGAGTAGTTCTGATGCGACGTCGACCCCGCCAATTTCAGCTGTGCCAAAGTCCCGTGGCATGTCATCGTTTGGCGGTAAAGAATGTGTAGACGTGAATGAGATTTCCTTTCCTACGGTAAGAGCTCGTAGGAACTCGCGAGATTCGAACGCCCAAGGCTGAGAGACGATAGATTAGCACGTCTACCTGGCAACAAGAGTGGCACCGTACCTCATCCTCCCTAGTGGAGGAGCCCATACGAGGTGCTCCTACATCTGCAAGATGGAGAATCCTGTATGGTGTCACAAGACACGTTGGCACGACAAGACAAAGGGAAACACACCTTTCTTTTGGAGGCTGTCCCTGAGGCCCGGGACGACCACGAAGTACAAGGGAATCGCCAGAAATGACGGCTATTGCAGAGAAAACCGATGAGAACCAAAACGCCCGAATGAAACAAAATAGCTTCACATTTCACGATCTAGACAGGATAAAAACGTTTGATACAAGATGAAGAAAGGTTCGAATAGGACTCACAGCTTTCAAGGACATTGCAAGAAATCAGAAACGAGGAATATGTAGCGCAAAGATAAACAAGAAGAGAGTAATTGTTGGCACAGTGGCTAACAAATGGGTTTCCAAATTTTGTAGATCTACTTGGATCTGCTTGTCATCGGGCCCTGTTTGAACCACATCCAAATAGTCAATCGTCCGCATTTGGGACTTACACGTAGTCGCAATTTATTCTGTCGGGTACCTTGGCAAGAGCATGAATAGCCGATAAATTTGACGGGGAATCCAGTTTTCAATGTCAGAAATCGCCTGTAAAAGTACGGCCTTTTTTATATTCATCACCCTTCGGACGTGGAAATCCTTGTCATCCTTTACCCACAATGCCACCAAAGGAACTATACGGCTATTCCAAGCAGCCAGCAAAACAGATTTATCTGGCCTACCAGTTGTTTACTACCATTTTCTTTCGCTTACCCATCTGGTTTCTGCTTGCTGTGCCCAAGTTCGTTCGTCTCTCCGTGCTAGCTGGTATTCGGTCTGATTCCCAATAGGTACCGCCGCCCAAGGCCAACATGGCCATTGAAGCGCGCCCTGTTTCTTCGACTTTTCAGGCATTTCATGTATATCACTTCTCAGTGCGTTATCTAGCCTTGCGTGCACGAACGGTTGACATATTTGCCTGGCATAGGACCGGTCCTATCTATACCACTCCAAATCACCTTGCCATCACCCCAGGTGTCGGAATAGAAGGGGTTTGGATCCCCCCGGCCGACAAATTCATGACCAAGAACCTCAAGTCTATGGCAGAGGTTTCAAAGGTGTTGCCTATGCGTATACCTGGATACTGGGTCCACAGAAAGGGATCCAAGATTGAGTTCGGTTCCCCGCCTGTTGCCGGCGAAAAAGTTGTCTTGTCCTTCCATGGAGGAGCATACATTCGTTATTCCGCTCATCCCGACGATGCCACCGCCACTATCGCGAAAGGACTGCTAAAAAATGTTGCATCAGTACAGCGTCTTTTTTGTGTGGAGTACCGATTATCGAAGACCTCCGCTGGTGCTTTCCCAGCAGCTCTGCTGGATGCGCTGTCTTCATATGTATATCTCGTCAATGATATCGGCTTTTTGCCCGCAGACATCATCGTCGGGGGTGATTCCGCGGGCGGGAATTTGGCGTTGGCACTGACGAGATATCTTGTCGAGTCTCAAACCAATTCCGAGGGTGTATCAGTACCTTCACTGCCATCTGCTCTCGTTTTATTCTCGCCATGGGCAGATATGGGCATGTCGCACTTCACGTTTGGGTCCATTGCTGCGAAAAATTCGTCGACGGATTATATCGGTGGAATGGCAGAGGCGGACTATGGAAAGAAAATATTTCGTGGTCAACACGGTAGAGACGCTGTGTCAGTAAACCCGTACATGTCACCGGCCTCCATCGATCCTCGAATGAAGATTGACTTCAAGGGATTTCCGAGGACGTTCATAGTGGCTGGGGGAGCAGAAGTATTACTAGGAGTAATTCGGACGCTCAAGGAAAGGATGGTAAGGGATCTTGGGGAGAATAAGGTGGGATACTACGAGGCTACCGAAGGCATACACGACTACGTTGCCTTTCCACAGTGGGAACCTGAGCGGACGGAAACATACAAGGCCATTGCAGAGTGGCTGGCGAACCCAGTCCAAGCACGGCTCTAAATAGAAAATACCCTATACGAGAATTTGAATTTACTTGTCCCTTTCATACCACCACCACAATGTCGCTGTCAGACAGCATGTATACGCGACATCCATGGAAATTCGTCTACCTGCTATACCAGTTAGCTATTACCTTTACCATTCGTCTACCCATATGGATTTTTCTTTCCATGATACGACGCCCACGACAGTCATGGAGTGTCTCGCGAACCGTGCTTGTGCAGCTCCTTCGACAACTTGTGTATATCACCGCGAAAACAGGCCCCATCTCGCCTTGGGAGGAACCCAGCCATAGAAAGCTCGTGCCTAACTCAGGCGGCGTCTGGGTCGAGCCATTGCCGTCGTCGGAAATCTCTGAAGAGCTCCTGATGCTTGCCTCCGCGTCGGGGGCAGTACCAGTTCGCATACCGGGGTATTGGATACCAGCAAGCTCATCGTTGTCGCTGGTGAAGAGAGGGGAGAAGGTGCTTTATTCGTTGCATGGTGGAGGGTACTATGAAGGCACTGCCCACCCATCAAGCCTTATGGCTACCATTCCGGCCAGCATACTCAAAAGCTGTCCATCTGTCACACGTGCATTCGCCATCGAATACCGACTCTCAACGATCAATGAAAATGCATTCCCCGCTGCACTGCTCGATGCGCTATCGGGATACCATTACCTGGTCAACATCCTCCATATATCTCCCAGTGACATTATTGTCGAGGGAGACTCGGCTGGAGGGAATCTCGCTCTTGCCTTCACACGATATCTTGTCTCAAACACAACAAATCTCCCTGTGCCATCTTCACTGCTACTTCTCTCTCCTTGGTGCGATATTGGGTTATCCCATGACGTGCCGTCATCATCGAGCATCCTGAAGCTGCACGCAGACTATGATCCCGAACCCCATGGCGTTGATGACGCTAAACGAGCTTTCTTAGGGCCCAATGGATGGGGTGCAGCAGAGATCAATCCATATATATCGCCCGCGTCCCGTAATCCAGGACTCAGCATTCACTTCAAGGGATTCCCGCCGACGTTCATTGTCGCCGGGGGTGCTGAGAACCTTGCCCCCCAAATACGTCTGCTAAGATACCGGATGCAAAGGGATTTGGGCTCGAAACTGAGGTATTTTGAAGCCGATGGGGGATCTCACGATTATATTCTATTTTCCTGGCAGGAACCAGAGAGAAGTAATGCGCTCGGAGAAATTGCAGACTGGATTTCCACATAGGGTTCATGGAACTGTATCATATCGTCAGCGGTTATCCATCTTTCTTCTTTCCCAGCAAATCAGAGTACACCGGCTGAAGGTCCTTCCACTTCGGTCGAGCAACGTCAAACCCCTCCACGACTTTGCTGTACGTATCGCCTCCCATACGAGCGACCACTTGCAATTTATCGGGGTCGACTCTGTCACCATCGCTGTCCAGAACCGATTCCATGGCGTGAGCATGTCGTATCAATCCCAACACGACAGTCACCGTCGGCTCCGTGGCCCCGACAGGTGTGATGTCCTGATAGGAATGAAGCTAAAGAATGAAACCCGTCAATCTATACTAAGCACTATTCAAACTTGTTCAACCGTACCTCGCACTCCATGGAGAATGCGCTCTCTTTCACTCGTGCCGGCTTGACCTGGGTCTGCGGGCAATTTATAGACTGTTGAAGATAAGCGAGCCAAAAACAAACTCACACTCGGTTCCATAGTCAACCCACTGAGAACCCATTCATCAACTTCAGATGCTTCTACTGAAGTGATATTGGCTGCCTCGACGAAAGCCTGGCTGATCATGCTGACAGTGAATTCCTTCGTGGCTAGGACATTCTCCCGCGTGTCTTTCTTTCGTCTTGACGACAAACTAAACGAAATGCTGAGCATCGGGGGATTGGAAGATACCTTAAAGATATAATCAGCAAAATTTGGACGCCTCTGGATGAATATACGAACCATGGAGAAGTAGCTAAATGGCGCCAGATTGGGTACGCCATCTGGTGATAAGGATGATGTGAGAGCAATAGGACGAGGTACAATGGCGGAGGTTAATAATTTGTAAACGTCCCTGCAAATGGTATGTATTCAAATGTGGCAGCGGCGCCGAGTTATGCGTGACAAGTACCGACCTTGTTGACGTCTCTTCCAGGTTCCACGACTTGCGCGGTCCATCAGCATCTATTCTCCACGATGACTGCGCCTCCGAGAGCCCTTGACCCGCTTTCCATGCTGGCGAAGGCGACACGGAGCGGGTAAATACTGCTCTGGTGTTCGCTAGCACTGGTGGCGTTCGGACTACACTCTTTCCTCCGAGTCGCAACATGGAAGGCCAAATGCAGGCTGCCCGTGGAATTCATGATGCAATATTGGGTATCTCATCGCTCGCAGTGACTAATCTCTGGCCGATCTCGGACATTTTATTGGTGTTCTCCATCACGATATCAGGTTCCCAAGCATTCAACCATGCTTCTATTGCTCCAGAGGGAAACATATATAACTAGACGCTAAGGGAATCGTTTTCTCGTTTACTCATGGCCCCCAGCTCTCTGCAAGGCTTCTACGGCTACACTGATACGTTGTCCGGCGTATTCTACGGTCCTGGGTCTGTGTCCACCGCGCTACCGACCCTTCTTTCGACGCTGGGGGTGCGCAAAGCACTAATAGTGACCACGAAGAGTCTTGTCAACAAGGCGAGTACTGGTCTCTTGCCTGATACTGATAAATCAGGCTGACAACCTTGTCCCCAGACGGACGTGGTGAAAAAAATTGAGACGATTCTTAAGGACAATGAGGCCTATGGCGCCACTTTCTACGAGATTGGAGAGCACGCTCCTATTGCGGGCATACGACGCGGTGTCAAGGTTTTTCGTGACTACGAGTGCGATGTTATTGTATCTGTCGGAGGGGGGTCACCAATCGACGCGGCAAAGGCTATCCTCCACTACAGCCAGGAAGAGACTGGTGGCCCTACACTGCTTCAGATAGCCATTCCAACAACTTTGAGCGCCGCAGAATACACAGTAAGCACTACTATCCAATTCGCTCAATCAATCTCACCGAGATCTTTCAGATCGGTGCTGGCTTTACGAATGACCAGGGTGATAAAGTTGGGGTAACGTCCCCAAAGCTTGCGCCGGCTGGGATCATACTGGATGCAGAGCTGACTTTGCCGACTCCAGAACGTTTATGGTAAGTATATTTAGCAACTACTGTGCTGCAGTTATTTACCACCCTAATCATATTCAACTTAGGTTGTCAACAGGCATTCGAGCACTTGACCATGCCGTTGGTACGTGGAAAGACTGTGACGTAGCAAATCTCGTCCTTATCATATTCAAAGAAGACCTGTATAGAAACGAAACGCCTCATCCCATTAAGGTGCTATGCTACGCAGCAATCGCCGACCTTTTCACATATCTGCCGGCATCAAAAGCCAATCCGCAGGATGTTGCGGTTCGCCAAAGGCTTCAAATCGCGTCCTGGATGAGTCTGTGGCCATTGAAGCTGGAACGGTACAGGTCAGTTTGGAGCCAATCGTTTGTCGGAAAAACCTGATTCCTGGTTCAGCCCGTTGGGGTTGTCGCATGCTCTAGGCCACAGGTTGGGAGCGACGTACGGAATTCCGCACGGTATCACATCGGTGAGTGCAACTGTTATGATTTTCCGCAGGCGGCATGAAATTAATGAAAACAGTGTATCACACTCTCACCGGTCGTGGCGCTGAAGGCGGAAATCGAATCGCAAGAAAACAAAGAGGCGCTTTCCAAGGCACTGTTCTATCTGCATCGTCAGACGACGGGTGATCTGGATCAGGATGTGCTGCTGCTTTCACGACTGATACAAGAGTGAGCGCAAATATGCCTGGATGATTTTTGCAGAAATTTTTATGCACATAGGTTGGTGACCTCACTTGGTCTGAAATCGAGCCTGGAAGACTACAAGGTACCGAAAGAGGACGTGGAAAAGATTGCAGAGCTAGCGCTCGGTAGCAAAGAGCAGGGAGTGTACGACAAGGTAGTCGGGGTATTACAGGGTCTGTATCCGAGCGGGGAATTGTAAATTTGATTACAGAGACTGGCTATCGCTGTTACAAATATCGATGAGCCTATCGCACGACATATTTTTGTAAGAAATTTTGGAGAAGCAGACGGCAAGCCTGATCTGTGATATTTGCGACTGCGGTACTCGACGTCGTACTACAGAGATCGCCAGGCATTCAGTACCAGGATCAGAGTTCCTGAAGAACTGGCAGTGGGGACCGCATCAAGCCTGTCGAGGTATACGGTAAAGTGATGCCAACAGTACCCAAGCGTTGGCCCACAGCCCACCGTCTCCTACTGTCCTCATCGTCGTCGTCGCCGTTGTCGTCGTCGTTGTTCTGCTATTCTCGGCGACTGCGACTTTCGCCGCCATCAGTTCACCTGAGAAAGTTCAACGTGTCCACTTCGCGCAGCTATAAATCCCTTCATTTGTCGGAAAAACCTCCTTTTCACTTTCATTCTTTCTCTGTTCCTGCCACCATGGCCCAGCGTCGCCAATATTCATCCAAGGTCGACGACAAGAAGCCCGCCTCTAGCTCTGACAGTGCCCACCACTCGTCCGACGACGAGCACGGTCATTCCCACTCCCACTCTCACTCAATATTCGGTCACTCTCATTCACATGAAGGCCACGGTGGTGCCGAGAACATAATAGCTGCGCTCGAGGGCAAAGGTGCGTCTCCCACCTTCCCCAATGTGGCCCCTTCACTGAATTCTGCATACCGACAGGTGACAGAGGGAGCCGAGTGACCCTCATGGGACTGGGATCCAATATTGGTCTTACTCTCGTCAAGGGCGTCGCCGGTTGGTACCTGCACTCCGCTTCCCTCTTGGCAGATGCAGGGCATTCTCTCAGCGGTGCGTCCCGTGCGGTCCATCGCGTCTTTTTCGCTGATATCACGTAGATATGCTCGGAGACTTTGTCACGCTCGTCTGTTGGAGACTTTCGCGAAGACCGCCATCAGAACGGTACCCTTATGGCTTTGCAAAATTCGAAACGCTCGGCGCGTCTACGATGTCGCTTCTTTTAATTGGAGGTGCCCTTGGCATCGGTTTCCACTCATACCACCTTCTGATAGCTGCGCTTGCCGAAACCGCGTCGACCATGCCCTCCGGCCCTCTCCAGGACGTGTTGAACAACGTTACTTTTGTGGTACCAGTACCTGAAGTCTTGATGCATCATGATCACGTCCACACGGTGGATCCAAACGCGGCATGGTTCGCTGCACTTAGTATATGCGTCAAAGAGTGGATGTACAGGCTAACAAAAAAAGTGGCAGACGATGAACGTAGCCCAGTTCTTCTGGCCAACGCCTACCACCATCGGAGCGACGCCTACTCGAGTTTAGTAGCGTTGTTCGCCATTCTGGGAACCTGGTGGTTCCCAGCTCTTCCGTTGGATCCTATTGGAGGTGAGTACCGCCATGGTTGCCACACGAACGGTACCCAAGTGACCATTGCTTCGGTACAGGTCTCCTTGTATCCATTGTCATTCTTCGACAAGGGTTGAGCCTTCTTGCGGGTTCATGGTCGGACCTCACGGACGCCAGTGTCTCCACCAAGACCAGACATTCTCTGAAGCATGCGCTTGATCCACTTCTGGAGCCCTCGTCGTCGCCTGCCCTTTTGGCAGTGCGCCACCTTCGTGCTCGACATGCTGGTTCATTGGTCTACGTCGACCTCATTGCTGACGTACCCAGCTCCCTCAGCGTACTTCAAACCACCTCCCTAGAAGAAAAGATGTCACAAACCCTGATGCAGGCAAGAAAGGAAGTAGCAGAAGTAAGAGTCAAGTTCCACCCCGTCGATACTTAGATCCTACTTGGTCTCGAGACGTATCTTGTATATCTTTATTTCTGTGGTACTTATATGTATTTTACATTCGGGTTTGATAGTCTGCGGCGCAATGATGAGCTAAGCTATTCACAAACATTTATAGACGTGATGGGGTATCTTAAGCGTGGAATTCTAGTGTGCGTGTGTAGGTATGGGTTTATAACTTTACGCGAGGCAAAACTTCGAATAAATTTGCGACAGTGTCTTGGAAGTTTCCATCTCGAATAGCCTGAAGGACGCAGATTAGAATTATAAACAATTGAAAACGTTCATTGCGACAAACCTCGAATATGGCGGTAATATTCTGACCAATGGTAACGTCGTCAACACCTAGACCGTTCGGGAAACTGCCGAGGTTTTCTATCCCGTGCATCTTGACATCAAGGGTGATACGAATGTATTCATACACCACTCGCGTCTTACCCAGGTAAGGACCAGCAGGTGCCGGTCCCCGTCCGCCCAAAAGGTAACTAGAACGAAGCTCAGCCATAAGTTTGGTAGCCTTGGAGGCCACGTTCGTGCGAAACTGTGATATGGATGAGAGGGCATTATTGATAGCATTCATACGCGAAACGGTTTCGATCAGTGCTGGGATACAAGCCGTGGCGACTTCTCTCATTTGATCAACTGCGTCCATGGTGGTCGTCTTGTCCAGGGTGGTCTGAACCACTCCCCACATGGAAGAAATGGAGATGTCGATTTCTTGAGAAGAAAGTTGAGACCCCAGGATAGCTGAAAGCTCTTCTGAGAGGATCGATTTAAGCCCTGTATTGAACTCTCTTCGTAAAGCTCGAAGGTCAACAGCTAGAACAAGTCAATATACGATCCAGAGGGCATGATACATCTAGCTTACCTTGACACAACAGGTAGAGGTAGGAGGACATGAGCATGGTCAAAACCTCTAAAGCATTGACAGTGGCACGAGCGGAAATCAATGCCAACGAACTGAACATAACAATCATCTCACACCAATCTCTGATGTGGAGCGGAGGAGCTTACTTGACAGCCTGATTATGCATCTCAGCCGACTGAATGTGGGTCGTAACCGGACCGGCCAGGTATCCAAGCTCCGCAACATACGCGGCGGTTGCGATATCGACGCCTTTGCCATGGTAGTTCAAAGATGGATCCGATGCAGCCAGAGAAGGAGGCAAGCCGTGGTTCATGGCCGGATTTACGAGTTCTGTGCTTTGAGCAAAGAGCAGTCTCCCGATGTGATGAAGTGCCAGCCTTGTCTTTTCCATTGCGTTGGAGACAGCCATGGCCTGGAAGTTGCCGCCATGGTGAACTTCACCGGTTTCCCCGTCTATGAGAGGATTGTCGGTGGCTTGGAAAAGTCGTTAGTTGACCGAAATCGCGTCGCAGATGATGACTTACTTGAGTTACATTCCTGAATCACTGTAGACAACGCAGACAAGATGTCCTCAATTTGGGGTCCGAGGAATTGAGGTGCAGTCCTAAGAGGATATCGGTCTTGGCGCAGCGAGTACTTGTCCTGATTGATGGATATTTCCTCCTCATGCGTTGTAGCCAATTTTGATCCTTGTAGGAGGTTCCATATGTGGCGTGCTGACTCGACCTGAAAGACGCGTCAAAACGCGTATCAAAACGCGTTAAAGAAGACATACCTGACCAGGGTGCGGCCGAGCAGTAGCGTGAATGAAAGGAGCGTAATTTCCGAGGGTTCCACTGAGGGCCTCGGTGCCGAGTGCAGTGCATATTTGAGCTAAGAGTGCCAGATGAACGGCATCATTGAGGGCAAGAGAAGCAACGGAAGCAGAAAATGCAGTTCCGTTCAAGATTCCTAAGCCTTCTTTGGAGACTAGGCTGATTGGCTGGATGCCGTGCGAGGCGAGCGCATCCTTCGAACTGACCATCTTACGTGCGCCAAACTTCTTAGGGCCGTCAAATACGCGAATGGAGGGGTTCGCAACTGTGATTAATCAACATGTTAGACATATCTTGATCAGTGTTATCGCATAGGCCCTTACCTAGCGTTCCTGCGACATAAGATAGCGGAGACAAATCTGCGTTAGAAGGTGAGCTAAATTGAAACCTCCGGACTAGAATAGCATACCGCCGGATGCCGAAATGCTAGAGCGAAGAGGTACCACGGGAGTGATGTTTGCGCGAAGAAGCTCGTTGATCTTTTCAAGTAGCTCCCACCTGTATCTTGTGAGATGCAGATCACCTATAGAGAACGAGGACAAAGTACCGGACACCTGAATGACCACGTATCAACGAGTTCATCCTCACCAGCATCGCGCCACTGTCAAAAATCAGTGTTGTGTTTCGCGCGACTTTCTCAGACTTACCGAACCCACGACTCAGGCATGCTGGTGGAAGCCATAGGGTCGAGCAGTGGGAGCACGTCAAGCGTCCTATCTGAACTCGGTAATACCCCAGCATGCTGGTGTTGTAGCAACGCTTGCCCCAACTTGAGAGGTTGGTCGGTTCGAGTGTCGGCTGCAAAGTACGTTAGTATTAGAGGTGCACCAGTGAGCCGAAGGACATACCGCTTCCACCAAATCCAGTAGAGACTCCATATACGCTCGTTCCATTGTCGACTTTGTCGGCGATGACAGCGCGACTCTTCATGACGCCAGCTTTGACTTGAGGTGAGCCGTCGAGGTCCACTGTGGCGTTGTACCGTGCAGCAGCTGTGACAGCAGCGATAGACAGTGTGTGGCCATCCACTTTCACCGGGCGACCATTCCTAAAGACGTTGTTTGTTGAGCAATCGCCTTTACAGAAACGCGGCTTACCGGTAGCTCTTGAGCTCTTTGTGGGAGTCTAAGAACTTGGCGAGGAGGCTGGGTGTACGGTGGGCCCCTGAGACTCCACCGACGCCTTTACCAGACTTTGTTTCGGAGTTGATGTCGTCGAAAACTGAAGCGGGCATTGGAGTGGATGGTGGTGAACTCGATATTAGACGGTTGGATTTATACCTAAGACCGGATGAGATCCGGTACAGATCGAGGATCTGTTCGCAAGGTGTTTTCATGAAAACCCCGCTGATGATTTGAAAGCATGTCAGACAGCCACAATCGAGCAGAGATAACATAAAAACAGACACAGGTAACATAAAGGGTGAAAACCCTCGGAAAACGTGGAGGTGTCGCACCTGGGTAAAGCAGCCAATCCACGCCCGAACGAATCATGCTCAAGCTGAAATTCCCGGAGATGTGTACGATGGAGGAAACTTTGGTTTCTGTTCAGAACTTCTCACGAGATCAGAATACTTGACTCACCCATGTTATTGGTTCAAGATCCTGCCGGGCTGCTAAGTTATGACTTTTGGGGTTTCAAAAGGACATCCGGATTGGACCAAAGAATATGGTTGAAAATTCAGGAGCAATTGCAATGAAATCTGTGGGTCGTAACATCCGAAGAACAAGATCCGAGAGCAAGCGACAGATGTACTGCACCGATTCCAATTAAGTATAGTTTCCAAGCCGGATGAGACGAAGTATATACCATGATGAGAGTACAATAGGCGGCCGTTGACCTGAACAACGCCCATGAGAAATCATGGGTCACGCACAATGAAAACCTCCAGGAAGGAGGGAAATTCCGGGCCGGGACGTCCACCGTACCCGTATACGGGCACCACCACAACCCCTACCGCTGCCTCTTCCGCTAACACGACCACTACCACTACCGCAAACCAATTCGTGATACACCTACCGAAGCCCTGTTGTAGTTCCCAGTAGGGTGGTATGTCGGACGGTACATATACATCATTATCCTGCCGGTCATTTGGTGACTTGCGACACGAGAAAAGGTTCCACGTTATAACAACCACCACCACAAATATTAATATCTTGGCATACGTCGCCGAATACATCCCGGATTTATTTCCCCGTTCGTCTATTTCCTCTTTTGTCCCATACAACCTTACCACCGCCATTGACATTTATCACTGTCAAGTTATTGCAGTGTGACAGCCATATTTCTTGACCCTCGTTGTCCCGGGTCGATATCAATATCAGTATCTGATGTTGGCGAGGTGCAGCTGGTCTGACGATCAAGATAACGGTAGTCTGAAAGGATGCAGAGGTAATGGAGGTATTTACTGTGACTTTCAACGCATGCACTAGGAGTTAATACTGCTACGCCTGTCATTGCTTCTCACAGTGAGCCATCGAGGTCGGCAGGAGTAGTTACTCTATTTACCTGAGCTGTATCAGTGGAGATGGCCAATATCAATCCAGTCTTCCAATCCTACGGGTATGACCGTAAAGTTTACGGGCAACTGACGGGTACGGGTGACCCGTACCCGTACAGTAAATGGTCTTCTCAAGAATGTGTACTATACGGCCGTAAACCGGTGATACGGGACATATTACTGTAAAGTTGCGGTAGGATATATGCGCTAGATCAAATGCAATCAGTGTAAATGCTACGCAAAGAAGCCATTCCGCACTAACCACCCTTGAAAACATCCGAAATGCAATGAATCCTCAATACATAACTTGCATGTATAACCGGTACCGAAGCAAAAGAGGAATGCGACCGAAGTCAGAGTCTCGGGTGATTTATTAGGTAGGATCGGGGTCAAAACAAGTAGAACGTCATTGAATCATTGTACACGATGAGTATCTGTCTCCGGAAAAGTCATTTATGGGAGCGAGATGGAAGAAACCGCGTCTATGTGATCGAACATGGCGGCAGGAAAGCCAGTCGTACGTGGCGCACAGCTACTTCTACTGCCAACAAGCGATACTGTGTCCCCGGTCAGCCGCCGAATGCCCAACACATTGAACACAAGCAAAGAACGCGTCATAGTGTATTCTCATTCCCAAAACAGTTCTTTTACCAGCAGGAGTGGTCACCCTTTGTGTATTTTTATCCCCTTTTTCATTTCGAAGGACATATATACCCTTTCGACTTGCTTGGTACACCGTCTTTCCCAAAGAACTATTGTTGGAATCGGCCATTCACTTGGCACAATGGTAGGACATCATCATCATCATCATATTTATTTATTTTGGTGCAACGGTCCAGAAAGGTCCTTGGTTATCTGCGTCCACGCTGGGGCGATGACGAGAGTGATAATATTAATCGCATATTAGGTACGTCAGCATCTTCATGTCATGACGGCCGTTGTGCAATACGAACAAACACGCCATTGCCTTTCTCCTCCGTCCACCCTTATTACTATCCGTACCTTTTCATTTCTTCCCCTCGTACGATCGTACACTCCTCTTTATCCTATTGCATGGACGAAGATTCACCAACAACCCCCGTTTCTGACCCAGTTCCCGCCCATCATGCCAGCCCAGTGGTAGCATTCATCATCGGTCTCGCGATTGTTCTTCTAGCTTCCGTTCTGAACGCGGCCGGGCTGAATCTAACAAAGCTGGACCATGTTCGTAGTCAACATGTGCCCTTTTTGGCTCTTGTATCGCTCTCCTAACGTATCATTTGTTTGCCAGGTGCGAACGCAAGCTATACCCAAAGCATCACGAAGAAAGGATTGGTTAAGACCACTATGGCTTCTTGGCATGTTATTATACATGTACGTGCATTCATTCTTGCCAGAGTAATCTCTTATTTGACGGCCCCACAGTTTGTCGCAATTAATTGGAAGCACTCTTGCTTTGGAGTACATGCGAGCTGGTAACTTCATTTCTCCTCGTCCCTTTCACCCGGTCTTCACGCATGACCCAGAATATGTCGCTCCACTTGGTTCTACCTCACTCGTCTTCAATTTTCTCTTTGCTCGGTTTCTCGTTGGCACTCCAGTGACGAGCACAGATATATACGTGAGTCTCTCGTCTTCCCTACTCCCTCTCGACACTTGTCTGATGATGACATTCAGGGCACCATCGTCGTTGTCATTGGTGTTATCGGTATCGTTGCATTTGGATCCATCAATAGCGGGCTTGCGACCGAGACCGATGTTGAACATCTCACTCAGTTATGGAGACGAGGAGGATGGCTCGGTTTCTTCTTCGTAATGTCGTCTGCCTTGATTTTACTTCTCTATTTCACATCCAAACTGGACGAGTTACTGGGGACCAGAGGGGACATAGTTGGTGATAGTGACAATCCCGTTGTCACCCGTGGCGGTCAGGGCTCAAGTTTTGTGTCTGCTGCTAGAAGAGTTTGGGCCTTTCTGCATCGGCGTGTCACAGATTGGCTTGAACTATGGACTGCTCCTAAAGACGACAAGACGATTGCTTGGACTCTCGGTATTGGTTGGGCCTGCTGCGGGGGTGGATTGGCGGGAGGCACTTTGGTATTCGCTAAAGCAACGTAAGCCCATCGTTTTCAAGTCAAAGGCACTTCTGATCGCTTCATTTCTAGGGTAAAACTTTTGTCTGGGTCTTTGTCACACCAGAACCCGGGCAATCAATTCGGCCATGTCGCCCCCATCTTCACCATTATCCTGCTGGTGATCACTGCTGTCCTTCAGATTGTCTGCTTGAACCGCGGACTGAAGGTTTATGACTCCACGTTGGTCGTGCCCGTGTTTTATGGTGTATACACAGCCACAGGGTTCGTAGATGTCTAACTCAGGCATACCTCTTTGTTGACCTTCCTTGACTTCAGGTTCCTTGATTCCTTGGTAAGCACGGCCTACGTTTCATGCTCCTCCTACTCATTTTCGTCCCTTCAGATATTCAACAATGAGGTTGACTCATATCAGTCGTGGACACTGTTCCTCATTTTCGTCTCTATCCTCATCCTCATCTCGGGGGTAGTGCTCCTGACACACAAAAAGCCCGAGCCTGGTTCCAAGGCCTTGGCATCCGCACCTGTGGTTTCGTCCAATCCGCGCGGCAGAAAATCAAAGAGAGCGAGCACGAGTAAGGTTAGTCTTACCGGGGATGACGGCGACCATCCTCAGAACGACGATGAAGAGCAGGTTTTATGGACGGTAGGGGATGTCAGTGATGCTGAAGAAATGGACGATGAGGACATCGACCATCATCAGCATCCTTCGAATCTCCAGCGTAATACGAGCGACGCGCCACGGATGGCGAAGCTGCACGTACCAGGAGAAGAGGGTGTGGGACTGATAAAACACTCAGAAACCGAAGATGCTGATAGAGACTCAGATGAGGAGTCTGATGCCGACACTCAACGACGTCTCATTGACACTCCTAGGCAAAGTACGCATAGCGACAACCCATTCAAAGATGAGTCCGAAGAGTTTGGAGCATGGACATCTGCACGCAATTCGCGATAGTTACTACTAGTGGTACACGACGATTTATAATCTTTAGATTCAATACTGTACTATATCACAAATTTTCTCGCATCTACACAGTGTTCTTTCGGTATCTCCACCTAATGTTATGTTCAGCCTAGTCATTCATAAGCGTTGCCGAATTGAACCCAGTGCTTGGTCCATTGGGTAAAGGCGAGCGTACCAAAATGGAAAGATTTTGAATTCTTTCTGCATTCTTTCTGCATGCTACCACCATGCCACCCCGCGACAATGACTTTATGGATGCGGGTTCAGACTCTGACATATCCTTAGGCGACGGCGCCTACAGTGTTTCCAAAGGCAAAGGGAAAGGAAAAGCAACCGAGAAACGAAAACGAGATGAGAAAGGAAAAGGGAAGGCAAAGGATGTCGTGGGTCGTACCTTTTTCGCGTTTGAAATTTGACTTGAACATGAAGGCAGCAAGCATACACCTGGGAAGCATCTTATACGCGTTCATGGGATACCGTCCGAGAAGATGAAGCTGGGAGCCTGCAAAGTGCCGTCGAAGATTGGATGACGAGGGGTCGACGGAGAAGGTACCAGCCATCGCGTTGTCAAGCAGTACTCGGTCTAACACTGCTCTAAGACTACAGGCGCCAGCTGCAGCAATACGGCGGTCTATCATCCGGCATCTTGTTCTTTTATTGGACCTCTCTGCTTCTATGCTCGACCGGGACATGCGGCCGACGCGGTTCACCTTGACTCTCCAGTATGCTCGGGAATTCATCTTGGAGTGGTTTGACCAGAATCCGTTGGGGCAGATAGGCATCGTGGGCATGCGCTCAGGCTTGGGTGAACGAATATGTGAAATGTCTGGTAAGTTCTCTCGTTTTTGGGCTGGTGAAAGTGAGGTGATTCCCCTCCTCTAGGAAATCCCCAGGAAGTTCTCAAGACGATATCGGATAGACATAAACTTTTACCGACGGGAGAACCAAGCTTGCAGAATTCAATTGAAATGGCGCAGAATAGCATGAAGTACGTGTGATACCTCTGCGTGCATAATCCTGTACTGAATCCTACCAGCCATCTGCCTACGCACTCTTCGCGTGAAATCCTCATCATTTTTGGCTCCTTGACTACTTGCGATCCTGGAAACATCCATGACACGTTAGACTCCTGCGTAAGAAACAAAATAAGAATTTCCGTCGTTGCACTTGCAGCAGAGATGAAGATTTGCAGAGATCTCTGCGACAAAACAGGCGGTAAGAGAGCCGACTTTATAATGTCCTTCTTCACTTATGTTTGATAGGTCAATTCGGTGTCGCGATGAACGAGGGGCACTTCAAAGACCTTTTGTTCGAACTTGTGCCTCCTCCCGCACAGCAAGCTTCTACTCGTGTAGGCTCAGCGAATCCCGCTGCAGATTTGATGATGATGGGATTTCCCACACGTCTCCCGGACGCATCACCGCCAAGCCTGTGTGTATGTCATTCAGATCTCAAGAGCGAAGGCTACATATGCCCTCGGTGTCTCGCCAAAGTCTGCGACGTACCGACTGACTGCGACGTTTGTGGATTGATGATTGTGAGTTCTCCGCATCTAGCTCGGAGTTACCACCACCTGTTCCCCGTGAAGCCGTTTGATGCTGTGTGAGTGTCTCCATTGTATCTTGCATTCAATTCTGACATAGGTACTTTATTAGAAAATCATTACAAGAAGCAGGTTCATCGCCGACATGCCACGCATGTGCGCGAGCTTTTCCAACGACAGCACTCTCCTCTACTGCAGAAGGCATGAGTGCGGTGGGTAGGTATCGATGTCCGGAATGTCGAAATGAGTTCTGCTCAGAGTGCGATGTTTTTCTGCACGATGTCGTACACTGCTGCCCTGGATGCGGGAAATGAGATTTTATTGGGGGTGGCTCAGGGTCTCTCTGTGGCGCTCGCGTTACAAATTGTGTGACATTTTCGTGACAACCAATTTTTTAAAAGTTTTCTCCCGGATCGGGACATGCACGAAATTTTAAAGTTGACTTCCCCGTCATACCTGCATTTAAGTATTCTCAGCGGGCATATTCTCGCGAATTTCGAATATCGAATTGGAGTAGGATACATGATGAAATGAAGTATCTGCGCTGGATGGGATCATTGGGATGACAGAGGGGCCGCGAAGGCCATATTAACCGGAACCCTTGGAGAGGAAAAGTTTTGGGCAGCTGGCCAAGCCTGTCAAGGCCTGGAAGGTCAACGGTACAACGCTAGGTTTGTTTGAGGACCTTTGAATATGGTACACCAGTACCCTTGCCTTCATCCGGCCGCGGTCGGAATTCGGACCGGGGTGGTTTATTTCGGTGAGTTCCAAATTTTTAAGAAATTGAAAATCCAACAAGTCACACAGTGTCGGGGGGTTACGCGACCACGTGATTAATATCTTCAATTTTCTCACTCATTTGCGAAATAAGACGCGTCTTTCACCTCGACAACCAGCTCGTACCACCATCCAGCATGGTCCGTGCATCCAAAAAGGCGCCACCCAACCCTGGCAAGCCTATCACCGCCTTCTTCCCCAAGATCGCTTCTGCCTCTCAGTCGAAGCAGTCCGCAGCCGCGTCTATGGGCTCCAGCCAGAGTAGGGCGAGCAGATCAGCTACAAGGGCGGAGGACAAGTCCAAATCATCTCAGCCTCCCACACCGGTCACCCCTGGTGGTGGTGGTGTGTCGACTTTGGCAGGCAAGGTCGGCGCGTCGACGAAAGAGCCTTTGTCGTCGCGTGGGAGTGTACAGAACGCAGCCAAATTGTCGACGTCGCTGCTCTCGCCCTATGTGTCAACTCGACAGCGCTCCAGGACTCCGGATATATACGCAGGGAGATCGATAAACGGCGCTAAAAGTCCAACACCCTTATCACCCAGCCAGAGAGCTGTAACCAAACGCAAGGCAAAATTCGACCTTGATGACTCGGGCGCCGATTCAACGGTGAACAATACCGTTGTATATGTTCCTCGCACCTCTATCCGACTCCCAACGAGCACATCTGCCCACATAACCCCTGACGGCCCGCCCCAGACCGACAGAAAGCGACTTCGCTTCTCTTCTCCCGATGCTAACACCGATGTCGTCCCTGGGAGTCTGTCAGATGAGGAGGAAATGACTTCCGAATTCCGGCCTCAGCGCGACGCGAACATCGCGAAGCCGGACGTGAATCAATGGCGTCATGGTACTGCGTCTCCTGTTCCACTTGAGGATGTCGTAGCTGACAGTGAGGATGCATCGTCACCCATGTTTACTCCTGCCGAGAGCCCCTCTGCTTCTCGCCCCGCTACACCACCCGTTTTTCAGCAGCATACCCCGCCACCGACGGACATTTCCTCTGCCTCTGTCGCCATAGAGTCGCCTACCATGGCTAGAACTGCAAAACTCATTGCTGCAATCAAAGAGCAAGCTTGGCAAAAAGCTTTATCCAGTCCTGAGACATCCACTCTCGAGTTCAAGGAGGATCTTGACGGCAGCAGCAGTTCGGACGAAGATGATGTCTTGCCCACTCAGCTCTTTGGCAAAGGAAAAGGCAAAGCGTACGTAACCCCAATACTTTCGAGAACTTATCTTGAAAACAATCTCTACAGGGTACAACGAGACCCCAGTCCCTCCGCAAGGCCGAGGCGTAGTCTTCGAAGTAAGGTTTCACCCTCCAGCTCACGCCATGATTCGGTTTCTCCTCCTCGTGTCTCGAAACGGACGCGTACCGTCCCCGCTAGAGGACTTGTGTCGCTTGCATCGAAGGCGCCTAAAAGGAAGTCAGTCAATCCGATCGAGGCTCTTCTGAGGGAGAAGAAACGCGGTGAAAACAGCGGAGGGGGTGCTGCTGGACTTCTTCGCGCCGAACACGCTCTTGCTAGTGGTGATCTAGATGCGGAAAGTTCTCTGGCCGCTGAAAATCTGGCATTAGACGCGATACGAAACCAGGACCACGTTTTGAATAGGTCTTCGACAGATCTATTAGATGTTGGTGATCTGTCGTTTGATCGGGAGAGGGGACAAAAGTTACTAGGAGAGAAGCGTGGAAAGGCTGTCTTGGGGATTCTAGAGGGCGACAAACGTGAGCTCGAAAACATCAGGATGCAACAGAAGTATTTGGGTGTGCCCCTGTGGGACGAACCCAATGACGCAGCGATGGATTCAGAGCCAGGTCTACATCTGTTCAACGGAGAAGACACGCCTGTCCTGAAACTATTCGGGGATGCCATCGCCAAGCAGAGTCAGTTCTCATTTATATTTCCATTGACAGTGAATGAATCCTTGTTAGATACTGCGCAAGCAGCATTAATGTTGGAATCTGGGATCTTCCTCAACGTTGATTCGCAGAAAAATCCTTCTGTCATTCCGTATCTGTGCCATTTAGGTATGCCTTTTTGGCTAATTTACTTTCTTTATGGATTCTCAGATCTCTTCTTTCAGCGCTGTGCTTTCACGAAGGTTCTTTATCATTTTCAGCATTTTCAGCCCTCATCAACATATGGCACATGCCTGATTGTCGAGCCAGCGGAGTGTCGTTTGAATCAATGCTTTCTGCCATCACGCACCTTGGTGCTAAACCTTCTGTTATGGAATCTGTAGGTTGGGTACAGCCCTCTGAGGTGGCCAGCCCGCCTGCGAACAAAGAAGAAATTCTATATCGCATGGTGGCCATGGTGACCATGAGTGCAAGGTGTGCTCTCTTACAACCGCTATCTCTGGAATGCTCACACGCCTCTGGCCTAGATCGGGACGGCTGGATACAAACGAGATCCCAGATATCGTCATGGCCCTTCTATTGATCGCACTTGATCCTTCGAGCTCAAGCGAGATACTGCTGGATGTTGTTAAAGCGGTCGATGCTTTGTGTCATTCAATCGCTCCAGGAGACGACATATCTAAGTCAATTGTAAGTTGACAGTGTCCTACCTTCTATATTTCACTTCACTAATGCTTACACAGGAAAGTCGTATCTGTAGCAAAGTCGCCAAGCATGCACTCAATCTGACACCCATCAATAAAGCACATATGATATCCTTTATCTCGGCGGGAACGGGGCGCGCGCAACGGATTGCAAGAAATATTGCTCACTGTATTCTCACTGGAACAGAAAGTATATCGCCGGTAAGGATCTGCTGTACTTTTGCCGATATTAATTGGCTTGACATTCATGCCCTTGGTAGGACATGTACTCGGAGCTCCCCCCTCTCACGGAAATCGTCGACGTAATCTCGACGTCTGACGTTTTCAACGTTTACGACGAGACAGACTACGTCGACATGGGTTTCTGGACTGAGTTACTAGCAGTCACCCTTTCAAATATCGACGGCTACGTCGCACAAGAAATGAAAAATCCTCCGCCTATCGGCAGCCCTAGCAAATCTGATAAAACTTACACGGTTTTACAGTGTGTTCGGAACGCGATTGAAGATGTGCACTCACGGATTGGTATGTAGCTAATTATCCGCACCTCACCTGGTTTGTTCACACAAGAACTTTCTTAGCCGATACGCGTGCGGCGCACCTGGACCGTACACGTACCAAACTTTCTCTCAAAAAATTGTCCTTGCGGCTGGCGTATCAGTATAAATCTGCCACCGATGTAAGGAATAAGCAGATCCATCAGTATTTCAAGAAGTCCTAATAGAGTTATAAGCTACCTTAACGAGGCGTGCCGAAGGAACTTGCATATCACTGCTTAGCTGTCTTTCATTGTTGTGTAGATATCTCGCGAGCTCGATACTCGCTGTCTCGATACTCGCTGTATGTTTTACTGAGTCTGTACTTTCCGTTCAATGCATTCATAGCGTATCTAAATCTACAATCCAATTCTGAGCCGCATCACTCTTAGGCTCGGTCTGAGCTTGTCTGGGGCTGCGCGCCTCGGGTTCAGGTGGAGGAGTGAGGTCTAACTCTATATCCCACACCGGACTTGGTGATCTAGGAGGTCGGACAGGTGGAGACGCGGGCATCGCTGCTTTCTCTTTACCCTTCGAGCTCGCGTTGGCGGTAATAATAGGCTGAGCATCAGATTCCTGCTCCTTCATGGTGGAGAGCACGGCAAGCGAGGTGGTAGCATTGTTCCTAAACGGCTTCTCAAACGCATTTTTGATGTTCTTGGTTTTGACCTGTCCGAATCCAGGTAAATTTTGAAGCTGAGTTGTTTCAGCCTTCGCGATGTGGGCAAAGCTCTGCAACATAAAGGTTAATTGCGTGTCGGATGGCTGTGAATGGGTGGAACCATACGCCAAATGATGCACGAAGCGTCTCGACATCTGTTTTGTTGACTTTGCTGATACTTGTCAGTGATGTCCGTAGCATGGAAATGTAGTCTTTGTCGGCACGTTCTTTGATGAGATCTGGGGACTTGTGTTCGAATTGCTTGAACGTTGAAAGATAATGACCAGCCTCCTCAAACCTGGATCCATGAGGAATATAGCGACAGACAGGATACAAGATGGGCGTACGAAAAGGCCACAATGATAGTGATGTTGTTAATGAGACAAGTCTATTTCCTGAAAGTGAGTCTTGGATACCATTGGAATAGTAAAGTCGACTAGCCTTCGTCAATTCCCGTATCGGCTCTTTGTGTTCGCTCTAGGCAGCCGAATCAGCTTTCTGAGTCCATATCGAAGGGGGAAATGCTCGCAATATCAGAGAGAATTAACAAGATCCTTAAATTATAAGAATGGCCCAGCTTTTCGATGCGAGTATGGATATATTCAGGATGAAGTCGATGGTATTTCAGACTTTGAGGAATACTTCAAAACAGTGACTCGGAAGATATAGAGTCGCGCGCGTACCTAAGAAACAGAACCCCAGTCGTCTTTCCAACTTGGTAATCTGCGACAATGTCTCCATATTCTTTGCCGACATTTCGAATGCATTCAAGAACAGGATTGCCGCGCTGTGAAAAGCATAAGACTAATGTCCAGTTCGACGAGGGCACACCTTCCACCTGTAGAGGGTTGAGAATTATATTGTTTCCCAGACTTGGTACAACGATTGGAGGCGCCGGGGCGCTCGCACTGGCAGCAGTCCCTAGGCTTGTGCTTGTCATGAAAGAGACAGGGCTTGTGACGTCATAACTCAGTAGTCACTTTAATCAGGTATATACGTTCAAGTACAAGAAAAATACAACAAGACGAGCACTACCGTTCATTTCTATTATCAGAGCGAAGATACGAAAGAAAGTGGAAACGCCAGCCTCAAAGGTTCAAACCTTCATCTCTCTCAATTTCCCTGCCATTCTATTGATCTCCCCACTGCCTTGTCGTAGACGCGCACGACAACCAGCAAAGATAGCAAGGGTCTGTTTCAGCGTCATGACCTCCTCAAACAGTTTGTCCAAAGGGCGCCCTCTGGCGACATGTGCAGTCATCCACCTAACTGTGTATTGACCTGTCTCCTCCGTGTTCCCCAATGCTGCATGAACCATGGCCAGGTGCAACAGAAGTTCGCTGTAGCAAATCTCTGTTTCAAGGCCCTCATCCTCCACGAGCTTCAGCAGCCTTTCACCCTCTCGGAGTGCAAAATCGTCGGATAGACGTGGATTTGTGGACCATCGAGAGAACCGGTCAGCAAGGATTTCTCCTTTACATTTCTTCACAATCTCCATTCGACGATCATCGGACACGCGAGGATTAGAGCAAGATGTACAATCACAGCGTACACCGTAGGGTTCGAGCTGTTGCTGCCTCGTGGTAGTCGGGACGAGCAAATCTGAGTAGTACGTAGTGAATTCTTCGCCTTCTTCGATATCGCGGACAGCACGGATCTCCATGGCAAACGACACCATATCAAATGTGCGATACGTGTTTGGACGACAACTGCAAGTGGAGTAAGATTAAGACCCTGTGTGGACGCACTCGTACTTAATCTGACCTATGATTAAGGCGGGACAGTTCGTTGAAGACACCTGTGTAAGCCCCCTCCGAACCAGGCCCGAGCCCTGCGAAGACAATTAGGAGAAATGAAAAGAATTGTTTATGTTATTGCACAAACATTCGTCTTGCAGACCGCCAAGTCCATAGCCATTTGTTCGAATGACACCCATGATCGGGCCACTTCCATCCTGAGTATGGCTGTTGTACAACGCCATGAAGGCCGTCTGATGCTCTTCAGGCATACGCTTGTAGGCGACTTCCAGTTCCTTTTCCCATTCAAAGAGCATCGCCTGTTTGGCCTGTTCTGCAGGGTACTTATCGAAAATACCAGCTGATCCCCGAACCCCGGCAGGCGTTATCATCAGAGCTCTTTCTACAAGTATAAGCGCCCCCGCAGTCACTTTGCGCATTGCGAACATTCCTAGGCCTTTCCCTGGAGATTCAGAGATGCAGTGTGCCGGTGTATCCGGTCGTTTGATGTGAGCAGGATAACCTGGGGTTTCAAGGATGGTGCTTTTCAGCGGAGCGGATACCATGCATTCGGTCCAGCCACCGGGAAAGTCAGCGAGAGTGGTGTCCAAGTTGACAGACGGCTGAGTAGTATATAGCATCAAATTGATGTCGTCTTTATCCCATTTCTTGTCGGCGTCGGTTACCCTAAGTTCGAGTTTGTTCTCGACGTATCCCTCAGGAAGAGCTGGTATCAGAATGTGAATAAAATGGGGCGGTGATAAATTAGGGTAGCTGACCTGTATTTTCCACAACACCGTAGGAGAATCTTGAGACTGGGACGTCCTTATCGATCTGCGACGATGTAGCTACAGCTTCATTGGCTACCATATGATTAATCAGAGGTTGTATTCTGACGAAGATGTCGTTAGGACACTTACTATTACCCGCTTGCTGGGACGCTTTTCTTTTGGCCTTTTTGGCGGCGGCTTTCTTGGCTGCAGCACTGTTGGCGATCTTGCCAGGGGGCATCGTGGTGGAAAGGTCCCGAGAGTGGCCAATCTGTATCCAGGTTCCTTATATGCAGACACATACCTTTGTTCACCTGATATAGCTACCACGTTGCTGGGTAAGAAGCTGCAGGCG
The DNA here is from genome assembly GCA_902506015.1 of Armillaria ostoyae. Classification (NCBI taxonomy): domain Eukaryota; kingdom Fungi; phylum Basidiomycota; class Agaricomycetes; order Agaricales; family Physalacriaceae; genus Armillaria; species Armillaria ostoyae. Next base: position 2,616,219 of record LR732082.1, read on the forward strand.
ATTCAGACACGATAACAATCAATTTGCCGAGTTAAGCAGAGAAAGGGGGGGAAAGTGTGGGAAATTCGATTGAGACTCCGCTAAATGGAAAGCGCGTCGCGTCTTCTTTTTGCCTCTTTCTCATCCCCACCATGGTACGCTGCTCATTTCCCGTATATGTTGGAGCCCTCTGACATATTCTAGTCTCAAAATCAGACACCTCGACGTGCAAAAAGAAGACGCGAGCCATCTGCTGATCCTGCATCGTCGCCACCGGTACAGGCGACGCCCCAGCGTCGTCTTTCGCAGTCGTCTCTGCCTCCTTCCTCCCCGCCTGCACCATTCTCGGACACAGACGACAGTCTTGATGATCGGGATGCCGTCAGGGACGTAGAGGATGACGAGGATGATGATGATGGGGAGGACCTTTTCGCTGACAACCTTGAGGAGTAAGCTATCGCGCCACACCACGCGTCTAATCGTTCTCTGACCCACAAATCACAGAGATTATGCTGCAAATGAGCTCCTGGACAAATATTCAGACGCGGGCATCGATGACGACGAAGACCTAGACGAGATATCCGCAGAGGCGCGCCGGAAAGCTGAGTTGGCGATGGCGCACAGAGACCGCAGGGAACGCGTCGGGAAGAAGGGTACACGCGCGGCGCAACGCAGCCGTGTCCCAGACTTCCTTTTAGACAATGATATGGATGCCGAAGATGAGTCGGACGATGACCTCGGCGTGTCCAAGATGAAGAGGCGCACGCGACGAGTGTATGACGAGCGAAGGGATGCTGACGATATGGATGGTATTGAGGACGTGAGTTCTTTCTTCTTTCTGCATGACCTGTCATTTCTCACTTTGATCACAGGAACTACCTGTAGAGCAACTGAGCGATATCAAAGCCAAGTCTATCGTCGAATGGATCGCCAATGAACGCGTTAGACGTTCCATCATCCGTCATTTCCGCCATTTCCTCATGACATACGTCGACGAAAGCGGTTCATCCGTCTATGGAGCGCGCATCCGTAACTTAGGAGAAAGTACGTCCTGCCTCTCAATTCTCTGATTTCAGTCCCCTGATTAGCTCCTAGCCAATGCCGAATCTCTTGAAGTTTCATATCTTCACCTGGCTAATTCTAAGCCTATCTTGGCCTACTTCCTTACCAATTCACCCGCCTCCATGCTCAATATCTTCGACGAAGTTGCCCTCGCCGCCATCCTCGTGTACTATCCGGCCTATGAACGCATCCACTCCGAGGTGCACGTCCGTATCGCTGACCTTCCATTGAGTTCCTCTCTTCGCGACCTTCGTCGGTCAAACCTGAACAATCTTGTTCGCATTTCTGGCGTTGTCACCCGTAGAAGCGGTGTATTCCCGCAGCTCAAGTATGTCAAATTTGATTGTCGAAAATGCGGAGCCGTCCTAGGGCCGTTCTACCAAGATGCAACGACGGAGGTCAAGGTCAGCTACTGTGCGGCCTGTGAGAGCAAGGGACCATTCCAGGTCAACTCTGAACAGGCAAGTACATTTTCTCTATATTTTACAAAGAACGCGCTAAAGGACATCTTAGACGGTATACAGAAACTACCAGCGTATGACATTGCAAGAATCCCCTGGATCTGTACCAGCCGGTCGCCTTCCTCGTCATCGTGAAATTGTCCTCCTGTGGGATCTCATTGATAGCGCTAAACCCGGAGAGGAGATTGTAGGTCTACTCCATATTGTTCCCGCTTTCAAATTTCCTCAGCTCTCTTTGTAGGAGGTCACCGGTATTTACCGCAACAACTTCGATGCGTCCCTCAACTCACGTAACGGATTCCCCGTCTTCTCCACCGTCATCGAGGCCAACCATGTGAACAAAAAGGAAGATCTCTTCGCCGCCTTCCGCCTCACTGAAGAGGATGAACGCGCCATGCGCTCCCTTGCTCGTGATGAGCGAATCCGCAAGAGGATCATAAAGTCCATTGCTCCCAGCATATACGGACACGAAGACATCAAGACGGCCATTGCGCTCTCCCTTTTCGGGGGTGTATCGAAAGATATCAATCACAAACTACGAATTCGTGGCGACATCAACGTTCTCCTACTCGGTGATCCAGGTACCGCGAAATCTCAGTTCCTCAAGTATGTGGAGAAAACAGCGCATCGAAGTGTTTTTGCCACAGGTCAGGGTGCATCTGCCGTCGGTCTCACAGCAAGCGTACGCAAGGACCCGGTCACTAGAGAATGGACACTAGAAGGCGGTGCCCTAGTGTTAGCGGACAAAGGGACTTGTCTTATCGATGAATTCGACAAAATGAACGACGCAGACCGGACATCCATTCACGAGGCCATGGAACAGCAGTCTATCTCCATCGCGAAAGCGGGGATAGTGACAACATTGCAGGCGCGCTGTGCAATTATCGCTGCTGCCAATCCTATCCGTGGGCGCTATAACCCAACAATTCCTTTCCAGCAGAACGTGGAGCTGACAGAGCCAATTCTGTCTCGGTTCGACGTTCTGTGTGTGGTGAAGGACAATGTTGACCCTGTTATGGATGAGTTGCTGGCAAGGTTCGTGGTGGGAAGTCATTTGAGGAGCCATCCCAAATTTGAGAAAGAGTTGGATGAGATGGATGTGGGAACGACTCTGGATGAAGACGTGGGTGGCTACATGCACATTTATAATCTTCTTGAGTCTGACTGGGTTCCATCTATAGATTATCCCCCAGGACATACTCCGCAAGTATATTATGTACGCAAGAGAAAAAATACGCCCGAAGTTGTTCGACGTGGACCAAGAGAAATTGTCTAAGCTGTTTGCGGACCTGCGTCGCGAGTCAATGGCTACCGGTTCCTACCCGATCACCGTTCGGCATTTGGAGAGCATGATACGAATGGCAGAAGCGAGCGCAAAGATGGCTCTCCGAGAATATGTTAGGGCGGACGACATTGATTTAGCCATCGAGGTGGCCGTGAATAGTTTTGTCAGTGCACAGAAGATGAGCATTAAGAAGACTTTGCAAAGAGTAAGTCAACTTTTCTCTGCGGCTCTCTGCAAGGTGCTGACGGTTTGACACAGGGCTTTAGGAAATACCTTACCCAGTCGCGAGATCACGAAGAGCTCTTGGCCTTCTTGCTGGGTCAGCTAGTGAAGGACAAGGTGCGGTTCCTCCAGTCGTTGCGCCACCAGCAGCCAGAGGTCGTCACTGTCAAGCTCACGGACTTGGAAGAACGGGTAAGAGAAGGTCCCTTCCGTCATTCAGATGAGTTGACAACTATTTGTAGGCCAAGGAGCACGACATATTCGATATCACTCCTTTCTTGCGGTCAAAGTTGTTCTCTACAAATGGATATAAGATGGTTAAGGAGAATGATGGACCGGATGTTATCGAGAAGAGATTTAGGATGGACTGAGCCTTCTTTCTTGTAGTATTTGCGAGCTGTTTTGCTTGTGAAATGTGTATTAATTATGGCTATCCAACTGAGTGGCGGGGTGAAGTCTAAGAGGCCGCATTATGACGGGGGAGCAGAGAGCTGACTGCTTTTTTTCTTTTGAGGCTGCCGTTCAGTTCCAGACTCTGCTGGAGCAACAGGTGCCGGTGAGGGTGCATCGGCGGATGCTGGGGCCGGCGTCTCGTCTTCATCATCTTCCATGATATCTAAGAATAGTTAGAGTCTAGCCAGGGGAAGAACAACAGAGAAATACCTGGCCCGTATACGTCAGGGTGAGCCCGGAAACAGGTTTGCATCGCCTGGAACTTTTCAACGCAGTTGATACCCTTTGGCTCGTCTTCAGAGTGCACAAAGCACGAAAAAGCGTCACGGAACTCTTGCCCGCAAGGCCCATGAGCCATTCCACCGAGACATGGGCAGTCCCAGTTTATTTCGCCGGTTTCTGGGTTGTATGCACCTCCGCCGCCTCCACTGCTTTCACTCTGCGGCTCTTCTGCGGGGGGTGTTGGTGGTTTCTCTGTTTCTTCCTGTATTACAGTAGCTGAGGAACCACTGAATCAGCTGTTTTTTTTTTGGTCCATGAGAGCGGCTCACCAGCTGGTGCATCGAGAGCAATAGGTGTATGGGTCGTCTGCCATGCTAGATAAGTAGCAACGGCCGACGCGCCAAGAGCAATACCCGCCCGTGAGAATTGGCGCGTCCGTGGGCCCGCTGCGGTGTGAAGACAACGACGAAGAGGCAGACGCGTCAGACGGAACATGATGATAAATTATCGAGCAGCGGCAGGAAAACTACTAAGCAAAAGGCCTCGAAGCTAAACATATGTAAATAGTCCCTATTTCAAATCATTCAGCGCCCTTGCGACGATTCCCGCTCCTTCCTTGATTTTCTCTCTTTCCTCCTCCACGATTCTGCCCAATAACCTCTGAAATCGGTCCGGATGCCACGTCAGCTGGGCAGCGCGGATGCGCTCCTTGCGCGACTGCGTTCCGGGGTATGCGAATATGAAACTGGCGATAGCGGTAGGAGATATGTCGGATGGTGTGGTTGGCTGGATTTTTTGCGGCCATGGGATGGAGGAGAATGATAACGGCGACGACGACGAGTGGATGGCCTGCCATCGCGCTTGGTAGTCTGCCCATGTCATCTTTAGCGGTCGTTCCTTCGACCTGAATTTGCGACTCCTTTTCCCTGCGATTATCTCCTCGACGGTGTGTCGATGCTCGTCTGCCCGACGCCTCTCTGCTGCGGCCCTCTGTTTCTCATCTAAACTGGCGCCGTAGACCGTCCGCATCTGCTGCTCAAACACCCACTGCGCCGTCGCCCACCGCTGCTCCTCTACCCAGATGTACGTCTCCACCATCGGCTGCCATGGCTCGGTCTTCCTCTTCGAGCTGGTATACGGACGGTGTTTCCGCTGGTCTGCCATGGTCGGGCTGTTTGAATGGATGCTCAAGCATGGTGTAGGCCAATATATTCGCTTTCAATCCTAGCGCCTTGAAACTGCATGCATGCCTCATGCGCGCCTTGCTGTTACTGACATGATAAGGGGTGGGAGCGATGGACATTGCTTGTTCACCAGACAGCTATGGATTTTCCGATAGTATACACGCACTCCGATTTGACGCCTTTCTCCAATCATGATGCATGAGATAACGGGGTCATTTCATTGTTCTGTTCACTTGGTGCCGGTAATTACACGTTTAGTTATTTTTGTTCTACTTTGGCACTCTCCGTGATCTTGCCGGCGCCCTTTACATGATTCTTACCCACGTTTCGAACGACTTCTACCGTGCACAGCTTGCATCGATAACAATGTATGAATAGTACACATGCTGCAGCTATTATGTCCCAATGGCAATAAACAATAAATCGCACTCAATAAATAACACAGCCTGGGGCTCTATCATGTCGAACAGAAGCCAGAATCGCTCACATGTTCACCCTTGGTCGAAAGAGCCTCCAATCTCACGGAATCTGGCACAAGCACGAGTAAGACGCGAGTCGACTAGAAGCAGAACCAAGGACTCACTAAAGTACACATGGGCCTGGGCCTCATGCGCTGTTAGGCGCTCAGCATGGTCATATCGTAGAAGTTTATCCAATAGATCCAACGCCTCCCCAGACGCAAGGTGTTGCGTCTCGCTTGTCACATACTCCGTCCAGCCCCGTTTCGTGTAACTGCGGTCCGTGTCAGCTCATCAGTTTCAACAGGCAAGGCATGCACCGACCTCGCTAACAGCGCGTCGTTCTCCGTCTCAAAGTTTATATCATACTTCTGCAGGTACAGATCAAACTTGTCCGTCCCAAGCGTCTTTAGTATCCTGAGCAGCTGATCACTGTTGTCTGAGCCACGCCAGAAATGTTCTCTCCGGAAGGTCATCGATGCAAACATGCATCCGAGACTCCAAAGGTCGAGGCTGTAATCATACTTGCGGTAGCCCACGAGCAATTCGGGCGATTTATAGTAACGCGAGCCGACCCGGATATGGTAATCTGTACCAGGGTGATAGAACTCGGCAAGGCCCCAGTCAATGAGGCGTAGCTGCGGAAAGTCGTCAGTTCGTCGTTTCAGCAAGCAAGCAGTGACTGACCTTGCGATTTAGATGATCTATCATAACGTTTCCTGGTTTGACATCCCGATGCATGATTCCGTGGGAGTGTACAAAATCTAGCGCCTGCAGTCACCGCGATCGTCACTAAAAGCGACGGACACAAGAGTCGGGACACGTACTTTGAGCATTTGGAACATGTACAGTTTGATGTCTGCTTCTACCAGGCGTCCAATGAGCACCTTCCAGTCAACATTCTCCACATACTCCATGATTAAACTGTGGTATTTCCCCGATGCTGGTACCACCGATTCAGCGATACAGAGAGAAAAAAAGCCAGGCAACGCACGGTCCCGCACGACGTCAATCAACCCCACCACATTCGGACCACCAGAAAGGTTCCTCAGCACCTTGATTTCCCGCTTCACTTTTGTCTTCGCAACAGGCTTGAGCACCTTGATGACGCACACGTCGTTGTTCGCTGTATCGATGCCCTCGAAGACCTGAGAAGGATGGTTGAAAAGCTGGGAACGGCGAGCCAGAGCGTGAAAACGCACCTCGGAGTACTTTCCACCACCCATCCGTCGCACAATCTCATACCGGTCGGGCGGCGACCACTCAATCGTGGAATTATCTGCGAGTCATCTTCAGTGACGGTCTGGACAGCGCAGGCCAGACACACCGTAATCATACCACCCCTTCCCCAGGGTGGCGTTGACGCTTGCATATACACGAGCCATATGAAGGGGCGCTATCGGGGCATTTAAATAATATGGAGACAGAAAAAAGATAGGATGTGAAAAGGGATGTAGGCAAAAAGGTCTAGGTTGAGTGCTGTTGATCAACGTACCGACTTTGGCAAATACCAGTAAACTCCACTCCTTTCTTTTCTTCCGGAATAGTTTTGCCCTTTGTTTCATTCGCCATGGTGAGCGTCGCGACACATTTCAATCAACCACGAGAATTCGCTATATATGTTTCCCCAACTTTATCAACTGCGTAGTCTAGAGCGACCCGCCACATTACCTGGATCTGAATCTTCGAATTCATCCCATCTGCCTCATGTCAATTCATTTCCACATGCTCCATCTTCTTATACACTCTTTTTTTATCATGACGTCTATTATAGATTACTTTATTTAAGATCAGAACCGATTCCACATGTTAATGCCGCTACAACACAATTGTATACCTAGTTAGAAGCAAAGTCATAGAGATTAAAGAAAAGCCATAACCAAATCAATAATAGTAAACGAGAGGGACAACCAAAGAATTCGAAGGGCGTAGATTCATGCAAAGCAATAATACTGAGCGGAGACCATCAAAGAAAACGTACAAAGCCTGGGATAGATTCAATAAGAACGAGCAATTGATTAAAGTCTAACCAATATGAGTTAGCACCCGAATCGTCTTCAAGGTCAGAAGACTCACAAAAAAACATCTCACGTCACTGTCATGATACCCCTGGAGCAGGCGCTCCCACCTGCAAATACGACAGCACCAACGCAATTGAGCTATTTTGCAGACATTGCATCTCCAAATCACGACCCGTCCACACAGGATGGTCATCTCCGCTGGCATCGCCCTCTGTCGGATCGGTGCTAATCTGTCCGCTAGACAGATCCAGCTCATTTCTGCCCGCCCCATGCCGATGATACACTTGACTACGCGACTTGGATCTGACATGCATGCTGTCCAGCTTGGTCTTCCTTGTCCCGCTCAGCTTTTCCATTGCCTTGTGGATCTTGGCAGCAGGACCGGCCGCAGGCCCCACCAGCGTCTCCTGCAACACTCTAAACGCCATCACCTCCGCAGCCCAATGGAACGTCCCAGTCCCCGACGTCTGCGAAGACGAGACATCATCACACCGTCTCCGCAACTCTGCTACCCAGTTATGCTTTATCACTGGGTCGTCCACACTGAACATATACCGCCTCTTGAGTCCATGGTGATTTCTAAAGGCGACCTGGAACGTATTGCGCATGAACGCTCTCTCCACAATGACAGTGTTGCTAAGCGGGAGGCCGCTGTATCTCAGCGCGTTCGCACCCGACCGGCACATGAGCATCGTTTTGGGTCCAAGCGAGACACCCGTCACACGAAAAGAGGCCTCAGACGATTTGGCAAATGTCAAGACGGGTGGGTCAAAGACCAACCCCTCCCCGTAAAGATGAAGGCTCAAGTTGGGGTCGGCTTGAGGTAGACGAAGAACAACGGGCTCAGATTGCTGCCTATAAGTCAAGCGTGCTGGTAGTGGACGCTTGATGTTGATCGTAGAGTTCATCGAACTCGATGGACGGGCCATGGAAAGGTGTTCCCGCATCGTCGCGTCAAAAACTTGTCTCAGGACCTCATCAGATACGAGACAACGTATATCAACGCGTCGGAAAGCTTCGATGAACTCGCGACAGCTGACTTGGTGGCGAAGAGGTCCTGTAGGCTCAGGTTCTTGCGAAATTCCCCCATGGACAATGTCATTCATTTGAATGATTGCCCGGACGAAGCTTTGCGCAAGATCTCTGTCGTACGCAACGATGGCAGCATTGGCCTCGTACCACCGAATTGCGAAAGCGTCGGCAAGATAGTCAAGGCTGGGCCTAGACGTGACATTTATGGAGAAAAGAAACGCCCTAAGTGCCCTGTCCAGCCTCAAACCCACAAACCCAAAGCTGTCGAGGAAGCTTTTCAGCACAAACTTTGATGTCCTCCGCGACAAATATTCGCCAAGCTGTTTCCGGTCAAGCTCCATCGTTCTAAAAAGCAACTGGCCTAGGAAAACAGGGTCGTCGGGTATTCCCGATTTGGAAAATAGATTAGAAATGGCTTGGTCGGGGTCCTTGTTGAACTGATGGATAAATGACCGAAGGATGGGGTTCCTGGGAGGTACAGCATAGCTAGACTTCGATTGAGTTTCTGTCCGATCGCCGCTGAAACGGAGTTGTTGCAGCATAACGACATTCTTGACCGTAAAGGTCTTGTCGACGGTAGGCCTGTCAATGTCTTCATCCTGTATGACTGGCTTGGCAATGACGAGAATGTCATTGAACAGGAAAAGGAAGCGATCTTTGACTGTATTGGCATTCACCACCTGTAGGACAGGGGATGATATGAGGAGTTTGCGGGCAGGCTCCTCGATAGCAGCAGCCCACATAGGACTTCGCGAGCCCCGGGCCAAATTCTCATCCAATTGTTCCAGGACAATAGGGCCTTGGGGTCCGGATGCGTCAGCTGAGGAGTAGTGGGACGATGATATGGAAGATGTCGAAGATATAGAATGAGCCGGATACTCACTCAGTGAAGATGAAGGGTCGGGAGTTGGGGACAGTGGATCAGGAGGCGAAGACATGATGTTGCTATTACTATGTGAGAGTAACGGCGGAGAAATGGGGGACAAGTCGTCACTTGTATCTGATGCAGGAACGACCTTCCTCGCCTTTGGGGTCTCTTCACTTGGTGAAGATAAAACGGGCGAGACTTCCTGAAGAGATACAGAAGAAGTGGGGAGGGTAGGTGACGGCTTACCAACAAGAGTGCTTGTCGTTCCAGTGGTAAGTGTCTCTTCGTGGTCGGTTACTATCTCATTGTCTTTCCTAATGCGGAGTAGATCGGAGAAAGAGGCCTTCTTTGATGCACCATCCCCGGGAGGAGACGACGGGGATGAAAACTTGGACCTTTTGGTGTTCAGCCATTTCCGTACAGCCGGCAGCGTCATAGGTAGCTTTGATGTGCTAGATCCTGCAGAAGGAATGTTGAAATAATCCTGCTGACTCGACGAAGACGCAATAGGAGGTGAATTGAGGTATTGGTATCGCATAGCTGTATCAGAGGTTTGATGCCCGATCCTATGCTCGGCACTCAGTTCACCACCTTGAAGTGCATTCAAAGATCTGGCTGACATGGGGGCTTGTTCTTCCTCAACCCCGCTGCCTAGAATACTGACATCTGGTGTGGATGAAGAACCACTGATCCTGCCTTTAGCTCGACGCTGTTCTTCCAGTTTCCTCATTCCCGGGAATGGGAACAACTTGGAGCTCTGATACTGGGGGTAGTCAAGCCCTGAAGCAAGTGGAACAGGCGACACGGAAGGGGCTGACAACAAAGGTACCGAAGCCGAAGCAGGAGGTGACTGCATGACTTGGGATTGTTGCAAGGCAAAAGCACTCCCATCGTGCCTATCCATCCTGCCGCTATTGAGACTCGCCCCGCTTTCTCGGCTGATGCTGGAATCTGTATGATCCCGTCGTTCCCGTACTCCAATACTATTAGTCCGTGAACGACGTCCGCTACTGGAGCCAGACCTGGTAAAGCTTTTGATCTTCTCCCAGGTGCTGGTTGAGGCCGAATCTCCACCACTGCGTTTTGATGCATCAGTAACCAATATTCGATCATCCAAATCTATGAAGTCTGCGCTGAGTGGTGAACGGTCTCCTTGCACAGGCGACGCCACGGACAGCCGCAATGGAAATGCCTGGGCAGAAATAGACTCATCGCTCAAGCGCGTCAGGGAGGTAGACAGAGCAGCCATTGACGAAGGCGGTGAGGGCGGAGCCTGCGACGGGGTTGTGTCTGGCGATGTTTCGGATTCAATGACCACATTTTGTGAATCTGAAGACGCGCGGGGGGATGAATCGTAGGCGTCCTGCTGCAAAATTGGTACAGAGGTTCTTGACGCCGGGCGATCCTCAAAGTCCAATTCATCCTCTTCCTCTCGGTCTATGTCGTCGTCATCATCATCAATTGGCATGCGGATTTCTGGAACTAGGTGAGATGAGTACCGCTATGTTCGAGAATGAACCACACTGACCTGGGGAGGCAATCCAACTGATCTCACGACCATAACCGTCGTCATAGGGTCGAAGATGATATGTATCGGCAGGATACAGAACCTCTTCCTCGTCATCTTCACTGCGAACTCTATCTTGACTAGGCGTTGGGTACGGACTGCTTGGAAATGTGTCCCGCTTCGACGGCGTCCTGGTACTGAGGTAGACAGGTACACCGACAACCCCTGTGTGAGCGGATTCCGTTGATACAGTCGATGGCGCGTCGGAACTATGTGGAATTCGTAAAGGAGACCCGTTGATTGGTGTCCGTTCGGGTGGGCTTGGGGGAAGACCGGGATATTGGAACAACATTGGCGATCGTTCATCTTCTTCCTCTTCAACGACGACACTCCTCCTCCTTGCTGGCTCTGGTCGGTCCTGCTCTGTCCGAGGTTCTTCGTCCAGAGTAAGGAGAGGGGATGACCGCATCTGTTCCGGGCTTGCGCTAGTACTGGGAAAATGATTTGGAGTTGTGGACCTTGCTCTGACATCGGGCAATATGTCTAGATGCGGCTGAGGAGTTTGAGGTAATGGTGTAGGAGGCAGGGTGGGCGGTAGTGGCGTCAGTGGAGGAATGGGGGTATTCGTAGAAGTTGTGAGGTACTCAGAGTCAGAAACACCAGCATTAGGAACAGGAGTATTCGTCGAGGAACGCTTTCTACGTCGCCTCCGTTTGCTTGTAGGTGAAGGTGCCGCTGAACGATCCTCGCCACTAATTGCATCGGTATCCGCCTCTTTAGTGAATCTCGGAGCCAGGACGTCAAGTAGCTGTCTACGCACAAGGGTACGCTCGGCAGTGAGACGTTCATCCCCAGTAACTGTTGGGTTACGACGAAGTTTTGCCGATAATGGAGGCGGTGTGGGAGAAGGAGATAAGGTAGGGTCGTACACATCGGTGCCTCCAGTGAGTTTGTGCATTGCTGTTTGTCTGCCGATGGCGCTATGCGACCGTTGCAGCCCCCTCCGCTGAATGTCTTCCAGGGATGGTAGAAGCGGTGTTGGTGGCGCACTGGGCCTGTCACTGGGAGTGGGCGACCTGAGCAGACGCGTTCGCAACAAAGGATTGGCAAATGGTATTGGAGAAGGAGGTATCGCTGGGGCATCGACAGGGCTTAGACCTATTACGCCAAGTTCCGGGGAAGAGTCGCCATGGGTAGGCGTTGGTGTCTGCATATTTCTAGTCTTCATTGCTTTCAAGTCTTTGGAGCCCCGTGAAGACCGCCGTCGAGAACGTGAACGACGACCCGAACGTGATGATGGACGAGCAGCGGCGACCTCCTCTGCTTCTTCTGCCTCCATATTCTCTTCTACCGGCGGTTCCTGGATTTGCGCGTCGACTTCTACTGGCGGCGCCTCTGGTTCTACGCTCTCCGGCGGCGGCGTATCAATATCCGGCGTCTGGTCTCTGCTATCCTGCACCTTCTCTCCCTCGCTGACGGCCTCTGTGTGCATTCGAGGTCGTCGTCCGCCTTCCATCCGCGGCAGTGATGCTGCGCGTTTCAGTTTGGCGACCGCAAGCTTCCGCTGCTCTCTCGGATCTGGAACAGCTGCATTTCCGTTTTCCATTGGATGCCCAGGAGTCGTTGGAAAGCTGGAGGGGAGCGCTTTGATCAATATAGGCGAACAGAGGAACACAGGCCTATGGAGAACAGACCTGGGTTAAGCTCCAATTCTCCGAATCCAGAATGAAAAAATGCCGGGTATATCGACGGAAAACAAAGTTGAGGTGGGAACGTTGACGGTTGGGTGAGAAGAGCGACTGCAATTTACGAGGGGCCTGAAAATGTGGAACCACGTGGCTTCCATATATGGACCCAACATTCAGGGGCGCGGAGTCAATTGAGGTGCAAGTTGCGCCTTCCCTTCTTTGCCTCTTGCTTGCCTCGCTGTTTCCGCGAGGTTCACAGGCTGTTACCCACTCATGTTAATACCGTCTATCCTCAAGAAACCCTACTGCAGTGGTCAGGATGCTCGCAGGCCATTTACCGCGTTGTTATCCATCAGTCGCATGAATATTGGCTGGCGAATTGTCGTCTTGGTAAACCACTTCACTCGACATCGCCGCTACTTATTGAACAGACACACCGACATTCCAGTCTCAAGGTGACACGTTTTCTAATGCCGAATGAAGGCACACATAGAAAAAGCGTCATATGAAAGGCAAACCGAATAGGTGACGGAATTTCTTTCCATATGTTCGAAAAGAGCTTCACTTCGTTGTCCGATCTCCCACCTACGTATCCGATGACAACTTGCATGGATCTACCACATCTATGTAGCAACGCCTTCCCGTTACATGAGGAGACATCCGGCAGCACCTGGGCAAGGACGAGCCAGAGCAGTATATCTATATGAGATTCGCCGGGCCCGTACTAACTGATCTGTGACACAGCGGGGCCGGCCGACAAATTTGAAAGATGTTTGTTGATTCACACGCCCAAAGGTGATTAAATTCCTTGAATGATTTATCTGTCTGATGGCTTCTGCGCACCTCGTCCGCTGAAAATGAGAGGCTTCCTAAGTACATTCTCGAAACTACTGTCGGCAGATAGTAGCTTCTTGAAACTTTCGTAACGCGACAACTATCATCCCGCGGGACGGACTCGCAGTCATACATAAGAGACTGCTCCCTGTTTGGAGTTTGGAGATGCTCTAACACTTTGTAATGCGGACAGTATGACCGCGCTGTGACGAACATCAAGGAACAGCTGCAATGCCTACGTTACAGCGAGCCGAAGTCAAAGATTCAAAGCAGCGCGCCCATAAAGAAGCCGTAGTAAGTACCAGTCTGTCATTGGAGATCACGGCGATAAACGATGCCATCTTATGGAATTGCGGACATAACTCAACGACGTGTGCTGTAGTATCAAAGGAATTATCAGAACAAGTATAGCGTAGGGGCAGTGAATCAAAATGAAAAGATGCCAACTTTGAAAGATCGGTGACCTCCAGATAAAGAACTGTCACCGCACTCTGAATCAGATAAATATATACAGTGAAATCTATGCCTGAATGATCGATACATCGATGATGGCTTTTGACCGCCGATGGGATCTACAAAATAGAGCCAACAGAAAGAAATGCTATGGCCGCCGATGACGCTGGCGTCATCTTGAATAAGTAACCGAACTTCAAATAGATACAAGCAAGTACATGTACAGAGCATTTCACTGCTTCATGAGAATAATTGATGTCGTCAAGATACCCAGAAGACCACCAAGGAATCCTACCACGGTCCATCGTGTGTATTCCTGAAAGTGGTGTGATACCATAGGTGAACCTGTGACGGACATTCCTCTAAAAGAATAAAGTACGATGCCCGCAACGAACCCGATAATCGCATAGGCCAAGAACACTAAGGGCAAAGAGAACAATACATGTCGTCGCTTCATAAAAACACCGGTTGAGCCAAGTTGCCGATTGAAGTACAGGTACAACTTACCGAAATGATCATCAGCCCTTCACCGCCTATGAAAGACACAGCCCTCTCTGCGTCACTCTTGTATTTGAATATGGCAATGACCGTTGAAGTCAGAGAAAACGCGGAAAAGAGCACGGTGAGAAGCCCTATAACTCGCGCGACATTGTCCAGCCCTGGTAAGGAAAGGAAAGTCACCGATGCACTCAAAACAATCGCAGCCTATCCACAGAGAAATTTTGAGGGGTTAAGACTGAAGTAGAAGAGAGCTAGCTTACCACAAGACAAGTGCAGGCACCGATCGCCACCATCGGCGCAGCATCTCGAATGCCACCTTCTTCGTCCATTCCTCGATGATTCGAGCGGTTGTAAAAAATAATCGGAATACCGAGACACAGGAAGGAGATACAAAAGTCGACCAGAGCGCGGCCCAACCGCCTGCGACGTACAGGGAGACGTAAAGAGTCGCCGCCTGCATCGCGGGGAAGTGGCTTGTTGGGACGGAAATTCAATTGACGCCAATGAACTGTGGACGAACGAGTTGGTAATGGTCCATAGTGCTCAGATGTTTAATGCTCACTCATGCGAAGATGGATCCTAGAGACGATCCGGGTAATTTGCATCCCATTCTCGGTCGTAATTTCTGGAAAGAACTTCAGATATATGCCGTACTCTGGGCGGTGGAGCGTACCCCCACGAAGTAAAGAAGTGAGCTCCTGATACTCATTTTGACTGAAAGGTGCTGAGGGTGCTTGCTGAGAAGGAAGCAGGCGATCTGAAGCAAATTAAGTACGTTAGTTAATGTTCAAGACCGCTCTTGAAAATAAACAATCACCTGTCCATGCCCATGTAAGAGCATTCAAGGCTTCTTCATGCGCTTTCGCAGGGAGTCGGTTGTGCGCTGGATGTGCCTCCAAGAACGCCCAGTAACGATATTCCATATCCAAAGCTGCAAGTCAATTAGTCCATGGTTCGCAGACTCCGAATCGTAAACTTTAGACTCACCATCCTCATCCTTTCGTCCCGATCTTGAGGGTCCTCTCCTCGGCAGCCATGACGGCACACTTCGACTCTTATGATCGATCCACCATCCCACAAGAGGGGGATCGCGCTTCTTCTTCTGGGCGCTCTCCCTTAGCCACAATTCCATTCCACCGGGTGGAGTAAGTTCATCTTTGTAGTTGTCAAAGTAGGATGTGACCAGATCTAGCTTCTTGTTGTTCCGTAACTCCATGTCGGTTGTTACCCGCAGGGTAGGGTGAACATAGTATACCGTGGAATCAGGAAGAGAGTACTCGATCCATCCTAGCTGGTTCAGTCTAGGGGCAGTCGACGGTGCTGGCAAAGGCCAAAACGAAGATGATGGCAATGTGGACTGGGGAGAAACATTGACCCGAGTATGGTGTTGTGACTGAAGGTACGAGGGCCCGGGTGACCTGGGGAAAGGTACCTGCGGGAGTAGAGGACGCGTTTCGCTGTTCGGGTCGAAAGTTAGCTATGCCCTGTGTCGAAAACATCAATGGAGGGGTCTTACTCTGTCTCCGGTTCGAAATGATGAATACTGTTCCCAAGGCTTTCTGTCGATGAAGCAGCGCGGATAGATCTGTAGTTTTTGAGGTTATAGCACAATTCTGACAATATGTCACGTACCTTGATGGAATCACGTCCTGTATGGGCGGGAGCGGCATCACGACTACAGACTGGTCGTCCTGAGGCACTGGTGCTTCTTCATGCTGCGGCCTGGTTTCAAAGGGTACATTAGCCTGGAAAAAGGAAAGAGGTCGGAAGCACCACTTACTCGGGCATAGCAATGTCACTATGCGAAACATTTATAACAGGGATAGGATCAGCAAACGGGTCCTCCGTTGGCATCGACATTCTGGAATGCGTAAGTATATAATGAAAGAATGAAAGGGTGGTTTACTGACTGCCCAGTTGTTCCCTCGTATTGAGATCTGTGATCGGCGTTGTGTTCACTTATCGTTCCTGCCAATGACTGTGCAACAGACGAATGGTGAGTATTTCTCCAAGCCTCTTGAGACAAGTCAGCGTCATATGAAGGTAACGTGGAGGTTGCTGGCACGGGAGAAGGCATTTTTATGACCGTCTTCGCCAGCTCTTCATGAGCGTCGGAGAGGGAAACGTTTTCGGTCTGAACGTTTCTAGGCCGGGGTGTCGGCTCAGAAGGAATGGATTCTTCTGGCGCGGGGGCGGCGTCATGAACTGGCTCTGATTGCATAGGAACTTCGGAATGCGGTGGGACACCTTCCGTTTCATGAGCCGGCGGAGGTGGAAGCGATTGCGGAGGTGCTGTGGCAGGTTCGGCCTCCAGAGTGGTGGGAATGGATTCGCTCGCTAGTGAAGCATGCTCTGCTTTTGACTCCTCCTTCTGCGTTTCATGAGGCTGTTCCTCGACTTGAGGCGCGGCCGCTGGCACCTCACGAGGAGCAGGTCCACTCTGCTGACTGACCTCGTCGGCCTTGCCTTCGGAGGCCACAGTCCGCGAGTCCTCCACGGAAGTATGCCCCTCTACGCTTCTGTGATCGTGCATACCCTCAGGTTCTGCAGTGAGCACGGGTGTATCGGTGACGATATTGTGAGCCAGAGGAGAAGAGACTGGAGGCTGAGGGGTATCAGTTGCCACTGCGGTAGCTTCTCTCGATGGCGACTCTGCTATAGGGCTAGGGGCCTCATGTGCTGCAGGGTCTGGCGGAGACACAACCGCAGACCGTGCATCGATATTTTTGCCGGAGCTGGTATCCGACCCAGACGGCGTGCCCGGACGTGACAGTGATAGAATGGAGGACGTTCGACGCACGGCCTTGCCCATGCGGGAACGAAAGATAGACTTCGACGAGGAGCTCATGATGCTCGGCTCTTCTCGGAGAGTAGAGGGTCGTTGAAGGGCAGAGAAACCGACGGGAATGAGAGAAAGGAGCGACTAGGTTTGTAGGGAGTACACTGCGACGAGAAGACAGAAGTATCACTTTAATATCTTCGCGCGAGCCTGCCAGGAGGCGTCATCGAGGCGAGCAGTCGGTCCAAGCGCAGCATGGATCAGGCGTGCATGAAAGCGATCGAGGGATCGATAGCTGAACATGTTGCAGACATACGCCGTGCACTTGGGACATGATGACCGAAGAAGCAGAAATGAAGCGGGTACGTCGTTTTGTTTAGCAAATGGTTGATTGGACATAGTCGACTCCCCTTCTTACGTGTTAGAGACTCGTCCATACTTAGATCATCGAACGTATGAATGTATAGCAGGACCCAATGCACTGCCTTGCTCTCTTCCACGATATGGTCTGCGCAAGTAATCCACCTCGCATCAAGAAAGGTATGCTAGCAAAGATTACCATGCATCAAGTAGTATACCTCGTCGTCATTGAGGTGCTGCATTGGCCGGTAAATACTCCAACAGATTCCCAGCTGTAGATTCGGATCAAGAAATCTCCACGGCCTTTCGGAAGTTTGATGGAGATGCACGATGCACGGGCAGCTTGCCTAGAAAACACTGCAGAACCAGGGTTGAGCCGATTGGTAGACTTGAAAATGTAAGATAAACGTGGGAACATCTTTTAGTCTTTTCTGTAAATCACCGGCAACTATCATAGCCGGCTTTGCAGCAATGCGTAATAGGTAGCCGAAGGTTCCAATTCAGTTAGGGTGACGCCTTGCCTGAGGCGATTATTATTGGTCTACTATACATACAGGGCTCCGTTTCTAACGATGCGGTTTGGGGAATAAGTAGCTGATGTAGTGTTAAGGATAGATAGCGGTATGATTGTAAGTGTGAAGTCGGTTCAACCGAGGATTTGCTGGAGAGCAATGCTCCTAAGCTCTCCTTTGTCTGTTTTCCCGTTTCTTCATGAGATTTCAGTCAGCTCAGTATTACAGGTAAATGCTGGGAAACGTACTTGGTCAAAGGCAAGGAGGGAATCGATATAAACTTCGTAGGCACAGAATACCATGGAAGGATTCGAGTAACGGCGTCTCGTACACCGTCCATTGCAACTTCGGACGGTGTGTAGAATCCGACAAGATCATCTCCTACCAGGAGCGCACATGCTCCGGTGACTTCAGGACAAGACTGCATTGCTGCACTAACACCATCCAGCTCAACACGGAATCCCTACCGGACGATTAGTCGGATACAAGCGCTCTGGGAAAAACGCCGGCGTACTTTAATCTTCACTTGGTCGTCGACACGACCTAGATGGTCCAGTGAACCATCTTCTCTCCACTTGCCGATGTCTCCGGTGTTATACATCCGGCTAAAAGACTTTAGAAAGCGACACAGGAAAGGCGAAGTGACATACCCGCCATCCGAAACGTAAGGATCCGGTAGGAATCTCTTTGCCGTCAGTTCGTCCAATCCAAGGTATCCTTTGGAGACACCCTTTCCCCCAGCCCACATCACTCCAGGAGCTCCAAAGGGTACCGGCCGCAGGTATTCATCCAGAATGTAGACCATGTTATTTGCGGTTGGTTTTCCGATGGAAAGGGGAGTATTAGGGCTATGCTTATGCATCGTGTTGACAATGGTGATCTTGAAAGTATACCAAGTGAGTTGAGAACTACATTGGCACAAAAGATAACATACTTCTGTTGGACCGCATGAATTGTAGAACGTAGCTTGCGAAGCCCATTTGTCCGCCAAAGATTGTGGGCAGGGCTCCCCTGCTGTAGCGACCACGCGGACGTTGGGAAAATCTTTAGGGTCATGTGGGAGCAGAATAGATGGGGTAGCAACGACCACATCCACCGTTTTCAAGACCTTTATCCAATCTGCACGGCGGGGTCCACGCAAATAAAGAGTTCCCCCGTTCATTAGACAGCCGAGCGTCTCCCAAGCACACATGTCGAAACCAATATTCAAGAGCTGGGCGACCTTGACTCCCGGTTCGATATGAAGGTTTCCCGGAGCCATAGAAAGAACTGGAATTGTTAATTTGTGGACACTTGTAGGTAAAAGCAGGAACTTACGGTTGACAACATTGGAGTGGCTGACCATGACACCTTTGGGTTTTCCTGTAGTACCTACGGCCATAATAAGTATCTGACCAAAATACATAAGGCCTTCATACCGGAGGTGAAAATGATATACGCGGTGTCGGAGCCCTGAGATCGATCTTGGACGAAGTCGGTGTCAGAGTCTTTGATGGAGTCGAGAGCATCTTCTAAGCACCCGTACGGATGGCTCAGTAAGTCCGCACGAGATATACATCCTTTAGAGACGAGAACATATGAAGGATTAGCATCTGCCATGATACCTTGAAGGGTGTCATCCCGTATGACGTCACCATCCAAAGGAATATACGCTGCACCAGCGCGAAGAACGCCGAGGATAGCGACAACCTGAGGAATCGACCGTTGCACAACAAGACCAACAAACGACCCGGGGCGGACCCCGCGAGATGTCAGATATGAGGCGAGACGTAAGGAGAGGTGGTCGAGTTGGCTGTACGACATGGAATTTCCGAGATGGTCTACAACTGCGACCTGGTTGCTGTTGGACAGGGCAGCGGACTCGAAGGCATGATGGACGCAGTTGAATCTCGCGTCGACCTTTGGACCAAAGCTATGGTCAGAGACAAGAGGGTTAGGTATCTTTTCAGATACCCCCTCCTTCAAGTTTTTTGTAGAATGAATGGGCTGGGTCGCTACCAGGAAGTAACGCCCGAGAACGGCGAGAAGGATGTGGTGAAGAAACCGGAGGCCAACAGTGAAGATGTTTGGGGATTCCATGTCGAAATTGTTGGTTTAGGAAGGCTGCTGAGTCGAGTTTTTAAAGTTATTGAGCCTTTTACGAAGTGTCATCTTTAGGATCCAGCCAGCACCCGACCTTGGCACAGCGCGGTAGAAATCAATGATACACATGCACTAGGAAAAAATTTCAGCATCAGACGACGGCCGAAGATACACAATGTAAGAGTTAGACTTGTAAACGTCGTAATTGTACAAGTCCGACTTGAGGGTGTGATGGTCCGGTAAAGGTAATGCGTCCGATCACAAACGATCACATTGTACTTCGTGATCGACATGGTCGAGCGATCCTTAGAGGTAAGTAAATCATCGTCGCCCAAGTTGGGTAGTCCTCGGTAATATGACGGAATGTCGACCCAGGGAGAACATGATTAGCTGAAGGAAAATATTGAGGAAATCCCAGCCGAATCGTTTGGATTGAGCAAAGTTGACGCCATAATCTAATAAAATGAAACCAAAATCGTTTATGCGAGATCAGAAAATTTGCTGGCATTCACACATGCAAGGACAAGTTCCCATCTGCCATAGAGAAATACAAATGGATGAAATCTGGACGATGGGTAGAGGTGCTTGTTGATCATCATTATAAGTTGCATGCCTAGGTCGGAGAAAGTCTGCTGAGGAGCGCGCGCTGCCAAGCTTCAATGCCTGACGACAGCCAGTAAGCAGTTGCGGGGGCGGCCATCTTGATCCGATGCCAATCCGAATCGGATATCTGCAATTTGAAATCTAACCCTAACCTGCGATCGTGGTCTCTTGTTGCTCGACAATGTCGATGAGCTCTGAAGAAATGGACCTGCCTTCCCTTTCCACCTCTGGCAGCATACAGAGCCATATCTCGACCTCCGTATCCAAGAAGCGCCTTCGTGCTCACCTCGCCAAAGATCTGCCTCATGTTGTGACCAATGCTGGCCTGCCAACATTGCCTCCGAGACGCTCCAGGCGTCTCGCCATCTATCTCGCCTTTCACGATGGATTAATGACAGAAATTCACTCTATCTGGTCTTGGCAGTTGACAAACAATGCTTATCTCCGATTGACATTCCTCACATACGCCTGCTTCAGCCTGTTTTTCATTTCGGCCTCGTTGTATTGCTTCTGGGTTAGACCATTAAACACACCATCAGCGGTGGATCTTGGCGGTACGTTAGCGGCCTTCATCTACTTTCGTGTCTTGAGAACACTTGTTATAGAACCGTGGCACCTCTCAACAGCTCGACGAATTTCGCGTATCGCCTCCCATCGTCCAATGCAGTCTGGGCTCGAACCTTTCGTTGTGTTTTCAGAGATCTCAGGTAGCCTGAAAGGTCCTACAGCTTGTCTTTGGACAAACGATTCGATAGATCTTGGGTCGCTGGTTAACTGGGCTCGGTATTGGCGTGGTAACCTTTAGTCATTTTGTGTTTTTATTCCCATCTTACCCGAAATAGGACCGGTGTCGCTCGTCATAACAACGAACTCTGCACCTTCTGCCTCTGCTTATCAAAACCTTCTGCGGCGCTTGACTGCGATCAAGACACTTCCTTCATTGGCTTATTTCTCTGTCCATATTTTCCAAACGAATACCCAAGCCTCTTTGTCGCCTAATATTTTTCTTAACATCGGCAGACTCTTTGCGCCTACTGACACCGTCATGATTGTCCCTGCAGAAATTTCTACGGTGACGCCCTCTGCTGAATTGTACCATTCTGTATCGGGACATCTCTCCCATCACTTGCAAATTCCGGCTGTTCTGTCGATCGCCAAAGAGATAGCCTTTCCTGTTGCTTCCTTCTCGCCTCTTGTTGTGCCTAGAGATTATCCTGTGTGGTGCACCGATCGATTCTTCCTCGCGAGTTCACGCTCCTCAGACTGGGACGTATGTCTGTGGCAGATCTGGTTGGAACAACAAGGAAAAATTGGACAAGTCAACGTGTCGATGAGCCATGCGCCGGACCCAACGGTCGTTCCTTCAGCCATTGTAATCCTTCCTTCGCTTTCTCCCGCACACATTAACACCGCTACTTCCAGATGAAGCTCCGACGTCGTTTAACATCGAGATATCGTTCTGAGGCGTGCGATATAGCCATCAAAAAACAGGCTATCCTGGATCCACCGAATTCCAAAATCGCAAAGAGAAAGATGCAATGGGTGAAGACCTTCTGTCGACAGGTTAGTGTTCATTTACCTCTTTCCGTGACCGATGAAATTGAAAGATGCTACATAGACTACAGATAGTACATACAAATCGCAGTAATCATACTCCGTTTCAACGTCCCATAAGTTCCTCTTCTATATCGTCTTCGTTCGTCACATTACCCGCATCTTGGTCTGTGTCTTGGAGCGCCGTCCAAATGGCTTCGTCTTCCGGCTGATCTAGGACAAGTTCCACCATATCCCTAGCCATTTCTAAAGCATCCTGTCAGCATCGTGCACCACCATAAGACCATACGACACACCCGACATGATGTTCAACTCATTCTGGGCAGGCACTGGCATCCAGTCTGGCAGGGGTGAATAACTCAACCGCCCAAATGTGAGGGTGAACATATGCATGATGCCATTGAAATGCCGGGGTGGAGCGCGAAGAAGTTTTTGCCGCAAGTTGATAGCTGTCGAGTCACTACTAACGATGTTATGGAGCAAATACAATGCGTGATTCATCAATCGAACAATTCTATTGATCCGTTAAGCATGGCAAAATGGACAATAGAAGTGCATGTACGTACGTCAATGTGAGTTCCGCAGACGAAGTGTACTTTTCATCTTCCTCCCACAGTGGCGTCGTCAGCATATGAAGGCATACAACCAATGAAGGCACCAAGACGACCGAGCTGGTCAGCACAGCAAACGCCTTGGCATCAGCGATTGATACCAAAGCAAAGAAGATGAGAATATGTGTTTTCATGGACAAGCACTTGTGTTTCGGAATGTTCAACGTGTCCTAGGAATGCTGAAGTAACACACACCTCATCATCTTGGCGATTGATATCAATGAGGAAAGAGCATAACCGATCGAGTACAGGGTATTTGGTGGTTTCGGACGCGACAGGCTGTTCCGCCTCGGACGTCGGAAAGGCAAGTATGTAATGGCAAAGTTGAGGGTCTAGATTGATGTCTCCACGGGGAAAATATATCATAAGACAACACACGTACATGTCATGAGACGAACGAGGAAGCGAATCACTTGGGATAAAACCCAGTTTGGTTGGAGATTATGAAGGAGGACGGTGAATACATCCCGGTTCTGGCATATATAGCCTAGTCTGGACTAGATCATGATCATACTCATTAGCTGGAACAGGCGTTTCTTACTTGTCAATATCTGTGGTAGTGACATTCCAACATAGCGCTTCTAGTAAGGCCAACGTTTCCTTTGCAAGTAGCTTTGGGTAGGCCCCGTCCTTCGAAGGCTGTAAATGGTCACGGATAATGCCGGAGAGTAAGACCATAACGCGAGAATCGCCATTAGAATCGGTCTGTGATAGTAGTATGGAGGAGAATGATGGCAATGAATGGATGAGTAATACTAGAAGATCTAGCATTTCAATTAAATGTGAAGTCTAGCAGAAGTTCTTAGATAGATATGCGACAAAGGCATGAGAGAGCGGCTTACCAGTTTTAGCGTAGTCAAAACAGACGCCATGGAAACCAGACACGGTGACAAAGCTATAGCTGCTGTGGGGTAATCGTGAAACTTTGACGTGCCTACGATGGCAAGGATGCTTGATATGACTTCGCTATATTGACTATTGGAGCGTGTAGCTGTTACAACAGGTGCCTCTGTCAGCGAAAGTAGTGTCGGTTGATGAGATGATGATGTCGTATGGGTCAGCAATATTCGGAACAGCTAGAACAGAAATCAGCCTGGTAATCTTGGCGACTAGAAATACCCACTTCTGCTTTCCAGTCAAAGGGTTCCAGGTCGAAGACCTCCTCAACTTGGTCTTCTATGGTTATCGTGTTTCCGTCGTCATTGAATACATCGTCACTACTTGGAACCGCTTCATCTAGTACGTCAGTTTTGAGGTCGTCGTCCATATTAACATCAGAATCGGCGTCATGCCTGTTCCTTCTAGACGGGCTAGAAATCGGAGACCTGATGGTCCGGCTCTGCATCAATATTTGACTTGAAGAATCCGTACCCCTTCTTGTACTTGTATTACTCCGTGGTTGTAATGGGGGGCTAGTTAGGAACGCATTCCGAAAGTCAAGCAGTTTCTGAGACTTTTCGGGGGTCTGCGGAGGATTCCGGGCGACCTTGGGACGTCGTGGAGTGCTGGGCCCAGCCTGGGAACTATGGTTGGGGTTCCACCTTTGCATTTGAGAGGAAATCGGCAAAGCTTGGGTATTGACATCCTTTACCGCTCTCTTAGACCGCACCGACGATGGCCTTCGTGACGCTTCCGCTTCCTGTTGCTGAAGAACCATATGTATCGAATGGACTGAAAGAAAATGTGGGAAATGAATACCTTGAACATGAATTCAGTCCTCAGCCTCTCCATTTCGTTCTTTCGATCTCGTTGCATTTGCACCTGCCTGGCGTCTAATTCTTCCTTCTCAGCCTTGAGTCTTGATATTTGAGTGGCGTAATCTTTGGCAGTCTTGAACACGTTTAATGAGCAGAAAATTAGGGCTGGAAACGGGTGGCAATACCTTTTCGATAGTTTGGCGAAGAATCGTTACCTCTCCTTCCTTTGAAAATCGTGCTTTCTTAGCCTCTTCAAGCGCTAATTGGACCTTCTTTCTTTCATCTTCTGACTATGGGGTAGTCCATGCTGAATGAACAGAAGACAAGAGAGATACAATGTAGCCAACCTCTTTCAATTTCGTTAGTAAGTCTTGCACTCTGGCTTCCACAGCATCTGCTGTTGAGATTTGAGGAGCAAGGTTAGAAGATGTCGTGTTAGAGTCAAATGTCTGCACTTGATGCGGCTGGGGAGGAAGATGACCATTTCTTCCCACCTGAACACGTCCAAATTGTCGTACACGAGACGGGGGGTGGCTGGTATGCGGCGGGCGGCTTGCATTGTTCTGAGGTAGCTGAACGTTCCGGTTCGTTACATCTGTCATTGTAATGTCAGTATCGGCACGCCTGCTCCCACTTGGGCCACTCTCTATCTGTCCATTAACGACAGACGCGGTGCCTGTGGAACGGCGAACAGCATTCCAAGTCGCGTCGGAGTCGCGAAATACGCCAGGCGGAAGACCATACATGCCAACACCGGACACTGATATTTCTGGGAGGTCGTCTGCGACTATCCGAGCTTCGGAAACGCGAGGTTGTTGGACATCGTCCACTCTCTGTTTCTTTGGTGGTGATTCTGCGTCCTCGACATTATCTGATTTCTCAGTCGTTGGCGGCGGCACACGAGCAGCATATTCTGCTACGGCACTGTCGAGCGCAGCGAGGGTCTCGTCGGCGCAGAAAAAGTTGTCATCGAAGAAACCGTCGTCGTCGCTCATGTGAAGGAAGTGCTTAGGTAACGCGGAGCATGACTTGAGCAGCTACTAAGCGCTTAGGCGACAGCACCACTCTTCTCCACATCCACGATTCATGGAATCCGGCAATGGCGTCCAGTCATTTTCGAAACAGGACGACGAGAAATCTCGCTATACCAAACGCGCTGCTCTCAAGGAGCTCAACACGAATCCCGTTCCTAAAGGTGCGTCAATAACCGTTGCTCGTGCTTCAGGAGATATTCATTCCATTCGAACAGAATCGTCTAAGCTCGATTCCTCATTGAAGCGCCATACCGCTCTCATTAAACGCATACGACAGTCTGTGGCCTCCGACAATCGTGACCAAATTCTCAAGGACACCGACTCCCTGTCACTCGAAAAGTATGTCGATGAAATCGCTGGCGCTATTGTAGAAGGCATCTCGAGGTGCAAGACAGAAAAGGACGTGTGGAGCGCTGTTGAGGTCAGCTACATGAATCCTCCTACTGAAATCTCATTTCCTCATATCGCTAGGTTATTTCTGCACTTCACCGTCGATTTCCCTCTTCGTTTGCGGCAGCACTCGTCCCATCCTTGGCATCTGCTCTCAGTAGCCCATCTCGAGCAAGTTTGTCTAATCTTCCTCCAGAACAAAGAGAAAAGGAAGACTCATCGCGGGTGACACGACAAAGACCTGTCCTTCGAGTATGCTCCGAACTGGCATTGGTTGGCGTCATCAAAGATTCAGCTAATCGAAGCGGCGGCGAATGGATCATGAAAGTCATGAAGGAACTGGCAAGTATCTCACGTTATACCCTGAACAGACTGATTAAACCTGTTTCCAGCTGTCCAATGACCCGAGTCTCTCTTCGCTTCCCCTACTAACTACGTTCCTCAAAAGTTATTCTCTTCCATTTCTTGGTATCACTCCTGCCATTGTTAAGCAGGTTTCTGCCAATTCAGAACCAGGAACGATGTCCGCCACACAAGCGGTAGACTCAATGGCGTTTCCGGCTCTGGATGACGATACTGGGTCCCTCATTGAGCAGGACATTCGCGATCGTTTCAAGCGCATGTGTGAGGGTTATTTTGAAAGTGTTTCAAAAAAGCTAGTCATCGAGCACAAAGTCAGTGCTCGAAATTTCACTGGCAGTCATGACCTTATACATACTTACTGGATAGCGACTGCAAGAACAAGATCGTCGTAATCATGAAGCATACATCCGCTCCGGAGAAATATTTGAGGATCGCCAGCAGGCGTATGAAAAGATGACGAAAGGCTATGAAAAGCTGTTAGCCAGCTGCCAGTCGTAGGTGGTCCAGTTGTACATACATCTTCCTCAATAACCCGTGTTTAGATTGTCCGAGCTTCTATACCTACCCATGCCATCATTGCCTACTGCGTCACAGAAATCGGACTCAATTTTGATTGGGACGAACAGCACGAGTTCATTTTCGAACGACGATGGCGATGTCATCAACACTGCTGGAGGAAAATGGGAAGATGAAGAGGAGAGACGGTTCTTCGAAGATGTTCAGGACCTCAAGGACTTCGTTCCAAAGAGCATCCTCGGTGTAGAAGAGGGCGAAGGCAAAGATCAGGAAAGCGAGGAAAGCAAGGAGAAACGGAATGAAAGGCATGAACAAGATAGGGAATACATCAAGAAGTTAGAAGAAGAGCTTGAGAAACTCGCAGAAGGCGGACTGCCTTCTACTTCACAAGACGAGGACGAGGATGAGTACGGATATGTATTCTCTTCACTGATTAAGCACTCAGCATATTTCAAGGGCCCCGACACCAGTACCAGGGACTCCGAGGGCCACTACCCCGCCCCTGTCTTCACAAGCACCGCAAGGTCCTTCACAACGTTTAACTGCTCTTTTGATTCAGCTTCCCGATGCCACTAATCGCGAGCTAATCGACCAAGCTGCCATTGACTTTGCCTTTCTGAATTCTAAGGCTGCTCGTAAGAGACTTGTCAAGGTGAGGTTTAATATCCTTTCTTCCGTTTTGCGCTTAGCGCTGTTACGTCGTAGTTCTTGAGTCAAGTGTCCAAAAGTCGCATTGACCTTCTACCGCATTACTCGCGCCTTGTCGCTACCCTTAATCAGTATATGCCAGACATTGGATCAGACTTGGTTTCTATTGTAAGTGTTACCGAACTCTTAGTCCAATCGCTGAGTCATCTGTGTAGCTGGATGAGGAATTCCGATACCTCCAAAGGAAGAAAAACGTCGTGAAGGAGTTTTCAGAAGTCAGACTCAAGGTATGACATCCCATCTTCAGTTGATTCATAGACTTCACGAGCCTGATCCAGAATATCGTATTCATATCCAACTTGACTAAGTTCGGTGTGGTTCCGACACACCTCGTTCTACATATGTTCAAAGTCTGCTTGGATGACTTCTCGGGGACGAACGTGGACAACATTGCTCTACTCCTTGAAGGGTGTGGTCGATACCTGCTACGAAGTGAAGAAACACGAGAACGATTTGGTACTATGGTCTGTGGTCGTATGAATCGTCTGTTATTGATTCTGAGATGCGTATGGACAGCTAGAACTAATGCGACGAAAACAAAGCTTGCAACACTTCGATCAGCGTCAATTACTTCTTCTGGAGAATGCTTACTATCAGGTGCGAAATATACTTACGTGCCCTCCATTGGAAGCTTGACCTTTGATCATCAGTGTAACCCTCCTGAGCGGGCGCCTCGCCAGGAAAAGATCCGGCCACCAATGGAGCTGTTCATCCGACACTTAATCTACGATGTCCTTGCCAAGAGAACGATTGACAAAGTGCTCAAGTTGATTCGAAAACTGGACTGGGAAGACGAAGATGTACGACGTGTTCTATTCAAAGTTTTCACAAAGCCATGGAAGATCAAGTACGGAAACATCAGCCTATTGGCTATGTTGACGTATGATCTGCAAAGATATCATCCCGACTTCCCCATATCCGTCGTTGACCAGATCCTAGAGGACATCAGAAGAGGACTAGAACAAAACATGTACAGCACCAATCAAAGAAGGGTTGCAACTATCAAATATTTGGGGGAGTTGTACATCTACCGGCTGTTGAGCTCCAGCATAGTGTTTGACGTCTTGTGGTCCCTGATTACCTTTGGACACCGTACGTTCAATGCGCAATTTACTTTGTTCGGCCCTACTGATATGGTTCATACAGCTGATGGGAGAGCTTTACCAAACCAATTCTGTCCCCTAGACACGCCCGATGACTTCTTCCGAGTACGCCTTGTATGTGTCCTTCTGGACACATGTGGAATGTGCTTCGATCGTGGAACACAGAGAAAGAAACTCGACAACTTTTTAACAATGTTCCAAGTAGGTCAAAGCGAATTTCATCTTTTCTCCTCTGATTGCCGCACCGTTTAGTTTTATATTCATTGCAAGCAGACTCTCCCTATGGATGTTGATTTCATGCTGTTAGATTCTCTCGATGTAAGTTCGCTGTTGAGCAGTGTACGACGTTTATCCTGACGTCCTGCGAAGGCTATAAGACCTAAGTTCGAACTGGCCAAAACAATTGAAGAGGCCGCCCTTGCTGTTGACAACATGCTGGGTTCATTCCAGGCCGCTGACCGTGGGTTTCTTTTTTCGACGGTCATCGCATAACTGATGCTATGTTGTATTTTTCCACAGTAGATGACGAGATAGAAGCAGACGAAGGCGGTGACGACAGTAGCGACGAGGATGAACGTGTCGATGAGGATGAAAAAGAAGATGATGATGAGGGTGATGTTGCGGCCCAAGATTCATTGGTGAGCATTAAAGTGTACGCACTTCGCAAGGAATTCACCCCATCTTGCGTAGGATGGCGAACGACCGCCCTCTCCAGAGCAGGAAGTTGTTCTCTCTGGGAGCGGTAGCATGCAGGAGAATCTCGGTCCCTCTGAAGAAGCTGATGCAGAGTTCGCGAGAGAGCTCGCGAAGATGGTTACAGATACCTCGTCAGAATCTCGGAAAGTCGACAAGAAGACAGCACTCGCGCTATGGGACTCTTCTGTGTTGCCAGTACGGAAGCGGCGTGAAGACCCTGATGAAGCGTCTGACATCGACAGCCCAGACATGATGAAATTCACAGTCCTCACAAAGCGCGGGAACAAGCAACAAGTACGATATGATCATTTGTACCTTGTCCATGTTATTTATCACTTTCTAGCCTCGGCAACTAGCGGTGCCATCTGAGTCTGCTCTGGCCGTCCATACTCGGTCCGCTCAGCTGCAGGATAAGGTAGAGCAACAGCATTTAAAGCGTCTAGTCCTCGACTATGAACAGCGTGAGGAGGCGGAGGAATTGAAAGGTAATTCTCACGTCAACTAAATTGCATCAACTTACCCCCTATCAATGCAGCTCTTGAGAATCGTGTGGGAGCTATCAAGATACGATACGCTGGTTGACACCAGGGCAACATGCTCACACAATTTCCGCACAAGTCTTGTTAGCCTTTGGTGTGCCATGTCCGGCCTTTTTTGCAGGCAGGAGAAGCAACTGCATTCTCACCGGTCAGCTCGGCGACATTTGAACTCGTTGATGAACAGATCCATACGTGATTGATGTGGGGGGGAGATTAGATTAGTTGTGTACGAATTTGAATTACGCGGATCTGGGGCCACGCGTTATGGTGCTACTTCGGTAGTCCCTTCTGCTTCCGTCTTGCTGTCGCTACGGTGGAACACCAAAAACTATCTCCCTTTGCTTTCTCCTTCTTCCCGTTTTATGTACATACTCGCTGGTGTACATTGTCGTCGCGTTCAATCCTCAAACCTTTAATGGTTTACGAGCCTGAGCGAATACCGGCTACGTCCTTGGTGACGACGAACCCAGACAAGAAAATCAATCAATACGTACAGCGCAGGGTGCTTCACACGAAGCATGGAAGTTCAACGATAATGCTCTGTCGGGATAGTAATGTGGAAGGCCGTGAGGTGGTATGTTCTCCAAAGGGACTGTCTCAATCGTATGCAAGGGTAATCTCGTGACTAGGTTGTAAAAGCCGTCAAGCGACTTAGCATTCAGGACAAGTCCAAGATGTTCAAGAAGAGCTACGTGGCAGCTCGAAGGAACGACCCACCCAGCTCTGAGCAGAGCGTCCAGAAGGAGATATCCATCCTCAAGTCGTGCCGCCATGCAAGTCACGTCCAGTTGCTGGAGGTCATCGACGACCCTTCCCAAGATTCTATCTTCATAGGTAATGGTCGGTCACCTATGCCTAACTTTTATTTGACCATTTCGTCACACTTAGCCATGGAGTATCTTTGTGGCGGCCAGATCCAGTGGGAATGCCAGGGGAGGCCAACGTTGACCATTGAACAAAGCCGCCGAATTGTTCGAGACGTCGTCCTAGGGTTGGAATACCGTTAGTGCAACTCGTCCATGTATTCCTACTTTCACTCTTTAAGCTCAACGTTCTTCCAGTCCATTACCATGGTATCATTCACAGGGATATCAAGCCTGCGAATTTGGTCTGGTCGGAGGATCGGTCATACGTAAAAATTATCGACTACGGTATTTCGCATTACAGCAGCAACTTTGTTCAAGTTTCACGCCCTCACACGAGGCCCCAATTGGATCCCTTGAGGAATTGTACATTCTTCAAGGACCAGGACCTCTTGAAAATGCGCGGGACAGGTTTCTTTTACGCACCCGAGGTCATTTGGCTGCCCAAAGATACTCCTTCTCCGTCCACGTCTTCCGACACAATAGAACCGTCCTGCGAGACTCCAGCAACTCGTCCGCCTGTGACCAAAAGTGTCGATGTGTGGTGTCTCGCTGTGACGTTGTATTGCTTCCTCTTTGGCCACTTTCCGTTCTATCCTACCAAAAAGCGGCATAATCAGTATGCACTGAACAAGCTCATTCTTGACAATGATTGGGAGGTCGACGAGACAATGGGTGCTGATGCGGTGCTCACAGGTGGTAGACACCATCCTCCTCACACCCCAAGCGTAATCGGTCTCCTTGATCAAATGCTGCAGAAAGATCCAAGTAAAAGGATCAGCATTGTGGAATTGAAAGTAGGCTCTAATTGTAATTATGGTTCCTCTGTGAGTATTCATCTTTGGAATAGCGACACCCTTGGATTCTGCAAGGAATAGAAGACGTAGACGGCTGGACCTGGAATACTTCTCCGGCTACGTATTACATGCATCCCGGCTATCGATGGCTTAGACAGCTTCTGTACAGACTATTTTCAAGAACCTACGGGTGGTAGCCGGTTTTGCTCCGATCCTGTACGTTTACCCCAAGTCTCCCCATTCACTATGTCATCGGACATTCCAGGATTTCATGAAAATCCTGATATTTTGACACCTTCGTGTACTTAATACTTATTCGATGGATACTGGTAGATCCTTTTCCCCAGATGCGATGTGATACTTGTACACAGTCATCTGGATAGATTTTCTTCATGGAACACCGTCTTGGTATCGCGTTCACGTTGAGGAATTTCTGATTGTCGTAGATCGATAGTTTTTTTTCTACATCACGCACATATATTTTCTGTTGACACTTCTCGCTGAGATCTGTGGAAGAGATAATTGTATGCACAATATGACGTCGATTTAGATTCGATCCCTCTAGTAATGGGAAGAAATGGACTCAAAGTCGGCTGGAAGGAAAAATACCCTCCAACACCTACCTTGTTGGCGTAAATGTTGAGGTTCATAAAATCAAATAGTATGATTGTCACGCTTTACACAATTTACTGCAGGGGATATTAAGGTATATAATGCAGATAGCAGACCTCTATGACAAAAGGAGCAATATTATACAACATTGTTCGTCCGAGCGGTTGCGTTTTTTAGTGGATACCGAGCCAATTCCATCTGAACATAGTCCTGAATAGCCGGAAGTGCTTTTATGATCAGCTTTATAGGCTGTGTCTCATCTGAAAAAAGGCTGTTAGTGAAGTAGACAACCGGTGCACCATTTCCCATATACCAATGGCTATGACGTGGTGGTGTCGACGCAAATCCCTTTTCCCTTGAGAGGTATTACCATATACAGGGTGACTTGAAGGAACGGCTACGAGAGAGTGCTATACACGAATCAAACGAAGGGCTCCATGGAAGGGTAAAGCAAAAGCTAACCTTTGTATACCATGCTTTAAATTCATCAGACTTTGGAACCGTTGGAACTTTGGAATTCCCCACGACCTGTACGACAGCCTTTATAAGTTTGTTTCCCAACATCCCTGGAAAGCATCAGCATCCAACAAGCATAGTTTCCAGATAAATGAAAAAATTACATCTATGGTCAACGAGATCTATCATTGACTGGCAACCAGGTCCATGTCCGACCAGGACGACTCTCTCCGCGTTCGAAAGTCTTATAGCGACTGTGAGTAGTAAATATTATCGAGAGCATGCGTGACATACTGGACGTAGTTATCCCATAGATATACCAACACCTCTTTTGTGGGGTCCTTTGGTGTTTGCGAGCGCTAGAACTACGGTTGGCCTAGCCAGATTGTCAGATATAACTTCACTTACCCTGGTGGGTGCCGCAAAGGGCTTTGGGAACTGGTTGATATCGAGCAAAGAATATCCTTGTTTTTTTACCCACGCTATGAAGTCTTTCGAAAAGTCGACCTGATGGATTGTCATGTTAGATCAGAATTGGAATTAGACACGCTGCAAATTCGCACCAAGTACGATCGTTCCAATTCCAGGTTGCATGTTGCGGATGACTCTAGCTCCGTCCGTAGGTTTCCACTAGAATCATTATAGGAGATACAGAGATAAAGATAACGCCAGGCCTTACAATTCGTGTATGAAGATGACCATGGTCTTATTGTCCAGTAAGTCTGGTCTGAAGAATCGCGTCAATAGATATGTATCGAACAACATTATATGGCCACCCACGTGCACATAATTTGCATCGAAAACCGGTCATCGAGATAGTCAGAGAGTAAAGGAATCTGCATCATGTCGTAATTGGTAAATAGATAGTGTTGACGATGCGCCTTCAATATTTCTATGGCAGAACTTCAGTCAAGTCTATAATCTTGAATGGTGCGCCCAGCTTACCAGGTATCGAAAAAGTGGCGCGTTCAAAGTCTAGGTTCACAAGTCAATAATGTAAGAGTGAAAGTAATAGAAGGGGACGACCTTTCCGGGGTTCACACGCTTTGGGATCCACGCTCTTCCAGTACTTACTCTGTTCTTTGGCCACGAGCCAGACTGTTTCTGTCGCAGACTCACCCGCCGTCATAGGCGGCAGTTCCGGCGGTGCCTCGCCCAAGAGGACTTGAGTCACTGCGAGTGCTGATTTCGCGATTGCATTGATGTTGTAACCTCCCTGCGACTGTCAGAGAGCTGACCCTGAGGTATGGGAATAAAATGTCTACCTCTAAGGCGACGACAACCTTTCCACTTGCTAACCCTGACAACATATGGGTCATATGCGCATAGCCAGCTGGGCTGACATGGCACTCGCCCAACTCATCGCCTTCTGCGGCATCAAATCCCGCAGAGACTGGGGGGATGGGGCCGTGTAAGCATATAAGCGTAAAATGATGGCGCTCAAAACTCACTGATTACAAGTTGGGGTGCAAATTCCATGGCAATTGGCATCACAATCTTCTGGAAGGCATGTATGTAGTCGGCATCTTTCATCCCTTTCTCGGGCCAAGGTATATTCACGGAACTAACAAGAGTAAGAGACGAAGGAACGGTATTAAAAGGGCTTACAATCCTAGCCCCGGTCCCTCCCCGCATGACTGCATGCCACCAAATGTACCACACGGGTAGAATCGGCCATCTTCATAGCGGTGTAACGATATGTACAGAACACTAGGGTCATTATTGAAGGCCTTTTGTGTCCCATTGCCTGCTTGACCGTCAACTGACGTTCGCGTCTTTCCATTCATAGTACAAGCCGCGCACCGTGGTGAACATCCCTAGCAACGAAATCTATTACCAGGTAGTTTGACGACACTAGGTTAGGGCTTACCAATCCAATATAAGTATTCGCTTCAATTTCAGGCGCTCTTGCACAACTCGAGCAGCAACAGATACATTGTTGAAAAAACAAAAGCCCATATGTTCGTTTGGTTCGGCATGGTGGCCTGGGGGTCGAACTATAGCAAGGGCCTTTTTCAACGACGAGTCGGAAGCGGCCACTGCCAGACATGCTTCTATGACGCCGCCGCAGCTGAGAAGAGCGGATCTTGTAGTTCCTTGCATGACATATAAAGAGAGCGTTTCGTAATAGGCCTCTGAATCAACAATCTGTTGGGGAGTCATGTCTAAATGAAGCATGGTTATTTGTTCAGACCTCTGCGTAAATACAAGCAATCAACATGTACTGAGCTTACATTGAATGGCATGTACTTTGTCCCAATGATCCTCACTATGAACTAGCAGCGCCTCTTGCTTGTGGACCGGACGAATGGGAAGCCACTTCATCTTTGTGTTGCATTTATTGACAATAAGGGTATGCCAGATATGAGAGATACGAGCAGGTTGCTCTGGATGGTCCTGAAGTGAAAAATGGCTGGTCATTTCAGTCGAATAGACGACACCGACAGTAAACTCGGAAGGGACGAGCGGAACAGAGGACGCGCGAGGGCCTTTAGGACTCGAAGGTCGGAGTGGGCCAGATGTTTGTACGGGAGGCCTAGCGTCATTATTTGCCGTCGTAAGGCGCGATACGCTAGGTCCAGCATCCATAGCAGCCCACAGATGAAGTAGAAATTCAGAAAGAAACAAAGGCTTTGGTATCTAACAGGGTCAAAGGTTGTGTGGGGGACCGGTCCGAACGCCGATTCAACTCCCTTTGGAATTCACGCTTTACTACTTATACACATACGCAATTACGCGTCTTCAAATTAACCAAATCACATACATAATACAAAGAACGAGTTTACTCGCGAGATTCGGCCTTTGGCGCATGCTCATATTCACCAAAACCCAGTGACTTTTGAAGAACATCTTCCTGAGCATCAGGTTCTAGCTGTCCAAATTTGTTTCGTCTTGCTCTGTAACCATTTATAAGAGAGATTTCACTAAAGTGAACAGGGCATCTTACCTGAAAAATGTATATGATAAGACGACGTCTCGAACATCTCGACACGAAGGATCGTCAAGGATATCCTTGTCAATGAAGAAAAGAATGGGCATATCGACCTCTTCCCCAGCTAAAAGACGCTGTTCCTCAAAACAGAAGCATTCAACTTTGGAGAAATACGGAGCAACCTTTCGTAAATGTCAGCTGCGCAATTTCTTGAGAATGAAACCCGACTCACTCGATCCGGGGTAACATTATACGTCGCGATGCCAATGATATCTTCGTCCGATTTGTTTTTCGCTACGTAGAAGGCCAAGCTAGACTCGCCCGGAAGAACATTCACGACCGTTTGCAGTGGTTTGAACGACCAAGGTAACTGCTCGGACTTGTCTGCATTGAAATGAACCTTGATTCGTGGTGAATCCTCGATAGGAACGAGTCTTTCAGGCTCAAAGCGTCCGCTGACATTGGGGGTCCCAGCGAAACCTGTAGCAGCGCAGAACATCCTGTACAGAGGAACAGAGGCGTATGTCACACCCAATGCAACTACTATCTTTGACACAGGTCATGCCTCAGTGTAAACAGGAATCGCAGCAACTCACGACTGCAGAAGAATACATCAACAGGCTCCTGTTCTTTCTTCGATGCATCTCAGCGAGCACCTGAGCATTTGGCAGTGGTCTTCTTCGAGGTATTTGCTGCGTCGATATGCGCCTCAAGGAGGGATAGAAAGGCGCCTCACGAAAGCATTGGCGCTGAAGGTGCTAAATATTCCATTACTGGTGACCCTTGGGTAGGTTTTGCAGAACATACCGTTCTGCCAGCGGCAAGAAAAGCACGAGCAGGAAACATGAAAAGAATGGCCGGATTTATCAGTGCAAAGGTGAACAAACAAACGGGTCCCACTTGCTTACAACCACCGCCTGCGGCCTTATAGACTACCGCAGAGATCGTTGCCCCTCAAACTTTCTTTCTTTTCTTCCCGACTCAATGTGAAGATCTACGCAGTAATCCCGTAGTCTCGTCGCCAGGATATCATTGCTCATCGTAACCTCTTCATCAACCTCATGGCCGCCGAGGCTCGTCTACTGCGTTTGCCACTTGAATGATTAATCCGTTTCTGCGAACTGTCTTGTGGTCATAGCCGCTAATCAGAGTGTTTTATACGTGATCTATCGCCAAGAGCCAGCTTAAGTGGTTCTTGCGGCATTTTTGCCCTTTCAACAAACTCGATGTATCCGTGTCGTTTGCTATGTAGGTGTCGGGCAAGACTCGCCATGGAATCGGGACCCGCATTTCAAGCATGTCGCCATGGCGCACGGATATTTATTGGGTGAACGTATATTGAACTGCGGCCACCTTGCGGGAGCACTGGGCTACATATAAAGCCCAGTACTTCCGCAGGTATGCATCTCAAGTCCTTCAATTCTACCCCCACTCACTCCTCTGTTTTCACTCCTGTTTTCCCTTCTTTTCTAGTCACTTTCCCTGATACTCAACATTATTTTTGATCACTTGACTGTGAACATGTTCTCGTTGGCTCTTCTTCCGTTGGCGCTGGCGTTGGCTGCCAAGGGGGACTCATGGGGTCCCGCCTATTCATTGGGTCCCACCAACTCAGCTATAATTGAGGCCATAACGACCTTTACCCCCGGGACACCTCCTTCCGATGCCGAAACGTAGGTTTTCAGTAACTAGGATTACATAGTGTGCGCGCGCTAATAAGATGCTAGTTATCTCTTCCTTTGGCCTGGTGAGGCAGAACCATCATACTAGTATATGACCATTCTGACTGTTGTAGGCATCAGCAATAGCACCAGTGGTTTGATTCAGGCTGGTACAGATCAAACCGCGGATCAAAATAGCTAGTAAGTGACATTTTCTGTCATATCTGCCCTGTTGCTCATTTGCATAGCTGTGGCGCTTCCCAGGATCAATGGTGTGCTATGGCGAGTTATTATGGGTACGCTTCTCAGTGTTCTCTGGGATCGAAGGCACTGATTCTCGTTTTTATAGCGTTGTCGACGGCGTCACCACACAACTGAACGGCGACATGGTGCCCATTGACGCAGATGCGTCTATAACTATACACTACAAAGTCAGATTTCGTTCAGTGTTGAGAACATTTCCCTGTACCGATACTTTTATACAGCTCGCCGATGATGATGTCACTTGGGAACAAAATGTCACTCTCAATGGCGAAATTATTTCAACTCTCACGAGTTGTATGTGTTTATTTTTTTCGGAGAAAAATTTGCGTTAATGATCAATCAGCTGACGGTCCATTGTACAACGGAGGTTGGGGCACTGGTACCGAATGCCAACAAGACTGTACTGGTACCACCTCTCCTCAGGTGTGTAGCCTCGAATTGCAGTTGCATTTCATTTCCTCATTTTTTCCATTCAGTACTATAAGAACACCACAATCATGCTTCTTGAGGCAGACCCTGATTTTTCATCAACGTTGTCCATGGGAGATGGTGTCGAAGCTTCTACCATGGTCACCTCCGATGACGGGAAGACTTGGACGATCGACAGCATCACCATTCCTGCCATGGTTTCCGACAACTCTTCATTTTCATCATCTTCGTCTAAATCCACGAATGCTGCATCGTCGCAAAATGCTGTTGCCAGCACCACGTCGAGCAGAACCTCTACCGCGCGCGCCGTTGCAATTTCTACTTCCACCATCCTTGCCGAGCCGTCTGCCACTTTATCCCGTAACAGCGAAGCCATCAGTGCCAGTGAACCCAATGCAAACTCCACCATGTTCCCAACAGCTGTTTCAGGAAGTCCTGTGGGTGGAAGTGCCTCTACCTCTCAGCCAACTGGTTTACTGGGAGACAGTCAGTCTTCTATCCAGGCTTTCCCTAGTGCAGGCTCGGAAGTCTCTTCTTTCCCCACAGCGTCTTCTAGCGCCGATGGCTTCCTTCCAAGTGGTGAAGCTGGAGATGACGGCTTTGGCGGCGAATCTGGAGGTTCCGGCTTCGGAGATGGCAGCTTTGGTGGTTCAGGTAACGGCTCATCCACGAACGAGACTTCTGGCGCTTTACCTTCGGACGGTGCGGGAAGCGCCAATGCCACCGCTGCCGCATCAGGTCCTGCGTACTCAGCGACGTCCTCTTCTGAATTCGTGAAGCGCTTCTTCCGATACAAACGTCAGTCCG
The DNA here is from genome assembly GCA_902506015.1 of Armillaria ostoyae. Lineage (NCBI taxonomy): Eukaryota > Fungi > Basidiomycota > Agaricomycetes > Agaricales > Physalacriaceae > Armillaria > Armillaria ostoyae. Next base: position 2,654,817 of record LR732082.1, read on the forward strand.
AGAGCACTGGAGCGTCGACAGCAGCATCTGCCTCAGCTCTATCCACTGCTAGTGCTTCGAGCTCTGAGGCAAACACAACCAATGACCCTGGAGAATCTGCCAGCGAGAGCGCAAGCTCTTTGCCGACCAACTTTCCCACCAGTACTTTCGGCACGGGTGGCTCCTTCCCAAGTGGTAGCGCCGACGGATGTGCATGCGGTGGTGGTTTCGATGGTGATGACTTTGGTAGCGCTAGTGGAAGTGCTTTCCCGACAGCTGTATTCGGAAGCGCTGCTTCTCTTCCCACGGATGTGTCTGATAGCGCCTTTTTCAGTGGTGCTGATGATCTCTCGACTGCGGCAGCAGCACTGCCGAGTGGTTCCGGCAGCGTTGAGAGTCCCTTCACCAGTGGCGAAGTTTCTTCTGGTGGATGTGACTGTAACGGCACTGCCGGTGGATTCGGCGGCGGCGGAGGCTCATTTTCTAGTGCCAATGAGGCTCCATTCCCCACAGTCAGCAATGAGGGCGCCCTGCCTACAGGCGAGTCAGGCAGCCCTAGTCAAGCTGGTATCACTGAGTCTGGTTCTGTTGCTACGATCATTACTAGCGGGGCCACTTCCGCAACCTCTGGTTCTGGTTCAGTCCCCTCATCTCCATCACCCTCATCCTCAAAATTCCGACGCGTCCCCCGACGTGATGTCTGGGAGAGGTTGAATCGGCGCGCGTCCAGTGCTGCTTCATCTGCCACAGCCGGGTCCAATGATTCATCGACTGTAATTACTGCAACGGCGTCCTCGCATTCGAGTGGCGAAGCCAGCGGAAGCTCGGACACTCTTCCTAGCGGGATCTCCGCTAACAGCGCCCCCGCTTCCTTCCCCACTGGCGGCGGGGGGACGGGTGAAAGCGAAGGTCCTTTTCCCACTGCTTCCATGAGCGTGGATGGTTCTTTCACAAGCGGCGTATCTAGCAGCGGGGTTGGTGGAGCTGAAGCAGGTCTTGGTGGAGACGCGGGCGTCTTCGGCGGCCAAGGCGGATTTGGTGGAGAAGGCGAGGCCAGCAACGGCGGTGAATACAGTGGGTCGGCGACTGCTGATGATTCTTTCCCGTCTTCCACTGGGGCATGAAGGACGCATGATGAACACCTCAAAGAATTAATCTGTTCAAAGTCGTATTTAGCTGGAAACAGTATTATTTGCTCTTCAAATCTAGCCACTGCAGGAAATTGGCGTTATATCATGTTAGTCGCAAGGAGAGATGTCGTAGATCTCTGGTTACCAGTATTTAGTACAGTTTTTTGTTGTAAAAAGCCAGAAGAGAAAACGCGATACTGATGATCCGTGCTTTGCGAATCGCGTCGGCATTACGGCAAACCATGCCGCAGGCGGCAAAGCACTCGTTAAATAATTCTTCACTTGAACGTCCACTTTCCTTCAAGCTTGTGACCGTTGCATGATGCAGAGTCATGTTTCCAGAAAACATTCGGACACTCGAAAGCAACGAGGTGGATGAGCAGCACTTACGGGAGATCCTTTTACCGGAAATCCAGCTGGAAATTGACCTCAGGAATCGACTTGCTCAAACGGTGGAGTCGAGAATTGCATGGGCAACGTCCCTGCAGGAATCTCTCTTAAAGGGTAAGATTTTTTTTTATTGCTACTGTGAAAAGCCTAAAAATGATCAGGAGGAAACGCTGGGAACGGTTCTGCAACGTTCAAGGTGGCGGCTTTAGATGCACTTTCTGCCATCGAAGAACCTTCAAAATTGTTTCTGGATCATGAAACGATCCATACAGTGTCGTCCGTTCCCCTTGTTCCGACGACTGTAGCTCCTGTACGCAAGAATCGCGCGCTTCCACGAGAGAGCAGAGCAACGCGTTCTCGGCAAAAAGCCAAATTTCTTTACACTCGCACAGACAATCAAACCAACGTCTTGACGTGTCCAGAGTGCTGGAGGACCCAATTTTCGTCCATCCAAGGCCTGTACAATCATGCTCGAATCACTCACCAGCTAGAATGGGGTAACCACGACGACTGTGTTCGCGCTTGCTCCGTTTCGCGGGATGATCTTGATCTGAGTGAGGGGACGGAAGTGGCCCTCACTCTTCTCGGTGTGCGGGGGTTATTTGAGAGAGCAGTGGAGGAACCTTCGCCTTTACCTGTGGTCGATGCCATGGATGTTGACGAGCCAGCGCCCGACCCGGAGGCCACCAATCATATCCGTCGAACATTAGGTGTACACGCCGAGACCTTCGCGCTTGCATCTGTTCTAGGAAAAGAGGTTAAGAGAAGGGAAATACGTGCTAGGAATGAAGATGAAGACGTTGATATTGATAGTCTTGATATTAAGCGTTCGAGGTGGCACATGCCCTGGATGCACAGGAGTCTGGCGAAACCACAGCCTCCTAGGGAAGAAGCTATCCAGGCTCCCCGAAATATCCATGAAGCAAACAACTTGATACCCGATGCCGTTGGTCATTCGTCAAATCTCGGTGTGCAGCCAAACTCTAGTAGGTTCCATATTGCGGCTCGTGTGGTCGTCATGGATCGCAGTTTACATCTTGGTTCGTACTCTCTTCCTAGCATTTTCCTGCCGTTCTTCATTCACACAAATACACACAGGGATGCGACCAGAGGAAGCCAAATATACGCATAAATGGATGCTGTCTGTCGAGGCACCCTCATATGTGCGTTCCATAATATAATATACAGGTGGTACTGACAGTTCTCTAGAGCATCAATATCACGACCATACTGAAGCACATGAATGTGACCTCCTTATCTGACTATCACACCTTCTCTCCTTTAAGTGTCGCTCAACCGCCCTTTGTCGTCGTCGGTACCGCTGCTAGACCTTTCTTGGCGAAAATCGAATTGCTCTTTAGTCACGCCCGAGGACAGGATCCAGAAGGCCAGAAGTTCGTCCTGGAACACTGGGTCGATGTTAGTCTCATTTTCACCTCCTTCTTCACGTATTGATTCCATCCATCAGCTTGCATCTCCGCGACCTTCCAAACTACCGGTAAAAGGAGAAGAGCAAGTTGTTGATATCGAGCTTGACAAGGAGACTGTATTTTTACCTGCGGAGACGAACTACGTCGCAGTTAATGCCAAGGAACATTGGCAGCGGGAAACCGGTGTCGATCCCGCAGATTCCGCTGTCTCGTACAATCTGACGAACACGGCTGCCATAAGTCCTTCGTCTTTCTCCAAGAACATCAGCGAGACAGCGAAGTCACCTAAAGCAGATCCTGCCGAAATTGGTTATCCGGTGGTTCTACGAGAACTATTGCCTAGTTTCCCTATGACGTTAGAAGGTCAAAACAATTTCCCTGGTTCATTTTTAAAGCTTATAATTTCGTAGACGTGATTTCAAAGCGGGGAGCAGCACCGTCTACGGTTCCTTACACGCTCGTGGCCTCTCCTGATGAATTCCATGAGTTGATTCTGGGTCGACGCAAGGCGATTGAGGTAAGTTATTTCAAGAGTATCTGGACGCTTCTCACTATGCCTTTGCCGTAGTGGGGCCGTGCTTCTGCCATCCGGGAGGCCTATACTAAGCTGGTGAAGGAGACTCATAGGGAACTCGAACTCGATAGATTATCGACAGCAGATGTCTTCTGTTGGCTGGAGGCAGAGGGCCTTTTCCTAAGGACCAATCCATCCTTAGCAGCCAAACCACAGTCTGGGGCCACTGATGGGCTTTACGCAGAACGATGGTGCAACGCCTGTGGACTCGTTTCTCGCGTTCATATTACCAGTGACGGTCCTTTTGCCTGCGATATCATCCCGACTGAATGGCGAATAACCAGAATGCCTATCGTCGACCTGGACAGAATTTTGGCCACTCCGCAGACGGTTTCTCTCAGTCGTCCCGCTCTTACATATGATGAACGAAATTGGAACAATGCTCACGTTGTCAGAGCATCTAACCCAAAAATGCTTCTTTCTATCAAGGAGGTCATACGCGTTTTGAACCTTCCAGCTTTTCTATCTAGCGAGGGCGGTTCATCAATCTTTCCTATCGACAACCTTGGTCACGATGCATCCGAAGTCACACAGACGCTGGCTCCCTATGGTGTTCTTGCCTTGGTTGCTGAACGGTTTATTGCGAAGTTAGTGTTAGGAGGTCTTCAGATATCGTCTCGCTTTCAACACCGAACCCCAGGCGAACAAAGATTGCTGACACCAATGCATGTAGTGCAAGGCGTGGTGGATGGGAAGAATCGTGATCAAACTGGGTTGGCTATGTTTTATGCCTTGGCGAGGATTGGAAGGCGGGCGGAAATGGGAGGTGCTGGTGGGGAGGGTTTTAACCTCGAATAAATTTACAGAGTAGCAATAGGAACACGAGCTGTGTATGAAACCCAGCGAAGTATTTTATGAGAATCAAAGCAAAAACGGTATAACAATCTTTCTCTCCTTGGGAAACGCTTCTGCGAATCTTTGTTTATACCACAAGTGTCCTTTGTAAGCTCGAGGAAACATCAAGACGAATTCGTTGATCAAAAAAATCCAAGGAGGTGTTAATGTTGGCGCGAACTGGGATGCAGAGGAGAAGATCGTAGAGAGGGATTGTAAAGAGAATGTAGCCAAGGTCACGGTTGGAAATGGAGAGGCGGCCAACGCAAATCCAAACCACTCTACCCACTCGCAGAAATAATTCGGAAAGGAAACATATTCATATAGCCATCCGTAAGGAATACCGTAGTGTTCGCCAAGTTTTGTACTATGGGATGACGCCTTCCCCTTGTTCTTGGCCTTCCGGCGGATGTTGAGAAGGATTTCGTCATGAATGATGTTTCCAGCGAAGCCTATGGCCCACAAGAAGACCCCTACATAGAAGGTAGGCGTGGAGAATGCATTCGAAAGGAAGGCGCGCGCGGTGTGCGAGGAGAGGTATACGCCCATCAGAGAACCGTTGAGTACGTTGAAAGTGATGCCAGAGAGCGGTACAATGATATCAGTTTTGGACCGCGAAGGCGTACGGAGAGGAGATAAAATGGCGCGGTTCAGATAATGAATCAGAAAAAGACCAGCGAGGACATGCTGTTGGACTGTGAAACCGGCCATCGACCCCAAGGGTGACGTGTAGTAAGAGTATGCGAAGCATATGGGAGACACGATTTCCATGATCATCCACGATTTTATGCCTACAATAATAGTGGATTAAGCTCACAGAAAACGAACAAAAAGTGAAAAACATCACGTACCGTCTAATCTGACGATATTTATGCCAGCATTCTCAGCGAAACGGCCGAAAGGTGCATTGATGAGGAAAGTTACGGGAAAGACGGCAAGGCTACCAATTGTGAACCATTTTCTGCATGCTGAAACCAAGAAATTTTAGAAACAAAGCAGAGGAAAAGTTCGTGAGCCTTACCGTCGTATAAAAATTGCATGGAGGCCATGAACGACGTGTGAAAAGCGAGCGAACAACGGCGGGAACTTGCAGGCCGCTGCCAAACAAAGCAGCAACATCACTTGTTCAGTGACCTCGACAACCGCTGCAACGCTCACGACAACCTCCAAGACGATTCAGACATGGATGACGGTACGTCTTCAGCATCACAAACGACGACGAACTATCTATTCCGCCTTTACTGTCGCCATTCTTGCTAGCGACAGCAACTTTTCTCTCTGCCTCTTGCTGGCGAAACAAAGGCGAACATGCGACATACATTTTCCATTTCGCTATTCAGTACTCTTACCGCCATGAGATAATCGACCATCCCTAACTTTTCTGCTTTTTGTCACCCTTTTGTTCCTTCAGCCTGGCAGTCTCAAGACATCGCTCCAGCACAACCCGCAATCAACATTCCTTCCAATGATGTGAATATGACCAATGGAACGGGCTCTGGGGACGATTACCCAGCTGAAAGGAGCGGAGATGCTCCTCGAAGAAGCCGCAGCCGGAGTCCTGGTCGTGGGTGAGTTTTGAAAATTCGAATGATGTACAGCGCTCTGTTGACGTTTTTGCTCGCAGCCGCTCTGATGGAGGCCAAAATCCAGGCAACAATCTTCATGTTTCCGGGTTGAGTCTCAAGGTAGACATGAGAGAGCTTGAGACGGCGTTTGCAAAAATTGGGAGGGTGCGCATCACGCCACGTTACCACTGCTGGTCCTGACTTGGGTCATAGGTCAAGAAAGCCTCTGTAATGTATGACCCCCACACTCGAGAGTCTCGCGGCTTTGGCTTTGTTACAATGGAGACAGCTGAAGAAGCTGAAGCAGCTATCACCGCGTTAAACGGGACGGAACTGATGGGAAAAAACTTGGCCATCGAGAAGGTGCACCCCTTCTCGGCTGTTCTGATGGTGATACTGACATGAAATTTAGGCCCGTCGTGGTCGTGCGCGTACCCCCACTCCAGGAAAGTACTACGGCCCAGGTAAACGTGGCGGCGATCGAGGTTGGTACCCTACCCGTAAAAAGTAACAACCCTAATGATGCATCAGGTGGATACACTGCGGACCGCCCGTACGATCCCCGACCCTATGATAGTCGGTACGCCAGGGATTACGACTACGACAGACGTGACAGACGCGGGCGGTACGATGATTACCGCCGCGACTATGACAGAGACAGGTACGACCGCGAGAGATATGGCGGTCGGGACAGGGACAGGGATTATGACCGTGACCGTGGAAGGTACGATGACCGGAGATATTAAGCGTTTTGCGTCTATGCTTTTCTTTGTTTTCTAAAGAGGACCCTTACTTAAATCCTTGATTGTTTCCCTCACCAAAATCAAATTTCTTTAGTCATTCCTTTCAACGCTTCTTACAATTTTTGATGGGTACCTTTCGGATTCCTTCAATTGTGTACTAGCTAAGGAAGAGTTGTTCAATTCTCTTTGGTCTGGTTGCCCAATGCATGAGGTCAACTGATAATTCTTACGACTTATTATCTTGCTCCCTTCTCGCTGTGGAACCTTAACTGTTCTTAAGCTTGAAGTGTCGTGATACTTGGTCGCAAGTTGGACTTCATTCATTAATTAGCAGAATAGTACGAGTCTCTCATCATCGAATCTAAAGTGAGCTTTTATAAAGCACAAAGAGTATTTGACTAAGCGGAGAGTATATACGACATGGTATATAGTACATTATAGCAAGGGTAAAGTTATGCAAACCAATAGTAAAGTCGTCGTAAAATTGTTTGACGCTTTGCCTCTACGTCCTCTACCGGATGTTCCACGTACTCATCAGTACTAAGATCAACCGTCTTCATATCAACAATGTCAGACCAACGAAGCGCCCTTGCCGGTGCTTCCGTCTCAGCAGCAGTCTTCGTAGAGCTACGGTGCCTCAAAGTGAGCCATACCAAGTACATGACGACCATAACAGGAATCTCAATATACAGAGAAAAGAAATCCACTACGCTGAAGGTCGGAAATATCGACGACCATCCTTGAACTTTGTACGGCGTTAGCATGAGGGGAATCCAAAAGGAGGACAAAACTCACTGAGGATGAGTGCGGTTACCGTTATAATCTGATTGGACACAATCAATTATACTGGCAGTAAATAGAATAGAGGTATACGTACAACGAATGGTGGACCCCATGGCCATGTCCAAGCCGGCCGGAACTTGAGTTCGTCCAGGGAGCGACCTTGTCGTATCCAAGCCTTCCTAAATCTCCAGCTGGCTAGACCTATGGATAGCCAAGCGATCTATGATGATGTCAATGTCAGGCGCTACCGCCACGAAGACCAAGAAACCCATACCTGGTTGGACACGCCGACGATGTTCTGAAGCCATCCCCACAGCTGGCCGCTTCCAATGAAACTGCTGCCAAAGCAAATGATACTTATGCTACTAGTCAACATCAGAGCTGGTAAGGGCACTCCTCCACGGGTCGTCCAGGAGAAGATCTTTGGCGCTTGCGGAGGTACAGTTACAGAGAGCCCTATTCAGGAGACCGAATCCGTTAGATGTTCTACAGCCAAGAGAACACCGAAGCCATACCATAAAGAACTCTGCTTCCGGCAAACAGGGCATGATTGCCCGCCGACAGAACAGAAGAAAGTATTACAGTGTTCATGAACGATGCAGCTACCTCTGATCATAGAGTGAGAATGACTGCGATAGAAATTAACGTAGAACATACTAGAGCCAGCATACTGGAATACAATCGTGAAAGGCGAGGTCGTCGTCGTCTTATTAGACAGATTTGGGTAGTCCCAAGGGACTGCACAGCCTAGTCAACTTTCCGAGACGTGACAGAAGTCCTCTCACTGACCGTTTAAACCAATTAGGAATACGCTCAGAATATAGAAAAGCAATATCCTTTACGAGTTTGTCAGCACCGAGCCCTTCGGGGCGCACGTAAGACCCACCGCCAAAACACGAATTTGACAACCTTGGGCATGTTCTTGGAGGGATTCTTGGTCTCTCCAGCGGTAATTCCCAAGCTTTCGGTTCCGCCATCTAGGTTGAAATTATTATTTTCATAGACGAACAGGGGCGAATGAATCACTTACAAGCAAAGCTGGCTGTCACAAATACCTTTGCAAACCCTCCAAAGCCCCCTACAAAAGGGGCACCGGGGATCCTCCAATTACTAGATCCGATGTACCTGTGGTCTTCGTTGACTCCAGCATTGACCAAAATGCCAAGGATGATGAATATAACGACGGTCACGACTTTAAGTGACGACAACCAATACTCTGGGACGAGGGTTTGTAAATAGTACGTGTGCGCCACGAGACACGTACCTAGTTCTCCATATGCTCGTACATGCGCGGAATTGACGGCCACGAGGAACACCCAGAACAGAAGACTAATGACCCAGGGGTGCCAGTCCGTCCAGTACTCGAGTACTAGTTGTGCAGCAGTCAAGTCGGACGCGACAGAAACTGCATCATTAAACCAGTAGTTCCAAGAGAGAGCGAATCCATAAGACGGAGAAACGAATCTCGTCGCATACGTGTTAAATGAACCGGCAATAGGATATTGAGTGGCCATCTCTCCAAGCAGGAGGAGAGTCACGTAGACGATGAATCCGATTATACCGTAGCATATCAGGATACTTGCTGGGCCACCTTGAGCCAGAGACCGACCGGTACCTGTACAGTGCTCAACGCATTGAACCAAACGATAGTGCGCCCATTTACTTGCCTAAAAAGAGACCCGTTCCAATTGTCCCAGCAATTGCAATCATCTGCACCTGTCTCGCTGACAGTTCACGATGAAGGCGCCGCCTGTTCTCTTCCACAGGCTCTTCATTGTCTGCGGTTGGCCGATTAATGGTGCCGTAGTCGCGACGAGCATCCTGCAACGACTTGCCTGTCATGATTGGTGAAATGGGGAGACGAAGATCCGTAAAAATCTCACGGGTATCAATGCGGGGCGATGACGCGAGTTCGCCTCAGGATGAGCGTTCATAGTAGAGATGCGGCCCGCTCTTCCGGGGAGTCAAGCGGCGAGTTAACACCGATCGAATTTTTTGAACAATAATTTAGGCATTGATGTACCAAAGTTGTGCATGCGTAGATAATGATACATAGCAAAGATCATTGCCTGTCCCTAAGAACGCTCGCGCCGTCTATCTCTATCTCTATCATCCCGTCGTCGATCCCCTCTCTCATAGTCACGGTCTCGCTCCCTGTCTCTTCTTCTGCTGCTCTCACGGTCATAGTCATCGTCCCGCCGACTCGATTTACTCCGTCTGTCATCGTACCGGTCAGGAGAATTTCTTCTCGACGACCTTGACGAATCGTACCCTCGCCTGGGCGACACGGAGCGGTCTCTTCGCTTCTCGCCATTCTCATCCTTGGACATCTTCACGACGGGGACATATCTGCGATCTGGACGCTTGTTGCCGTTCTTTTTTCCGGATCCATCATCATAGACCTCCTGCTCTTTTGCACCGATGCCTAGAAGTGCAGGGCGAGCCTCCGGTAAATAGGGTTCCACCATCCCTTTCCCTCCCTTCCTCGTGGCTGCTGTACCTTCCTTCCATCCCATACCTCTTAGCATTGCCGCTCCGAACTGGGAGACGGGCACTCGGTTGTAGTCGGCGAGGGTGGCAGGGTCCGGGAGTTCATCGATATCTTGTTTATAGGCATCGTCTTCTGATACGGGAGTTGGGATAATGTCGACCTGAGGGCCATCTATTCCTTCGGTGTCCCCAGCAAGGATAGCGCGCAATGCTTTCTGGTCCTCCGTCTCCTCCATTGTGACGTCCTCCATCTGAACTTCCATTTCCTGGCCGACATCTTGTTCGACTTTTATCACCTTTCTCATCTGCAATCCAGATAGAACGGGGCCGGAATTGATGCTATCTCTGGTCCCCATGCCACCAACGCTGCCATCGGCACCCGTACGTGCTTGGCCAGAGGCAGGAACGTATTGGTTTGCACTGCGCCGCTTGCGGGCGAGCTCCCGCCAGTCTTTGTTCTTCAAGGCCGGTATAACAAGCGGTCCTTGATGGGTTTTCTTGGGCTTATTGACTCTATGAACGCAGACTGATGTGAGTTTACATGTCTGCGGTGGAACAAATGAGGAAAAGACACACCGCTGCGCACCAAATCTATCAAACGCAGTCACCAACTCATCCTGTTCCTCATCATCCTCGTCGCTAGAGTCCGGTTGCCCGTCATAGTATCCAGTCACTGGTCTTGGAGAGGAATTGGCACTGCGAGCCAGCGGGCTACCGGGAGACGAGTCATTTAGATGACGGGAGAGTTTATGATGTGGTAGGGAAGGAACCTTAAAGGAAGAATCGGAGTCTGCGCCAGAAGATGCCCTGGATACAGGCGTTGGTCGACGAACGGTGAAGGAAACTTTTTGGGACATGGGGGAGCAGAGCGAAGCGGGAGTCACTGTCAGATTTCCGAAAAGAGATGATGCTCCAACCAATCACGTGCAAATACAATCCAGTGGTACACAGCCACCGTCCTTGCTTGGAAAGCGTAATGTCGTTTCGATCCGTATCCAGCTGCCTCAAGCTCGCACCCCGGCGTCTCGCTCGTCCACCAGCATACAGAACATCCATTCTACTGCCAACGCGGTCTTTCTCTTCGACCAAATGCCGTCGCGCAGCCTTCGCCGAGCAACCGCCTTCACAGCCTACGAAGCTTCTGTCCACACCGTCGAAGGACTACCTCGAGGAAGAAGAGATAGATGTCGAACTCCCTGCAGACAATGATATACGGATTGTTATAACGGACCGGGCGGCGGAGGTATGTGTCTTTCCCTCCGAGTCGAATGCTACTTCTAATGTATTCTAGAAATTGCGCGCAATCGCTAAACGTGAAGGGAATCCAGAGGCCGCCCTTCGAATAGCTGTAGAATCTGGTGGCTGCCACGGCTATCAATACAAGATGGATTTAGCTAAACATCAATCCCCAGATGATTAGTAGGTGGTTTACCGAATTCTCCTTGCATCTATCTAACATTCCCTTGCCAAGCTTATTCTCCCATCCCACTATCGCACCCTCCAATATATTAGTGGACGCTGTCTCTTTGACCCTTCTTAATGGATCCACAATCGACTTTGCGACTGAACTCATTGGAAGCAGCTTCAGAGTGACGGAAAACCCGCACGCTAAAGGGAGTGGATGCGGCTGTGGTGTTAGCTGGGAACTCAAGACATGACGACCATACATGCCATACCCGTCTGTTCAATATAGCAACTCTTCCTAGACTGTCTTTTGTGTGCTTCAAACCGGGAACTTACAGAAATCAAGTTGATTGTGTGTGCAATAATTTAAATAAATAACAATAGACACATCTACATACTATCTGGTGAACGTCTCCACCTCTCTCGTTATATAAAGACCATCAAACATAGAGTAACCAGATCCGTAGTTATTTGTTCTGGGCTCGGGCTGAGGGGGTACCGTAGATCCTTGACTCGTGTTGCATTCAGATGAGGTCTGCGAAATTATCGAGTCGATTACACTAAGATGGTATAGAGCAGGACTCAAACCTTGTCTCGGGAAAAACGGCGTTGATCGCTCGACAGTATTTCCATGGGTATCAGTCGAGACAGGCGCTTCCTAGTGCTTGATCTCGAGTTCAAACTGGGGGTAATTGTTGTCAGGGAGTGCCCATCTCAAAACAAGTATGCACTAACCTGGACAGGAGAGTATTCGTGTAGACTGTTGACATAAATGATATCAGAACTATATCCATGAACCAGAAAGAAGGACGATACCTTTTCCGAGAAGGAAGCACATCGCAAAAGGAAGCATCGTGCCCGATGCAGCAAGTTGACACACGAAAGCAGTCAGCGCTACTGCGCTGTATCCAAGCCTCTATCAGATTTTGATGGTCTGGACGACTGGAAAGATCTACCTCGAAAGAATGCCATTATTTATCGTCAGGAGTGTCAGACGATTCACGACCCCGTCTGTCCTGATGATCGTGAAACCATCAGTACGTTCAATGTGCTTGAATGTTCATCAAACTTACTTTTCAAGTCCGGATTTGCGGATTTGAAGGTAGTAGCATAGACTGACAGTGATGAGAACGTCGGTGGCAGCGGTAATCGCAAAGCCTGGGGGAACGAGATGCTATTTGACGCTGGATTAACTTCATACATAGGTATACATGAGACAAATACCGTACCTCGAATCTACGGTAGTCAATGGCAGCGGGGAATCGTATGCTAAAACGCGTAGTGGTATGTCATGCATGTAAAAATAGTTTGTAGGAGGCTGACCTTTGTACCATTACAGCTGAATAGAAAAAATATTCTTATAAGTAATCGTCCTGAGCGCTGAAAAAGACAGTACACGCACCGAATGACACAGCTGTATACGATGAGGATAACTGAGCATCAAGCAAGTGTATCAGATAGATTCGACATACCAAATTGAGTCACCGACATAACGCACTGCGTGAAGACTGTAAGTACCAAGAATAATTCGACGGGAGGACATCCGTACCACTGAACCTGTAAGATGCAAATTTCTGTCGCTCACTAAACGACATCAGCTTGACATGGACGTATACGCAGAGGAAGTGGCTGAACTAATATACACTCGGTAGGCGAAAAAGCTATCCAAGTGTACGCTTGAGCAGTTATTGTCGGATAAAAAGAGTAGAGCACGAACAATTGAATGATGGACGCTGCCAGTCCCTATTAAAGCAGTTCAAGATAAACCTGTCTAAAACCTGGTTCACTTACGTTGGTCCCAGAAGGTACCTGAAATCCTATGAGTTTAGACTGTCCTCACAAGTGCGCAGAAAACTCACGGCTAGCGACCTAGGATGCAAGATACATGAGGAACCACATGTAACATAGGACTACTTACCATTCGGTATATGACAATGCCTCCATGTTCCCCCGATCCCTCACCAGATAGTGATAAAGCGAGAACATCGTCAGACCTTGGTTCAGTGTCTCTAAAGCCCTGAAAATCCAGTTCTCCAGTAAACACCAGAACAGTTAATATGCGTATCCATCGAACACACACCACACTACAGAAACCTCATTTTATTTAATAACTTACGTGTCAGCGAAAACTTCTCGGTCGTTTAAACTTTGAAACTTACAGAAACTTTCAGGACCGCTGAATCCGATGTATACCGCCGGTAGTACTGAATCGCCTGCACGCAGGTCACCCCGTATATCCTGCAAACCAAAAATCGAAACTGATTGGGGGCCCAAGATAAAGCGACCCACGAGCTCGAAACCGTGAGTGCAACCAAGAGAACGCCCAGAGTTTTATGGGGAACCGCGTAAGTATAAGGAAGCTCTCCGAGGTCGGACATAGCGATAATCTAGGTCACTGGTGGGAGCGAGCGAAGAACGTGGGTCATAATGTTGCCAGTACCACATGACACGACTAAGTATTCTCCTCATCAAGATTTGTTGCAATGCCGCACTGCCAACAGCACAAGTAGCTCTCATACATCTACTTCGATCTGATGATCAGCTCTCGAAGGTATCATCGATATGTGATGAGCTGCAGCATGGCCTGCGATAGTAGTAACAGATCAATGAAGCATGGTTTCCAGGCTGTCGTACTCGGAAAGCCATTATCTTGGGTAGAACATTGCGGAAAAGGCGAAATGCGGTGAATTATTTTCATAGAACTTGCTTCATGGGGATTGAGAAAATCCCGTCCGTGTCTCTAGTCCCGAGTAAAGAGCAAATGATATCGAGGCCATCTTCATGATATCGATGGAACTCGAAATCACCGAGGTATCGCCTCTCCCTGATGGAAGGATACACGAGTAAAACAAGGAGACCAGCCAAGAGTACGCAGAAGCCAGAATCGATGGTGGTCGGCAGAAGTATGGCACTGCACAGAACTGGATTTGGAACAGTCCTGCACAGATCGTCCTCCCACTTGAACAACTAAACAAGATCTAGGGTTTCATTAATGTCTTGCGTTAATCGTCTATTAAAATACCGCGGTCCTAGTGACGATCAGTGGCTACTCCTGTACTTAGTTTGCTTCTAAGAGGTAACAGATGCTTCTAAACGAGTACGAGAGTTTGTTAACTAATAATACTTGTTCTTACGTATTCTTACAACGGGGTTGAAGAGTGTCCTTTCTTAGCGAAAGCGAGATGGTAAAACGGAAACGATGCAAAAAGTTAGCGATGTGGTCATGATGCGCAACAATAGTGATCTAAAAGATGAGAAACAGTACTATATATGAGGGTAAAAAGTAAGTAAAAGCAAGAAGAAACATCCAATCTCGTCTGGGGGTTGACCACATCCTAAAGTCCGCTACAATTGTGTGGAATCCCGACATTATAAGGAAACATATGACATAGACGTAGACACCCACGATCGTGGACTGCGGTCATAACAGTTTAACACACCACGCAGCAGGTCCAGCTCTTGGACGTTTCCTTGTCCACGCCCTTGCCGCTGCTCCTTCGCCTGTGATGCCGACCTTCCGTAGTCCCGGCGTGACCGTTAGTCGGTACACCGTCCCTCATTAACATGCTGGCTCGAGTGGCAGTCTCGAATACATCGTCGACACCTTCAATCTTAAGAGCTGAGCATTCCTTGTACGCGCGAGCACCGATGGCATGCGCGACACGCTCGCCCTGCTCCCTGGTGACCCAGGTGCGAGAGCTACCTGGAGGACTTGGCTGGTCTGGGGATGGGCGGAGGTCGGCTTTGCATCCAACCAATATGACAGGAATGGTTGGACCACATATAGACCGAACTTCCTCTATCCACTGGTGACAAAACCATTGTCAGTTAACAGGGACCAGAATATTCGGTCTAAACTGACCTTGGTTTCCACGTTCTCCAGCGAATCCGGAGTATCCAGGGCGAAAGCGATCAGTATAACGTGTGACTTGGAATATGACATGGGCCGTAAACGCTAGGTAATTGTGAGCACGCGGGTGAGCGAGTAAGAGCGAAGCATCGCACCTCGTATTCTTCTTGTCCACTGTTGAACAGGTCAGGTGTTTGTTCTCAAGTGAAAGAAAAGACACGCACGCAGTATCCCAGAGCGCCAGCTGAACAGGTTTCTCGTCGAGCCTAATCTCAGCAACATAGTTGTCGAATACGGCTGGGGGGTATCAATGAGCAGAGCACGACGAATGATGATGTCAGAGGGCCCACTTGGTTGCTAGTGAGACTTGTAAGCACTTCGAACGAGGAAACCCGAGAAAGACATACATATTCTTTCGGAAACTCTCCCAGAGCAAAAGAACATAGAAGCGAAGTCTTTCCACAAGCACCTGGAAGAGAAACGTTTAGGGCGGTGTGGGCGCAGCTGCTGCGATTACGTGCCGTCGCCGACGATGACTAGTTTCCTGCGTATCTGGAGAACGCAGAACGGTCAGTAAGGTCTAGGAGAAGAGGAGGAAAAGAGGAAAAGGGTGGAACGAAAAGAGCGGGAATGGAAGTGGATACGTACAGGATTTTGGGAGGTCATGGAAGTAAGAAGGAGAAAGAGACAAGAAGAAGAAAAGATAAAGAAAGGGATGAATGGGACAAGAGGATGGCTTGCAAAGGCCTTATGAATGCGGATAACGCAAAATGTTTGAGGAAGAAGCAGGAAGTCAAGACTGGATTCACAGCCTCTGTCGGTGACAACCTTGACCGTGTTGGCCTTGTTATTCTCAGAAGGCGATCGCCACAGTGATTACGACATCGCTATTACGGGCCGTGTTCCTTGCTGTGTCCTTACTCGTCCCTGCTCAGTGATCCAGCTTCTCCCTTTCATCGACCCCCTTACTGGGTTCTGTGCGGTCTTCAAAAACAGAATGTGTTTATTAATACAGTACAGCCGCAGCACAGATCCCAGCACGAGTTCCAGATACAATCGAAGCAGAGCGAACCAGCCCAGAGGAGACAAAGTTTGAAGAATATAGCATACCCACACTGTTCACGTAACCACTATCGCTTCCTTTTCAGTGGCTTCTTCATATTCAGATTCTGACATAGCGTGCTGCGTTCGAGCGCCGCGTGTTCAGGCGCGTCCAGTTCAATACCGAGCTCTTCCGAGAGTTCCGTTGCGTCCTGGGGCGCGAGTGCGTCTGTTGTAAGCTGCCAGAAGCTATCCCAGTCGTTAGAATGGCGGTTATGGGAGTTACTCAACCCACTTGGTGAAAATTTTGCGTCGGCGCACCCATTCTGTTCGCCATTTGATCCACTCTGCGTCTACTAGAGCGAGGTCTTCGGCGGACACTAAGGGGCTACCGGATCGTAAAGGCTGAAGTATAGCATACTTCTTCGCTACCTGCGCATCAGCGATTTACAGTTAGTACCGCAGTCCAGCCACGAAAAGGTGCAGATTGTGAGGCGATTAGTGTGGAATCTTACCACTTGCATGAGCTCCACAATCTGAGTGTCTAGTTCTGCGTCAGAGGGCGTGCTCTTGATCTTCGACCACTCTGTTGACAGCAGAAATGAAGACAGGAACCGGCATATATGCGCAAATCAGGCTCACCGTTATTAGCGGACTTGATATCGGATAATAGCAGCTTATTCTCGTCATCGATACGTTTGTATTCTTCCTCAAAAAAGGCGATTTTCTCTGCCGGCACCGTATCGAGTTTAGCTTGATTTGCTACGAAGAACGTGGTTTTTCCTGCCAGAGGATCAATACAATGTTATGGGACGAGAAGGACGGAGCGCTCGTACCATATGTCTTCTGCACTAACGCACCCTTCTCTGCCAGACTCACTAGAATCTTCTGTGT
This sequence comes from Armillaria ostoyae, assembly GCA_902506015.1. NCBI lineage: Eukaryota > Fungi > Basidiomycota > Agaricomycetes > Agaricales > Physalacriaceae > Armillaria > Armillaria ostoyae. Next base: position 2,671,924 of record LR732082.1, read on the forward strand.
GGCAGCCTTCGGAACGGCCCCTTTGAGGTTTGCAGCAACGTCGACAGCGCCATACGGTCGATTCATCTACAAAGACACACGTTAACATCGACGCGAACGGTGGCAAAAACGAGGTATCTTACACGTTTGACATATTCGAGGACCTTGTCTTCGGCTGCGAATGGTACATTCAGCCTGCCAGTCTATACTTTCATAGAAATAGCACCTTCTTGGCCTTTGAGAACCTTGATGTCGGATTTCGGTTTTGACATCAGGAATAAAGACTAAGTGTTCTAGGATTGAATTCGGAGAATGGGACGCGACGGATCACGTGTATTCGGGGCATTTTCTTTTGGTCAGGATGTCGTCCAAAAGTAGCGTCAGGCATTGCCGACTTGCCGGATGATGCAATTCTTGAACAGCAAATCGCAAAAACAAGCGAGGCGGAAACGCCTCGGCTGCCGGCTTTTGCCGAGCAACATGAGGGGACTATATAAAGGTGGACAGAGGCATTTACGCTTGTGCCTCTTCTCAGTTCCCTCCCCTCCCGTCGTTCCTCCCTTCATCTCCCTTCCCTTCCCCTCATTTCCTTATTTCTCAGGGCTATGGTACTCATCTCGGACCATTTCTCTAGTACTGCGAGCCTCCACAAGTGCAAGAACTTCTAGAACTATGTTCGTTGCTGCGTTGTATTTCTTCGTATGCTTCTTCTAAGCAACGCTGGAGGATATCAGGATCACTATTGTGTGTTAGCATCCCATGGGTCCAGGTATGTCCCCTCTCTGCGTTGATATCGGTATTAGCTTGTTCATCTGTGGCCAGCTCGACCTTACCTTTTCCTTCTAGTCCATGCGTAGGGCTACGGCTGCCCTTTCCATCTGGCCCGCGTCGTCGTGCCCCTCTCCAGCGACGGCACTCCGTGTCATCGGCTTTCCGCAGCCGTTCGGAACAAATCGTCGTGGACATTGCTAGACCTCTCTGGGTTGGGACTATTGCCCCTCTCATCGTGGCTGTCCGCCTCTTCATCATTATCTCTGACACATCGGCCATTCTTTTAGCCGCTCTCCATCACGGTAGCGGTCTAGGTGTCCATATATCGCCTAATTTCGGCCGTATCCAGGCTTGTTCGACAGCTGGGCAAATTGTTAGGCTACATACTAGACAGCTTGGCATCTTGGGTCTTGCAAATTTGGTCGACAAATGTGCGCCTGACTCCGATGTAATCGCGGCTTTTGCATCCAGAATCAACCGGACACTTCCGTAGCATGTAAATTTTAAGGCAATAAATAGAGTCTTTTGACCTTTCCTTTTTCTTGTGCCACGTCGCGTGTGTTCGTAGCTCTCCCAACCAATTTTCGCAAATATGGACATGGGTTCAAGTTCTTCGTCGTCCTCTGGGGCATCCTGCAAAATTTCTATGCTGTGGAACTGGACTACCGTGGATGCTTGCTTCATCTCGAAACAATGGCACATCAGGACTGTCGGTGAGAGCCCATTTGACCGTTATTATAGATCGTTTCGCTCAAGAGATACAACTACAGGTGCCTACGTTGGCACCCTGATCGCCATCTTCGCTTGGGTCCTCGTCCTTGAAGCCTTCCGCCGCCTTTCTAGGGAGTACGATCGTCGGATCATCATGGAATGGAACAGCTCTCGGACTGATGTCGAAGCGGCCGCACATGACAGCGTCAAAGGACTAAAAGGACTCGGTATCATGCGTTTTGGCAATAATAATGGAGAATTCCAGTTCGTATTCTCTATCTTTTGTTTGCTTTGTCCGTCGCTCATCTTTAAAATAGGCCGACGCACACTCAACAACTTGTTCGTAGTATCTTCCACACGGTTCAATTTGGCGCCGGTTACATGCTCATGTTATTGGCCATGTACTACAACGGTGGTATTATCTTCGTGATATTTGTGAGCTCCTTCAAAGGTACCGTCATGACAATAGGCTCACATTATTATAGGTGGCTACGTTCGTAGGATATTTCATATCTGGTCGGGATATGTCTGGTGGAGGCTCTCAAAGTGAAGGGGGCAAGGAATGTTGCGGTTAGGAAGTGAAGTCGTGAACATCTATATTTTACAGTAACGACACAGATATTATGCATAGTAATTCAATTCACGCCTTTTTCTGGAGCAGTCTGACCTTTGTTCAAGTCTTTCATCGAATGCAAAAGCTCTAAAAATACAATGCAAAGTACGAGAACGCTGGCATCGAAAAAAGTATCAACCGATTGACATTGCTGTGTCTGTGACATCAGATAGCTGGGCCGTTGAAGCATCACCCTTTGGTCTCATGGAAAATATGACGTCTTTAATCACTTGCGCAATCAACCCATGCTGAGCCTCGACAGCGATCTTCGTGCTGTACGAGAGAAATCAGCTTACTGATATTTCATCATGAAGCACCCGCACCTGTCTTTAACACCCTTGGCAAGCTGGTTTTCTTCTTTCTTCTTCTCTTCTTTCTCTTTCTGCGATAATGTCAGTGAAATTTAGCGGCTAGGTATCGACATGACTTACCTTGCTTGCACTGCCCTCCTTGTCTTGCAAAACGGGGATGGGCGCACGCGTAGTGGTAACAGAGGTTTGCACTTTAGACAACTTCTGGTGTAGGTCCGATAATTGTGAGACAGCATATGCCCGATTCTGTTGATCAGAGGTCCAGAAGGATGCTTTAAACATGTGGCGAGATTCATACCGAGATCAAAGGGCTCTGGCTCAACGTATTCACCCAGTACTTGTTCCACAGCAATCCCAGCAACTCGTTATCCAACGTCGACTTGAATATTTCCACGTCTATCTGGTAGTATTGATTTGCATGTACGCCAAAATCTTCAATCTTGCTGAGGGGAATCGATTGGTATTCAGACGAGCTGGTGCTTGGGGGTTTGTAGTTTTCAGGATATGTGCGGAATGCACCGATATCCACTTTGCCAGCAGATATTGTTCGGTTCGGGTCGATCTACCGTACAAAATTGTAAGGTAAATCAGCAACATGATTATGAGACTTACGACGACAGCAACGAAAGGGTCTTGGTACTTTTGGTTGTTCATCTGGGTATTGACGTCGATACCTGACAGCCAACATCCATAACCTGGATGGGAATGATACCATCCAATGGCATGCTCGGGTCTCTGAGCCTGTTTCTATGTAAGGGGAGGATGATCACCGATCTAACTTGATACGCACCTTGCTACTGCCCTCTGTATACTCTACCATGTACTCATTAGCTTCGTTGGCAGCGTTGACGCGCGTTTCTGTGCCCTGTACTGGCAGTGCAAAGGAATCCATGATGACAATCGAGTTTCCGACAACTTTGCCTTGCATCAGCCCCATAATCTCGTGTGGCACACCAGAGCGCGCATGTATCACCTGCAGGGTCTTTCAACGATGATACTGGGAGCACAAAGCAGAAAGCGTGCCATTTTTATCAACGCTACAGCCGATATCTTGCACGATTTGAAGAAATGGGGGCTGCATGTGGCTTAATGAAACATCGATATCGCAAGGAAAGTAGGCGTACTCTTTCGACCAGGATGACTCTTGGTCAATCCGCCTGGCTTCATCGGGATCAAACTTGTATATTGCATCCTGAGGCGATATCTCAAGAATGCTGTTCGTTAGAGAGAATGTCTTCAGCGCCGTGCTCGACGACGACATGGCTGAAGGACGTGAAGGACGTAGAGATGTCACATGCGTGACAACTCAGACTAAGTAGTAGTAATTTCTTGACTTTCCGACCACTAACGTATCCCTCGTCTAATGCAAGTGGAGGGGTAAGTTCTCCGTACCTCTACCTTGTCTATAGTGTCTGATATATGTGGTCATGAATATAAGACCTTTACAACCTTTTACAACCTGTCGCACGACCCGGTGGATGACTTTTTGTTGAATACTCAGTGAAAGGGACCCGCAACCATCAACACCGTTCCAACTAACCTGCTGTCTGAACGTAAACACCCCATCCCCAACCTTGTGGGGTGACCAAGGTATCTCTACCTGTTGCTGAACAGTATCCATCTGATACCTTCAACAACGTCAGAAGTCATGGTATTCTTCGCTGAACGGGATGACAATGGAGATGCACGCGCAGCCATATTAGGAGGTCCTATGGGATACGTCAACGGGCAGGCCAAGGGAAGGAAGAAAAATATGAACTGACGAGAAGGAGCTGAGGATTTCTGCTTTTCCTTCAACGCCCTTTCCATCTCTTCAAAAACACTCAACGCCACGTTACTCTTTCTCTCTATGTTCTCTGCAGGGGACATGATGCTCGCTGGCCACTCATACTCGGGAACTCCCATACTGACGAGGGCATTTCGTAATGCATCCACGTTCTCCTTGTACGCCGTCATGGATTCCTCGTAGAGATCGTATACACAGACAGCACAGCCTGACATGCAGCACTCTAATATAAAAGAATGTAGACTAGACACGACTACAAGGCCCGTAAACGCACACACCATCTGATTCGGGAGCTCTCGGTAGCTCTGGTACAACTAGACCTTTGAACGTGTTCTGTTGCTTCTTCTTCCCAGTCTTCTCCGATACGGTGGGTGATGAACCCGACAGCTCGTCCAGATCTCCTTGTAACGCCTGTTTCTGACGAAGTGATTTTTCTAAGCGTGCATATCGAGCAGACAGGTTTTGTCCATGTCCAATTGCCCTCTGCCGACCTGTTGCAGTTGAAATACACCGAAGAAGATCTATGGCTCGAAACCGACGTCTAGGCAGGCAGGAAAGAAGGTACGTATACATGGATACATGGTGAGGAACAGTCAAGCCGTCGCCCCGTCGGTTTATTCGGGCCACGGACTGACCGGTCCGAGGAATGATAGGGGTCATCGACTTCATTAGAAACGCCTTGCTGTGGGCGTGTATTATTAGAGTAGATAGAGACAAAACTCAAGGCACAAAATTCATAGAATACAATATCAGGTACATACTCTCTAGTCTTTCAAATCCACCACTATCGGTCTAAACCCAGGTCCTCCAAAAGGAGATCTTCCCTTTGGTCCCCAGGCATGCCTCCCCATGGGCCAATTTGCCGCATTAACAAATACTGTGCGATCCCCGCCTTCCGAAAGACTATATGGTTCCGGAAGATTCACGCCGTCATCCATATAATCATCAGCGTCGTCAATATAGTCACCATCCAAGTCGTTCTCAACTTGAACATCAGGCGTCTCGGTAGATCCGGCACACCACTCATGCAGGTACGCGCCATGTCCTTCATGTATGTGGCCAAAAAGGTGAATCCTAGGTCGAAGGTAAGGCAGCCTATTGGTGAGATCCCGGCATCCTACACGGGTACAGCCAGTCGTGAGATCAAAGATCCCCAAAGGAGGCCCATGAGTAAGTCTGCGAGCATGGTGAATACTACAAATCGTAAGAGAGAGTTAAGACGCGTGCAAGATATCAGTCTTGGGAAATTGAGAAACTAGGCCTAGAAAAGAACGTCAGTTGCTGGGTGCGAAGAAGAAACCAAAATTACGTTTTCCATCTCGGCGATCATAGTTGAAGGCCCAATCGCAGAACTCTGGAGACCACTTAAATGATATCTGAGATACGAAGTCAAATTGAAAGAAAGTAAACAACTAACAGGAGATCCATAAACACTCCAGGTTCGTCCACCTTCTTTTGCTTGGAAAGTGTGCGACTCATCTTGCAGATACATAACCCCCGCGTTTGTTGCTTTGTGGCCTTTGAGAAGCTCGAGGATGGGTTCGAAATTCTGAAAGAGTGAGATTAGGGAACTGGCGCGAAGGTGACCACGCACTTCCGGCTTTGTGTGCCAGCCCTTGTAGTTTTTCTCATACCAGTCATCATGCCGGTCAAGAGTAAGGTCATGGTTCCCTGCGATAATGCTTCCGTGCTTTCAGCGATGGGGACAACGAGAACAGTCGGGCGGCACTTACATCTTTGTCCGGTGAGGCAAAGAACCGATCCACTCCATGGTCTTCTTGAAATCTTTCAAGGTACCTGTATTGGTGAGGTCGCCACTATGAATGAGAACATCCCCCCATGGAACGTCAAAGGTATGCGAATGGGTATCACTTATGCAAACAAAGCGAGTCCATTCATCGGAAGGCGGTGGCGGAAGCTGAAAGGGATTGTCATATTCCACATAGACGACCTCGGTATCTGATTCAAGAACGACAGCACCCATATGATTCTCCATTGCGGTTACGTTGGAATGCTGAGGCCTGCGAGACGTCTTGAACTTGAAAGGGTATCTCTTTGATAATTGCTTGAAAGCGTGCATAATGAAGCCCCTTTTAATGCCAGTGATCGGAGATCGAAAATCTAACTCCGCGGCACGTCGGCTGCAGCTTCCGATCATGATCATTACTACTTCAACCTGGAAGTCAAAAGTGATCAGTTCTGCAGTACTGGCGGACCGTCAGTGGTTCATCATGCTGGCCCTGGAAGCCCATGACCTTCTTCTGGCTTCCTGACTATACACGATGTATTTTCCTATAAATCCAGAAGCCCTTGGAGATGGGGCTCAGGTCCACTCAGGCTGGTGCTCCGAGTCCTCTCCGATCCTCTGTGTCCTTGTATACCAGTTCTTCAGCCTTATGAAGAGGTCTTTATACTATCTCGTCGCTCTCCTCGAGCTTGCCCAGTCTTTGTCTCTGAGGCAAGATCGTAACGATGGCATTCATCTTGCTGTTGGACCGCATTGCGGCACCCTTAATGGCAACGTCTCCGATATTAACGCTGGAGTGAATCCTTCACACTTCAAGACCATCGTTTCATTTGGGGTTCGTTAAAAATGTTATTTCGTTCAAGACTGGAAAGTAACTCTACCTTAGGACTCCTACACGGACGGCGGCGTCAACGACGGCTCTCCTCTTGCTCCACCCGTGATCATTCCACCGAGTGTGCTCGCAGGGGGGAGATCCACCGACGGTCCTGTGTGGATTGAATGGGTCGCGAATGATACCGGGGCGAAGCTGATGGATTATGCTGTAAGAACCTCAATGAACGTCTCGTGCTAGCCTGCCTGACACCTTCAAATCAAGCAATCCGGGGCATGTATCGACCTTGCGCTCTGGCCAAGCAATCCTCGCAAAGTCGACTTTCTAGGGCAAAGTTGGGGCCTTTTTTCTTATTTTGTGTGCTACTGCTAACATTCTTGTAGTGTCAATATTCCTCAATCAATCGAATGTGTTGGATCCAGACACAACACTGTACAGCATCTTTTTTGGCATAAAGTCGGTCTTTCCTTAGTTTCGCCGCGCATCACCAACTGACCCAAGTTCATAGTGACTACATTGCCTCCTTAAGTACGTGCTCGTTCGTTTTTCTCCGGTACTGATAGTGACTTGCCATGCAGTTGATGGTGATCACCTGCCAGAAGCTGCACAAGTGCTCCTCGCCCAAATTAAGATTTTGTCCAGTGCTCCTACCAATGGCCGCTCGTTCATGGTTCTAGATGTATACGGCAGAGGAACGCACACGGCCTCCGGAGAGGCTTTCAAGCAAACCATCTATAATGGTCTAAGCGATTTTCACACCGGTTCTGATAAGTTAAATGTGGCGTATGTGGATTTCTCTCGGATCTGGGATGGCGTTTTGGGAACGACTCCGGGATATGAGGCATTTGGATACACGAGTACGAATGATTGTGTCGACTGCTCTGGGAACTGTGACGCCAATGGGTGGTGCTTGGATCCGGCGCACTATTTCTACTGGATTTCGGGGCAAGTGATGTTTCTATCGCCGTTTTCACGCAACTGATGGAATCCTTCAGACATCCATCTAACGAGACCATGCGGATTATGGCGGACTATGTCCATGAGGTTCTGACGGAATGCCAAGTAGCCTAAAGATACTTATTTACGAATTGAAGAAGTGGTAGTAGTTCACACAACGATGACGGTCTTTCAGAAAATGGCCGGTGGCTGTGTTTTCAGATTGATCGTGTCTGCCTTGGCCGTTTCCTCTCAACACATGTACTCTCAAACTCCGTTCGAGAATCCGTAAGACAAGTATAGGTAGGGGTATTCCCTTTTCCCTACCATCGCGAACACGTTGAAATGACTATTAATAGGTGCTCGAGGGCTATTACTGGCCAGCTATTCTTTTCATCTGATCGGTAAACTTTGAAACATCCAATTCTGGGGACCCTTCGAGGGCTTCGTTACCGCATACTACAAAGATGGGGATTGAAGCGACATTTACTGCCCATACAACCATATACGAGCATGGGATTGATCAATGGTGCTCTTCGGTCCCATGCATCTGGCTATCTCAACTGCATGGTCTGATCGGAAAGCTCTATTACTATCTCGTTGCTCTACTTGGTATCGCATCGACTTTCTCAAATGGCCCCATTCTGATGAATGAAACCGGTAATGATGTTCGTCTCGCTGTATCGCCGCGCTGCGGCCTTCTTCCTGGGGTTGTATCCGACGTCAACACCGGCATTAATATTGGTACAATTAAGACGATCGTTTCATTTGGCGTTCGTGTAATCTTTATACCCCGAAACCAGCATTCTGATGACCGAACTAGGATTCCTATACTGATGGCGGAAACGACGATGGTTCTCCTCTTGAACCTGCCGTTCTCATTCCGCCAAGTGTGCTAGCTGGCGGTCGATCGGCAAATGGACCGGTGTGGATTGAGGGACTCGCTAACAAAAGTGGAGCAGTTCTTATGAGCTACGCGGTAAGAAGCCGGGCATTTTTATCGTCAAAAAAAAACAATTCATTTCTGATGTATGTCTCAGCAATGGGGAGCGTGTATCGACTTATCTGTTTGGCCCAGTAACCCTCGCAAAGTTGATCTCATAGGACAGAGTAAAGACACTATCTTCTTCAATTGAGCTTTCTGTTAAACGGGCCTGCCAGTGGCAACGTTTCTCGATCAAGATCAAAAATTGGACCCGGAAACAACACTTTATAGCCTCTTTTTCGGCATCAAGTTCGTAGTTCTACTCATGTTTCTAGCTCAATTGTGCTCTGCCTTGATCTGACCATCGTTGATAGTGACTTTGGTGACTCGAAGGGTAAGCCTTGGCGTCGATGAATTCCTGTTGTACTTACACGGTATCTTTAGTTGATGGTGACCACTTGGATGACGCGGCGGAGGCATTATTGGAACAAATAGATACGCTTTCAAGCCCACCTATCAACGGTCGTCTATTCATGATATCGGACGTCTACGGGCAAGGAGAACACGCAGATCGAGGAGAACGCTTCAAACAAATTATTTACGACGGCTTATATGACTTCCATATCGGAAACAAGCATCTAGATGTAGCTTACGTTGATTTTGGTCGCATATGGGACGGTGTTCTCGGAGCAACACCTGGATATGAGGCATTTGGATACACAACCACGGAGCAGTGCACAGAGTGCTACGAGAACTGCGATGAGAATGGGTGGTGTGATGATCCTGATCATCATTTCTATTGGATTCCAGGGTACGAGTTTGTGAACATTTTGAGATGTTGTAAGTACTAACAATATCTAATAGACATCCGTCCAAAGAAACACATCGAATCATGGCAGATTATGTCCATGAAGTCTTGACGCTATGTCGCATTTCTTGATCTAGTGTGTCAATTCGTGTATTTAATTGTACGAATGCAGTGTGGTACTGCTTGAACTGGTTCGTATACTCTTTATGCAGTTTAATGAAGTGATCGCAGTCTTTATCAGGATGACCTTGTCCGAATGACGACGTCACGAAAGAAGCAATATTTAAAGAATGGTACCTAAAACGTGGCCGCTTATTGGGTGTCTTCTACATCGGCAATTTCTTGTTCACACTGCGGCCTTGATACCGCATCTTTCCTACCTTGACACATAATTGTTGTTGCTGCAATGCATGTAGCTGCGGTAGAGGGGGGAACCTCTTGACAGTATCAATTAGTCAGGTCTGCCGGTTGGGCTGAGCGGGCCGGTAAAAGTGCATGTCATGATCATGATCATTGATCAGAACTTTTAGGCGCAGGGTCCCCTAGCTCAAAGGGTTCTTCCCGTATATCTTTTGTTTCCCAGCGCCCACCAATATGCCAGCGGTATCGATTGAATCCTACCTGTCTCCCGCCGCACTCTCTATTGGTCTAACGAAATTACCTGAACATGTCTCTACGTTTTTGTGGTCCTTCTTGGCTTTTACGTTTATTTATCTGGTCATCGCACCATTCGCCAGTCAGAAATTATTTCCTGACACATACGGAAAGATGGACAAGAAAGCAAAAAGGAACTGGTGAGTCATGGGCTTGGTCTTTGTTCAGAGTAGGGGTAACATGGCAGGTGCGCGCACGTCGTCTCGCAGGCTCATGTGGTTGTGGTGGTTCCGCTGGCACTGAGTTGCTTGGGACTGGAGGGGCTAAGAACGGACCGGGCGTATGGGTGGTCTGAGGAAAGGATTGGGACTTTGACTGCTATCTCCAGTGGGTCAGTATTCTCGCTATTGGTCAATGACACACGTCTAATTCCTTAACTGGTAGTTATTTCTTGTGGGATGCTTTGGAAGCTATCTCAAACTGGTCTGATATCGGGTTTGTTATCCACGGTGCGTGTTTGGTTTGACCTATTTATCAGTGCATTTAGTGGATCCTCCTAGGACTCGCATGTTTGAGCGTTTATATGTTATCTTTTGTGCGTTTCTTTTCTACTCGCCATTTTCGAGAGACTCTGGATTTTTGCTGTAGAAGCCTTTTGTGGCGTACTATACCGCGCGCTGTTTATTGTGGGAAGCGTATGTCACCTTTGAGCCTTCCATCCTTCATGTCTAATTGATTGACTGACCCTCAACTTCTTTTCCAGGAGCACATTCTTTTTAAATATACATTGGCGCGATCCTTTTTGGGTCTCTTCGTAGCGGTCTCTAATGCAGAGGCTTCTTTAGGTTCCTGGACAAGACAAACCGGACTGGTAGCACCTTGCAGCTTATTAACGGCTTATGCCTCTTGAGCACCTTTTTTGTCGTGCGACTAGTTTATGGAGGTATATACATTGTCAGTGTTCCTTTTAACCTTGCGAATTTTGAATACTTACGACTTGTTAAATAGTCATATAACCTTGCGCATACCTTGTATGCAGTGAGGAATGATGTTCCAGTCATCTATCTACTCGTCTTTGGGGGAGGCGATATAGTTCTTCAAGGTCTTAATTGGCTGTGGTTCGCGTCTACGCACATATTGATTATACCATTGTCGCTAACGAGGATTGTCTGGCAGGTTCAGGAAGATTATAGCTGCTGTCCATAAAAGGTTCTCCAAGCAGCCAGTTGCTTGAAGGAAGCCGTTTGCTAGTAACGCCTTTCGGACATCCTTTCTCATCACGAGGCCCGGCGTTTAGGCTATGTAAACCTCTGTGAATGTTTGAACAATCATATGCACCGTTCCTTGCTCGAAGCCCCTAGAGACTTACTAGAAACTATGTAATAACTTGATGACAAACGGGACTCACCGATTTATTTAAACGTGGTGAATCTGAGCATTCGACTCGGGAAATAACGGACAAAGATAAGTAATTCTGCAGAGGAATACCGTGCTAGTACTGTGATCCAGAGTTCCATTTTATGGCTCTGTTAAAGTTGAAACGCGCTTAACGATGCATAACCGCTTGATTGATAACCCGTAGTCAGTCTGGGGTGGTCAGTACGACGCCACCCCCAGGTCGCGTGGACGAAATTTCTTGGCCGCAATCGCTCGGCAACTACCGGATCTACTATACCCACCCTTTCCGTCCGTTCGTAAAAATCGCCAGCGTTGGAGCGCCTTGGTCACCTAGTCGCGCATTCCCCAGTCTTGTCCAGCTCATACATATGCACCTTGCGCCCTGTGCAAATGAGTTCAAATGTCTCCGGTCAGCGAGATTCAAAGAACATTGACTATGTCCTCCGGTCTGGTCTTGCCGGTGGGATTGCGGGTTGCGTTGTACGTGCTCACTGTGGCTCCTGGGCCTGATCTTTCGTTCTTATTCTTATTCTCGTGGCAGGCAAAGACCGTGGTGGCGCCTCTTGACAGGGTGAAGATCCTTTTCCAAGCATCCAATCCTGATTTCCAGCAATATGCAGGTGAGTGGGCGGAATAGCTGTATTCCGCTTTTTTAACATCTTGTTTTTAGGTTCCTGGAGTGGGGCATATCGTGCGGGCACTAAAATATTCCATGATTCCGGCGTACGAGGTCTATTTCAAGGCCATTCGGCGACGCTCTTGCGTGTTTTTCCTTATGCTGCCATCAAATTTATGGCATACGACCAGATACACAACGTGAGCCAGTCCATCATCCTTCTAGCCGACTCGCCTAAAACAAACTACTCATGAATAGCTCTTAATGCCGACGAGACGAGACGAGACGAACTTTCGCAGATTTTCAGCCGGCGCCATATCAGGTTTTTGCATTCAGGCTTTTTTGGACCTTGGTTGTTGATGCATCTGGAGCAGGGTTAATATCTGTTTTCTTTACATACCCTTTGGAGGTTACCCGCGTGCGCATGGCTTTCCAAACAGACCCACCCTCACAGCCTGTACAACGGATTCGACCCTCCTTTGTCCAAGCAGTGCATCACATGTACTATGAAACCGCGTCAATACCAAAAACCACAGCCGTCATCAGCCCCACAAGAACTCTCTTCACTCGTTTCCCCATACTCAAATTTTATCGCGGGTTCACCGCGACAATTGTCGGTATGATACCCTACGCAGGCATGACTTTTCTCTGTTGGGGATACTTGCGCGCGCGTTTCGTTCCACATACCTCGGCGAAGAAGGCTACACCAGTTGCTGACCTAGCTGTAGGAGCCGTTTCGGGTGCGGTTGCCCAAACGGTTTCCTATCCACTGGAAATCATCCGGAGGCGAATGCAAGTAGGCGGGGTCACTCGGCCGGATCGTTGGCTTCGGTGGGGAGAGACGATGTCCTCGATCTGGAGGACTAGTGGTTGGCGGGGATTCTATGTGGGACTGAGTATAGGCTATTTAAAAATTGTTCCTATGACAGCGGTAAGCTTTGCCGTATGGCAAGAAGGGAAACGGCTGTTGGCCGTCTAATTGTGGAAGGTTCAAGGTATGTCTTTGGATCTCTATCAATATAATAAAGTGCTTATTAGTCTTTTCTAGGGTTTGTATACTATAGACATCATAATTGTTGTATTTGAAAGCAAATTACTAGAACAACCGATCTCGGCTCTCATCTCTGTAAACCTTGCGCATCTGTTCCTCGAGAAACGTGCGCGGCGCCGGCGCCCTATGGTCGGCTATGGGCGGTGTCCCTGCATACTGTTTCCCGACGCCAATGTTGCCACATGGAAACATTGCGGGGTGCCTTGTCTGATCCCAGAGCATCCTAGCCTAGTGGCAGTGATGTGGAGGTACTTGGCGTGTTACTGATCTGCTGAATCCAGGAACACATTGACAGGGAGCGGGATCCTGGCACGTTTGAGCGGTTTGAGCGACATCATTGCATTAAAGTATGATATTTAACTTTTCGCGGCGAGCTTTATTTGACCTGACGTCAGACCAAGACTACGTTACTATTCTGCCCTTTTAGTAGCATCGGTCCCGGGGCCGTCATCTGCCTGAAAAGCACAGGGAAACGTCTGACAGAGAGCGTTGTGTATTCAAATAATAAGGTTATGCGGCCAAGCAAAACCCTCGTGATCGCTCAAGTGCACGCCTTGGATGGGAAATTGTTGCGCCACAAGACATTGAGGTCGCGGCCGCGGGAGCAGGGGCCTGGGAAAAGGTTAGGGCTACGTTGGGCGAGGCCGACAGACCATGCACGCCATTTCAAAGCATCGTGCATAAAATGGAGGATGCAAAACAAGTAAGGTTACATGTAATACATGAGGAAACCCGGTGTTTGATTTGTCCGGGGAAATGGGGGAAGTGAATAGCCGTGTGGAATGTAAGGCACAAGTGGATAAACGTCAAAGAATGACAGTGATACCCTCTTACTCGACGCATAGATTACTGACGAACAATAAAACTGGCGCCATAAGCGTTATATTCACCTGGAAAATGTTGTCGTTGATAGCCGGTATGTTGTTGTCGCTGATAATCCGGAAGTGCCAGGGTCAAATGCTTGCGATGTTCGCCGTACTTTGAACGCCGAAGAAGATCGGCTGGGGGGAAACATGATGATCCTCTTGGATGAGCCCAACTGAGGTGAATAGACGGGGACTTGGGAACCCGGTTGGATCGTGGGGGTCAGGGAACAATCACAATTCATCGAGAGTAGACGTTGCAAGTTGTTATGCAAGTAGATGGTTACTGGAGCGAGGTACGGGTAGACCAGTGCACTACATCGCCACGAACGGACGCGCAGGAATATAGCATGGCGTTACTGCGCTCGACATAGCCTGGAGATAAACGACGGCGCGCCGTAGTTTTGTTGCCAGAGGGAAGCCGGCATGGGTCTACTGAGAAATACCAATGGAAAGCGTGGCCAGTATCGCCGCATCGGTTTCAAACTCACCGGGAATAGGAAATCAAGGGAACCCAGGACATCAAGGGAACATGCCAGAGAGAAGCTGAAAACGGGTGATACTGATACTGTGCCGGAACGGACTTGTAACTAGTATTTTATTATTATTATATGATTGTTAGCGACAGAACAATTGTTCGGTTGTGTACGAGGACATATGGATGCAATCTACGGAGGGGGGAATAACCAGGAATGGGTAAGCGAGGAAGGATAGCCATTTTGGGAGTGAGACCTTCTCGGGCCATTCTTGGAAGACCATTCATTTACGGCTCACCCAGATCTTATCGTCGACGACGTGCACGGAGATGTGATATCGGACTCCACCCCTTCCTTTCTTCGTTCCCTCCAGCATCTCGTCCTCAACGTCGACCACCGTCCTCTGCTCGCTGTCCAGCACGGCGTCCACGACTTTTTCCAAGCTGTCAACAACCTCCATCTTCCATCATTGAACCCACTTAGCTCTTAGCGCCGTCTACCACCACCACCCTCGAGCTCGTCGCTCTCAAAGACGATGCCTGTCCCGATTCCCGTCCCTTTGCGCGCCAATGCCAATATGCGCCTTGAGGCAAAGTACAATGTCATTACAGAGTGCAAGTCTCCTCCTCTTCATGTTTCACCTTTGTCTTGTTGCTCACCATTGTCCTTGCCTTCCAGTCCCCAGCTTCGACTTGCATTCCGCCGCGGCGACGGGCAATATGGGCCTTGTGGAATATGCTCTGGCTCGAGGACAGCCCATCAACTCCGTTCTCGACGGCGTTCTTCCGCTTCACGCTGCTTGTGCTGGAGGAAATGAGCAGGTCGTCAAACTTTTGATCGAGCATGGTGCAGACGTTAATGCCCCAAGGTATGTGATCCGTTACATTGCATCAGTCTCCGCCCAGTGACCCCTCTACGCCAATCAGACTACCGCGTCGATATTCAAATGAGAAAAATCGAGATGCCTCCGCCCCCATCGTCGGTACCTCTGGGTCAACGCCTCTCCATTTCGCGGCTGCCAACGGCAATACCAACATTGTCACCACTTTGTTACTCAAAGGCGCTCACCCTGACCGCTGTGATAAGCACGGTGTTACGGCAGAAATGCTTGCACGTCAGAATGGCTGGTTGGAGTGTGCAGAGGTTCTCAAGACATGGGTGCAAAACAAAGATAGAGATCTTTTGGAGCGTGAGGCCCCTTCTTTTGATGTTGCCGAGAGCAGTCGGTTGGGGCGGGATAGACAAGGCTCCTTTGGCACCGACATTGACATCCCACCAAGCTCTCGCAGGCGTATCAACGTGAAGCGTTCCATGGACACTGCACTCAGCATGCTCAAAGTTTCTTCTTCGGGACTGTCCGATACATATAACAGACATACACCTGATTCCTCGTCAATGCCCCCTTCTCCAATACAACCTGGCGAATACTCCCATTCTTTTGATGATGGACGCCGCTACAGCCCGAGTCCCAGTCCTATCGAACCTGGCTCTCGACGTCCATCACTGCCATACATACATCAGTCTCACCCTTCTGGTTCTCCCCGACGCCACAAATCTCCAACACCAAGCAAAGGGCCGCCCAGCCCTCGGCGTCCTCGCTCCGCCGGCACGGGGGCAGAGAGCTCAGAAGCAAATTCGCCGAGAAGCGGCAAGAGGCTGGGCACCAAGTATTCTTTGATGAATATATTCAAGAAGACCCAAGCGGGGGAGTCTACATCGTCATTTGAACGCATACCATCACAGCCTGCTTCCTTGGGATCATTCTCAAATTTGGCTGCAGCCTCAGGTTCGACCACGAGTGGCATAAGGTCTGTGCCCCCGTCTTCGTCGCCTTCTGGTGGTGATTTGTCCATATCGGGCTCTCCTTTCTCTGCAAATGACCGCCGTTTCCGCATGGGAAGTGATGCCTCCCTCACTCGTCCCTCAATAGCACAGACTCACCAACGAGGTTCGCCGTCCCTCGTTGCCCAGCTTCCTACTCCATCTGCGGTTGACCTACACAATGCGCTAGCTCATCATCAGCAAAACTTGACCAGAGATCGTGCCGGTTCAGCGAGCAGTGCTAATCGTTATGAACCGTCGGGCCTGGGCCTTACCTTCGAAACTAGTTCAGGTGAGGTATCAGGAAGTCCGGCTTCCATATTGCGCACCAGGGCATCGTCGCAGCTTGGTCATACAAGACAGCGTTCAGGCTCAGCCAATCGAAGTGGCACAGTCTTTGACGACGATGTCGTGGTTCCTGGATCGGATGATCGACCTCCCAGTACTCAAGGAAAGGCAACGAGACCTAGTATCTTGCGAGCGCACAACCGCAGCCCTTCCTCAGGACAAAGCAGTGGTGTTCCTTCGAGTCTTAGAGCCCTCCGATTTGACTCTTCATCCAGTAATGGTAGGGAGGGGAGTCCGTCATTGCGTGGAAGTAACAGCACGAACTCTCTGGTCAGATTTGTTGACAGAGTCGGAGATATACCCATACAACCAGGCAGTTCAGCATCCTCGCACGATAAACCTAAAGAATCTGCTCCTGAGTCTGCACCTCCTACCGTCCCCGAATTTCCAGATCTCTCCCCGCAATTAGATGACGATGAGCAAGATTACGGTCGGACGTACGACCATCCTTCCCTGAAATCTGAGATCCACACAAGGCCACGAGATGGCTCGACGGCATCCGGTTCCTCTATATCGAGTGCAGAGTTCCCGTTCAGCATCAATCGTCCGCCGCCTGATCCGTTAGAAGAGGTCGCCAAACGTTCATCCGAGGATGGTCGCGATAGAGGTGACTCTGTCAGCAGCACAAGCACTAATCCTAATTTGAGCGCGAGCGGTACGACAAGCGGCAGCGGAGGCAGCGCTACTGCTACGCCTCCCTTAGAGTATCTGGAGACGGGTTCAGAGGGAGAACTGAAGGTTTTCGTTGATGAGCCAGAGAGTGGCGACTTCACCAATGAATT
Source organism: Armillaria ostoyae (assembly GCA_902506015.1). Lineage (NCBI taxonomy): Eukaryota > Fungi > Basidiomycota > Agaricomycetes > Agaricales > Physalacriaceae > Armillaria > Armillaria ostoyae. Next base: position 2,689,292 of record LR732082.1, read on the forward strand.
CGATCGCCCTCTAGGTGATGATAACTCACCTGGTCTCGATATCCTGGAACGTAGGGCTTGCTCGCCGTTAGAGATCGACCTTAGTTCCATATCTTCGCATGCACAAGCCGAAGCGCTCGTCCAACGAGCCCAACGAGATATTTTGGAGATGGTGCAAGAGGAGGAGCATGATACGGCTTCCAAGTTGCCATTAAGTGCGAGGTTGGCTGCGTATGGGGAAAGCCTAGCTCTGGAGAGAAGATTAAGAGAGCAAAAGGCTGAGAGCGTACAGACATCTGCCGCCGGCGAAGGAGACGATTTCTTGAGCAGTTCGACCACCGTGAAATCCAGATCTTACATGAATCGACAGCGTAGTATGGAGGGCAGCCTAGCCCTAGCACCTGCGAGGTCCAGATTCCGGCGCCCACATACCAGTGATGGTACATCTTCAAACGAAAGTGAGTCTAACATCTAGCTATCTCGTGATTTGTCTTTTAAATTGTAATTATCAGGCATCCCTACCTCCACGCACAGTCTTGAAGGCTCCAGAGTGAGGCACCATACGTCTCGGTCTGCTTCAGCTGCAGAAGCCTTCAAGTCCAATGCATCGCCCGCCCGATTACCTGCTGGATCCATGTACAAACAGCCTATACCCCTCGCCAACATCGTACCTCGTAACCAGGAACAACTCAGTAGCGTCAGCTCCTTCGATGGCGCTGACACCGATACTGAGCTTGGACCTGGACTCTTCCGAGTTTCCACTGCACCCCATCCCCTTCTCCCGTCTTCCGTACCGAAGGCAAAACGCGAACAGGCCCGCCATCAGGCAAGTGCGAACAAACTAACACGGATGGGATTCTCACGGAACGATACGGTGGCCAAGTCACCTCCTTCGAGTAAACGTTTCGGCGGACTGAAATCGTTGATGCAAACCTTCAAAGGAAAGCAATGATTCCCCTACTCATCGTATATCACCATGGTTCCCTTTTCTCCTATCGTTTCTCTGTAACAACAGTCACTTTCTCTCTTGTGTATCCGTTGCTGTATCATCCGTCCAGTCTTTATTCCCACATCATCTGTGCCTGGCCTTGCATTGTTATCGGTTCATTTTATTCTTCTCCTTTGTACCTCTGTTGTACGATTTTAAACACTCACCTCGCATATTCTATTGCTTCGTCAGGTCTTCTTGAGTCGTGTACTTTCAACCCTATATATTGCTTGTCAGCAACAGTAAACTCGATTTGAGCGAGGTTCTTGTCTGCGGACAGTGTCAAAGATCGGCGAAGTTCAACCCAATACGACAATGCTTCTCTTCGGTGAGTTTTTTTTTTGGTGAACATAGTAATTGCATTTCTTTGCGAAGTCAAACGGCCATGCAAGTAAATTGTCTAACGTACTGATCATAACTTAGGAATACAAAGAAATCGTCTGCGTGAAGTAATATACAGTGTGATGAGTGAAGTCATACTCTTTCAAGTTCCGTTTCATGATTAGTGAATGAAAAGATGATGCGATACAGTGGTAGGCAGAAAGAAAGGAGAGTGAGAAGAGAGAGAAGAGAGAAAGGAGAGGAGGTATCACTCGTAGACGATCCCGCCACCGCTGATTAGCGACGCAAAGACACCTTTGCGTTCCATGAGTTGCTCAAAAGTACCCTGCTCCGCAATCCTGCCATCGTCGATGACAAGTATACGATCGCAAGTCTTCATAACTGGGAGCTTATGGGTAATCATAACAGTCGTGCGACCAATTTTGGCATGCCGTATCGTTTCGAGCACCGCAGTCTGATTGGCAGGATCCAACGACGATGTGCATTCATCGAGAATGAGTATTTTTGAGGGCCTTGCGAGCGCTCGTGCGATCTGCAACCGCTGGGCCTGGCCCCCTGATATGAGGGAAGCATTCTCGCCAACCATCGTCTCATATCCATGAGGAAGCGACATGATGAAGTCATGAACATGAGCCGCCCGCGCGGCAACACGGATATCATGGTCTGAAAGCGATTTGTTCCCATATGCGATGTTCTCGGAGATGGTGGCGTCGAAGAGGTTGGGATTCTGGCTAACGACGGAGATGTGCTCTCGCAAGTATTCAACGTCCGTGGAACGAAGTTCGTCCAAGTCAGTCCATATTGTGCCCGACTTGGGTTCGTAGAGCCGCTGTAGAAGAGCAGCGATGGTTGATTTGCCTGAGCCAGAGGCACCCACGATGGCAACGCACTCGCCGTCCCGTATCTCCATATTGATGCTTTTGAGTACCGGAACATCGGGACGTTCGGGATAAGCAAAGCCAACGTTGTTGAAACTGACTGTCCCACCCAAGGACGGTCGCAAGATGCCACGAGATTCATCTGTATCGGTGGAGAGATTCAACAACTGATTGAAGTCCCGAGTAGCATTAGTAGCTTTCGCAATTTTCTCCGCTGCAAAAGTACGTCAGATCAATTTCAATGAGAGAAAGCTACGACTGACTGAAAGCCATCAACTGAGAACCAATCGAAACCGTAAACACAACCATGTTGAGCACCTCTAGCATTTGCAGATAGGTGTAGATACCCTTCGCTATGAGGATTGCCCCGACGTAGAAGAGGAGCGCTTCGGCCAGATAGATCAGACCACTCGCCACACCATGTGTACATCCTTCCACAAAGGCGCCCTTTACGCCCGTGGAAAGTGCACGCTCCGCGGCGGTATCAAAGCTCCTACGGAACACGCTTTCGAACGCCATTGCCCGAATTCCACGAATATTAGTGATAGCCTATGTCAGAAAAGTCAGATATGTATTCAATTCTAGACCTGATGTTAAACAAATTACCTCGTAGTAACCTTTTGAAACATCTTCTCGGGCGCGTTTATTGCGTAACTCGCAGTTTGCCACGAGTTTGGCTTGAAGGGCCATCGCTCCGGCAAAGACAGGAGCGATAGCACACCCGGCGAGTGTCATCTGCCATCCGCGTACCAACGCCCATAGGAACCCTACAGTGAGCATGGCGCTGACCACGACAAACTGTGCAATGACGATAGCAATAAGCGTCCGCGCGTCGTCACCATCCTTCATCAAAACTTGCACAATTCGAGCAGCACTGTTCTCGGACTTGTCGAACCACTTCTTGTCCTGCTTCAAGATGGTGCGGAATGCGATGTTTCGGATGCGCGTAATCCAGATCATAGAACAGGTCTCCATGATAAAGTACTTCAGGCCCATGAGAAGACCGTCGACAGCTGCGATGGTGAGAACGATGGCGCCGAAGGTGTTAATGACAGAGGTGTTTTGGGCTCCATTAGAGACTTCAAAGAATAGTCGAGAAAGGACGAAAGAGAAGATAGGTGTGACAGTGCCGCTCAGCAAGCAAATGATAAGACCAAGTGCAACGAGCGGCTTGTAGGGTACCGTTGGGTAGACGTCCCTCATCAAACCCCAGAACGAATGGGGGCGCCCCTCGTCGGACGACAGTCGTTGACTCTTTTCAGACGACGGAGACGAATGCTTCTCCACCTTGATATCCACGATCGGATCCGGTAACTCATACATGTCGGCAAGAGTCGCCCTGGGTCGGCTCATGTGAGAATGTCTAGTCGACCGCCGCCTCGTCATAGCAGAATCATCCTTCTTGAGTAACAAGGAAGTCGCCGAATGGTGCGAGAATGCTGGCGAGGTTGGTGTGAATTGAAGGCTGTATCGGCGTGTATGGGTGTTGAGAGTCTGAGAAGGGAGCGGCGGAAATGCAGGGATGACTTGAATACTGGAAGGTCGTTGTCGTCGTCTCTCTGTGTGCTCGGCTGTGAACGCATCGGCAGGAACGAAGCGGCTAAGACAGCGAGACTCCCGAGACCGAACGACAGCAGGACGGAAAGGCGTAGGTCCACTACCTTTCGACGTCAAGTCCGCCACCACGTCAAACATCCAGTTGCCGAGCATGGCACTGTTGTGGATCGTGGGCATCAGGGTGGCCGGAGCGTACGAAAGCGGTTGAGAGATTAAGTCTTTTTCTTCATCCTCCGCTGTCGATTCTGGGCGCTCTTCATCGTCGGCCGTTGACACGGCTGCAGTTGCTTGTGAGCCCATCATTGCTGTGAATTCACCTCCGGATCGCTCAAGGTCTGCGCGGTAGCCTTGCTCGATAACGGTACCATTCTTCAGGACGTAGACAAAGTCCTTCGACGTGATCTGCGACAGATCGTGAGTGATGACGATGGTGGTTCGGTTTTCTCGCCATTGTTTGATAGCTTCGATAACCAAGACACGAGAGGTAGGATCCAAGGCAGAAGTGGCTTCATCTGATAATAAAAATAAGAACACGATAGGGCACGAACGTTTGCAAAACTCACCGAGAATTAAGACAGAAGGATTCCTTAATCGCGCGCGTGCAATAGCCAGCCTTTGCTTCTGGCCACCGCTCAAGTTTGCACCTCCATTTCCCAGCTTTGTCTCGTATCCATCAGGTAAGTCGCGGATGAAATCATGGATCATGGCGGCCTGGCAAGCCTGCTCGACTTCAGTCCTCGTCGCGTCTTCCGGCTTTCTCCCGGTTTCACTTCCCGCAAGTCCCATAGCAACATTGTCATGGACACTCATGTCAAACAGGATGCAGTTTTGGGAAACGACGGATATGTGTTCGGTGGTCCATTTGTCGTCGAGGTACGCAATATCTTGGTCGTCGAGCTCTATCTGTCCGCTCCCAGGCTTGTAGAGCCGTAGGAGAAGAGACGCGATGGTCGACTTTCCGGAACCGGAGCCCCCTACCACAAAAGTGGTTTCTGAAGCGGGAAGATAGATGGAAACGTCGCGCAGGACCGGTACGGAAGGTCGGGAGGGATATGCGAATGTTATGTTATGGAGTGCTATCTCGCCATGACACTTGGATGGTATGACTCCGCGCAGGTGCGTCGACCTTGCTAAGCGACCACGGAAAAACGATGCTCGGGAATGATACGATGGAGATACGGGTGTCAGAGCGCCTGTTTCTTCAGAGTCAGCAAGCGCGAGCAGGGCCACCATGGCAAATTTTCCCTTCGTCAATGTGATGAACTGGGGAATGCACATCTGCAAATTGCTTGTGGCAATCAAGCAAGCCCAAAACACGGCCATTACATCTCCTGGCTCCACCTTGCCTTGCTTGACTAGCTTCGATCCAAACCAAAATGCTTGCACGAACATGGACATCATGACGAATTGCGACAGGCCTGATGTGAGACCCCAGACTGCAACAAGTTTTTTGTCGGCAACCTTGACGCGGTCGAGAACGGTGCTTAGAGTGTCGCGTTCCTGAGATGCCGCATTGAACGCTTTGACCGTAGCAATTGCAGACACGGCGCGATCAATGAGCGTTGCTGCGACGGATTCTTGGGATCGTTCGATGGAAAGGAGAGGACCGGCGACCGCCTGGGAGAAGGCTTGGACCAGGACCAGAGCGGGGACGGAGGCGAGGATGATGAGCGTGAGTGCCCAGGAACGTGAAAAGGCGAGAACAAGGCATGTAATGCAAGTGGTTGTATACTGAATGATTCTCCCTGAGGCAAGCGAAGAAGCCATACGAACTTCGTCCGTTTCCCTGAATAATAATAAGTACCTAGCGAAGCCCATAATCAGTGAATGCTCACCTGGTGAATTTAGCCATAAGTCCTCCGGCTCCAACGGGACCATGTTCACTGTCCGCAGACTGAACAGTGCCTTCTGAACCCATCTTCGTGTCAAACCATGTCATGTTCTTCGATGTGACCGCTGCGTAGACATGCTTCCGAAGATTCATGACATTATGTTCACCTGTAGAGATCCACAGGCCAGAAGTAAGACTTCCTAAGGCCAATGAACCCACGGCGAGGCCAATCAGCTCGAGTGAACCTATCCCGACATTGTGCATGAGGGTATCCCTGGCTTCCTGAGAAGGGTCCGACGCTGGATAGGTTGCAAACGCGTTGAAAACCTGGCCAATAGCGACTGTCATAAACGGTGCAATGCCACCCGAGATCAGCGAGGAAATGATAGCCGGAAAAAGGAGGCAAAAGCGGCGGCGAGGTGCTATCAGAGAGAATAGTGTTCGAAGAGATGGTGGAGGTTGTGGCTTAGAAGTGATGTTGGTAAGAGGGGATGCTGGAACGGGTTTCTCATAGGTAGAAGTGGTCGGCGAGCCGCTGAAATCATGCTTGACATCGTCGTCAGAATAGATAGAGGCGCGTGGTGACGGGTCGAGCTCATAAGCCAGCTCATGGGACGCGACGGTATCGACCGTCAGCGACGTCGGGCGACGCATTGGTGGTGGTATAGGGGAAAGGACGGAGGATGCAAAGCTGGCTCGCCATTTTCTTTTGTCTTATCGAACGGGGTGGCAGACAATGGGCTTTAATCGTCACGTGCACCGACAGACAATAGAGAAGCGGACAATAAGACTTTTCCTTTTTGGGTCAGGGGTATACTAAAAATGCTCTCTAATTGTTATCTGCCTACGCCACGCGTCAGCGTAGAAAGGAAACGTTAGTAAGAAGTTTTATTCCGAAGCCACCGCCTTACAATTGCAATGAAATGAAGCGTCGTATAGAGAAATCCGCTTAGCAGTGTCGGGATTTGTTTGGGTGTTTGGGTACCTCTGGATCGGAGTGGCCCAAACAGTGCAATATAACAAAGTCACCTACATAACTACCAAGTTACATACAGTTTCTGCTCTTGCCTTTCAAACTCAAGTACTCAAGTTTGGAGCCAATGCGGCCCGCCCGACTGATATTAACGTTCAAACGTTCACTCCCCTGAACACACCCTCTGTCTTCTGCACAATAAAAATGAACATTTTCCCCTGCCGCGACGTCTATCAAAGTCATCGCGGCGAAAGCTTTTGTCTGCCAGCTAAGACCGCATACGGTGACGTTTTTCGCCGCGGCCCAGCGCAGTACAATCAAAAACCATTTGCCCGTCCAATTCCAGTGATGAACTAATACCGTACATATTACATACTTAGTATAAACTACGATGCCTGCGTGCATTAGAGAAAGTCCGGCTCTTCTATGAAGATAGGTTCCACGTTGTGCCACTCTCCCTCTCCGCCGTTAAGTTTCTCTTTCCAAACCCTCTCCCTCTGAGCCCAATATTCTAAGTTTTCACCCTCCATCGAGGGCACCCAAACCCTTTCACCCGTGTCTCCATCCGTAGTCGCAGTGAACCACCTAGGCTGATGCGGAGGCAGCCTTCCGTCTGCTCTAGCCTTTCGGGTAACTCTCTGTTTATCCTCCTGGTCCGACTTCAGCTGGTTAGCAAGCTCGTATTTCCCGAGCTCAAATGCTCGCTGGTCGACTCGCAGCCGACAATCTGTCGGGCACAAAAACGGTTTCAGTGTGTCTTCTGGACAATCATTGAGAGTTATGGCGAAAGGCGTCAAGTTGAATGGAGACCCGGAAGGTTTTTCAGAGTTTCTCCATAACAAAATGTGTTTCGGCGCCGAATCGCGATTATTGACGAGAGTATCGGGCTGCAAAACTCCAGTCCCGACACCCGCTTCTCGCGCGACTAGCTCCTCGTTCCATCGACCAGCAATACTATATCTTGGTATGCCTTTCGAATCAATGACCTGTCCAGAGATCTCATATGCATCCCTTCCGCGCCAACCTCGGGGCTTGAACGTCAGTACGCAGCGATCATTGGTTCGATGATTGATGACCTATTGAAACAGATACATTTGAATTGCATGCATATGAATCTAAATCCACTCACGTTCATTTCGCCGTAATGGTCGATCGTAGGCGATCCCATAATGAACCCAGATACGTTTGTAGTGACCTTTTTCCAGCTATAGTGCTCCAGGACCTTACCAGCTTGCGCCACACCCCTTGCTTTCGGATACCCAACACCAAGTTCTGGTGGCAGAGCTAGCTCAGCATGCGCAACGCCAGTCGGTCTGATCTCGAACGACTTCCCCATGAACTTGTTTTGAGCGTCGACCTAATTTCAAGCACTTCGTCATTCATCTGGTCGATATGGAAGTAGAGCAAATACCTCGCCATAGTAGTGCCAATACGGAGACTCCGAATAGCATGCAGAGATAGGTGGATGATGGCTTACTTGTTCAGATATGTATCGATACTCTTTATCGAATCGCACATATTCGAACGTCTCGCTCTGTACGCACTAAGCACTATGAAGTATATCAACGGTTGTAAACTCACAAGCATAGGGTTGAAAGGCTTGGCAATCCGACCGATGGTAGACGAGTAGTTTGAAATGGCAAAAGCCGCCACATAGGCAATCCGCAGTATCGGATCTTCCTCGCGGGCAGCAGCATCAACTGTAGTCTCACAGTTAGAGTAACCAAGAGTATCAAAGACTGACCGTGTACTCACGGCATTCTGAAAACTCCATGTCTTCGGCCTACACCACCCCAGGATGTTAACAAAGAGGGTACGAATGTCAACTTTACAAGGACATACCATCCGTTGCAACATACTTGTTGGCTCGTTGAAGAAGACGGGAAAACTGATTTTCGTCAAGTCCTTCCCGATGCTGTTTTTGAGTACAGACCAAAGACTTGTGTTCGGACGCTCATCCGTCAAGTTCAGTGAAGTACGAAGATTTTTGTACCCGGCGTAGGGCGCAGTTAGGTCGACAGGTAGAGACAGTTCTGAATGTGTTGGACTGGCGAGAGATTCCGGTATTATCAGGTTGGGTATATTGTTTGATTCGATGGCATCAAAAAATTCGTCCTCGTCATCAGTGTCCAATGCGCTTTCGACCTCCGGCGTTGCTACAGGGACAGCACTGTCATCAGTTTCCGAACGCCGCGACGTTTCAGCCGTGTCTTTATCCTGCAAAAATATCTGAGAAAGTTCTGGAGCGGGTTTGGGACTTTCCTCGATAACGGGTGGATAGGGAGAAAGGAAAGACTGGCGTTGTTTTACTGTTCCAGATACCTCAGCCGCGTCAAAGAAGCGGCTGCCGCGCCTTCTGCTTCGGATACGCAATTCCTTCTCGAGGTTCTCCCCCTCTTTGACAACGGTAGCAAAGCTCTCTTCCCACAGAGTAGATTTGTCTCTCTCCTTCTGTAGCTGCTTCCGGAACCACTCTTCTCGAACTTTGACCATCTGTACATATTCATCCAACATGCCTTGCACCATGGAAAAGGACTCTTTCAAAGCATTTCGTAAATCACCAGTCCGTTGGGATACATCGGAGGGAAGAACGAGGTTGGACAGCAGCTGTGACGTCAACTCCATTTGTGCAGATGTTGAATTGCCATGCAGTTCAAAACTGGAGTCAAAGGGTACTGTCTTTCTGATGGACTCCGAAGCTGAAGACTCGTCGTTATCCAGATCTTCGTCCCCTCGTTCGTTGGGGCTTCCCCTGTGAGAACTTGCTAGAGACTGCGCCTCGCCCTCGCTCCAGTTGCTATGTTTGGTGCTTTCGTTCCGGGAATGTGAATGAGAATGCAATGAAGAAACTGTCACAGATTTCGGAATGATGCCATTGGCATCGCTCTCGCCACTCCTTCGACCTTCATTGTCATGTTTGTGCCACTCGATGCTCTTAGAAATCGATTGTGTCCAGCGGGATGCTTCCACGGGATGATTTGCCTTCATGTACCATTTCTGGACACCCGACTGGTGTCCACGGGAAGGAGTAGAATGCACCTCAAAGCGCAGGCGGTCGGTTGCGGATATTTTGAGTATAGCGGTCTTCATCGATATGGAGCCACGACTAGCAACGCTTTCATCTTCTTGATGGCGATAGTCTACGTCGAAGGGTTAAGACAAGGGAGACCGAGATATGGCAAATTGCATACATGACAAAACCCCATTTTCCAAGATAAACCAACGAGTATTATAGCCCTTGGCAACGTTCGTATACTTGTTGAGATAGCCCTTCAGAATAGGAGGTTGGGTAGATGAGGGAGCCTGAATTAAGCTGCTATCATGATTAGCGACTGCAGGTTACAATTAGCCTTCACTTCTCCCGATGCCGAAGAACGAACATACACTGTCGCAGAAATACGCGAACGCGATCGTCCTTTCCAGTCCCTTCGTATGCCATCTTTCCCCGCCGATTCCGTACAAAGACGTCTGCTCCGGACCTGACAGCCAATTCAATGAGGCGTAAATCCTTGCGCCTTGCGGCCTCGTGGAGCAGTGACACGCCGGAGTCGTCATCAAGGTAGGAAAGGTTGACGAAGCGCACTCGAGGAGACTCTATGAGTTTAAGAAGTGCTGAAGAAGGTGGAGCGGACGGAGGAGACATTATATAACTGTGCAAGAGTGAGCGATATGATGCGTTAAGAAATGCGCGGGAATCTGGAAACCGCTCGTCAAGTCGCCCAAGACAGGATTAGAAGTCGAATAACCTTCAATGACACGAATAACATCACGTCCTTTGGCTACGTCTGTGCAGGTCTTCCCATTGGTGTCTGTGAGACTGTCATTTATGTCCTCCTGCTCCAATAGAAGATTGACTATGTCAACACGCCCTAAGGACGATGCCAGATGCAAGGCGGTTGTTCCAGAACCTGGAGGGTGAACGCCGTTTGGAGAAATCGCTCGATGAGACAATAATAATGCAACGGTCGCAACTGCGACAGGTAAGTTTGCGATTCTCGTACAATAATAGCGGCAGTAACACACCTGAAGCGCATCTCACTGCGAGATGCAACGCCGCTGCACCTGTATCGAAGTTTTCCTCAGTTGATTTACGTTTGTCTTTGCCAATCTCGGCGAGGAATGGATGGATTAATGCGGGGTCGCCTGAAGCAGCTGTCAGTGTCGACAGTCATGAGAAGACGAGGTAGGCGAGTACCACTGCGAAGAGCCGACAAAAGCTTGACCTGGTAAAGCGGTTCTTCGACGCCTGCAAAGGTACGATAGGGTGAACACCAAACGGCGCAGAAGGCAAGTGAAACATACTGCTGTTGCTACTGCTGGTACTTGTGCCCTGGTTGGAAGACATTACTGACGGCTTGATTGAGAGGGAAGGAGAAGACATGTATAGTCTTCGTCAAGGGTGCGCCAGATTGAAGACAAGGAGGAAAGTCAAGGGAACAGGGAAAGAGGAAGGAGGCAGGACACGAGCATTTCGGCCGGAAACAACTGCTTAATATGGATGCAGGGTAGGCCTGCCGCTATGTCAATTATTTAATTTCTGTGAAATATATAATAAGCAATACCAACCTACACGTTCTTCAGAAAAATAATAGTTTGACACCAGAAATAATGCATGCATCTCATCTGCGATGCTTCAGCATGTACAAGAAGGACAGAGAATCAATTAACTTCGCATCGCGTCTTGGCATTCTTCGGCTTACGTGGAAATAGCTATGCTTCATCTATCTCCCGAAGACGTGTCCCAGCGATGCGTCGTCAAGTTTTCAAGGCCTCACAATGTCGTACCACAGCCTAGATGAAAGCCTCATGGGAGTATCTACATATCAAATGTGTGTACTGGGTCCCTCTGCTGGTCCAGGTCTCTCCGAGTTTGCTCCGAGTTCTACCTCGCGGTTCAATCGTCAGGGCACTTTCGTATACTAACAATTACCTACGCGCATCTGAGTCGGTGCATAAGTACCCTTTGCCTGTAAAACTATCAAATAACTATCGAAAATTACAACAAATAAAGCCCAGGAGACAGAGAAATATATATATCCAAATGGTATCAGTACGGTATAGGTAGCAATGAAGAAATCAAAACAACAAAGGCACGCGCATACATAAAACATATCTAACTATCAGTCGTCGCCAGCTCCTCCATCTGCCGTTTCCCTACGATGAGACTTTGACGTAAAATATTCAGGCCCAGGAGTATTAGGTTCGTCGTCCTCCTGAATCGTCCCTTCAGGTCCCTTCCATTTTTTTGAGCCCGACTCCTCTACACCATTTAATGCTCGTTCTAAGGCTGTGTTCATAAATATATGAGCTCATTTGTATGAGCGAAGTGGCCTAATTCGACATACCTTTCTCTCCCCTCTTCTTAAGCCTGAGAGACATAGCAGCCTGTAGTGAATCGATATACAAATCGTACTTCACTATCTCTGTCAGCAGATATCCGGACTTCTTTTCCCAATTACTCTGTGCCTTGACCACATTCGTTGCCCGCGCTTGATACTAGGGAAAATACCGCTGAGCGTTCAATCAACGATATAGATATAGACCACTCACCAAAGCAAGCATGGGCTCTCGCAGCTCATTGTGCTTTTTCAAGTCCTTCTTCATGGACTCTACATGCTTTTTCAAGGCCTCCATCTGAGTCTCCTCGTCGTGTTCACTTGAGACAGTTGGTGGCAGTGGCGGTTTCCACTCGTTGATGTAAACGCGGTCGGCCCAGGGTGAACGAGAAGCTCGGACAGTAGAGGCTCCATCGCGCCAACCGCCAAATCTGTTGTGAGAGCTTCGACCGCTCATGACACTCATAGAGTCGTCTTTCGTTGACTCCGTATCAGAATGAGATCGACCATGTATAGAATCTGTCACACGATTCCAACCATACTCCATATTGGACACACCTCCGGCAAGTGGCTCCTTACTCGTCCGAGCAGCCCAATAATTGCATGTAGAGACCCATTCGTTTACTAGCTCTTCCGTGCCTGCTTGGAAGAAGTACACACCACCGTCAGATAACGTTAAAACCATACAGTATGGTCGATCTCGGTTGTATCCAGGAGGAGGAAGAGCATGAGCCAGAGAATGTGTGAGATGCACGCGACCAACAGGGTTGGCGTTGGCCTTGACAGGATGTGAGCAGTACGAAGCGACGAGATGAATCCCAAACTCACTAGCCAATTACCTCCACCAAAGACCCCCGATCCTGCAGGTCCGTTTTCGCCAAACGTAAACATATTGAGCTCTCCCCGTTGAATGACGACAAATACGTCTAGCCAGCTCTTATCCTTCGCTCGCTTTCCGGTGGATTCCCAATACTGCTTTCGGCATAGCATGCCCTCTTTGGCCCAGGGCGCTCCAAGAAGGGCCAGTTCCTCGTCAGATATACTAATAGTCGTGGAATCCGAACGTTCGCTGTGTACGCTTCTGTCGTCATCTTCTTTTGCCTCTCGGATGATAGTATGCGACAAGTTGTGGGCGAAGCCTAATGTGGGCTGTAAGAAGGACGAGCTTGATCCGTATATCCCCTGTAAGGCTGTCAACATCGGCCCAAAGAGACGCGGCATAAAGATTCACCTCATGAGCAGATGTTGCAAAACTAGGCGAAGGACTAACACGACCATCAATGCTGCTATTGCTGCTGTATGGACTAACCCCATTGTGATTCAAGATCGATTGCAGACCGCGTATGCTTCCCCGTTTAAGGGTCGCTAGTCGATCAGATTGACCACCCCGCAAGCTACGATTCCGTAGCATCGTAGATCCTGGACTTAGAGATGACATCGAAGACCGACCACTAAGTGGCTGCAAAATTTGATTGCTCTTGATGGCGTTATACATTTCCTGTACAAAAAGCTCTCGTAAACCAACTCTAGTCAAACTATAAAATGCTCTCATTACCTTTAGTAAGTTTTCCATATCAGCTTCCCAGCCGCGTCCATACATTATGATAGGAGTGGGAAGCTTGACGTCCTGTGCATTAATGTCATTGGACGACTCCCCGGGCATGGTCACCTGCGTACTAGCGACGGAAAAAGCAGGGGACGACAGTACAGTATCTCGGGATACGCTATTCCAGCTCGTTATACTATCACTCCGCTTGGAACGGTATTTATCGGTATGCTCAGAGGACGCCCCGCGTATGCTTTGATTGCCATCTTCATTGACCAAGTCGGGGGAAGACCCTTGAGCAGTGGTATTTGGTGACAATTGGGTTTGAACTGCAGTAAGGGTGTTTCGCACAAATTGGTTCCTCGACATGCGTGTGGTCAAATCAGCGACGTGTAAGTCAGTATTCAACAGCAGCAAAGAATAAGAGACTGCATGGACAATATCTTGAAAACAGTTAGCAGAGTTATAGTCACCATTGAATACGTCGTGACGTACTGGCGCCTCCATAGACTCCGCCAGGATTGCAATCCCAATAACGCCTACTGAATTCTTCTAGAATTCGATCAACCTGTTGCGTTTCACCCTTCAGATATAGTTTTGAACAAAATTGTCTACTCGATGATTAGTATGACGCAATGTTGAAACGTGATATACGCACCTGAAGGCGATGTCGAGGCGAAGGCCTGCAAAACTAAAGAAGTCGACATAATTTTGCAACGCAAGCTTGTTGATCCGACCACTGGACAATCGTTTTATTTCATTCTGAATTTATTTCGAGGCATATTACGGCTTACGTGCCACCGAGCCATTCGGCAATTTTGTCTTTGGCCAAGAAGTCTTCATCTTCATGCCAACACCGAGTGGCTAGGTCTTTGGCTCTACTCTCAATATCAGTCGGGTCGTCTCCCCGAGCAGGAGAGTGGCTTGAAGAAGGGTAGCGAGAAAGAGAGAGATCGTAGACAGTCAAGTCTTGTTGCGAATTGGCTGGCGCACGAGAAACTGTATCTTGCAAGTCAAATAACGAAGGAGGACAACACGCGTGGCTTACTTATACGAGCAACATCCCCGTCGGGTATCAAGGATGGTTCAGAACTCGAAGCCGTTGAACGATGCATACCACGCAAGCCTCGAGATCCAGGAGTTCCTCGCAATGGGCTTGAACCACGTCCTCGTGGGGAGCTAAATGAAGTTGGGCCTATGCCTGAACGAGTAGGCATTTGTAGGGAAGATGTGCGCGGCGGAACGATGGGAGACGGAGACAGAAAACTTGTTTTGCTTTCTTCTGGTTCATCCAATTGGAGGGTCAACGTAGGCGCAGTTAACGAAGCATGCTTGAGTGTTGATGTGTCTGAACGACCAGAAGAAACAAGGCTGTCAGTCTTCGATCTTAAATATGCAGCTCGACGGCCAGGAGTTGACGGATCACGAAGATCCAATGGATTAGAAGTGGATTCCAGCTGAGAAAGTTCACCTTTGAAATCATTCAAAATCCCACCGAAGAGGTCGCCTGCGCTTGCACCTCGTTTCGGTTCCGGTGTCTTGGGCATGGGCGATTTTTCAGGTGGGGTCGTTAAAGACCTCTTCAACTCTGCATCACCAACACTCATGCTTCGGCGTTTACTAAATGCACCTGCTGTTCCCTTGCTTTGAGTCTTGTCGGGCGATGGTGTTTGAGTCATTCGTTCGACGAGTACCATCGACTGATCGTCATCGAGGTCCGCCGGCTGACCCATAATAGGGGGCAAAGGTTTACTAGAAGTTGGGGATGGAGACGGTCCGGATGTAGACTCTTTAGGTGACGATGTAAAAACGTCCGCTATAGGAGAACCCACAGGCGTGGAGCGTTGATACTCAGACGGTATCGGCGGCACAGGAGGCGTCAGGGGTTGGAACAGCGAAGATGAACTGCTGGGAGAGCTGACGTCCGTCTTCTAACCGAATAGTTAGTAACATAACAATGCTATGCCAAAAAAACGCCGTACAGATCGTTCTCTTACAGTTCCTGTACCTCCCAGCATCTTGCCCAAAAATGCGCTCGTCCTGGCCCGTACAGACGACTTCGCCGGCTGCAGATAAGGCTTAGATGTGAGAGTAGACGGTCTTGGATCACTCACTTTCGGCAAGGACTCATTCACCACTTGGGCCATAATCCAATCCATGGAACTGTCTGTCGGTGGCGCACGGTGTAGCTTGTTTTTCTTGACGGGTAGTGCTGCCGATGAGGGCTGAGCAGGAGGAAGGGCAGTCGAAGAGCGCTGGCGACCATTGTCTCCCCGATCAGGTAAAGAGGGAGGACATTCGCGTCGTTTCTCTATTTTGTGCTGGGCACTGGGTGTACTACCACCCTTCTCTTTGGTCTTCCGTAGTAGGGTCGCCAAATCAGGGCTGCTCGAGGTCCCTGGTGATCGATACATAGAGCGACGTTTAACTTGGTGGTCAATATCGTTGCTATCGAAGAAAATGTCGCCCGACGACAGCGACGATGATGGCGGTGGGCTAACAACCCTGATAGAAGATGACGGACCTGCCACAGGAGATGGCGTAGGTGGCACGATAGTTGGCGTCGCTGGTTGTGTACTAGATTTGGGAGGCGGGCGTGGTGAATGAAAGGTCCTGGTTGTAGGCGCCGGGCTCTCGAGGCCAAGAGCATTGACGTCGAGACCTTCCTTGAGCATAAAAGTGCCTTCTGTGCGCAATGCCTGCTCAAAGTCCAAATCAGTACGCGACACTCGTTTCTCCCTGGAGGCCGTCATGTCAGGGCCCACTGGTTGCAGGCCATTCGAAAACGCGGTTGAGGGCGACATCGTGCGCGAAGGCGCTGCATGTTGACGGAAAATGGAGGCCAGCGTGGACAACGATGAGAAGACCGGTTAGGATTGTGGTATATGAGAGCTCTGCTGCAATTTCGACTTGGACGTGACTGCCGAGCGTGCAGACGTTGCCGTCACGCCGTTACCTTGGTTGCCGGATCATAATTGCATTGAACAGGCATCCAGTTCATCTTAAAATTGTATATCCTCTGAATCGTCGAAACATTTATGGCATCTAAGTACCCATCTGTACACATATATAGGTAATTCAGCATGAAATGGTAACATATATGCAAGATACTACTAGTACATCTAAAATTCAACATGCACTAATTCATGCGTATTCGCAAACAAACATCAGAGAATGGAGTCAATGGAATGGAAAGCAGTAGATATATGCGCAAAAAGAATTGATGCCTGCTAGTCTCCCTTACGCGACGACGACGTCTGCATGCTAGTAGAAGTCCGTCGTTGCCGTTTCATTGCAAGCGAACTTCCTCCAGACGAATTTGCTCGGCTGGACTGTACTCGAGGAGTCCCACTCAGTCCAGATGTCGCCGCGTTCGAAGATGACCGCGGTCGTGTCGTAGAAGATGCAATCTTCGTTAGACCTGAACCTTTTCGGGAGCTACTACTAGGTGCGCCCGAAGCTCGATTCCTTTTCATGACCAATGAGAAAGCTTTGTCCGGGAAAGGACGGTAGAAGACGCACCTCTTCTTAATTACATCCGTCTTCAACGAGAGTGGTCGTACAACACCATGGAGTTTCTGCAAAGACGTTAGTGCCAGAGCCCACATCCATCACTAGCACTTACATAAAATAGGCCACATGCATTACCTAGGAAACATAGTCGTTAGTACGGTCAGAGGAAAAAAAAACACAAGGATGGCGAAAGAACGCACAAAGCGGCTGCCCTTCAGGGTCTCTCCGCCATAATGGCGTATTAGTTGTCTGGCAATTTGTACATAGCGTCGGAGTGTCGCCATCTCCACCTTTCCCATTAGCCCCATCTCGGTTGTCCGAAAGATCAGGTGTGCTAGTCGATGATCGCAATCCCAGTTTCGGTGATGTTACAGTGCCAGGCAATGACTTCTTCCTCTGGTGGTCCCCTCCCTTCAGAGAAATGTACTTCCTGCCTGTACCTCGCATTCCCTCCGCAACACCCTCTGCTGAAGGCGGTGTGGATGCATTCGACGCATTGTAAGGCTCTGGTGAAGCGTTCGAACTCGAGCCAACCCCGCCACCCCAGCCATCACTTGAAGGGCTAGCATGAAACGCTGGATATCCATCCCCGACATTGAGAATCTGCGTTGGATCCACGTGCGTGTATGGACTCTGAGACATAGATCCCGATTGGTCCAAAGTAGGGTACACTAATCGCATTAGCTGATAGTCCAGGGTCGAGTCATCATTGCTGGCATTCAACTGACCAAACTTATCAGCCAGAGCAGATGAAGTTGACAGACCTTCCCCCGTAGAGCCGACAGAGCCAGGGTGGAATGTCGCTCCGCTAATAGAAGATCTTGTGGAGCGATGGTATTGACTTTCACCTGTATTGCTTCCGTCGGCAGAAGGGAGCATAGGAGTGATGTCCCCCGAAGCTCCGGCACCCGGGATATCGAACATACCGTCGTAGGGTGGGAATGAGAAATGAAATGAGGAGGTAGGAAACGGACTGGAGCTTTCAAAATTGTCGTTTGTGGAGCCCTCCTGCGCTAGCGAGTGGGAGCTGGGTAACAGGGTACCCTCGACGTCGGAAGGATCAGCACGAAGCATACTTTCTGCATGGGGAGCATCCGCAGGGCGTTTCGTGCCCGCTAAGCTATCTGGAGAGAGAGGTTTTCCATTGACTTGATGTCGGCCTTTTAAACCCGAGAGGATGTTGTCTTTGGATACCGTGTGGTCAAAGCTCGTCTTGCGAACGTGTCTAGGGAAAGAAGGCTCCGGAGAGTTGCCAGACGGCAGACGGGGGAGGCCATGAAGACCGAAGGATGGAAGAGAGGAAGGGCCAAAGGCGGGGGAATCGAAATTGGACATGGGATGATTGAAGTTAAGATTGTTCAAATACCGCGAATCTGAATCAGCATGTTCTTCGTAAACAGAAGGGAGTTCGGTGCTCCTCTGGGGGGGACTACGTCGTGTAGCCGAAAGCATTGATGCTCCTGTAAGCTTTGAAGAGGGAACCTTGAACGAATCAGGTAATGATCCATGACCTATTGTTGGAAACGCAAAACGAGATTCGAATGGTGCCATCATCATGCCTTCAAACGTGTCCGCAGATTCAGGCGGCCGCGAACGTGAACGACTGGCTGGTCGCCAGTCCATGGATATCCGAGATCTGGATCGGCTTATTGATCTCCAATCCATAGGAACGACACTAATTAAATAACTTTAAATACAATTCAGGACCACAGACAAAATGGAACCCACTCTTGTTCTTCACCATCCTGATTGGCCCCGTCGAAGCCCACAACTCGTACTTTGGCCTTTCCTTTATCGATTCTTCGCCCACGCTCATCAGGCTCCTTAGTCTCTCCAGAAGGAGTTTCCGAGGATGCATGCTGTCCGAGCTCAGAGGGAGACGTCACTTCAGTCTTAACCGATATAGGACTCTGCTTCTCCCTGTCTTCTTCTTCCTTCTTCTTCTTCAAGGCCAGCGCCATCATCCGCCAGGTGAGGTTCTCCATCCGCTGCGCATGAGGTAAAGTTGCCTTCGTTCGTGCATACATTTTCCAGACTTGGGTCGCGAGAGGGTCGTCTTTGGCCAGCTGCTCGGGATCTTGGTCAGGTATACTAGAAGGAAGTAAATCCGGTGAACCGGACATTGGAGGTGAGGTGAAAGGGCTGGCAGCCTGTGATGTTCCCTGTGGTCCAAATATCCCATCTGACAGAATATCGGAGAAGAAGGTGGATTTAGAATCAGACGGAGAGGCGGGTGAGATGGGTGACTGAGGGAATGCCGACCGGCTGGAAGTTGAAGAGTCTGTGGCAGCAGATATTGGGGGACGATTTAGCGAATCATGCATCGTAGAGGTTACTGGGGCGGTGGAAGCCGGAGACATCCATAGGGAGGGGGGGAGTCTCGTATTTGAACGCTCACCTGGGAATGAAAGTCCTACAGAGTAATCCAGCGGCGAATTAAGTGCGCCAGACCGACCATTGGACACAGAGTCGAAATTGGGGGACACGGGGCCGCCATCTGTACGACCTATAGGAATTGCGTTGACTAGGACGTTTCGACCGGCCGCACGACGACGTTCGTCACTGAAGTTGGGATGTCTGGGGACATTGTCGCTCTGTCGCGACAGCTTCGAAGATGTACCAACGCTTGCAGAAGCTTTGGATTTAGCAGCAGCATTGCTCAAGGAAGAGGTCGAGCGTGGGAGAGACGGACGGGAAGACATGTTGGAGGGGGAAGTATAAGAGACGGACGCCTCAGACCACTGTCCTGTAGCGCTTGGCTGGCCCGTAACATCGATATTAGGGAGTCGTGGTCGAGAATTTTGCGGAGGAAAGTTGGCATGGAAAGGGTTCGTGGGCAAACTCGCTGAATGGCCTGGAAGAGGCGGGGACACAGGGCCCAGGACGCCGTTCGCGGCCAGCGTCGCAAAAACAGTCGGATTGAGCGGAGCAGAAAATATATTGCTCCACTCTGGCGGTAAGGAATTGACTGGGTTGCTCTGTTCTGATGTAAGCGAATTGCGCGGACTGGAAGAGAGAAGGAAGTGGGAGGAAGACTGTGTTGGCGCAAGAGGCGCATTAGGTGCCCATGGTGACGACTGCGTCGATGGGGGCATTGACCCAAGATGGGGACTGTCCTCGGATGAAGTCGATAGAGATGGATGGCCATTGGATATGGAGGTATTCACGGTAGGCCGACTGGCCGGCGACCATGACCGGGAGAATGATGCATCCATGAAGCCCCGCATTGGCGGTAGCAACGGTCTCGTCGATGCTACTTCCTGCGCAGAATGAGCGTCTGCGTCGCCCGGAACAGTGAAAAGCATGAAACCAACCAGAACGGTAGCGGCCGAGGCCAAAGTGACGTTCGGACGTACGGACGTAATAGATACCAAGCAGAGGCGACGCCGGAGATGACGACCTCGACGGCGTTGACGACGAAGACGACGACGACGAGTGAAGGAGCGGCTTCGTCAACGATGGCAAGGAGGAACCAGGGAAAAGAGCAACTCCAAATAGCCTCGACTGGAAATAGCTAGTGACTGGCTATACCACTGTTTACACCCAGCGGTCCGTAGCATGCGGACCCGGGACACCTCGATTATCATATTCCGCTTTCGGTCAGTTTCCGATCCGGGTTCGGACGTAATATGCCGAATTTCATCTTTGTCCCGATCTTTGAGCCCGAAACTCATCCAATTATAGCAGGTTCCCTGTTATTCCCTCAACATGATTTGCAGAAGAAACACAACTTTTATATCCGCTTCCGCCCTCAGGCACATCTAGGCTTTCCTCTGGAAATTATTTTCTTTTGCAGTTGTGTTTCAACATGACATTGCCTCTGACACCTTGGAGACTTGCGTGCAATAATGAATTCGTAGAATCGCATGAAGTGAACTACGAAGTAACAAAGCCTAGCAAGTTGGTGTTGTCTCCAATTCAAGTTTGATGCAAGCTCCGAGAGTTCTTTCTACAGTTTGTTCCTGTTTACAGCCACCATCTCGGAAGCGCCCGAGATCTACCACACGAGATC
The DNA here is from genome assembly GCA_902506015.1 of Armillaria ostoyae. NCBI lineage: Eukaryota > Fungi > Basidiomycota > Agaricomycetes > Agaricales > Physalacriaceae > Armillaria > Armillaria ostoyae. The sequence goes on from LR732082.1 coordinate 2,710,247, forward strand.
TCACCAAGATGCATAATACACTCACTTTACGCTGTTATGTACATTCTCTGTCATGTTATCAGATTGGGGCGCCCAAGCCCTTCTATCCCCCGACTGGCTACGTACGCTCCTAGCAACAGGTTCTTTATTCCCATTTTCCATCGGGCCGCCATCATTCGTCCTGCTAGCATTCATATTATCAGCGTTCTTCTGCTTCGAGTTCTCACACACAGTTTAGCGCTTCTCTGTTTCTATAAGTCAAAAAGTTCCCTGGACTGTGTGTCTCTAGCATTTGCACGTTCTACCAATTCTCCATCATCTGTAATTCTGGGACATATTTATTCCTTTCAAGGGCGTTAGTCCAGCCCTGGACCCTTGATGTACTAGTTGCTCTGATTCTCTCCTTACGCTTTCATTGGGTACAAGGGTTTTCTTTATTCTTATGGATTGCCGTGGGCGGCATTTACTCAAGAACATATACAAGCAGACATTCTAGATCTACTGCTGAGGCTCAACAAGCTGTGGCACTCAAGTACGGCAACGGTTCCCTAATTCACGAGCCATGTGCATGAAACCCCATGGGAGCGGCGTCAATATTGGAGGTGATCTCTTAGCGGATGCGCTTTATAGAGTACACAGACGCACCGGTCCCGCTTCGCGTCAACACATACCCACACGTGCGAATCTAAGATAATGCCTCGACGCCAGTATTGTTATCATGGTTATCTGTGCAAGAACACACAGCCCCTTATCCCTTATCGTACGGTATATAAAGGCCTTTCATATCTATGCAATGATTTCCTTTCTTCCTATTTCTCCCCCCACCTTCCGGCCAGCTCTACTCACCTTTACCAGATGCCCCACTATCCCCGTCCACCCGACTCGGGGTCCTCATGACCAAGCACAGGACAACGTTGCAAAACGGATTTACCATCCGAGGGCCTTTCCGTTTGGTTCCTGATTAGGCAGGAGAAGTAGAGTTCAAGTACAAAAAGTCGTCTTGAAACTGGGTAGTCGAAGTCAGGGCAGAATGAATAACAGGGTGCGTCTTCTCTTTCCTTCCCCATGTGCATATAGTCACCCATCGGAGCTCCATATCTGCGAACAAATTGTGTGTCCAAATGATGACTTGTGAGCACTCACATACACTGCCGCAGCATACGGTTTGTCAGGGGGAGAACGGAAAGTGAAAAAAGACATCGATCATTCACACCCGAGGCACCCGAACCAATACGGCTGTGATCACATTCGTGTCGACACCCGTGTGCACAGAAATCAACAATTAGCCCACGAACCACTCCCCTCGACCCAAGTGTGCGATAGGTAAGTATTCGTAAAGACCCCCCCCTAGTCCTTCGATTCGGAACTTCCGCCTTCCGCAGCTTTCTCTTCCATATGATCTCCAACGCCCTGGTCTTGCGAAGCTTGCGGCGGTGTATCGTTCCAGTCCCACGCATCAGAAAGCTCGCCGCGACAGACGGATGTGATCACAAAAGACAGGATACACGCAGGACTGAGATACAACAGTGCAGGTTGCGCTTTGCCGAAAAAGTGCATCACTGATAGCGTCGTTACCAAGCCGGCCACGTAAGCTGATAGGGAAACATAAAAGTAAGGTTTGGAGAAATGGGTTCCGCTGTGGGACTGTCGGGAGAAACGATGATAGTCGTAACGCAGCGCCAGAGCTATGAATGCGCCAGGAATGACAACGTCGCCTAATCCAAGCATTGTAAAACCGCGCGAGTCCGAGAAGGCCATAGACTTGGGCCATAGCAGCTTGATAGGAATGTCTAGCGTGGTCGCTACTTCTACCATCTGGGCAAGCGGACACATTAGAACGTCAGGGGTAGGTGTTAAGTTTAGACTCACCACTCTAGTCCCGAAGACCCACCAAATGTCATAGAAGAAGAGACCGGTAAGGAGAATTGAGCCTGTCTTGAATGAGTCGATTTTAAGCATAGATAGTGCGTTGTGAGAAAAGGAGAGTGACAATATATCCGTAAGCAGAACAGACTTCCGACTCGTGGTTGAGAACGTATACAGTGCCGAGGGTATGATGGATAAGGGGAGCAAGTATAATGTAGGCGTACGCCAAGAAAGAGATAAAATTTCTGCGGAAATTTCTTAACGTCAGAGAAGATAGAAAGGAGGGCCCTATTCGAAGACCTACTGTGGGTATCTTTATGGATTGCAAAGGTATGCTTTTCATACTTCTTCCATCGATCTCGCCCCACTACGAAGACAAACAACGAGATCGATGACTAAAAAAAAAAGTCAGATTGAGTCCATAGAGCTCAATAGCGAATCCTAACCTTCCAAACAGACCCCATCCCAGCGATGGAGAAATATATGCCCAGAAGCCAGTTGATCCACTCCTTTCCAAAGTATTGAATGATCATATACAGACCGAAAAGGGTCCCAGATCCAATCTTCCATCTCGCATCTCAGCTACAGGCGTCGAAAATGCGGAAAAAGGCTCACCAGCGGGAACAACCAAGCATCTTCCGAAGACACCCTCTCGACGTCCATATCTTCGTCCTCTTCCCCATCTTCTTTGGCCTCATTTCTTTTCGTATTCTACGAGACCAAGATTTTTGTGAGCTTGTCTACCAGGTTATCCGCCAATACGCACAGGCAGGGAGCCAAAAGAGCCCAGGTATATAGACGTACTTGCTAACGTCAACAGCCCAACATATGACGACAGCAAGTCCCAGTCAATATCGTTCATTGGTGTCATTTTATGCTTTTGTTGACGGATTTACGGATTTGGGCTTTCAAAGTACGAAGAACGTGGAAGAGCGGAAAGAAGATGGACGTGTCAGTTCGTCGATCGATCGTAACAACAGTGCTATTTTTGCAAGTCGCTCGGCTACAGTCGGCTACATACTACGATATTGGAAAAACTATTTTACCTAGCATTTTACGCTCGCGCTTTCAATGTAGCCGCATAGGAGGTTTCCAGGGCATATACGGGACCGTCAGGATAAACGGCGTATCCGTCATTCGGAGTCGCTCCACTGGGATAGAATTTAGCCCAAAAAATTCCATCGAAACAATTGATGCAAAACGTACGATGATAAATAAGAACCAGCTTGCCTGTAAAAAATTCAATTTCTCCAACAATGTAAAGGAGACCATTTCTTACCAGATAAGAACACCAGTGAGACCCGAGGAGACAACTTCCTGATACCAGGCTTGATAAACAGTTGCTTGATTGGTAGTGACCCCAAACTCCTCCAAGATTACGGGCTTTCCCGCAGCCTTCATTGAAGTCGCATGATCAGCGATCCATTGTGTGCCCCATCCCTGAGGGTCGGTGGTTTGACCCCAGCTGATCTGCAATCGTATAAGGTCGATTCTCATGGCTGTGGAGGAAATGGACGTACAGGATAAGACTAGAAGACGACAATTCAGCAAGAGAGCTCAGTCTCAATAAAGGCACGCACATGGAATGTACCGAAATCAATGCTACTAATGGCCAGATTTGCATCAAAATCGATACCTTCGCTACCTCTGAATCCAAAAGTATTAGTTTAGCTTACGTAGGAACGTAATTATGCAAAAATACTTACTGATATGGATAAGTCGGTGCACTGGGTTCGTTGTAAAATCCCTCATCTCCTATCGCGACTAGATGGTTGGGATCGATCGACTTGATGTACGCCGAAATGGTGGTAGCCCATTTTGTGATTGTCGCTGTAGTACATGTTCCAGAGGTCGTCCTGTCCACAGCATAGATGTTCAGCACCAGAACTCCAGGACGTTCAAATTTCATAGTAAACGCACCCGGTACTTCCCGCGCACCTGGGTTCGTTTGCAAGCTCCCAGCCTAAAATAGTAGGCTCGTTCACGTAGCGCGAGACAAACACGTTGACATAGTTCATGTAAGCGGACTACAAATGCATGTTCATCCAGTGACAATAGGAAGTGGTAATCCTGAGATCACTTACCATGACCTTACTGTTGGTATAGAATAAATCATGTGCAGAGCCAGCCCCGATAATTTGGTTAACGTATACATCCATTCCGCCATAGTCAGACCTAAGATGCGCCATCAGTATCGGCATAGCTAAGATTTCAACACCTATTACCAGTTGTTTGTTCTAATAAACAGAATCAGAGTGATGTTCTTATTATCGGAAGAAATAAATACAGACAAGGCAACAATAAGTCGTATACCGTGCGCAGCAGCAGCAGCAACGACGGCATCTAAGTAGACCACGGGTTAGATTTTCTTTATTTTCGGCCATGCTTTGAACGTACCAAAGTTCTGAAGACCTGTAGAGCCGATGTTGATGGTTGGCGTACTTCCGGACCAACTCTGGTAATAAATCCCGTTAGGACTTGTTACCTCATTGAAGCCCCTAAAAACGCAACGCCCATTGAGATAAGAACACCATGATATTCTGTACGAAAATTCACCATGTGCGGACGGCGGTGGCGCCTGTAGCTGCGATGTCTGCGAAGGCTTTATTCATATCGGAAGTGCTATAGCCCATCAGCCCGACCCAGTACGAGTTGGCCCTGTCAGGATGTTCGTCAGAACATCACACTGATCACATCATGTCCGAAATGTAAGCGACATACCCAAAAACAGTGAATTTGGCACCATTGAGGCGGAACTCTGTGCCTGAGGTTGTCACAAAACCACTAGGAGACGGCGCGGGCACCGTAGTTGAGGTAGCTGTAGTTGAAGTAGTGTGAGAAGTGGAAGAAACGGTCGTTGATGTGGCCGTTCCAAGCAGACATTGAGAATAATAATCATTGAGAACAGTGCAGACTGTACCACTAGCGCAGGCTGTCATTATGGAATCAGCTTATGACCGCCATTCTGAATTATTGTGAAGTTACGCACTGGTCTGTCCTGTCCATCCAATGCCGCCACATTGGCCCCACTCAGGGACATCAGCGAACACAGAGCGCAGGAATATACCCAGAGACAGAAAAGTGAGCAGATGCATCCTCCGAGTCCAAGTCGACACTCGCTCCCGGTAGTGGGATTTATATACCAAGGCGCCGGCTGGACAAACTTCGCAACCGCGGTCCGCTGGATCATACATCAGCGAGGTAGAGCCGACTTGGAGAGATATGGTGATATGAGGGGACCACCACAGAAGCCAAGGTATAGACGCGTGATGAGCATAGGCGAAAATTATCCGAACTTTGGACGTTCCGAACTTGAAAATTTGGCGGTGTACGCGAACCGTTGGGGCGGCACGGATGAACTAGTCTCGGTGTCGATATCGATATATAATCCCAAACCTGTCCAAAATTTGCATAGTGTTATGGACTCAGTTAAGAGTACGAGGGTCATCATTGTCATGACCGCGTCAGCCTCTTATATAACTTGACTCTAAGGCTACGACCAGATTCATCAGAAGTGACAGCGCACGTGGTGTTACCATCCGTGCTTTCATACTTACAAGGTCCTAGAGGATAATAATATAGTCAAAGGCAGCTTGCCTACATCACTGGGTTGTAGCATCATTAATCACGAGGTATGAGTTTCGCCTGTCTGTAAAGTGTCACCTGGCAAGTCTGAGCCTCAGAGCTGACAATTCTCCGAAGCGCTTGCCGCCTTGAATCAACCACGGGTCAGCTCTAGTATGCAGCTAACAAAGGCTGCCTCGATGGTCTATGGGTACATGGCTGCGCTTGCAAAATGAGATTCATTAGTATCGCAGAGTCTGTATCATCAGTATCCTGCTGCTATGCCATTTTTACGGGAGTCGCTCGCAGCTTCGGACTCGAACATGAGAGAATGCTACAAACTATGAGTAGGATGAAGCACTTACCAAATATCATCCCATCCTTTATCATAACACCCTGAACAACAGCAGCAACGCGATTTACATCGGCAACTATCGAAAATCAGTAATGTAGACGGTAATTGTCAGATTTGATCATACCGGTGACATTGTGTCCCCTGCTTCTCAAGTCATCTAGAAGGTCGCTGGGATACACGTTGTCGGCATCCAGGAAAAGGGGGTATAATTGATCGTGAAGTCGGCCGAATTCAATAGCCTCACTGAGATCCAAGCCCCAGTCAAGATTCAGTAACACTTGGAAGACAGACGGAAAGATTCGAGATCCTCCAGAGGCACCGATGCTCAGGTAGAAAGACCCATTGGCATTCTCGATGATCATTGGTGTTGTCGACGACAGGGGACGCTTTCCAGGCTCAGGATAGTTGTCTTTGTGAAACCACACATCAGGAGGACAGAGTAGAATAGGTGCCAAACGTACAAGGTGAAGGCCATAATCCAAATCCATTGGGCGTCCCTGGAATACTGAAGTCATCCATCTAAATGCGCTGAGTGAGCAAAACATTGTCAAATGGAGTAACGCCGCACTTCGTCGTTCAGGATGACACCAGTCACTGGGTCAAGAACCTCTGACCCAAAAACAAGGTTTACGGTGGACGTTAGCGACACTGCCATGCCGTTTTTGTCAACTATAGATGTATGACTCTGATATTCATGGATTAGTCAGGCGATATTGTTTACAGTGTCGCGGGTACTCACCGTTCCATGATCTGTCAAGACATCATATTCGGGGTTATAGTAATCAGGTGGATGCGTGTGACCCTGGGTACTATATGAGTGTGACGACAAGATTAGTGGAAGAACGCCTGACATCCGTAATATTAGGGAAAATAATGTTGGCAAACGCTTTAGTGGATATAGACTTTATGACGTCGGTATTATTTTGGAATTCGGGGTCGCATATTCTAGTACTAAAAAGAGGTCAGAGCTGTCGCAGGAACCTTCTGTGGGTGCTACCGACCGTGCTGCAAACCCGAATTTCGTTGCCTCGACTAATCTATGTGTGTTGACACCATTTCGTTTCTCCAAATCATACTTTTCTATCAGATTAAGCATATGAAGTAAGACTGGAAACCTTGTCAGACACGTCGGTAGAAAAGGAATGCATCCATCCTCACCGGGTCCCGAGGTAGGTGCGTGAGTGGTATATACTTTGCGACCTCTATAAGTTCCTTCGAGAGCTTGCGTCACTTTCACTTTGTACCTTTCGAGATCAGCATGAGACAAGATGCCACCAGTGGCGGCGATCTTCTGAACAAGCGCATCTGCAATAGGGCCCTGGCACACGGTAAGCGCCAGTAACAGGAGAGAGCACATCCAAGGCATACTTTGTAGAAGGCATCGGCGCCTTCGGTAGCGATCGTCGCAAGGGTCCTAGAATAGTTGGCTCTTCTGATCATTTCTCCTTCTTTCAGAAACACTCCATTCGGAGCAAAAATATCACGCCAATCCGGATTTCCCAGCATCAAATCAGCAAACCACTACAAACATGTCAGTCGCAAAAGCGTGCGAGCGTCAGAACAATTATTCCGCACCGGAATCCTGCGTCCCAATTCCTTATCGACCTGCCAACCGGCAGCCAAGTCGACACTGGGTTGTACGAGTCTCTTCCATGGAAGTGTTCCCCATCTCTTGTGCGCCTCTTCCAAACCACGAACTTCGCCAGGCACGGCAACCGACAGGCCTCCAAACATTGAGGCATTTGATCCAGCCGGGAACATGGTTGAATTCGACAATGCAGGAGCCATTTCCCGGAAGTCGATATTAAACACTTCTGAAGAGGAATTGGCGTCTTTAGGTGGGATGCGAACGGTCATGAAGCCGCCTCCGCCAATACCAGACCTGAATCGGCCTCAACGATAGTTATTCAGGAGAAATGCTGAACTTGGAACATACGAGAACATATTGACAACCCCAACACAGAAAGTCGCACTAATGACCGCGTCTACGGCATTGCCCCCTTCTTTGAGAACGTCGACCCCGATGTCAGAGCAGCGTTTATTCTCCGACGCGACAGCGCCATGCTCTGCCTCGATAAGATATGCAGGATTGCGACTCTGCTGAGTAATAGCCCATGAATTCGGTGGTTGATGTCGTTGGCATAGGCTGATCCATGCGAGAAGACCCAAGAAGCAGCAAAGGAAGACTACGCGAGGTTTCTTCGACTTCTCAGTCTCCAGTGAAGACAATGCAGGCAGAGGTATTTCACTATAGCCAGCCTTGCCTTCCCCAGAGAGATACCAGGACTTCATCCTCGCGGTTGAAAGGAGAGAAGCTGGGTTGCTTATCAGCCGGCTGATGATAAAGCGGAGGCAGAAAATAGATCACGAATTCGACGATAAGAATTGGCTCATATATCGACCATCTTCTGTGACCAGACGGCTGGAAGCAACAGTCTGTCAGCACTTGGATACTGGCGCAGATGCTGCGCCCTTGGCTGGTTCGTCGAATGTCGCCTGTCTTCGTTGTTCTTGTTCGAATTCGCAGTATATCACTACTGAGGACGGGAGGTGTAGGATACCTGTTCATGGTATGAATTTGAAAGGATATTTGTAGGTCGAATTGAAAAGTAATCATTACAGGCGTCCGAATAAGCTGAGACTAGGGTAATCGGCGATCGCCTTACCTTTCTCTCGTAACCACGACGATCTTCATTTTTTGGATACTGTTGGAAACATGCCTGCACGCTCACGCAAGTTTTCAGAGGCAGATCTAGTCGAACCAAGGTATGTATCCATCTGCTTAATGCTATAGCTACGCTCTGACTCTATTTCTAGATCCAAGTCTTCGTTCTCGTCTCTTTTCGCGCATATACAGGGTGCGTTCTACCGGCTTCAGTGAATCGAATGCTTCAATATCTTTAGATATTACACCTGTACCGAAGCGACAACGAACAGGCCTTAATTCACGATTTGACCGCATGATGGACACCGTGAATGTCACGTATCGCTCTCCTGCAGGGCGCAACCGGACGCGTTCGGCTGGCTCATCTTCGAATAGTAGCTATATAATGCCCACCACGCCCCTGGATGCATATGATACCCTCCAATCCGGAAGGCTGGGTAAGGATTTTGCTGTCATAAAGATGAAGCAGGGGACGGTGTTCCATCGGGAAGAAGAAGATATTTCTAGGATTTACCAAGAGGTTCTTTCCAATTCTCGCTATACTAGATGGCTTCCTTACGTGACACTCGCTAGAACCCGAGCAATCATCGATCCGCCGAAACATTACCTAGCTGGCTATCTGACGCATTCCTATCGCTAGACGAGACGCATCCATTGCGTCTACTCTTACCTTCTTCTATGGACCAATCCTCAGTTGTTATGTCGTCTGTCTTGACAGATCCAAACCGTGACCTGAGATACCACTCTGACGAAGAAAGCCCATTCGCGTTCAGTGCCCTTGAAGCTGACGGAATGGAACGTCATGCTACTGCTCTCTCTTATTCTGACGGATCCAACGCTTTGCCGAAATCATCTCAAGCTAATGACCTACATTCGCTATCTTTCATTCCATTTACTAGGCCTGGTCCTGCATCACACGTTTCTCTCCCTTCACCATTTGTACCAAGAGTGCTAACTTTGTCTCCGCCACCACCGCCCCAACAACGTCCTAACCCATCTTGTCATGACGCTGCAAGACCACGTTCTTATCATTCACCTGATCCCTCATCACGTTCTCAGCTGTTTGAAATTGACTCGCCAGACCAGCCCCTTCCTGCTGAATTGCGCGACAACTTCACTATCAATTGTCATAACCCACAACCAACTCCAGCCATGGTGCCCCCTCCAAGGCATGCCCACTTCAGGAATGTACCAAGAAGTGCTTCTCAACATTCCCATAACTGTCTTGCTTCACCGTATTCTCAACATATCCTTACGCCGTGCTCGGATATTCCCATTACTGATTATTCATCGGATGAAGTGCAGCAAGACGAAGCTCCGGTTCCTCATGTTTGCCTTCCCCGAAGAGAAGGAATAGATATGTCCCGATTCCAAAACATATTCTCTACCCCGGGACCCGGTTATTTGGTCTCTCGCCCTGTTTACTTCGATTCGCCTGCGGAAGGTTCAAGTTCTTCTGACCCTGCTTTAGAGATCAAGTACGACATAGAATGCGCCGAGTTGGATTTCCAATGGAAGCCTTACGATAGAAGCAGAACTTCTGAACCACAAACTGCCTGTGTTCCTTCCAACTCATCCGCGGACCATCTGAGCGACGACGGACCGGAAGTGGGAGTAACTGAAGGACTTGGACAGCATACACCAGCTGGGGGATGCGCCGACAATGCCAACAAGTTAACGTGGACGTCGTCTTATCCTCAGACATCTACGCCCCGGCGTTACGGTTCGTCTCCTGGACCCTTCCGCTTTACCCTGCCTCCCGAAGCACACCAAATGTTACGACCACTACCAACGTCTCCTCCAGCAACAACGGAGGATGAACGTCAAATCCTCTCGAAAGAGGAACACCTGCCTGTCTTTGCTCCTGCTCCTGGTATCTATCTTTCTCCACTTCAATGCTCGAGGTCCTCTTCCGTCAGCGTAACAAGCGCTGAAGGCAAAGTAAGTCCCCGTCGAACCAACATCATCTTTTTGTCCCTAATATGATCATCATAGAAATTATCTTTGATCGAAAAATTGGACAAGCTATCTTCGAAAACAAGCAATGAGAATTCTACCGCAAATATCGACGAATCGGGCGACGTGTTGGGGTCCCAGTCTTCGACTGATTCGATCGAGTCGTGGGGGTGAAGCATGATGTATGATGTTCATTGTACCTATTCCTGGTATATACATATTGTTCCTTTCGCCCACCGTGAGGTACATAATCGGATGCGCTGTGCCGTCGGGATATTGATACGGAGTCATTAGAAAATCCCCTGACGTCCTGATGTGTTGCACGTGCGTTGCAGGCGGGCGCTTGACTTCGGAGTCCTGTGACGGTACGAAACTTGGACTAACCTGGGACACATATGCTTCCACCCACCCCTTAGCATGCGGCTCTGTCCAGGATGCAATCTTGATTTTGGCTTGTCCATAGTGACCAACAATATATTGGATCTGTTCGCCGGTGTCCAAATTCCGACCCTGAAATAACTAAGGTCTGGTTCCATAGAAAGCCTTAATACGATAAATCTGTTGTAGTTGAATAACCAATGCTGCGCTTGTCATTAGCTTTCATTAAGTCGCTAAGGCCACCGACGGTCATACCATAGTCAAGCTGGCCGAACGAGAAGTAAAAGGACCCTAAACTGTACGAAGATACTTAGTCGAACGCCATCTACGCTTTACCCTTGGGAAAATGATGCGCCACGGCCCCAGCGCTTTTGAGAAATAATGCCGATTGTGTTTGAGTATAGTCCCAGTCTCGTAAAACTGTTCCGTTTGTGCTCCGTGGTCCTGTTATTTGATGCCATTCAACCCTTAAATGGTTACAATGCTTACACTGAAAAATAATTAAATGCCTCAAGGTCTTGCCCTGACTTTATCCCTGGCCTGGATGTTCTGGCTCCCCGCCGTAATGTGTCGGTGTGAGAGCGTATCAATCATATCTGATCCAGAGACAGGTTACGAACCTGGCTTGACCCACGAGACCAATTGCAAGTGTCAACAGCATATATATATATCGAGCCTTTCGACGCGAGTTATTGACTTTTGACGCGCACATATAACTGAGACACCTTCAGTTGTTTGTTGGCCAAAAAATAGCTAAGAAATCAATCGGAAGCAAGTCAACATTAGGCATCGTCCCCAGTAGCCTGCATTTGCATATGGTCCTAGCCTTACATTGATAGGAGCGCCCCACCGACGTCAAGCTCGATGAGATCTAGACTCAAGACTCTCCCATCGCAAGCCTGTCTCTCTCAGCTGGAAAATTCGAGATCTTAGGGCCATGTGGATCTATAGAAGAATGGGCCGGCGCAGAGCATTAACAGACCTGAAACTCTGCCAGGGTAGTTGCTCAACTTTAACTGTGCGAACACTAGGCCGTGACACATGCAGCATCGGTTATTCGGAATTACCTCTACCACTGTGTGTGCTTGGTCCTCACGATCAGACTTGTGTTTTCAACAAAGTTACACCAATATGGCTCGCGTGGAACTTGTGGGACGTGAAAATTAGTATTCACACGCTGAATGCTAGTCGTAGCACTATTGTCTAACACGTCGCGTCACGCGTCCCAACCTGCAATTTCTGAACCTCATCCCGTTCTCCCTCTCGCCTCGCCTCGCCGTCTCGTCTCTCAAACTTGAGAAAGTACGATCTCTCCTCGTCAGCCTACGCGGCATTCCCCTTCTCCTCAAGCCGAAAAGCATCCTCAAACAGACCAGACCGTCGTTAAGACCGCAATAGCGTCAGTCGCGCATTGAGAAAAAGCGGATAACGCGGCCAACCCATCTCGGCCATCGATGATATGGGCAAGTCATTGGCTTAGATGTTCGTAACTCGGGAACAAGTCAAACAGACTCGCTGAAGCTAAGAGTAGATCTCAAATTGGCCGCGGCCTATCTATTAAGGCGAGGATACATGGAGAGGTGACGCTGTTGTTGCTGTGCGAGTAATTGTCCACTATATTCATGAGGCGAAGCGGCGGCGTTGGAGCCGGAGTAGAAAGGACTTGCTCGACTTTTATCACATCTGGTAGGCGAGAAGAGCCCGGATATAGCGATGACTTGGTACCTACATTTGCGCGTATGTCAATACCACGATAGAAATCACCATTCGTCATGCTCCATTAACTTTGGTTAGCTGGCCCACTCCCACTGTGGTTCATGTTACATAGCACAAAGCTGAAGCATTGGGATGAATGGGCCTTCATCAAGGTGGGCCTGCATAAATATTGAAATATGAGTGTGAAATGCGCAACCGTGGCGATCAAAGTTTACTCCATCGATTTCGGGAGCAACAACATAAACGCAGTTGAAAACTGGTACGACTTCAAATGAGGCCGTAGCTCGGAACCTCGGACAAGCAAACATTTGCGCCAGTAGTTTAGTCTTTGATCATCGAATTATCATCAAGGCTATAAAGTATATGTACTCACTCGCGGGATGACCTGCGAACCGTGACCGTGAAGACAGAAACCTTTGAAGAAGTGAGTTTGATACAGCGAGTTCAAAATTAGCCAGCTCGTACCCGAACTAGATCGAAATCTGATAGAAAACATGTTAGTATGTTTATGGTAAACTGTGATAAAGAATTGATCAAGCCGTAAGATAGAGTTGGCGAACTGTTGCAAGTTTTGTTCGTCAACATCAAACTATTAAAAGATAGGACCTGGGGAATCATGTAGTCTATTGTGCATGAAGAGGGCTATAATGGATGAATACGCTGAGGCGTATCTATTGCAGGCAATTACACGATATAGATATTTTGGTTATCTGAGTAGGGATACTGAATTCGGGGGCAGAGTCCTTGTCCGCCACAATGTCACGAAAAGAGTCCTTTGGTGCTACAAGAATTTGGGTGGTAGATTGAATACAACATATGTCTTCTTCGCAATGGCCTCGCCCCGATTAATTACAATGGTATAAGGGGAGAAGGAGGTGCTGCGCGCGAAGTTCCACTTCACGATAGGAGCAATATAGACATCGCGGCATCTCGAGATGGAAAACACAGGTACAAATACCAGGCACTGTGTGGAGGCGCGGGGCAGGCATGGGTGAAGCGAAAAGCCCGGATATGATGATCAACGAGCTTCGAAGAAAGAAGACATATGAATGAAGGTAAATAGTCCATTCAGGAGCGTGGATCACGAATCTTGAGATCAGATTCATCACGCATAACGAAGCCTGAATTGTTGGCGTAAGATGAAGACATCCGGTCGGCAGACTGCGAAAAGCCGCCTTGGGTGGGCATATAGTTCCCAGGCATGGTGGTGCGGGATGACGACTGGGAATTCATGGAGGGAATGGGGTACGACGACGAGGCAGAAGAACTGGGGACATCCGAGTGCTGTTCCTCCATGACCATCGAAGTGTCCCATGGCCCGCCATCGATATCGGACACTGATCGAGGCAGAGTGAGGGTACCGGGAGACAGCGAGCTGGCGCGAGTCGAGCCGCGCGAACTCGAGGAGGAATCCCGGCTGGGGTGGGGTAAGGCGGTGCTAGTATCGCCTGACTGTGCATCGGGTGCATACGCCTTGGGCAGATCCTTGCCGGTTGGCCCTCTGCCTAGCGGTGACCGACTTGCTGGCGGTAAATTGAGTGCCCGTCGCAGGCAATCGTTCTCAACCTCGAGCTCAGCCACTCTTTGTTCCATGGCCTAGGCAAATTTCGGAGCACAAATGAGTACATTTTCGTCGTCAATGAAAAGGCAGCATACCCACCTGTAAATGTGCTGCTCGTCGTTCTCGAAAGGCCCGTTGGACATCTCTGGCACGATTGGGCGGTAGATTATCATTTCGCTTGCGACCGCGTTTTGAAGACATGGAGAGAATTGAAAGCCAGACCAAACATCCGAATTGCGAATTCCTTTTTGCACGTGGATAAATATTTTTCGTTCCGCTTCCATGGCTGGCAAGCATGGCAAGCGCTCCTCCGCTTCAAAGATAAACGGGAAGCGGGAAGATGCAAAAAAGGCGCTCAAGAAAAAGCAGAGGTCTTCGCACAAGTTCCAAAATGCCGAAATGAGAGACAAGCTGGATAGCGAGGCTCAGGCTCTCTACACTAGGGTGTGTATTCTCCCTTTCCCCTCTTCACGGTATTGATCGTCATCTAGCTTGCACAACCCGTCTCTTCTGTTGTACAGTCCTCTTCCCGACAGGTACACACTACCGTCGATGATTTGTCAACAGTGCTCAGTTCTGGATTGTAAAATTTATGACTGTAACTTAAGTGAAAACATTAAAATTTCCATAGTTGAAGCAATGTATCTACGATGATTGCTCATCCAGGAATGTGTGTACCTAAAGAGAAGATAGTTCGACGTGAAGATCATAAGTAACATAAGCAATCACCCTGTACCAACTATTTTAAAATCGGCGCAGCCTAGCGTATATATACAATATACCACACAGTGAACGTAGAAGAAAAGACGAAAAGGAAGGCGGATAGAGCACAAACAAGTTATATATACATCCAATCATAACAGCAGCATTAATTCATGTCCTCCCATGCGGGCTGCGGAGGGGATATGGCCAATTTTCCCACTTGCTTCCGCTGGCGAAGGTTCTTTACCTCCGTGTTGATCAAGTCCCTTAGGCGCTCCAGGTCAAGACTTCTCTCAGGTCGTGAACCCATAAGGACATTGCGCCATATGCCTCCAGCCGCAACAGAATTGTCCACGCTTCGTTGCATTGGCCGATGGAGACGAACCATCTTCTGGATGAGGTGGTCAGGGTTGGGATAGAGGGCAGTAGGCCATGCTACACGAATTGCAAACCACCATCCCAAAGGCTGGTTGAGCGAAAGGTCAGAGCAGTGAAATGATACATGATACAAACACTTACCCTGCCATCGGGAAGGGTCTTCTCAGGATATGAATCGTAAGTCGTCAAAAGGCCCTCGGGAAGAGAGAACCTAGAGTCATTAGCACTAAAACACATCAGTGAAAAATTTGGACCTACCTATGGACAACCCAATGGTTTTCATCCGATCTGTGCTTGGCTAGAACCACTAACAGACGCGGCATACCCTGCAAACCAAACGGCGTCCACAGATCTCGCAGCATCCCGCAAGCATCTCCGTGCCGCCCATGGAAGACAGCATTATTGATCGCGTCAGCCATGTTCGGCGGTACAAACAGACGGTCGACAGGCATCTGAGGATTATCCGTCAATCGTGATCGAACATATCGCTTATAAGTCTGCGTAGACCATATGCTCATAGCTACTTCGTTGACCTGACGACCTCTCATCGTACTCGCCAGGGCTCCATCGAATTCACTAAGCGGCCAAACTATAGCCCAGCTTAGCAGGCGCTGATGAATCCTCTGCCATGGAAGGAGGCCGTTATCCGAGCTGCTGTAATTGTCATCGCCATACGTAGGTTGAGGTGTTGTGACAATACTCCGACTGCTCTGAGCAGGAATAGGTGGAAGAGGGGCCTCATTGTCATAGCCGGTATCAGAGCCAGGGATTGTTGGAGCAGCCGCTTGCTGGTTATCTTCATCATCATACTGTTCGTCATCTTGATGAAGCTCCCAGCTATGATGCGAAAGACCTGACTGGCTACCAGCAGGCTTCTGCCTAAGCTTGTAGAGCTCCTCAACAAGGAACTGTTGGCCAGGCGAATCGTCGCGATCGTTATTGTAGTAATCGTTAGCTTCTCCATCAAGATGCGGGAAACGACGAGCAGGCTCTTCGTATTCTTGTTCGGGGAGGTTGTCATGTTGGTTAATGTCTTCGTCGTCGTCCATGACCACCTCTGTGTGAGGCTGATACGTCGAGTCCGCCATCGTCCCCGTTGGCTGTGTGTGGATGTTCACCGTCTGCGTGACTGGAGTTGTACCGTACTCCTCTTCCTCGCCTTCCGGTTCCGGCGATGGAGGGGCTCGGAGGTTTTCTATCTTCGGCCCAAGGCTCTCAATGCGTTGCTGCATAAGAACTATTTCTCGCTTGAGATCTGCTGCCCATTTCGGCGGTTCCTGGCATATAATTCAACTACAGAGCGACGGGAAAAGCGCTCACGCTTACCTCACTATCTGCCTCCTGAGTCCCACTGAAACCATGGCCTTGATGGTTCTTCTGTAGCTGCCTGATCGACTGCGCCAAGTAGTTAGTATCGACCACACACGGAACGCTTATTTTTGAACAAACCTCATTGTCGTGTTTCATGCCTAGGTCTTTGACCCGCTTCCGAACAGCCTTTCGCATTACTTTCTTCACCACCTCCGGAGTCGAATTGTCGTTCAAGAATTGAAACAAGACACAAAGATCTTTGTCATGGAAGTAAGAATTTGCAACATCTGGCTCCAGAACAGACGCTTCATAGTAAGACGTTCGTGGCGTCTGTGCAGCGGAAGCTAATACCGCCTTCACGACCTCCGTCTCTTCCTGATTCAAGGCTCCAGGTGAATTTGGACGCGATGGTGTGGGAGTAGCGTCCGCATCTCTCTTTTTGTCAGGCTGTGATGCCGCAGCAGAAGCAGTCTTGGTGCGTCTACTAGATGCTTTCGACTTCGCGACTGAGCGGGCAGGGACCTCAGAAGGGGGAGCGGCAGGGGCCTCCGAATGATGCGAAGGTTCCTCCGTAGACCCCTCCGGAATGGTTACGACACGACCTCGGACCACGGCGTGTAGAAGATCTTCAGTTGTAGCAGCGTGCCTATACGGCGAGAACGGCCTTGATTGATGAGATGCGGATGAACCGTTTGGCGGGGATCGGGCTAAGGTCATAATAAATATTGGAGCTTGCGTGACAAGTATCTAGATCATACCTTTGCCATTGACGCGAGGCGCTGTTTCCCCGCCAGTCTCGGACCCATTGATCTTAGAACCATCTCTGCGACTCTTGGCAGCGGAGCGTGCTTTATATTGGGATTGAGAGTCCGACGGGCTGACGGAGGCAGCCTTAGATGCAGCCTTTGATGGCGGCTTCGTTCGAGTTGGAGACACCGGGCTTAAAGGCATGTCCTCCTCGCCAACCCTGCTTTCGGGAAGAGATGGATAAATGGTGCCCTTCTCTGTGGGTCGCGTTCTACCTGTCACACGAGACTGGGTGGACTGGGGTGACAGTGGCCTGTATTCAGCTGGTATTGGATCAGGCTTGGCTGTCGATCTCGGAGACTGATGGCAGAAGTTACTGAGTGGGACAGTGGTAAGTTAACAAGACTTACGTTAGGGCCGACTTTGGGAGAGCTAGATGCTCCCGATGGTGTGATGCGGTTACGCGTACTTTTGCTAGATGGCGATTCGACGCCAATCGCAACAGATGCAGCCCTGGGAGAAGCAACGGACTCTGGCAGAGGGACCCTGTACGGTTGACCTGGCGTCACGCCGCCGTTTGTAGTGAGATTCCACGGAACAGCAGGTTTTGGCTGGCCTTGATCCCATGGAGGCTATGAAAGATAATTTAAATGAGACGAAATTACAAGGCAGGATCAGGTGATTCACATTCCAGGTATTGTTGAACACGGGAGCGGGGTTGGCAGAATAATCTTCTGGCAATGGTCCCATGTTACCAAAGGACGGGCCAGAATCGTAAGATTCATAACGAGGTCCAGGTGGATCTTGAGGGCCAGGCTGCAGCTTGTGTTGGAAGACAGTATGTACGGCGAATAACAAGGTTACGTACGATGTGTAAAATCTCTTCACCATTTTGCGACCGCTCTTGAACATCCGAAGCGATATCTTCGTCATCCTCTTGGTGATTGTTGTGCCCATAGCTGCTGACGTGAGAATTAGCCAGTTCTTGCAGGGGGTCACTGTGATGACTCTTTGATGGTGACTGGACTCTACTGGGGTCGCGGGATCGACTTTGGTATTCCTCGTCGTCTACAATAGAACGTGGAGGCTCATTGTCAACATCATCCCTGGACATACCCTCAAGATAGTCTAGAACTGCCAAGGGTGTAAGACCAAGGTGGTTAACCTAGAGAACACCTTATTCACCTTTCTCATTCGGACCTAAGGTAATTTCCATATGAACATTCAGTTACCAAACAATGCAACGTGCTCGTACCTGGTGTCGAAGAACGAAGCAACATAGACCCCAATATATCCCCGGAACTCTTTGAGCCCTTTGCCGACATAGTAATTGCAGAAACGTGTTATTGAGAGAATGCGTTGATTGATATGTTTGGTTGAGAAAATTGGCTGGCAGTTTCTGCTCAAGGTGGAAGGGAGCAATATAATTGCAGTAAAAGGATAGAGAAGGATAGAGGGAGAAAAAATGGAGCTGAAGATATCGCAGAAATGGAGAGATAGGAAGGAGGTGCAGCGCGGTGTAGACCAACCCGGATCGTTCAACAAAACCAACAATCCCAACAGCCAAACAAATGTCAACATCAACGGACCCTGACCGCGGAACAGCCAATTATTTAAATCGTGCCTGCCAGTGCAACAAAAATTGTCCCTCTGGAAACGGGTGCTTCCCATCCCACGACAGCAATTTCCCAGGTTGTCAGAGTGTATCCACCAATCTTACCACGACCACTTTTGAGTCACCACGTTGCATCCATGGAATCGAAGTGCCCCTTGATCGAGGGAGCTTCTCCTAAAGCACAAGATCATGATCGCAGATCTACAATCGCATTATTTAAAAGGTCCTCTGTGCTCAGATGCTAGTCAACCGCCCATTTCCGGCCCCCGTACGGATTGTTGGGTCCATAGAAGCGGTCTGCGTACAATAAGGAGGTCACAGCTGTACATATCGTATCGGACTCAAAACTCCCAGAGCCACGCGCTTCACGACACAATATTGATACTACAACAACCTAGAGCGGGGCAGGGAACCTTATACAGGCTTGCTAAGCTGTAACTGCCGGGTTCTGTCAGAGCCGCATGGTTGCATAGCATATGAGAGTTTTGGGTTTGTAAGCATCCTTCCGTTACACTGAGAAGAAACGTACCGAGACAGCTGTGCCTATAGTGGTCGAGTGGCGGCATAAATGCGAGCGACGTCATTGATGCGTTCGCCACGGGCTTGTAAGTACTACAGAAAGAATCGGTAACCATATCACGATGAACCCCAGAACTCAAAGAGCATCAGTAGTAGTATCACTTGTATCATATTTTTCCGACATTGCTTCCCCTATACTGCTGGAGTTGTATTTTCAGTTTTCAACCCTAGCTTCAGTGCTATCCATTCGTCCGTTTACTTGTTATAATTCTACATCATCATCGGTTACCTACTGGGATCGGAAAGTTTATCCTTCTCGAGTCATGGTGAGTACGACTCTGGTGACGACGACGACGACGACGACGACGACTGCTTAGCACATGTAAATGTCAACACTGACTTTAAGCAAATTCTCATGAGCATATCTTGGGCGCCGCCGGCGACTAAGATACCAGGAGGTGTGAAAACCAAGTAATTACACTGAAATATATCCGGCTGACTCAACTTGGCGACTTGCCCTCCGGTGTTCCTCTGATGTTAAAGCTCTCAGACGGCGGACACTTATATATGTTGGGGCTGGATTAATGGCTTCATCCATATTTCATCAACGCACAAATTGCTGCATCGTGGCCTCTCTCGTTTAAATTGGGTCAGGCTTATGGTTTGGGAAATGTGAAAGGAAGCCTATTTTTAGAGACGGAACAATCCGGCAGGCTCTGACCTCGCCTGAAAAGGCAATGAACACTTGGCATTTTCTAGCACCTTCCAGCGCCTCCCCATGTCTTCTCCGCTTTCCTCTTTGATTCGAGAACCCCCAGGCACTAGAAATATCGTGAAATGACATCATTGAAGATGGTATATAATCCTCGTCCAATCTAAATTGTATCTAATATCAACCACTTTTGAAGCATGTTCAGTGCAAGTCCCTTCTATCGTAGCTCACCATACTCTTCCAATTACTACCCTTATGGCCAGCCAGGCTATTCTTCCCTTGCTCATTACCCATCCCCCTACGCATCTCGTGTAGCGGAAGAGCAGCGACACAACGCCCGCGTTCAAGCTATCGAACGTGAGCGGGAACTCCAGCGGCAGCGGCTTCTCGCCCTCCGCCGGAATGAGCTTGCGAGACAGTACATGGCCGATACGTATGACGCCGATACAGCTGATGATGATGATGATGATGCATATGACTATGGATTCGGCCGTTATCTGAGTCCGTATGAAGCCAGAGAGCAGGTTTGTCCTTATTAGCAGCTGAACCATTATCTCAAGACTAATTCAACATCGTAGGCAACTCCTATAATAACGAGTACTTCAAAGCACTCCATCCCAATACGGTCTCCGTCGCCTCCCAAAGTGCCACAACCTGAGCCAGTCAGCGTATCACCGCCCGCAGACATAGAGGAGCCCCCTTCGTCACCTCCCCCCTCTGGTTCTGAAAGCCCAGCTCCACCATGCCCCACTCCATCTCAACGACAGTCTTCTCCCTCTCTCAACGAGCAACCATTAGACGAGTCCCCAAGCGCGTCTAACGAGACCGAACTCGTCCAGAAATCTCTTGCTACCATCCAGACCGTCCAGAAAAAGTTCGAAGATGTGAAGACCACCTTTGCATGGCCGACTCACATCGATTTCGAACTCAATGGCGAGGTGATATCCGTTTCTACTGACGGTTCATCAGAGCCGAGACTCACGCCACCGAAGCTGGCCTATACGAACCGCAACACACCTTTACACACTTACAATGAGTCGCTAAACCGTTTGCTGGTTCAGCTGGATGCCGTGGAGAGCTGGGGAGAGCAGGATGTTCGCGAACGGCGGAAACATGTCGTATCCATGGTGGAGGCTGAAGCGGCTAAAGTTGAGAGAGGGTGGAAGGCAGTGTGGGAAGGCAAGAGTGTGAATGCGGAAGAGGAGGAGGAAGTCATTGACATCGTCACAGAAGCCGGGAAGGACGATACCCAAGACGATGAGGGATACGGCGGCGAGGAACAATAATAATTCCTTCCCCAGTCACCATTTTTTCTTATCCGTCTCAGCTACCCAACCAGTGTACTGCGCAATATTTATGATCATTTTCAAGACGCCTGCGTGTATTGTGTGTGACTTAATTTTCCGATGAGCTGTGTGCTATTATGAAATGCTAACTAACCAATTTACGCGTACCGGATATATGGCAATATCCGCATGTTTGTTCCATCTTCATGTGCTTTCCCTGATCCGAATTTGTTCCTTAAGCTATGGCGGCTGATGACGATACAAGCGCCCAGTAAACCCGGACCTATCTTGAGCTTGGAGTACGTTCTCGAAAGTCGGTTGTCACAAGAATTCCGTTCTACTTACGACGTTCCATTGCATCGGAGACACGGGACCGTGTTTGAGGTTCTTCACCCGCGTAAATGCATTGCCCTCAGATGGAGCCCACGGACAATTTCGTCCGGTATGTGAGTTTCAGCTTCATGGGCTACTCTGTTTCCCTTGCAAAAAGCTATAAAAGCTGGTGGATGAAGCCTAGCATTTCTTCACTCCTACCTGCCCAGTCAAAGCAGCCAAAGAGCTCTTATTAAATCACGACCATGAAGTTTTTCTCCGCCCTCGCTCTCGCCCTCGTCCCCTCTTACACCCTCGCCGTGACTGTTGGCTATGATAATGGCTACGGTACTGGCAGCAACTCACTCGCCAACGTTGCTTGCTCGGACGGCAGCAACGGTCTCCTGACCAAGGGGTATACCACATACGACTCCCTTCCCGACTTCCCATACATCGCGTCGTCCGACTCTATCGCAGGATGGAACAGCGCGAGCTGTGGGACTTGCTGGCAATTGACATACAATGGCCGCACGATTAACGTGTTAGCAATTGACCATGCGGTGTCGGGATTTTACACCTCAGAGGCTGCGTTAAATGA
Organism: Armillaria ostoyae; assembly: GCA_902506015.1. Classification (NCBI taxonomy): domain Eukaryota; kingdom Fungi; phylum Basidiomycota; class Agaricomycetes; order Agaricales; family Physalacriaceae; genus Armillaria; species Armillaria ostoyae. The sequence continues at coordinate 2,732,467 of LR732082.1, forward strand.
TTTGACGAACGGACATGCAGTTGAGTACGGGTCGGTACAGGCCACAGCGGCCCAAGTTGACGCGTCAGTTTGCGGCTTATAATTTCAAGTGACGATGTCGACATAGATTTTGGACTTGTGGACATAATGGACACAAAGTACGGTACTAGCTGGATCATATGGACTTTTGAAATTTCATGTTTTTACAGTATAATATAGTAAAAGTTTAGGTACTTACTTACTTTATGCAAAACAATTTGACTCAAGGACTGGGTTATGACGTTGTCCTGACAATGTTTCGTCAAAGGACTGAGAATTGGGACTGAGCATGCACGTAGTTTAGTGTCGTTCAAATGTTCTTTGGCAAAAGTGCACGTCGCTTACTAGGAATCCGGAAACCGATGATCCCCCAGGGCCCAAAAATGGCGGATGAACCCTGGCGGACACATAGGTTCAGGAATCAATAATGAAATCCGAGCTACAGAAAAGAACCATAAACAGGTCTTCCATCCAACACTGTCGCTACCACTCTGGTCTCAAGAATTTTATCCACCGCGACAGACATGATATCTTGGGAAAGAATCACAAAGTCTGCTCTTTTCCCGGGCACCAGTGACCCCAAAGTTGACTCGGTAAAAGAGGCGTAAGCTGGGTCGATGGTCATCCCTTTAGGATACACAAGGTCAATACGCATCCATTGACAAAATCTTGATCTTACCTCTGAGTGCTTCCTGTCTGGTTAAGCGCTGTTCCGGGAACCTGTGACGACAGAACGTAAGCTTCGAAACTTTTTAAAGGATATTGTAAACAAACCAGCCACCAGGTCCGCGAGGTGATGTTCCATCTTTTGAGAGACGCGTGATAGCAGCGTAGAATCCCGCCAAAGGATTTATGCCTTCCACTGGAGCGTCTGAGCCTAAAGTAATTTTCGCCTTGTTATCGACAAGGCTGCGAAACGCGTATAATCTTTTGACTCTCTCTCCCAGGCGCTCCTCAGCGTACCACATATCGTCAATACTGCGGAGAAGACTAGTCAACAGTAGTGGATACGATATCAATGACTGGGCATACACATGCGTCGGCTGCACACTGGCAATGACTAAAATGGGCTTGAGTTTATCTCCTTGTGGAAGAAGCCTTGTTCCTACCTCCTAGTTTCCCAACTCGCTTCATATCAGCTTCAGTCAGTAGCTGAGCATGTTCCAGCCGTGGTCGGAGAGTAGGGACGTCGACGCCAGATAACGCTTTCTCGAAGGCGTCTAAAACAATGCCGTTGGCACGATCACCTATTGCATGGACGTTCTCCATACAAAATGGATTTAACCAACCATCAAGAGAACCGCTACAAATATGAATACACGCACGACTTGCCATCCGTCTTGAAGAAATCGAGGAATGACTTTGTTGATCATTTCAGGCGGCATTCGCATAACACCGTTCGTACTGGGATTGTCAGTATACGGTTCATAAAGCTGGGAATGCGATGGTCACACACAACACGGAGATCAAAACGATGTGCACTTACTGCGGCACCTCCAGTTCTGAGAGCGCCTAGGTGCTTCAGTTCAGAAGGTCTTCATTAATACAAGCAGAATGCTTCTCCGCGCACCATCAGCGAACATCTTCACGCTTCTGCAGTGAAGCCGCCCATTTCCGGCATTAATCAAAGGGACGATACGATCTCCCCAGTACTCGCCGCTCTCATTGAAATAAGTCATCCCATATATCCGAATCTATAATGTCAGATAGCAAAACAAAGGTATATCGGATTGTCCACATCGTCGAACGTACCGGAAGTGTTCCCTCTTCTGCTTTCCTGTGGCCCATAGATGAAGAAATGCGAAACGAATAGACAGTAAGGCTTACCTTTTAAAGAAAGTTAAAGACTCTGGCGCAAGTGCTGCATCGTGAATTGAAGTTAAACCACTAGCTAGAGCATCTCGAACGGTAATAGAAAAAAGCCCGTTAAGATCAGCATCAGTGGCTTCAGGTTTATGAATGAGATCTTGCGCATTGTCAATGAACAGTCCTACATGAAAACATTACATTTGATAAGGGAATTATTGTGAAGGAGTTTACTTGCCATTAGGGTTTCCATCTGAATCTGTCTCGATCACACCGCCCTCAACGTGTTCAGGATAAGGGCCATTGTCGTTCAGAGTGGCTCGAGAGACCCAGATCGCATGCCCGTCCTTGCTTTGCAAAATAACGGGCCGCCCGTGGATGACCGGGTCCGCATCCAAATCATCCTTTTTTCGTTTCATCAGTGAAGGAGAAGCAGACGCGGATGCAACATAACGCACGGCATTCGGCCAGCGGCCTTCGGGCCACACAGTATGATCCCATCCCCATCCCTGCACTAGTTTCGACTTGTTATTGTTAATATCAGGGTCCGACACTATGTAATCTCTGACAGACTTGACGACCTCTGAGTCGAAAATCAATGAGCGCTATATTAACTGTGTGACGCAACTCACCCTTGATAGTTTGACCTTGCTCAAGAGGTATAATTCTGCTAGCGCCGTACTCAAGAATGTGTGCATGAGAATCTTTTCAGGCTGTAAAACACCGGGATCTATTTTAGGAGTGAAACTACGAACCTGACATTCCTGGCACAATGATGGACCCAGGCTTCGCATGGTAGACTGGCAACGCTTTCTCCTGGTTGTAGGTCCAACGCTGTTGGATATCCGCTAGCTACCGGTAAGCGGACGCCGTCTCAAAATATTTGGAATACGCACCTAAATCTCCGACGTCCTGTATGTACGAGCCGCGGACCACCAAGCACTCCACCTGAGAATTTTGCTCATCGACTAGATGGATTTGTTTTCCATTTGTCGAGCACAGTGCATACGACTGGGCCGTCTCCAAAGCGAAACGCTTTCGTAGGAAAAAGCCAAGAGTGGCAAGCAAGACCGCACCCAGCACTAGGAGGCGTCTGAGAGATGTCTGTTGACTAAAAATCCTTTTATCGTCGAAGTCTTTACGACAGTCAGCCTCTCCTTTCACAGGCATCTCTGTGCGATATAATGCAGCGTTCGTGCCCAGATAAGAACGACTAGGGACGTGAGGGTTGAACTAGGTGCCAATGAGTTGCAACTCCACTGCTCCAATCCTTTAAGTACGTGTGGAGATTTGGTGGAAATTTCGCTCCAATATCGTCTGCCAATTTTTTTTGGCGCTAGAAGAAGATGTTGAGCGCTTAACCGGTAACCGCTTAAGCGCGCGCTAGCTAGTCACCTCGTGATAACGGTTTGAATGCAACTCTTGAGCCTTCTGGAACGAGAAATTTCAAATTTGCGCTGCTGGACTTCACGGTCACGTTATTAACTTGACGTATGCTTGGACCACTTGACCGCCTCATCGAGATTTTGAAAGTATAACAAACACCGGATTCTGATTCTGGCACTGCCAAATACGCTTGCTAAAAGCACATGCTTTTGGAAGACTGCGCCGGTGACCTTGCGGTCCAGTATCAATCCGAATTCCCCCGGATCAGGCTAACTGCTAACAAGCACACCGTCAAAATAGCTCCTTAAAGGGTTCTAAACGCGTCTTAGACGTTTGCGCTGATGTATCGCCTTGAGCCCTCCTCCGTTAAGGACTTGCCAGTGAATCGGAAGGGAATAGAGAGCACTTACCTGTTTTCTGTACGAACAAGACTCGATGTTACAACCTCCACCTCGACGAACTGTAAGTATCCATTTCTTAGGGACTTTGTTTTCGACTTTTGCGTAACTGACAGCTTGCTGCTTATGACATTTCTTCACATTAAACTGACTAACTTGAACAGACCGTCGATCCCTTTGGACAAGCCCCCCGGCGTATTCCACTTGGCGTTGTCCATTCCGCCTGTACTCGACACATCTGTCTTCTTCTGTATGATGTACCTTCTATGTATACGAAATCTATTCGCATCGGACCGCTCCTATAGTTTCAAACCCTCTGGACTACGGGACCAGTGCCTCTGGAATTGCATCGGGTCCACTGGTCCCGCAGGAGGGCTGTCCTTCTGCCGTGCACCATTGAGAAAAGTATGTGTGGTGCATCCTCGTGATGTTTGACTGAGCGTCTGACTGTATTTTTGGCGCCCAAGCTAGCTCTTGGCGAGGCCTGGCACATGTCGTTTCTGATGAAAACCCAGCGAGTATCGGTGAAGCCACGCTTATCGAACGCCCTGGTTCATTCGAGAATAAAGAAGGCGCTTATTTACAGTTTCCCAAGCGCTCATTGGATTCCTTAGCTTGGTTACAATGCCGCGTTGGCGCTAAAACAAAAGAAAAGGTGCAATTACTCGTGTACGTGATAGCATGGCGCAATAAATATCAGACATTAGATACTAATAGAGGACCTCACAGGAACCTTCATCCATACACGCCCCTCCGCATCCGCCGGAGGAAGTCTGCCAGCACGTATATTGACTTGAAGCGATGGATGAATAAGCCTGGGAGCTCCGAGAGTATCGTCCCGCTTTTTACGGAAGTCAATGAATGCCTCTTCAGTCGTACCAACCTTCCCGTGCTTGTTAAGCTTCCGTTGTTCGCCCACGGTAGTGACGCAGTCGTAGTTACGCCCACTCGGGTAGTCATGACCAACAAATAACTTGTAGTCCTCGGGTAGGGACAGAAGTCGATTCATGGACTGCATTTAATAATGTGGTTAAGAGCGTTCCAGACACAGAAGACTTTCGCACTCACGGCATATAGCTGTTTCGCATTGCCGCCAGGAAAATCGACTCTCGCAGAACCTACATCAGGCTGATTATTATGGCGATACAATCAGAATCACGTGGTAATAAATGTATAAAGAACGCGTACAAGAAAGATGGAATCCCCAGTAAAAACAGCCTTGCCAACCACGTAACCGATATGATCCGGAGTATGACCAGGGAGATAGATAACACGGCAGGTGAGGTTTCCAACAGGGAACTCCTCATCATCCTTCAAGAAAATATCAAAGGTCGTGTCAAACGCGCTCCGTCCCAACCCATAGATTGGGGCGAAATTTGATTGAACCTGGGTGATACGAGAACCGATGCATACGGGGACCTCTCCTGGAAGCTTAGATTTGAGATATTGAGCAGCAGTGAGATGATCAGCATGCGCATGTGTTTCCCTGTATGGACCATAAGAATTATGAGTGACTACCAAAAAGTTGGTACGCACAAGATACGCAAAATCTTCAGGTTCTTCTTTTCTATAAACGCGAGCAACTTGTCAGCGGATTCTGTGGAAACCTTCCCAGAAGCAGGATCGTAGTCTAGGACGGTATCAACAAGTACAGCTTGTGATGTCGCAGGATCCGAGATTAAATACTGCCTAGAGCACAAGGTCAGGATGTTCTGAGGATGCAGGAAGAGACCTCGCCTACCATGTGGACGTCTGGGGCTCGAAGAAGCAGCTGATCTCTGCGTTCCCCTTTTCATCGTTGACGTATGTCCAAGGTTCAGCTGCCGAGGTGGTACCCATGGTTCGGTAAGACACGATAATTCTGCTATGCTGAGGGATGGAACGAGAGGCAGAGGTGACGCTCGAAAAGGCTCGAGTGGAAAGAAGGACTCTGGACGAAGAAGAAAACGGCCTTACAGAACTAAGGCGCGCTGGACTCGAACGACAGAAGGCAACCTTGGCAAATTGCATGGTTGGGATAAGATTCGACGCTGCTGGTTTTATACCCTTCAGGAGCGCACAGGAGACGAAGATTCCGATAATACAATCCGAATGCTCCAGCCGATTTCCGAATTAACGACCAGTAATGGGATAGGTCCAGAACACAGAATTCGGATTCACAGCACAACCTTGGGAACTTACTGTGGCAGAAGAATGATGGAAAAGAGAAAATAGGTTAGAGGCGGGCCCAGGGCAGGGAGGACTGTCTTAGTGGGATCATGGGCGCAGACGACAAGAGGCATTTGCAGCGTCGGCATCCTGCCGAATTCGGAAATCGTCGTTTTTCCCATGCCACTCCGTACTAGCCGCATGCCTTCGCTCCGAATTAAACATACAACGTGACGGTATCTTACACACGAATACAAAAAATTTCTCATTCTATCTAAGAGGTGATTAAGCAGGTCACGTTGTATGCACAGTATCAGTACTTCCGTTGGCGCAGGCGGGTTTGACTGCCTGCAGTTCCGTCTCCTGGCACTTGCTTTTTTTAGCCATATCTATATCACCCAAACACGGAGCCTCAAATATCTGCTTGTTCCATGCCAACATGATCGTCCGTGATGCAACTAAGCACCAGACAATCAACGTCGCGACAGAGTAAATCGACCCCCAGACACGGAAGAACGGCGAGTCAAAAGTGCTGGCGAGACTCAGAGTAAGGTTGGCATATACACCCTGTAAACTCGGAGGTCAAACGTCAGAAACAAAAATAAGAATAGGCGGCTTACGTTCGGGAAAATGATGCCCCATACTTGTACCTTGAAGGGGATTCGGGTTCGACGAAGGACGTTCTGTACACCGAGGACGGCGAAGAATAACCACATGGATGCAAGGGACCATAGAATCAAGGAAATGATGGTGCAGATAACATTTATCGTGGCCCCGGTTGCCTCAGCGTTCAGCAATTCGGAATCGCCGTAGTGAAGGGGTAATATGGATTTGAAGAACTGCCCGAGAAGAAGGATAGAGTATCCTGCCTGGCCCGTAGGACCGAGGGGTAGAAATACCGATGTTATTCCCGCACCGGCTGGGAGGCCGTGGACGATGAGACGGAGCAGGTACACCGTCAACATCATCAAGGCAATGGAAAGACCGATGGAGACCATGAATATAGAGAACGTAGCGGTGATAACCGCGTGGTTCAGTGAATACTTGTACAGTGAGGGTGCTATAACACCACCACCTGACGACGCGACAATCAAAGTGACCACGGGTAGCAGCCAAACGGATGTCATGGACTCTAACGAGTGCTTCTGGGCTGTTACCCTGCGGAACGCGTCAATGCAATGATCGGAGGTAGTAGTTCATGGCAGGCTCACATGAAGTGCATGACGCCAAAGCAACAAAGGAAAGAGCTTATCACGTCCAGCCACCAGAAGGCCCACAAGACGTACAAGAATGGCTTACCACCAAAACCGTAGTCTTCGTGGATGAGGCTGACAGCAATGTTCAGTATCGTGATAGCGCCCATAGGGAAAGTGCCGGTGAAGAGACTCTGGACTGGATGCCGGATCATGATTCCCCAGATGTCGGGGAACGTGATATAACGGACGATGGAGATGGCGCAGAAGGTGATGAAAAGGCATAAATTGAGGAAAAAGAATATGAGTGTCATTATTCTCAGTCCCTGAGAACCAGTGCCGTAGGGGAAAGCATGGAACAAGGTGCTAATAGCGCCTGTGCCCATGATGACGGCGAACCATGCTGGAGTAAAGTGCCTGTGAAAAAAGTTGTGATTGAGCGATTTGCGCGACGCTACATTGGGAAAGCAGACGAACCTAACAACGTCCTTGAAGGTCCTATTAGCATGGTATATATCAGACGTCATCGAGACTAATTTAGCGGAGGCTGCTTCCGAAGGGGTGACCACAGAAATCCAGGTCAAGGTGGGCAAGGAAAGTGATTCATGGACGGCAATCCGAATTCCTCTATTTGAGGGGAACAGACTGTTATAATTTCAGACATGACCGTGGGGTTCGCATGAGCAAAGAATTATGCAGTGCTGAGCAATTTTCCTATTCCGAATGTGTCGGCGGGCGAAAACATTCCCACGGTCCTTCTTCCCAGAAGCATCAAAAGGGCCCTTGGGCCGGATGGCCCTCCTCCCCACCGTCCTTCTCGTCGTCTCCAACGCCATGGGCTTCCTGACTTACTTCCACTACTCTTCCAAGTCCCAGACTATCGTCGTCGTCGATGACCCGGAGTCGTCGCAGGTCGCCCAAGCCGAATCGCCCGGACCTTTGCCCATCAGCGAGAATTCCGAATACCAGACGGGTAGCCCGCAGTCCGTATCGGCCCATGTGATGTCGAGCGAGGAGCTGACTCTGGAGATTTCGCCTTTTCCGATGGAAGAGACGGCACCCCCTCGGACAAAGAAGCGTCGACAGTTATCATTCCATCCGTTTGCGCGACGCCGTCGTAACCATTCCGACCATAAGCGTTCACTATCGGCTGCGGAGGAACATGAGAAGAAGGTCGATGCGTCGTCGGCGGCGTTGTCCAAGCATTTCCTCTTGTCGTCCAAGGCGAGGTCAGACAAGCGGGCCAAGCAGTCGGCGGAGGTTGTACGCGCTCTTATCGTTGGGCAGGGTGGCAAGTCAGCAAAGGGCTCTCCGGCAAAGCCTCTGGTAAGTCAGGTCAAGTCTGAGCTCATGAAGCCCAAGACCGCCAACAAGGTCATCGCGCACCTCCGTGACCTCTCAGTTGAGGACCTTGCCGCCCAGGTTTCGCCGCCACCGCGTCGGAAGAAGGGCCCTATACGTGCTGTCTGCCTCGCCAACACTGATGAGCAGGAGGACGAACTTCACTTTGCTCGCATCAATTCCGACGTCGGGGTGTCAGGGAAACAGACGTTCGGCGAGTTTAGCGTAGCCGCAGCACCAGCCGACAAGTTATCCCAAATGTTTGACGACATGCACATCGTCGATCTTATTCGGTCCCCCGACCTTGGGTTGGGTCAACCGGGTGATGGGGAAGGTCTCTTGGCTGGAGCACTTCCCACGGCTGAAACAGTTCTCAATGGTATACAGCAGATCACTCCATCGCTGATGGCTCTAGGATATGCAACAGGCAAAGCAGTGCTTCCTGATCATACAGGTGTGTGATTAAAAGTGTCTAACAGTCTCTGACTTACTCTTATTCTCAAGGCGTGTATCCTCCCACAGACAGGATGTCTGTCTTGACTTGTACGCGTTTATTTCCCCTTGTATTGATTATTCTTCTCAGCCATTCCAGACTGGTGGGGCCTTGAAATCGCACTCCCTCCTCCAACGCTAGCTTATCTGGGTGTAAGTCTTTTGTTATGTTCTTATTCGGTACTCGAATCCTCACAAACAATTCAGAACGCTCACTCAATATCCAATGCCATTGTCAATTTCATGTCTGCTCTGGCGTTGGTTAATAATGGCGCACGAGAGATCCTGCCTTTCGTTCGGTACATTTCTCAATTCGTCGACTTTGAATTCAACGCCATCAAAGCGCAGGATAAAGGCCGCGGGGTCGTCTGCGCTGCAACTTGGTGCGTTCATGGGCCTAGCCATTGTCTTCTTCACTAACACAGCGTACAGGATTATGCCTGCGGCCATGGTAAGTCTTCTGCCCCGGGTTGGCTATTCCCCTCACATATATATAGGTGCCACGACCGTGGGATTTTAACCCGCCTCCCACCGGCCTAAAGTCTTCGGTAGACGCGTCACCGCAGGAGGATTCGGAATCGGAGCGAGACGAGTCGGAAACAAGTCCCGTCCCGCCAGCACTTCCTAGCCCCCCGAGTCAAGAGCCTTCCGCAACGCCCGTTCCTTTGCCTGTTGTCACAATCACGGCTGCTGATACACCCGAGAAGCCCAAGACGGCAGCAACACATCTGGTCCCGAAAGTTATGGTCACTACGTCGTCCCCTTCTCCGGAATCTATCGCTCCTCGTACCTCGCCTGCTGCCCTGGTTACACCTATGGTGTAGTATGCACTTGTGGTTCATTATTCCTTCACCTTTCTCTCTTTGATGACTTCTTACGAGCAATGACCACGATATTAGTACGATTATGAATGACAATGAACGAGTTGATACCATCGCATAGTGTTTATCCATACCTAGGTTTATCATTTCACTTTCAGTATACAGGGATTCAAATATTCATCACTTATAGTAGTAGCATAATTTTATTACCAACAAGAACGGACTTAGCATGTCTTGTAATTTGCGTGAATTGATGCTCCGAGAGCAAAGCAGAAGATAAGCACAATGTTTACAAAATTCAATATGAAGTCCGTTAGATGGTACAAGGATAGTTAAACATATACACTGTACAGTAGCGAGTATGTATATTTACTGGGTCGTGACAATCTGGTCAGGCTCTGACATCATAAATGAGCCTGAGATGGAGCAACACAGACGGATTGAACACACCGATGGACTCGATGATATTGCCTTGAAGGGACTGGAATTGCTGTAGCTGGTCGTCCGTAATCTTAGCGGCGAACCCCTAGAAAAGAGCCTCAGGATCATCTACAGCAGATAGATGGTCCTTGGTACGTACGGGGATGATACCATAGATTTGGGTTACTTCTCCTCCTACATCAAGAGAGGGTGAGCGCTGAGGGCGGGCTAATTGTTAAAGGAACATACCCCCACTGTTCACCTGTGCGGCGTACTCTTTGATCTGGTCTTCAGAGACATTGTCCTTGAACATGACGATGTATTCTGTAACGATGGGTCTCTTTAGTAAATACGCAGACTCAATCCGAGGGTACTTACTGGATGCCATATCTATGCGAGATGTAGGAGAACTGATAGAAGAAAGTCTGCGGATGGGGGGAAGAAACCGACGAATGGTGGTGGTATATAACGGAGCTTTACAGCAGCACAGCCACTTATATGGGCGGTGAATCGCGGCATTTCGAGGAACAATAATGACTCATCGGTTCCGCTTACAGAGCGGTATAAATTGGAGACGTGATATTCCTGAACAGGGATGTTGAAACTTGCTCGGTTTTCCTCATCAAGATTCATAATGCCTGCAGCGACGCGTTCCTCATCGCGTTCTCTAGCCAATAGTGCGCCTCCGGAGACTGTACAAACGGCAACGAAACGCAAAGCGCCTACATCAACCAAGGACAAGGCCAAGAAAGCCAAGACGGCACAAGAAGTTGTAGAGCAGCAGATATCACCTGTCGTGCCATCAAGCTCTGGCGCAGAACCGGTGTTGATACCAGCGCAACTCTCGTTCTCTTTTGAGGATGCGAAACAGCACCTCATCAGCGCAGATCCCCGATTTGAAGACGTTTTTGGCAAGCTGAAATGTACACCTTTCAAGGTCCTTGAACAAGTACACCCATTTAGGTACTTTACTCCTCTTTCCCTTTACCCAAGGGGAAAACTTATAATAACACTGTACAGGTCTCTCGCAACCTCCATAATGTATTCACGTTGTCCAGCCATCTGATACGTCAGCGCCCTAATACTTCATAGAGCGCAACAGATATCCTGGAAAGCTGCCCGTTCTATCAATCACAAGTTCAAACGGCTATATGACCCATCTCTCCCTGAGAATGTCGCGGATTACACGTTTGTGCAGTTCATGATAAGGCATCTGTGGTAATTGAGGTATCTCTTGACAGCGACAACTCTGCAACATCCTTTTTCCCAAGCCCTGAGCAGGTGGCTGCTACAGATCCTTCCATGCTCCGTTCCGCGGGTCTTAGTGGACGCAAGGGGGAATATGGTTCGTCTTTCCGTTTCAATGCGGTCAACCCGATATAATCGAGACTGCTATCTAGTTCAAGATCTCGCAAGTAGATTCGCGGATGGGCGTTTGTCGACAGAAAAGTTGATAAAAGCCACCGATGAAGACCTATTTGAATTGCTAATTGCGGTCAAAGGTGTTGGAAAAGTATGTTCGATTCCCTGTTACTCCCTGCGACTTAACTGAGAGGCGCTTCCTCTATCATAGTGGACTGGTAAAGCGTATTTTATTGACTTTAAGACTCGGGTTCATGACTTTCGCTTTCTCAGTTGACATGTTTGCAATTTTCTCTCTCCGACGACCTAACATTTTGCCCGTTGGTGAGGACCGCACTATCACTGAGCGTTTTAGCGGTTTATTAACGACGATGTATAGGTGACCTGGGCGTCCAGCGTGGAGTGATACGATGGTTCCTGTCCCTGCATTCACCCACTTATAACTATACGTTATCTGATAAGAAAAACGAGAGTAGGCCATCCAAACCTAAGAAGAAAAAGAAGACACAGTCCGAAGAGGAAAACGACAAAACTACTTCCGTGGCGGACATAGAAAGACCATTGACTCCGGACGTTTCTTCAGCGCCACCGGGAGGTTTACCATCCACACCCAAGACCGATACTGGAGCACCTGCCCTGCCTCCCGCGTTCACTCCATCAATCAACAGGACTCTTCACAAAGTGGAAAATACCTCGTTTGTGCCAGAGCCTCTACCTGAAGGTCTCACTGTAGCCGCGTTGAAATCTCGCCTCGATGGGAAGAAAAAGATCAAGTACGTCGCATTCAATGCCTTGACATGAACGCGATTTCTAAAAGCTGGTCAAGGGGTGCCTTGCTTACTCCTGCAGAAATGGAAGGCCTTACAGCTTCTTGGAAGCCTTATAGAAGTCTTGGTATGCCTTCAACTCATCTAAGTTCCCTTTGCTCATGACTCCAAAGCGGTTTACTACATGTGGGCGCTCGCCGACGGCGATGATTCATAACCAGTATCGATTGTCACTCTATAAGAACATTGGATATTGTAATAAAGCCGTCCCTCCTCATGTATACTCATCCTCAGGCCACAACTGCGCCACTTCCTCCCGAACACCTGCACAACGTCGCAAAAACACATTGGTAGGTATTTCTCCATTCGACGTGTATTTTGCTCGTAAAACCTCTTCAATGATCTGCTTTGCACGCTCGAGAGTCGTGCGGATCTCCCATTTCTCGTCATTTTTAACATTGTAAAGAACGAGGCGAGGAAATGGTTTGTCTTGATGCGCCATCGCCCACAAGTATCCATAGATAACCGTCTGAACGACATGTTCATGGGAGAGCGTCGTTACGAACTTGACTTCCCAAATCGTCACATCCCGCCCTTTATCCCTCGAGTGAATCATATCTGCCCTGCCTACGAGCCTGGTAATCTGGTTGTCAATGCTCAGGCGCTGTTCCAGCGGTTCCTCCATGGTAAGATTTCTGGCAAGGGCGGAACGGTTGTACTCTGAGAATTGCTCCGAAAGACGTTTGGTGGATGCTGCAAGGTAGGGAACCATCCAATTAAATTTGTGACCCTTATACACCATCTGAAACCAGCGAGATTTGAAACCCGAAACGTCCGCGTCATAATGTGTAGCCTCCTTCGATAGCCAGATGGCACGATAGGTGTCATCTTCTAACTTTTTCTTTTTCGGGAGACGTTCCAACTGCTTCATGAATGCAGCCACCTTTCCTGTCAGCCAATATTCGAAGTCCAGAGTGACGGCGAGGCCATTGAGGTCGCTCACAGGCTCCCAATGGTTTTTCGCGAAGTCTGTGCGCACCTTATCAGGCGCATCGATGCAGCGGTGGGGAGGTAGAGGAGGTTGGACCTTCTGGATGTCAAGTTGGCGAACAATGTTATCAAGAACTTCCTGCCGAAGATGTCTTGCTGCATCTGTAGCAATGACTCTCCGCGGTAAAAGTAACCCCGACTGGAGAGGGCGCCCCGGCTCGTCTTGGGCCTTGGGTGGTTCATCCTCTAGGTTAATGACATTTGCGCAACTCTCAATGGCCGCCCAATCGACGAATGGCATCGCCGAGTATTCGTGGGAGTGGAGGACCACGAGCTGCTTTCTGGCGCGAGTGAGGGCAACAAACGTTGCGTTTGGACAACGGTCATCGCGTAAGTCGCGTGCCATAAAATGGAAATATGAGGCGTCAGCTCCCAGCACGATGACAAGATCGCGCTCGCTCCCTTTGAATTGGTGATATGTGGAAGGAATGATCTTTCCACGTGTAACATCGTCGTCGAGTCCCATCTGGTCGTCGGATATCGCATGCGCGGCTGGAATTTTGTATTTTTCCCATAGCTTTTGGATGATGAGTTTGACGACTCTGTTGGAGCGGATGGATGGAGCTAGGATGGCAGTGTTTTCGTGTCCGTATTTTCGGATGAGTGGGTAGATATATTTCAGGATTTCGGCAATGCGACATTGAAGATTACCGTGTATGTACAGCGGTTTGTGACCTGTATGAGAACCTTGTATGTAAGGCTCTCCACCAAGGAACGCATTGTTAATGAAATTGGCCGTTTCGCAAGAAAGACGAAAACTCTGGCTGAGTTGAGCGCTCCTCCAATCATACGGTGATACGGCAGAAAGAGTGTCTGACGACAGCTCTAGGTAGCGTTGGTCGGCCCCACGAAAGTCGTAAATGGCCTGCCGCGGATCACCTAATACGAGAAGCTGAGGCGCTCGACTACTTACTTGCGTTAAGAAGGTGATGAACGCGCAAGTAAGCCAATACAGGTCCTCCGTAAGGTCCTGCAGTTCGTCCAAAATGACAATCTCATATCGTGGAACGTCAATCCACATTGGGGGTATTGCTGACCTGCGCATGTCGGCGAAAAGGGTATCATTGTGGATGAGAGTTCCAAAGAAGCGCGATGCCAGCCCATGAAAAGTGAAGACATCGACGAGGGGGTAACTCTGCAAGCGTTTTTGGGTGTCCAGTTGCAGCCGCTTCGAATACGTGACAATAGCTATCGGGGTATTGGGATTGGCCCGCACCACAGCCTCCGCAGTCGCTGTTTTTCCTGCCCCCGGGCGGGCGGAGACCATGACATTGTGGGTCTTGAGATAATTGACAACGGCAGTCTGTCCAGTCGAAGGTATGAATATTCGCTCCGACTGCGCATGAGGAGAGACAGAAAAGAAGCGGGTACTGGCAGGGGGGAGTGTCGAGAATGAATGTCGAATCTGCAGGGACCTGAATGCGAAGAAATTCAGCCGCCTACAGAACATGGAGGCCTCTGCCGAGCATGGTTAAAGCTTGGTCAAAATATTTCGGATCCAGATTGGTCGCCGGTATGCGGCCCGAGATTGCCTTCAAGTTCCCTTAGTGGCTTGCACTACTACCATTATGTCGCTAGGGCAAAAACCCCGCGGCAGCGGAACTCCCAACCTGAAGTCAGTTGAAATCTTCTGTTCTCTACTTCGCAATTATCTAACCGTCTATGCACAGGCATCAGCTCCGGTCATGCTCTGTGGGTGATTTCGACGAGCCGATGTGAGAGTTCGCTGATTCCACTGATGCTGCCAGAACTGCTCCAAATCTGAAGCCAAGAGCTTGACACGCTTTCAAATGTGCTCTCAATGCAAAATGTATGATTATGAATCGCCTCTCTTCAAGACTTTAATCTAAATTTACACTATAGAGCTAGATACTGCAATCAGCAATGCCGTACGTCGTCTATCAGGATATGCGGGTGCCTGGCTGTTCATGTTGTTGAACAGAAATTTCCAACTGGCATATTCACAAGCCTGTTTGCAAATCCATCGTAAAAAGCAGGGCGGCTGCGCAGGAACTGGACGAGTACGTATCGAGCGAGCCCCCCATTCCTGGAACGCACTCCACGGTTCCCTTTTCAGCCATAGGTCCCATACATGTACCTATATTTCTCCTGTATCTTTTTTGGAGACTGATTTATAATTATTAGGACAAGTGGACACAGACTTACCGCGCGCTAATGTCTGTATCACTCACGACAGCGCTGGGTTATCGCGATGCTCCTCCATCAGGTGTTGTAAACGATGTCCCAATCCCCGTGTTCTTAGTAAACCTGGGCACCGGCAACTCCCGGTTCTAGATCGTGAGCTGAGTAAGCGTCTTTTTGGGCCTTCCGGCGGCAAATCCCTTCCGTATTCGTCTCTGACCCTCCGAAGGATCTTCGAAGGACCTGTAAAGTGTATATCCCACGGTTATATGTTAAATAGTGTTTTATAGAACAGTAATCACTGTAATAATCATCTACCATGGTTAATATACATGGCTTGCTTGTAGCTACTGTCTCTCTCAGCCAAAGCCAAGAGAACAGGGCTACTGTATATTTTGTCATGTCTCTTTGTCCGGACTGTCCCAAAGTGACTATATAGCAATTTACATTATTTTCCACCTAAAATGGTGTATTTGGGAACAATCAATCACCGTAAGCTGTGACAAAATTGGTGCGATGCGACTATTTGTACTTATTTATAGTGTAAACTTGTTCATCCAAATGCACCTGGTACAGGCTTCCACAGACCTCGTATCACTTCGAAAAAATTACAGAATATCATTTAAAAATAAACTACATGTATTCTTCGGAGCACTTTTTTTTAAAAAGCATTTTAAATGCTATAAATGCGATGAAACTATGGTAAACTGGGGTCTAAAAAATAAATTGCCTCGAAGAAAACATGTAAAATTATGTCCTGAGTAAAATGTTCCTGCAAAAGTACTCGTGAATCTTCTTCCTTCGACCTGCAGAAGGTGCATCCATGAAACTCACATATTTTGGGCTCTGATCGAGATCGCTCGGAGCGCGAATTTTGGCGGGAGTTGCCGGTACCCAGTAAACCTTGTCGTCATTCCGAACATCACCCCCACGACAAAGGCACGCGCTGCCTTTCGTGTCAAAGATGTGCATATCCTCTCGCTCGATGAGTTCCGAAACGTAGCTGCAGATGAAAGGCATGCTCTGCACAGCCATTATTACCCGAAGCTTCTTGAAGACTACGACCTCCGCTTCACGCCGCTTTCCAGATCAAAGAAGATCTCTCGCACAGCGATGGTCGTCGAGGAAGTGTACTACCACTCAGGCAGTCACGCTTACATCAACGTCAAGAACTGGTACCTCACTGACAATCCTTCTCGCGATTATTCGTACCAGTGGAAGCCAGACAACTGGCTAGAATATTTGAAAACGACTGTGGCTGCAGGCAAAGGTTGGGAGCATGGATGCGTTCATTCCTAGAGACATGTGACTTTGAACATCACATTGTTAATGTCGGTACTATACTACTACTAAGTAACATTATATCACCATCATCGCGTCCTAAAGCCTCCACAGTAGCTCTGGGGAACTTTTCTCCCTAATTCTTTGATTCCTCGACTTATACAACAAGTGCAGCCCAATGCAACCTGCTGATACTAAAATCAAAAGCGTGGCATTCGTCCAATGTCCTGTTGGATAGCCCTTTGAGGCTTCTTCGCTCTTATAGATCCAAACCCCGACAATTTGCCCGGGAGCGCCGAACGAAATATTCAACGCCACCGCAAGCCCTGTTGTGGCAGTGGAGCGCATGTTGCAGGATAGCCATCCTAATAAAGGCGGTATACACGAGAAAGCCCCGGCACATGCGATAATAAGTGTGCCGTATCGACTCTGCAGGCAAGCCTTAGATTTGATGTTTGGTAACAAGACGGGGTATTTACTTTGTATGCATCTTCTGGAAGTGTGGTGGAAGCAATAAATCCTATAGCTCCGATAGCAGCAAAGACTGCAGAGAAAAGACCTCGGCTAGTTATAGAATATCAGTAAGAATATTTCACAGGATAGAGTGTGTCGAAAAGCCCACCGATTCAGCCGGTCTGCGGCATATCCAATCAAGATTGAGAACACCCAAGACACGGCGTAAGGTGGAACGGTCATCAGTTGGGCACGCAAGGAGGTGTAGCCTAAACCAGATACAATGGTGGGAGCAAAGAGCGACATGCTAGAGAACGGAGCTGAAATTCCGAAATAAATCTTTCCTGTAGTCAGTATCGCTGTCTCCTACGTCAGAACATCAGCACTAACCAAGAAATGGATCCATAAGCGCCACTCTGTCAAAGTTGATGTGACATCCCGCCAAGATAGGCCTCTACCAGAGGCTTTGGAGCTGTCCTTGAGACGCACTACTGAAAGTGCCTTTTCCTCTGGCGACAACCAAGACGCCGTCTCCGGATAATCAGGGAGGCAAAACCAGATTGGGAAAGCTAGAACAGCGGATGGAATTCCCTCCAAAATAAACAGCCATCTCCAAGCAGAAAGGCCATTGCTTCCTTCCATATTCGTAATCCCATAAGCAATCGCGCCACCAAAGGCTCCTGCCAGCGTAGCGGAAGCCAGTATGAGAGCGACACGGAGAGATCGCTCTTCTGGTCTGTACCAGAACGTCACATAATAAACTAAACCTGGGAACAAGCCTGTGGGGCGAGGCGTCAGCTGAGTGGAACGAAAACTACGCCAGGGTCCCTACCGGCTTCGAAGGCACCAAGCAGGAACCGAACGGTAGTCAGAGTTGCGTAATTGGTGACCCCTCCCAAACCAACCGTGATAGCACCCCAGATAAACATGAGGGTTGCAATCCACCTCTGGAAGCCGATTAGTTGCATAAGTCGAAGGAAACAGTTTATTCCTCACACTAGGCCGTAATCGTTTCAGTAAAATGTTCGATGGAACTTCAAAGAGAGCATATGCTAGGAAGAATATCGTGAGCGCGATCCTGAATGGTCATGAGCAAAGTAAGGGAGAAAGTTCGAGGAAACTAGTAACGTGTATTGATTACTGGTAAGTCTAGTCTCCGTCAAAAGATCGTGTCCTTCTTCCTTGTTCATGATTTTGGCATTACCTAGATATAATATGAGTTTTGAAAGAGCCATGTTCTCAAGCAGAAATCGTACCGATATTCGATCTATCGATGTTACATAGCAAGTATATGAACGCTGAGAGAGGCACTATGCGCAAGTCCATCTTCCAGACCAGTTTCTTGTTCAAGGCGTCAAATTCGGAAGCATCCTTGCAATATAAAGCGTCAACACTTGCCAAAGAATTGCGTTGTCAAAAGTACCTCGTTAGCACTCGCAGTTTCTACATCATCTTTCTCGACGACTGTGAACTTCTCGTTTGAAGACACCGCTGCGGCCATGGGAGTAAAGAACAACAAGGACCGGAACGTATAATCTCCATGATGCATCGACTGCTTATCAACATGGTCCCATGAGCTACTTTCTTCATGATGGAAGAAAGAAGAAAAATTAAGATCATTTGGACGGCAATACCCCGCGTTGAAATACTTAAGCGCGATGACGTGTTCGGGATTACCCCTGTCAGCGATCGCACAGCCACTAGCCCTTAATGGTCGGCGCGGTCGTCACCGTCGCTTGCCCTTGTCTATCTCGATGTCCAACCGAGCTGGATACCAACCTTTAGTGCAGACCGTCGACGATGAAGACGACATTGGCGAAGGCACTCAGGTGCCGACTTCACGAGCAAGTGGGCGGCGTCGAGCGTCTCGGTCAGGGAGCATAGATCTCCACAAGTTGGACACGGCGTTCAAAAGGTGCGTGTCTGAAATTGTCCGGCGCCTCATCGAACTGTAATTCTCGCAGGTGGACAGAATCTATTGCCCAGCGGGTAAAGAGGAAGAAAACAGTCAAGGAACACGCCAAGAAGCAAATATGGCGCAGTGTCTTCGAGCCTACCATCTTCGTCGATGCTCCTCCCGCTGGAGTAGTGAGTTTTTCGACCCGGTACCATTTAAATGGCTCATATAGGCTACAGGTCAAAACGTTGGATCACAAGCCTCCTATGACAGCAGCCGAGTTTGAGGCGTGAGTGTCTCGAGGTCCGAGGATCGTGTCTCGCTAACGAATATATGCACTAGTTTAGTGAAGTCCGTCAAGTCCGCTATTTCAGAAGGGATTCATCCCAAGATGATCACCAAGGGGTCATCAGGCTCATATTTCGCGCGGGCCAAGATGGAGAATGGCCGAGTCCATACCGTTGCGTGCGTTGTAGTATTGTTCGGCCTCGTGTTGTTGGCTGATCAAATTCTTCAGCGTGTTCAAACCTAAAGACGAAGAACCATATGGACGATTGAACCCCAAGGTATGTCCGCATACATGGTGTTGGCTTTCCTCCTGAACGTTTGGCAATAGACTACAAAATGGCTTCACCGACAGTTCAGATTTATAATACCTTTTGGTCGCGCATGTCTTATACCCAACTTGAGGTCTTTGCTACTTAAAGTTTTGCAACGTGTTCCTTACATGTTTACAGCTACATTTCTGAGGCAGCGGCATCGCTGCTAGACGAACGTCTGGATCTTCACATCGTGCCTCCCACCAAGCTCGCGTCATTATCCAGCTCCGTGCGTGACATTTTCACATATCATATGCCCTCCTTACACTCTGCTTTCAGTCATTTTTCTATGACTGGCTAGACCGAAATGCAGCAAAAAAGGGAAAACAGCTACCAGACAAAATAGGCAGCCTGCAGTACTTCCTACATGGTTACCAGGACGCATCGGAATTTTTGCGAAAATACCCTTGGCCAGGACGTGCTATTGCAGATACCTTTGATGATTCTACGCATCGGCAAGGTAGCGTTTCTAAGCGTCTACTCAGTGCGATCAAGGTAATTTGTGGAAAGACCGGCGATCCTGAAGATGTCTATGAAGACTACGAAGAGGAACGCCTGTTCGACGCGACGGAGGCTGACCCCCAGACCCCATTTTATTGGACACCGTCGCTACAACAAAGTTTCCGAGAGGAATTAGAAAAGTCAGTATTTTTGTCAGCACGTATACTTAGTCAAATTGCTCAAGGTTTTTTCTATAAGACTCGTGATTTTGGGTAAGATTTTGTATTCTGTTCTTCAATTCTGAAGATGTTACAGATTATCTCATGCTCAATACCGATCGCGGTGCTGACAATTACATGATCAAATATTGTGATATCGACCACGAGAAGTCATTGGTCGATGTTGCCCCCTCGCGCTCTGCTACGCTGGATATGCCGCTGATGAGTGAACTCAGGCGGTCCCCGAAAGTGCCACAAATGGAGACGCCGCGGTCTTATCCCTCTGTCTCCATGGGAGCAACCTCTTCCACAACAATTCCCGGCGTTGATTACACTCGCTACCCTCACATTCATATCGCGGCAATTGATAACTCTCTATCTTTCCCTCATGAACATCCGCAGGGCTGGCGTAGTTATGCTTACGGTTGGCTCTACCTACCTGTCAGTGTTATAGGAAAACCATTCAGCGACGAGACGCGGAATCACTTTTTGCCTCTGCTAACATCCAAGTCGTGGTGGGAAGAGACGACCTTCGAATTAGAGAAGCTTTTTGCTGTTGACCCCGATTTTCACCCTAAAATGTTTGCTGTACGTCGGTTTCATAGGACTGTTTGCTACCCATAGGTTGCACTGGATTTTGGGCGTCGTGGTGGAAGACGTCCGGAGCAGTCAGACTTTTGGGTAGGCAGTGACATTGCTAGTTTTGTTGACATCCCTTTTTTACTAGCGACAATTAGCTGTCATGAAGGGTGAGTGGATTTAATGGTTGATCGTCTCACAACTCAGTTGTTATTTAGGCCAAGCGTGGAACATCGTCCAGTCTTTAAAACATTTAGTGCGTGCTCAGCTTCCATTATAGGCCCTCGAGTTAATATCCATCGCTGTACCTTAGGATGAAGGTGAGCAAGTTGGTAGACGCTGACACAGTCGTTAACCAGTTCTAGGTCCCTTGGAGCTGACAAGACGTACTAAAGCCTTAGTCTGGGACGATGAACTTGAACTCACTGAAGCAGACTTGGACGACACTAACAGCCCTGTCGCTGCATCACCGAAACTATCCATAAACAGCGTCCCTCTCCCGCGACGTGCCCGTAGCCAAAGCTCAGACGATTTTCCTCCTCCCGTTCAACGAACAATATCGGATGCCTCCGGTGTTCCTCGACCTGTCCCTTTTGCCGCAAAGTTCCAGAGGGTACATCCTGGAACAACCGGTGTTACTGTATTAGAACACTTGGAGCGGTTAGACGCAGTCGAGGCCAGTCTACAACGACTAAACGCCGAAGAAGAAGATACTGAGGAGATGGATGTCGGGGAATCCTCGACAAAACCTATACGTATCCCCGCGCGTGGTCAAGCATCTGGACCATCGGCTTCATCGTCGCAGTCTGTTCCAGGGGGTGCACCTACCTCCCCGTTCTCTCCCCCTGGAAGTCCACTAGCGACCGTGCATGAGGTTCCATCAATGGCGAGTTCGATGACGGAGGAGGATCTTGTAGCAATGTCCATGTCGACTCCTCAAGTAGAGCATAGCCGATGGGCAAGCCAAGTTGGACGACGCATCGATTGGTTACAACCTTCTGAACCCACTGCTAAGAGAACAGTTGTCGTTGAAGTGAGTACGGACTACGTTTGTCTGACTGACTAGCTCAAATTTTTATGCAGCGTCTTGAAACCATAACCAAGAAACCATTATGTTCTTGTTGGTAACTTTAGAATGTCATGTATTAGTTCCCCAGGCGGATAACACTGATTGTAGTAATGTACACGGATTTTAGGCTCAGATGAGCTGCATTAATCCCCTTCGGTCAGTAGCCATTGGGCAAAGTCGTCCAGTCGTTTCTTCTCTGCTTCAGCACTTTCACCCTCGAGTTCATCGCCTGTTCCATTACGTTGGAATCTTTGCTTGCCATTATACAAAGAGGCCTCCACCCGCCTTCCGTCAAAAAATCTTCCGTTCATTTTCTGTAAAATTCGTCAGCTAAACATATGATTGTGATTTTTGTCTCCCTACTATCACACAAGCCTGGGCACTAAGTGGGTCGCGGAATTTGACAGTAATGACACCGTCCTTCTCTTTCTATAAAGGGCGTCAGGAAATCTTACAAGTGGCACAACAAGATATACTTGCATCATAGAGAACAACGTTCGTCACCTCGCCCAGTGACGAGCACTCCTCTCGGACTTCCTCCTTTAAGTCAAGAAGAAGAGAAACGTCGTCTTCCAAATCTTTCAACGTGAACATGTGTTTCAAGACCACCACTCGGCTGTTCTTGTTGATTGCATGGGAAGAGTCTTCAGGCGTGATTGCAGGCCCGAATCCATCCTCATCGACCCACTCTTGTAGTTTTCTGTAAAACCTGAGTGCTGATCGGCGGCTGGAGGAAAAAAAATTATACATACTTTTGCATTTTGCCTATCCGCTGGGAAGCCTTCTTCCTATCGACCGTCTTCCGTGGTTTCGCCTCGGTATGAGTGCCACCGCCGGCGTTTTTGTGTGAGAAATCAGCCTTAGACAGCCGCATAACACTGGACGAGTCGCCCAGCCGTAGTTCGTACTCGTCAAGGATGCTCAGTGCAAGTGAAACCGAGTCCTCCTTGAAGTACACCACCAAAGCATCACCACTGAACGACCCATCCTCTCGTGCGTACATCTTTACCTTGGGCTCCCCATCATCGTCTTCCTCCAAGACGCCGCACTTGGAGAAACACTGCACAACCTCATCGAACTCTGTATCGAGGGGAAGTCCGCTAACATATACGGCCGTATTCTTGGATGCGCGCTCAGCCGGAGGCTTGTCCTTCTTGTCATGTCTACCCCGCTTGATCGAAATATCGGCATTCGATGTCGCAGAGGTGTAGTCGGGTTCCTTCCGCTTCTTGTTTTCGCGCGCAAGGACCGGTGCAGCGGGCGTCTGTGGTAGGGGGACACAGCTCGGGGTTGGGTCAGGTCAAAACCGAAAAATGACGCGACTGGCCTCTTCATCAACGCCAGAGACGGAATAGGCGGCTTGTTGCTGTTTCACCAGGTCTTCGTCGAGCTGCAAGCTGTCAGTGGCAAGCATACCGGTGCTGCTGGAGACTGACCATGGGTACCCAGGAGCCTTTGGCGGCATCGTATTCCAATTCTGTTCCGTCATCCTGTTCGAAATGCCACTTGTTGCTTTCTTTCGAAAAGTATATGCTGTGGGAGAGTGTTGAGCACTACGATTGACTGTAAATGCATGTATTGTACCGTGGGTCGTCTGCGAAGGCAGCGGCTTGGACTGCTTGGGATGAGCCAGCCGCTGCACTGGGTGGTGGTGGTGGTACAGATGACATGTTTATTTACAGTTGCTTAGCCGGGGCTTTCAACGACTCAAGTGCCTTTTCTTCTGTAATTATTGTATTGTACGCCCATTAGCTACGACAGCAGCCATCTACTTGTACAATGACATTGGGAAATAGGAATACGGTGGATGGGGGGCATCGGGAGACCGCACTGGCCTCCAGCGTTTGTGAGGGATAGGTAGGCTGGGAGGCAGGTTAGACTCCGAGAAGACCTTATTCGTCGATGTAATCATCGCAATGGCAGCAGAAAGTTCCATGGCGGGCTTTGGTGCTGCTACGGCCTGCTCGCCCTCAGCGGGTGCTGCAACGCTATCCGTGCACTGTCAGCCGTCGTTGCTCTCACCGAAATAGGGCGCGACATACGCTTGAGGAATAGAATGCTCGATGAGCAGCGTGGAAAGCTCCGTCTGTGTCATGACCGACAGCTGGGGGTACGCACGTCGGACATCCCGCTTCCAGTACGGGTTCTCAGCAATGTCAGAGGCTGCACAGCGCTGTCAGCTGTGAATTCCTATGCAAATAGGCAAGATACGCGCCTCTGGTGGCCGGGCTCGAGTACTTTTCTGGCCTGGACGCTGGTGGAGGGTATCGGTTGAGCTCGGACAAGGGTAGACCAGTAGATATTTCGGGATTTACGACCACCGCATCGCCTGTTTCCTTGTCAGCGAGAAAGGTGGAAAAAACGAGTGCTCGACTTGCGAAATTTCTTCCAAAAGCCCTTGGGACTGAGATGGTAGAGCGTCGATTCAGCCGCCTTCTTGGTGGCCATTTCTGAGATGACGTGTGACACTCAGTCACGCCGTAACGCCCAATCGGCCCGCCACGCCCGCTGCACACCGCGCCTTGGTCTTCGACAGTTCCGACTCGGATTTTTCACAATGAATCCTTCTACCTTCACATTTACTCAGTTGCTGGCTTCGCTTGTGTATCTGTCTGAGGCGAATTACGCTTCTAATGCTGTGCTAAAGTTCATCTTGGATTCAAATTAAAGTAACCTTGGATACTCTAAACTAGGAATCGTCCACTGGAACGCAGATGCGACGCTTGTTGCTGTCTACTATCTCTTCGTCCGCAGTCCCGGACGCCACGGACCATCCCCAGGATAGACTTCTTTTAATAAATGACTTGGTCGGAAATTTTCGTTGAAATCGCGCAATTGTTGCCTCAGGAGCCTGACACGTCGCAAGCTTTGCAAAACTTGCACCATACCCCGCAAACCCGTAATAGTATAAATACCCGTTCAGCACTCCTTTCCTCTCTACATCCTATCATGAGCCTTACATTTGCCCATCCACCTCATCCGTCGGAGGCGCTGCAGCGCTCGCCCCCATTGACACTGGCACTTCATGGAGCCGAAGAAACTGCAAAAGACCCTCATACGTTCCCTACTTTTGACGACCAGAGTCTCACGTCACCACAGTCGCCTGTGCTCTATCTACCTCCCCTTCTCTCTTCTTTACCTGAGCGACTAGAACTACCACCTCCGATACCCTCCGACACATCCCCTCTTGTCACAGAAACACGTCTCCCAGACATCGATCCCGCATCTCTTTCTCTTCACAAAGCTCTACATCATTTCCGACCGATAGTCTCCAATTACGCGGCAACCCCATATGCGGAAGCTTTCAACTGGTCTACTTTGCGACTCCCGAAAGACGAAGAACGAGAGTGGTACTGCGTCGTTTTCAGGAGCAAACGAAAGGCGGGCAGCGATGGCGGTTGTACGTGTAAAACATTTTTCCAGCATATTCCTTTACTTACTAATTCGCAGCTCTCTACGATGCTGACAAAAAAGCTCATGATGAGGCCATTCGGAACGGCGGCGTAGGTCATCCTTTTTTTTTTCCCACAGCGTTTACTCACTCAAAATTCTAGCTAATACTTTATTGGTATGGGATTCCCAACCAGGAGACGGGGATGAACCTTGCGACCTGCATCTGGCAGAGTCGGAGACACGCTATTGCAGCAAACTCGCGTCCTCATCATATACAAGCTATGAAACTTGCGGCCGAGTCTTACGAAATATACCATTTAGAACGATATATCCTACGAAAGGCGGCTGGTGAGGGGGGTGTGATGATACAACCGTATGAGTCAGGGGAGGTTGGATGGTGATTTGTGTATTTTTCCGTGTCTTGCTCTTGCTTTCGTTGTTGTTTGCATTTCTGCTAGTGTTAGTATTCACTGAATGTTGTATCAAGTTGACATTAAATTGAGGTCGACAAAATATTTCGGCCGAAGCCCAAACAAGACTTACTGTGCCTGATCAGGTAACGGGTCAAGCCAGCATTTTTGAAACCCCTGCCCTCGTAGATAACAAAATCTACCTTGAAATTATTGCATGTAGTGAGTAAAACATCTGGGCTATTATTCTATGTACATTTGAGAATTATTCCTATCCCTGATTCCATGGTATGAATTTTTTCGTTGGGAGAGTCAGATTCCGGCAAAAACATGGAACCGGGTCAACCGGCCATCAGATTTCCAAAAGAAGCCCAGCCATCGTCGTCTCGCCATTTCCGCCATGTCAACCTCCACAGCTGCATTCCAACAAACTCCCAACTCATGCTTCGCATACAGAGCATGTCTTCAATATAAGATATTATCTTTTGATCGCTTTTTTGGCCCGAGACCAATTTTGAGACAGATTTACACAATTACACATGCTGTAGACTTGTTTCCTGCTCGGTATAATGGCCCTGTACTCCCTAACACTGCATAAATAGCAAAAGGAAGTCAGCATTAGTGCAATAGAAGAATCCAAGACCAATATGGAGAATCGGCACTGGAAATTACTCTCATGAAGTAGATTGTCGACACGGTTTTGAGGTTCTTTCACCACAATCGGTTTATTCCTGGGTAAGTTGGAAGTATGACAGTTAATGCTTTTGTAGATACATGTGAATGTATAACATCTTTCATCTACAAAAAACCGTTCACGAAAAGACGGTGTGGTTGTCGAGAAATGAGTGTTTGACCCGTTACTATGCGTGACCTGTTACCTGATCAGGCACAGTAGGCTTACATAAGAATATTCGTGTGTTTGGCTTCCTTCTCGATTCGAAACACTGCAGCCTTCTTTGTTACTAACGATCGTGAAGAGGGCGGCAGTTCTACTGTTTTTCATCGTTCTACCATGTCTGATGTACCAACATTGAGTGTAACGTTGCTTGGTGCAGGTCAAGAAGTCGGACGCTCGTGCTGCGTCTTGCAATATCGCGGTAGGACTATTGTCTGTGATGCAGGCGTCCACCCTGCATACAGTGGAATTGCGTCGCTGCCATTCATTGACGAGCTCGACTGGAGCACCGTCGATGCCCTTCTGATAACACAGTTAGTGTATTTTGCTCGACTTGGGCGTGTTTTATAACGTTGTTTACCGACAGTTTTCATCTCGACCACGCTGCAGCGCTCACCTACATCACAGAAAAGGTGCGTCTCGCCGTTTGATCGCAGCCGTCTGGTGTCTTGATTTTCCAGTAGACCAACTTCAGAGATGGCAAGGGGAAAGTGTACATGACCCATCCAACGAAGGCCCTCCACAAATTCATGATGCAGGATTTCGTGCGCATGGGGTGCGTTTGTTCCTTGCGGTTACTCGAGCACACTTCTTACCCTTCTCATCAGCTCTACTTCTTCGGATGCCCTTTTCTCTCCTTTAGATATGTCCATGTCGTTCGCCTCTATCATTCCTATCTCTGCGCACCAAGTCATAACACCTTGCCCGGGTGTCACCTTCACACCTTACCATGCCGGCCACGTCTTGGGCGCTTGCATGTTCCTCATTGACATCGCTGGCCTTCGCATCTTGTATACAGGTGACTATTCTCGAGAAGAAGACCGCCACCTAGTAAAGGCTGAAGTCCCTCCCATACACCCGGACGTCTTGATCGTCGAAAGTACCTATGGTGTTCAAAGTCTAGACAGCAGGCCCGAAAAGGAGCTTCGGTTCACTAACCTTGTGCACTCTATCATTCGACGAGGTGGACATGTTTTGCTTCCTACCTTTGCGTTGGGCCGGGCGCAGGAACTTTTACTCATCCTCGACGAATACTGGAAGAAACACCCTGATTTGCACAACGTACCCATATACTATGCTTCTGGTCTAGCTCGAAAGTCGATGGCTGTCTACCAAACTTACATTCATACAATGAACTCTCATATCCGATCTAGGTTCGCCAAGCGCGATAATCCTTTCGTTTTCAAGTATGTTTCCAACCTCCTTTCAGCTTTTCTGTTTCTGACTTTTCGCCAGGCACATATCAAACCTCCCGCAGCCTCGCGGGTGGGAGAAAAAGATTGCCGAAGGCCCTCCTTGCGTGGTACTTGCTAGCCCCGGATTCATGACATCCGGCCCAAGTCGAGAACTCTGTGAACTCTGGGCTCCAGACTCACGCAATGGGTTGATCATAACGGGATACTCTATTGAGGGAACTCTTGCTAGGGTGAGTGAATCTGGAGATGGTCGTTTATTCAAGATTTCGTTGCGTGTGTATATTACAAGAGCAAGAATTGAATTTATTTCTGTCGAATCTCTTTCTGAGCTTGAGCATTACACTCATCGACGGCTTTCCCCCATCTATAGGACATTATGACGGAACCGGATGAGTTCGAATCCATGAAAGGCGGCATGATTCCCCGGAAGATATCGGTGGATTACATATCCTTCAGTGCTCATGTCGACTACTCTCAAAACTCGGAGTTCATAGAACTAGTCAAAGCACAGCATGTGGTCAGTAACGTTTTCAGTATTCCTTAGTTGATGGCTTAGTGTAACTCTTCTGCAGGTTCTGGTTCATGGTGAACAGACGGCTATGGGCCGTTTACGGGCGGCAATGACTTCGCGGTACAAAGAGCGAGAAGAAGACGTGAAAATACACACCCCTCGTAATCTGGAAACGCTAAACCTTTCCTTCCGAGGTGAACGTGTAGCAAAGGTGTGTAATATATATGAATTTTTATATACCATCTCTTTGACGCCACTCATCCAGGCCATCGGAACATTAGCAGATGCAGCGCCACAAACAAACGACGTCTTGTCAGGTCTTCTAGTTGCAAAAGATTATTCATACACCCTCTTGGACCCGCGGGATTTACGGGACTTCACGGGACTTTCTACCTGTACTGTCACGCAAAGACAGAAAGTTGCTCTAGGAGTGCGTTGGGGACTAGTAAGATGGCATCTTGAAGGGATGTATGGGCATGTAGAGGAAGGGTTGGACAAAGATGGCGTTCCCACCATGCGAGTGAGTCCCGCATTCCCCGCTCCGGCGTCCTTCTAGGCTAATTTATGACCTTGTAGGTCATGGGTGCTGTCGATGTAAAGCAAACTCAAGAACATGAGCTGACTCTTGAATGGGATTCTAGTGCAAGTAACGACATGCTTGCCGATTCGACGCTTGCTCTCATAACAGGAATTGATAAGAGTCCCGCTTCCGTCAAACGTAAGCGAGAATTGTGATTCTATCTATAACTTCTAATATCTATGGCATATGTTTCTGTTTCAGTAACATCCCACGGGCATACCCACTCACATCCAGACCCTCACGAACACCCACACGCAGATCCCAGCCCAGATGATGACACTGCATCTATGAAACGCATTCAGCGTCTCATCATGTTCTTGGAAGCCCACTTTGGAGAAGTGGAGTTGCATATGCCAGAAGAGCTTGATGAAGAACAAGAACCGGATGGCCCTGGCAACGAACCATCACTACTTGTTCAACTCGACGAGGCAGATGCACGAATAAGTTTAGTCTCTATGGTGCGTCTTATTCCTGGCTCCGATGCTCAGGATCAGATGGGAAAATAACTGTATTGTCAGATTGTCACCAGTTCAAATGAACCGCTGCGAAAACGAGTGGAAGCTGTCCTTGATATGGCAGTTACAACAGTCAGTTCTTTGACGGAATCGTTTTCTTCAACTGTTTCTTCAGTGCACCATGAGGAGGACAGTGAGAAAAATGCCAAGAAGGGCCCCTCTTTTGATGTGCCCCAGGACGCGAGTACTGAGGCCGAGAATGTGGTGGCGCCCGATGTACCCAGTGCGGAGAAGCCTGTTTCCAAGTCTAGCGTCCAAGACGATGAGAGTAACGAATCAGATTTAGAGGTACATGGTTAATTCCGCTAAGGATGGAGTGACATTGTAATGCGTAGCTAGGTATATATATATAAAGTACTTAGCAGGTATCGTTGCGATGACACGGTGTTAAAGAGGTCCCATTGAATCCAGCGAAAACATCCAAAAGCGATCAAGGATAACGATCGATAAACTACAACTTGTTAACGTTAGAACAAGTGACAAAGTACAAGAACCATCCATTGTTAAGTATCGTAAAAGAGCGGATGCGTCAAACCCTGCTGACGCTAGACAGGGATACACTGAGGAAAATGGCTGAATCAAATCTCGCGGAGGAGGAAGGATATTGGATATGACAAACCTCCATGTTTGAGAAGATTGGGTAGCAGCTGGTCGCCACTTCATGGCATATAATATCTTATTCCTCTCTCTTCGCATGACTTCCGCGATTACCCACATAAGGGATGCCGGAACTGGGCAAGAAACACAAGGAACAATTAAAAGCCATGTCTCTTTCCCCAGCCCGTCGATTTTGATATCTTCTTTCCCCTCCATGATAGTTATGGTCAAGAGACAGGCGCTGCATGACGTCCACAACAAGGCAAAGACAAAGGCGGAAACGATGCTGTATCTTGAGAAGAGTCGTGATGAGCCGCGAAGCTCAAAGTGCGTTGCTAAAAGCATGATGAAATAGTAAGGAAATGTGAGGCCGTATGAAGCCGGGATAATCCAAAGAATGGGATGAACGCCCGCGTTTATGAGAGCGACCAAGACGAAGATCAGAGTAAGAGTCGATACGCCCAGTGTCGTAGAAATGAGAGGCAGTAGTTGATACGGCAGTGGGTTCATGTTGCTGCCAGGACGAGGGGGCGACTGGCAAGAAGGGCGTGATGGATAGATCCACCACACATACTTTTGTAGATGGTATTCAAAAGTACACGGCTATGTGACTGGGATCGAAGCATGTCTGCATCATGTCACTGTAACTGATGAGTTGCCACACGAGTTGAGAAGAACAGGGAGAAGTAGGGAGCCTGTATGATAAGCGCCGAACACAGTGCCACGAGTATCCTTAATTCGAAGTGAGCTCATCACCGCATCCTCCGATTTACAACTGTATAGTGGCGGCGGGGACCGAAATTCTGAAACTATTATTGACCAAGTGTGTTATGGGAACCTCGGATCCAGCTTACCGTCGATGCTGTGGTATCATGGGGCAGTGTAGTAAGCGCAGTGATCAGACCACCATCTTGCCGGACACAGTAAACTGTACGAAGTCTTTCCATCAAAACGATGAACATGAGGCGCTGTAAAGGATACCCTGTGTTGCTCCGAAAATACATAGTGATCCAAGCCCAATGAAAGAAGGTGAAACCAAGGGAAAGTCCGGAGATCACCTTGTTCTTCTAAATAAAACGCCGGACAAAAGTCCTTGATTGCCGCACTCCTTGCAAGGTCTTCTTAATGAGCAAACGCCGAACTTCGTGCTACGAAAAGCTGGTTTAAGATCAACTTACGGGTTATTACAACGAGCTTCTCGATATATAATACATTGCATCAATGACCTCCAAACTTTGCAAGTCTTCGTCTTCGCATTTCTTCGATGCTGACAGCTTCCTGGGAAGGTGCTTCAGCTGGCTCAGAAGATGCAACAGTCGAATCCCCATCATCAGACTGGGTAGATTCGACATCCTGCATATCGGTCAAAGTAGACGATGTTGGCTGATGTGGGTTGATTGTTGTCGGTGCTGCCACTGGTGCCGATGGGCGTGGAGATGGCTCTTGGAATGCTTCAGGCGTAACCCAGCCGTCAGGCACTTGAGTCAGAGATTCCTTCAAGGCTGCCTGCAACTCTGCATCATCATCGTCATACACTCTGTCTCCACTTCCTCTGCTAACCAATGCCGGCTGACCGAAGTTCGGAAGAACTGTTGAAGATGCGTGATCCTCGATATTGTCTTCAACTTCCTCGTCCTCTGATCGTCCATGACCCTCTGCCCTAGCCATTGCTTCGCTCTCAGCAATGGCGCGCCTCAGTTCATCATCATCATTGTCGTCTTGACGTCCCGTGTGCCCTTCGCCCCATAGTTCTCGTTGAGCATACTGCTGTTCAGCTGTCATTCGTTGAAGAAGCTGTTGATTGCGTGCCATACTAGCAGCTACGGGGTCCAAGGAAGTGTCTGTGGGTGTTTGACCACCCGAACTATGGTCCATAGGTGACCAAGACCCTCTAGGAAGCGGCATATCGGATCTCGATAGAGCGGGAGGATTAAAGTTCATCATGGGGTAATCAGAAGACGATCCGGCCATTAGTGATGCTTGCAAAGCGGCTTGAAGATCGTAATCCTCATCCTCTAATCCTTCAAAATCGTGACTCGTCGCAGCAGTGGGATGAGACGTTCCCGTCGTGTAAGAACTTGACAATGACCGACCGGAAACGCCAGACTCGGAGACGATAGTTGCGAGATCGTCTGCATCTACGCGGGGGAGGCCTAGAGGGGCAGAAGGGTTTGTCTGTGTCACCACAAAGACCGAGTAGCCTAAATATGTCCTCTCACTTAGGAGGAGTGCGACTGTGACGGGTGAAGAACTGACCGTCAGCTTCTGCCTGCTGCAGTACCATCCCCAGGAAGGTTTTACTAACCCACCGGGGCTCCGGAAGAAGAGAATTCAGATCGAACCAATGCCCAATCCCAGAATCCTCAGCTAGGACGGGTGAAGCCGGTCCAAACCGACGGAGAGTGTACCAATGCTGTTGATAATTTAAGATGAACGCCAGTTGGGTGCTGTATATCCTGTGTAAGCTGGGCATTTCGAAGGGGAAATGGCGTACTATGGCATGTCTTGATAAGGTCTCATGGCCTCTCCTCGCCATCCAACAAGGCTGAACAGAAGTGAATATACGTTTGAAAGCCCCAAGAGAGTCTACCCTTACTCAAGGCCCCATACTTTGAGCGCCGTATCCAGCACTTGTACTGAGAAGAAACCTAAAGATTTCTGATGAGGGGATTTCCAGGATAAGGAAACCTGAACCTACCCGTATCGTCCATATTTGTGCTGGCACTTCCCGTGTTATCATCATCATAGCTGGCTTCTGTTGCATCTAGCCCGCGAGCAATCTCTGCGAGATCGGGAGCGGTGAACTAGCATCCATCAAGACCAAGAGCGGGCAATGAAAACAAATACTCACGTAGCTGCCTTCTAAAAGACGTTGAAATATTCGGGTCAGATAAAGGGCAACAAAAAAATAACAGACGCACGTAATAGGGAATTGAGAGCGTGCTGAGGACGCCTCTTGATCCGATACAGCCACCACACCCAAACTTCCCACGGTCCAATAGCACCGCTCGAAGGGAATTGGGAGGGCGTACGAGGATAGATAAGCGTAAATACTTCGTGTAAACACTACCGATAACGTCAAGAAATCACACTACCAAAATGTCCGAAGGTCCGGACCCACCCAACAACACCGGGGACACAAGCTTCGCCTCAACAACGTCAAAACTGACAGAAGCAAAGCGAGCGCACACGGCCAAGCTAGAGACAGCAGCCGAAGCAGTGAAAAAAGTATATAACAGAACGATAGAGATAGATGGGACATCGGTGAGTGCCGTATACGATGTCATAGCCGTGCTGCAGCACATGGTCAAAAATGAGATCAAAGCAACGAAGACATTAACGACGAAGCAATACCACACCATTGTCAATCTCGTTGACATGCTAGAGGGATGGAGAGACCTCGAGGACTATAAAGCAGTCCAGGACGCTACAGCGCTCTCCAAACTGATGAACCAGAACTTTAGGGACCTACAAGAAAGCTCGAACACGCTGAAGACCACAACAGACACCCAAAACACCAACGGGGAAGCCGTCAGTGAACAACTACAAGAACTGAAGCACAGCGTAGCAGCTATCCAATCCGTTGTCGAAGACCTACGAACCACCAGCACCCAAACGGCACAAAACCCCTACCCATCGCAGCAACACCCATCATCATACGCAGAAGCCGTCAACAAACCATCGCCATTCGCCGACCCTCGCCATGCTGACGTTGTCGCTAGAGCAAAGCTCGCAAACCGGCGCGTAATTGTGAAGCCAACGACAGACGAAGCACGCAGCAAGATGAACAAGAACTCGGAGAAGGATCTCGTATCAGAAATGAACAAAACCCTAGCCACGGCAGCGACCACAGTCGGCGACACCCTCCATGTGGTACCGGATGATATCACAGTTATTGGAGCCCGCAAGATCGCGAACGGTGGCATAGCATACACGTTCAACTCGGACGAAGCAGCTGTATGGCTACGGACACCGGGAGCACTGGAGAACATACGAAAAGCATCGGGAGATGAGACAGCGGCGAGCTTACAGCTCAACAACGTTGTTGTCCCTTTCGCACCGACCACCATTGATGTCGGGGACATCAAGACTTGGCGGGGCATCGAGAGCAGCAGTGGACTTACGGCAGGAACGATACGCAATGTACGATTCCTCAAACCTGCAGAACACCACCACGAAGGACAACGAGAGGCACACATCGTGATGGGACTCGACTCACGGGAGCAGGCGAACAAGATCATTCAGGCAGGAGTGATCATTGAGGGGAAGGAGCTGCAAGCGCGGAAAGAGTTACCAGACGCAACAAGGTGCGTAAAATGTTCTGTTCTGCCACGCAACCATGACGCGAAGGACTGCCCAAACACCACAAAATGTGGACGATGTGCGGGCGGCCATGCGACGAGGGACTGCAAAGTCACCGACCGCAAAAAATTCCATTGTGTTAACTGTAAGGTCAACGGCCATGGGGCTGTTGACCGCAATGCCTGTCCTTCTTTCACTAGAGCTACCGACATTGTACGTAGCCGCCACCCCGAGTCGAAATATAAATACTTCGTGACTGAGGATCCCGCAACGTGGGCAACCTATGATGTTCAAACGCGAGCCGAATCTGCACGCCCCTCAAAGGCAATAGGCAAAAGTATAGGCAGACCAAACACTCAGGGAGGTGCCGCAACATCATCCTTGGGGAGTCTCATGATCTCGCCCCATCTGACTCGGGAAAAGCGTAACGGAGGCAGTACGAAACAGAACAAGAACAGGAGCACAAAAACCAACACGACACCAATGGGTCCAAACAAATACCACCAGCCCTCGATAAACCAATACCTATCAACAAGCCAAGCATCACGAAGCATAGCACCGTCCGAAGGAGAGATGGAAGTGGAGGAGCTTCAGACCCCAGACAGCGGAGACAAGAACGATACCAATGTCGACCTCAATGCAACCCCCCCGCCCATAGACTTATGATTGATACAACCGATAATAACCCCACAGATACGATGAAACTAAAGCTATACCAGCTGAACGTCAACAAGTCACTCACCGCCCACTCCTGCCTTATAAACCAAATTCAGCAGGACGACGATGTTATCTTGATACAAGAACCATACATCAGCAAGCAAGGCAAATCGAGAGCAACACAGGGCTGGCTATCGATATATCCAACAAACCACGAGCAGAACCCCCATCTGACAAGAGCCGTAACTCTGGTCAACCGGTCTCTATCTACTAACGCTTGGTCCAGCATAGTCCTAGACACCCAGGATGCTGTCGCAATGAGCTTACAAGCTCCAGCCGAGACGATCATCATCGTCAATATCTACAGCGATGGAGACTCAACGGCGTCTTGGGATACCATCGACGCTATGCTGAAAAAGTATACAGCCAAACGGCGAGATGAACGGGGACTACCATATCGATTCATCTGCGCAGGGGACTGGAATGCACATCACCCTATATGGGATGAACCCCGTAATTCACACCTCTTCACAGATAGAGCTCTAGAACGAGCAGGACACCTCCTACAGCTAGTAGGCCGACATCATCTCAAGATGCCACTACCCGCATTTATACCGACACTACGAGCATTCTCCACGGGTAACTACACCCGTGTCGACAATGTCTTTTGCTCCGATGAACTACTACCGGCGTTCATTCAATGTACCGTTGACCATGCAGCGCAACCTCCACGAACAGATCACTTCCCCATCATATCTACCATCGACATATCACCCCCACGCAGCAGCTTTGAACCACGACGAAACTACCGAAAAGTAGACTGGAACAAATTCTATGTCAAACTTGAATCCAAGCTTAACGACTTACCACCACCATCTGAAATTACAACCAGAGAGGAGATGAAGGCGGTGTTGGAAAGACTTGATGGTGTAGTCCAGGAAACCATAGAGCTGTATGTCCCATGGACCAAGCCAAGCCCATACATCAAACGGTGGTGGACAGGAGAGCTAACGGAACTACGGAAACGTCTACGCAAAGTGCAGAAGAAGGCGTACAGATTCAGGATGTTCGAGAATCACCCAATACATGAGGAGAGGAATGAACTACGCAAGATATATGCAGAAGCCACGGACAGAGCAAAAACAATATGCTGGATGGAATGGCTGGAAGCAGCAGGTAGCAACAGTATATGGGACATCTGCAGCTTCATATCACAGCCTACTTCGGATGGGGGACGATCCAGAGTCCCTGACCTTGTAATCAAGCGAGATGGGCAACCAGCACGCAGAGTCCAGGACAACTCGGAAAAGGGTAATGTATTCCGAACTGCCTTCTTCCCACCGAAACCAGCCACGATGGTCGTACCACCAGATATACAATACCCACCACCTGCATGGGAATTCTGCCTCATTACTAACGAACAGACCGAGCGTGCGTTCAAGCGAATGAAACCGCTCAAGGCTACAAAACCGGGAACAATCCCAAACTGTGTTCTAACCCATTGCGCTGATCTGCTTGCATCACATATAGGACCCGTCTACCGAGCAACATTTACAATGGAGGAATACCCAGATATACTGAGTGCGACGAACACCATCATTCTGCGCAAACCAGGCAAATCAGACTACCAGAACCCTAACGCATACCGCCCAATCATACTATCTGATGGCTGGGGACGGGGACTCCATGCTACCCTCAACCAAGACCTCGTAGCATGGTGCGAACATCTGGGCCTGATCCCGGACCGACACTTTGGTGGTCGCCCAGGGCGTTGTACAACAGATTCCGTACATCTAATGGTATCTTCCATCAAAAACGCGTGGCGTAAAGGTAATGTAGTATCAGTTCTATTCCTTGATGTAAAGGGCGCATTTCCGAGTGTCGATGTGGATATGCTCATCCACGAGATGCTGATGATGGGTATACCAACCCAATATACGGATTGGCTACGCCGGAGGCTTGGAGGGCGAAAAACTATCCTCACATTTGACGACTTCAAATCTATCATCTTTGACGTGACTAATGGGCTGGACCAAGGGGATCCACTTTCACAGATACTCTACATCATATACAACTCTAGCGCAATAAAACGGCTTCAAAACAGTGAAGAAGGCTTCTTCTTCATCGATGACAAGGCAATCCTCGTGCAGGGCAAGACATTCACGGAGACCCATCAGAAGATCAAGGACGTCATGGAACGACCAAGGGGTATACTCGAATGGGCTGCAGAGCACAACTGTGAATACGGTGTGGAAAAATTCCAGCTCGTTGACTTTACAACCAAAACAAGAGAGGCACCCCCCCGACCAAACACCATAGTCCGACGACGAGAACCGGCAATTGGCACAGCTATTCAGATTGGCCAGCACAACATCCACCCAAAACCAGTTGCAAAATTCCTAGGTGTCTACATTGATGCAGGACTACGGTGGAAGGAGCAAGGTGCAGCAGCTATAAAAAAGGGCGATGACTGGATAATCCAGTTCCGACGCCTCGCCCGGATGGGATCAGGGGTCTCAAGAGAGTGCATGAGACTCACCTATATCTCTATTGCCATCCCAAGAATCCTATATGCAGCTGATATCTTTCTGAATCCACAGAGGCGAACAAAGAAAAAGCGGAAGGATGGAAAGAGCAGCACCCGCACAGTGAACTGTCTAGCATCAATACAGAGGAAGGCGGCAATCCTCATCACTGGAGCAATGCGTACAACAGCGGCAGATGTATTGGACATCCATGCCAATCTCCTCCCCATGATGGGCCAGGTAGACGTTTACAGGCACAGAGCCCTCACACGCATGGCTTGCCTGCCAAAAGGACATCCGTTACACAAAACCATACGGAGGGCAACAAACCGATACATCAAGCGACACAGGTCCCCGCTTCATGAGCTAGCAAGAGACTTTGACGTACAACCAGATGCACTCGAGACCATCAAGGCGGTCAGGTTCCCACCATACTGGAAATCCAAAGTAACGGTGGAGATCGCAGAGACGATGCAAGAGGCAATAGCCATGGAAAGGATGGACAAGAGCGAGGTAAGGGCATACGGAGACGGGTCAGGCATAGATGGAGGGATAGGAGCAGCTGCCGTCATATACAAGGGAGACAGAAGAGTAAAGACTCTGAGGCTAAGTGT
The DNA here is from genome assembly GCA_902506015.1 of Armillaria ostoyae. Lineage (NCBI taxonomy): Eukaryota > Fungi > Basidiomycota > Agaricomycetes > Agaricales > Physalacriaceae > Armillaria > Armillaria ostoyae. The sequence continues at coordinate 2,770,543 of LR732082.1, forward strand.
TGGATCAGCGAAGGAGCACGAAGTATATGACGGAGAAGGATTAGCACTGACCCTCTGCTTAGAGCCGTTGCGCGACATGTCCAGCATCAAAAGCGCATCTATCAGCATTGACAACACAGCTGCCATACAAGCGACAACACTGGCAAGACCAGCTTCATCCCACCACATCTTTGACCTCTTTCACAAACGTGTTAACATGGTCCTACGGAAACACCCCAATATCTCCCTCAAGATTCGTTGGATCCCTGGACATCAAGGCATTGCAGGGAACGAAGCAGCGGATGAAGAAGCGAAGGCAGCAGCACATGGCAATACCAGTGTGATGCAGAGCCTCCCTGCACCATTACGAAAACCCATACCCCAAAACAAAACATCGATACTCCGGGAGAACTATGCGAAGCAGAAAATCAAAGCTGACCGGGCCTGGAGGAAGTCACCCCGTTACTCCAGGTTCCGAAACATCGACTCAGCACCTGCCCAGCAGGCTGCACGCCGGTATCGGAAGCTAGCCACTTCTCTACCGCGCAAAATCACGAGCATACTTGTGCAGCTTCGTACCGGACATATCAAGCTGAACCGCCACCTCTTCAACATACGTTGCATCGAATCCCCTGCCTGCCCCACCTGTCTGCACCCCAACGAATCTGTCCATCACTATCTGATACGATGTCCAACATACCAGAACGAACGCGAAACAATGCAGCGTTCCATCGGCATCAATGGGACCATGTTGACAGCTAAGCATATGCTATCCAAGCGAAAGAACTTACCACATCTCATTCAGTTTCTCAATGACACACGGCGCTTTGCGACCACATTTGGAGTATTCCCAGAGGTAGAAATCGAAGAAGAAGAAGACAGATGAAAGCAAACATCACCATCACGGAGCACAGAACAGCAGATGAAGACGCGGATGCAATTCCATCTTGATACCTCATCAATTCAGCGGATCGAGGGAGATGGACGCGAGACACCTCGCAAGGAGCAGAGCTTTGCTCGTTAGTTGTGATACATATATACCTAGAATACAAAAACAGTAGCATACGCGACAGGACGATCCGACCATACGCTAGCGTGTAGGATATACGTACGAAATCGTACAAAACTGGAACCAAAAAAAAAAAAAAAAAAGAGAGCGTGCTGAGCACAGAGAAGAGATCCATCCTCCTGCTTCTCGTGATATAGGTGTGGTATCATATCCTCGACGGACATCATCGTAACGGAAGGAGATGAGAGTAAAGGACAAGATGTATTACGCCACGAAAAAGCGGTACGCGTCGCATTACGCGTTACTTGATCTTATCTTATCTCTTATCATTTCCCTTTTGCTCTCCCTTTTTCTCTCTCCTGATATCGCAAGCTGGACAAGACCAGAAATGGCGATAAGTTGATATCTACATCTCTTCTATCTTTATACCTGGTACTGGACGCTTGTAACATACAAGAATATGCTGTTTCAGATTATCTCCTCGAGTAAAAGCCTTCCTGCATCCACCATGCGGACAACGGAAAGCTGCACAACGTAAATGTGAGGGATATACATGATAAGACAAGGTCAAGATCTTACGCCGTTCGCAAAGATGAACGCCCTTAACGTGTCTCTTCAGATGTTCTCCCCGAACGAAACACTTTCCACAACCTTCAAAAGTACAGATGTAACGGCGACTTGAGTCCGCAAGCTGAGTTTTTGAAGCTCTGACGCCGTAAGGAATAGATGGCATAGTTTCAGACGAAGCCAAGATTTCATCGTCAAAAGGCGTGCTGGGAACATTGCGTCCGCGGGTCTGTAAAGGAATCTCTCCAGGATAGACTTGGAAATCGGAAGCGACAATAGCACTGCGATTGTGTGTCATCAGGCTAGAGAGAGATATCTCTTGAGGTTCCGTCATAGGCATTCGTTCATTGTGTAGGGATGGTCGATGTGTAGTTTTGTCGTGGCAATCGGACAAAGTCGAGGACATAGGTGCAACTCGTTTCGATCTGAGAGCAGGACTTGGTAAAGGATTTTCTGTGAACGACAGATATTCCCGCGAATGGCCATTCGTTGACCTGAGGCGAGGTTCAAGACGGCTTCGTTTGTTCAATTGTTCTTCGGGACTGTCAGGGTATTTCCAATGTACGAGACCCCTCAGCGGTGCAATAGGATGAGCAGAAGATGAAGAAGCAGATGTGGAGCTGGAAGATAGAGGATAGAAGAACTGAGGGGCGACAGTTGCTCGCCGTTTACGTTTATCCCGACCATTTGACGTCAGCCCAGGCGAATCGGTTGCGCGTTTTGACACAGTCTTGAACTTGGGTTCGGAGTTGGCTGAGAATCCAGCAGAAACGGTAGCTCGCCGTTTTCCTTTCTTCGGAAGTAGCTTTTGAGCAGGAGGAGAGGCTGAAGGAGAATGAGGTTCGTAGGAAGACCCACCTTCGCTGCTGGGCGAAGGCTCAGAATCCATCAAATCCTCGTCGTGATCATAGTGCTCGCTGTCAGGCAGGGAAGGACGGCGTCGACGTCTATCAGTGTGAGAATAGGTAGCTTTGTCTGAGTAAAAACGTGAAGTTTCGTCGATGAAGGTGTTCTTATGGTGAGGGAGATGAGTGACCTCGCTCTCTTCCTCGGAGTCGCAGAAAGACGAGGGCGTCGAGGCTGTCGTATCTGTACCGGTCGAGCTAAAGTCGTCTGGGTAAGAGAATTCCCAAATCATGAGCAAGTTGGATACTCGGTGCTTGGTGGTGGTGGTAGTTGAAGACGAAGGAGAGACTTTGTGACGTCACGCGATAAATACAGTTGCTAAAAATACAGTGGTAAGTGTTGTCCATCCAATGTGCTAGATTCCAAGTAAATCGTCCGCTCAAACCTCCTTCTCTATCCCCATCTCTTTTTGCTGATGCTTCATTTTCCCTTTAAGCTTGTGCTCCAGCTTGTCTGCCTTGTTCTCTACGCTGCGCCCAAGCCAAGCAACATTCCTAACTCCCTTCCATTGCATCAGCCCGCGATGCTTCCTGTGTAATTCTCCCTTCCTCTTTCTATATTCCTTGAACTGATTCTTTACACCATCAATCGTACCATCCGACGACCCTGACGTGCTCGATACCGACGATACCGAGGAGTCAGACTCGTACAAGACACCCCATTGGATATCATCACGCGACTCTTCCGCGCAATCCAGAATCTCCATCATCTCCGCCAGGGAGGCATCTTTATCGGCCATGTACTGATGGTAGCCGCTCAAGCCCGGCCATAGCTTCACTTTCACATCAATACTTCCTATGGGCTCTCCAATATCCGTCGAAGCGTTGAAGCGCGCCCGCGTAAGCGCATCATTCACGTTCCTCCGTACGGTAAGCGTCACGCTAACATCCTCTCCGTCGGGTATGTCTTTCAGCCAAAGCGTCGAGAACGCCGGGATAACATCAGGACCCAATACACGTTTTTGGAACTGGACTAGGAGGCAGGACGCGTAACGATTCTTGACCGCCAAACGCACAGAGCGGCTTTCAATCTTCGCTTTCCAGCCGCCATCAGGATGGGGGTACAGTTTTCGACGTCCATACAGGGTCTCAGCAACCAGCTTGCATGAACCAAGGTCAACGGGGAAGTTAGCGGAGGCTTTGACGGTAGGTTGAATCTCCAGCGTGCATAAATCCCACCCTAGGAGCTCGCGAGGAAGTTTGGCTTGCACACTGCGGAACGCCAAGGAAAGCCGTAGTCGCCCGTATCCGATTCCTCCAATAAGAGGGAAAGAGTCTGTTACTTGTGATCGATGCTTGAAAAGCTTCTGCAACGGAAGAACGACGACTCCTAATAGAGGATCGGTTTCGTGAACCCGGGCGTCGCGAGCAGCAATGATGACTGTGGTGTCAGACCAGTTTTTTATAAAGCGCTCAGTGCTCGCATTGAACTACAGGGCCATTTAGCAACAACTGGAAGAAACTAGACACACTCACATATGGTTTCTTTGTCTTCATCTTTGTCCGCGTCTTGTACACCTGTTGATGGTTGACAATGATAGTGCAATACGGACTAGGAAGATCGCTATCTTCTTTTTCCGGCACGCCAGCTTCCCTCACCTTCGGAACCCCTAATTCAGTGATCTGCTCAACGCTTACAGACAATATACCACTAAGCCACTCATCAGATGGCTTTGTGTTTGCTATGATTTCGTCTTCTTTCTCCTTCAAATCATTTTGTTTTTGCTCCTTGATCTCTACACTCTGAGTGTCTCTCCTCGGCTTGGCTGCTGGCCCATTTTCATCTTCTTGATTAACCGTTTCGCTAATCGCAGCCACATCCTTGGAATGGTGCTCCAGATCTGTCTTAGAGAAGTATCGGACCAGTGCAATATCCCAGGCCATTTCGAACCGTCAGAGGCGACCAGATCATCCTGGCGCGACCTCGACTGATTCGAAGTTTCGATAATGTCGTGCAACGGAGTCTCGACTGTCCCGAGGATATCGTCCGCCGAGAACCTATCTGGGATAGAATCAATACCGGAGGCTTATTGCAAAGAACAAAAGACTGACCGGAATCCCAAAGCTGCAGCCTGAGTCTCTCCCTTGCATGAATTTCGGCGGGCGTAACCAGCAACACCATAGTTTCTTCCCATACGGGTCTGGCTTCGTTTTCGATTATTCTAAATGTAACATTATGAGCAGAATTCGTGTGGTAGAGACCGAAGACGAACCTAGTGGAGCAGAAGGGCTTGCCCCACTTGCCCCAGCCAACTGACACGTAGGGATCTCCCTGTTTCTGCTTTTTGGATAGCCAGAACTTGCTTTCGTCCCCATTCCTGAAGCCTTCAGCGCTCTTCAGGGTGACGACAACAACACCGATGGCATCAGTATCCATCTTCTCTTTTCCGGTCAGCAACGTTTTGAGATCCAGATTCAGGCTCCTTGGCGCAACGTATTGTCCGACAGCCATATCAATGGCACTTTGTAACCATTCTGATAATCCGGGAATGTCCATGATGTTTAAAAAGTTTTTCGCCAGCGGAGTACAATGTATTTCGACCTTTGGCTGTCCCAGCAGCGTCAGCGTCATGAGTGATAGAAAAGGTGGGTTTGGCATTAGTTGCACTCTCAAACGCATCTTGGCAACAAGACCAGTAAGCTCAACCCACACGGGCAAAACTACCCCTCCGGATAGATAAAACTCCATAAGAAGGTGGGCATTACGCGAACGGCCAGTAAGCCCAGTATCCTGGCCAATTGATCGTGCTTTGTACGCGACGGCAAGCTCGAGATTGACAAAATCCCCGTCTTCTGATTTCGTACCAATTGTTTCGTCGGCATTCAAAGAGCGAACGCCGAGGATACGAAGGGGCTCGGAACCTTGCCCGATGTCGGCGACACGAACACCGTGGATGAATTTGGGAAGCGTCGCTTGAAGAGCGTCTTCAAGCATGTCAGATACAGAAGTAAAAAGCGCGGGGTTAATGATTGGCCATAACGAGGCCAGGAAAGAATTGAGCCATGCTGCAGTCTCGGGGCCGGTGAAGGGCTCAGGCTGGGCCAAACGTTAACGTATATTTTCAACAGAGACAGACAACATACCCTCGAATCGTTGCCGTCGTCAATGAACGGCTGCTCATCTTGCTCGCTATAGTGGAGAATCGCGCCACCAGCAACGAGGCCTATGGCACAACATGCAGCACCTCCCAAGACCAGGTTCAACACCTCTGAGGAACTGACAAAGGTCCGGAACATCCACGATAGTGCCAGTGACGCCGCTCCTCCAGCGCCCGCAGCAATAGCGCTGGTAATGAAGGCGCGAGACTTGCGCTTGCTCTGAGAATCCGAATACTGCCATCGTCGGTGCCGTAGCTCTTCCCTCACCACAGCATCCATCTGGCCCGCTGGTGAATCGATAGAAGGATACGATACTTGGTTGAGCTCCAAGGACGTGTTGTCATGGATCAGGAGCGGTAGGTGGGTAACAGGGTCTGTAACCTCTCTTTCCTCTCCTTTGCTGCCTGTATCGTCGTTATTGGAGTCGCTCATGGCGGATTTGGAGATGGAGAAGTGGGAGAAGCCCACGCGCTAACCGCCCCAGGCCACGCCCCACTGTCACAGCCTATTTCTGTCCATTGACATACCAATCAATACAATTACCAATGCCTTGGCAACCCCATAAAACCTTATTATTGATGATTGAAGTAAAGTCGAAAGTCGGTCCTTTCACACAGAAAGCAGTAAGCGCAAAAGAAGAACGAGCTTCGGTTGTTGCCGGCTAGACCAGCATGTACGAACGACATTATGTACAGTTATACGCCTAGCTCGCGAATATATCAATCGAACCCCGAGTTTTACCTGAACTATCCACCAGAAGATTATCCTTCATGTTGTTATCGATAAATGCTTGTCCAAAAGTTATATAAAACACGTACCGCACAGCTAGAACCAAGACCTGCAAAATATTCAATCAGGAAGAATCAGTCATAGAAATTACTGTTCTTACCAGCGTTACCGATCCAACCCGGTTCCCAGTAGAAGATACCTATGCCGTGGCCACCAGAAAGTCCCTTCATAATGTTCTCAAGGTCGGACATCTGTTTACCCATCGATGAGGATAGTGTGTCAATCAGAGCCTCCGCGACCAACCCAAGTTTCTTGCCCTTGCACAGATACAGCAATATTTTCAGTCAAAGAAACTCCAGAGCATTGGACTGGCCAGTCAGTCTCGACAATCATCACGTCCTGTAAGAATCAGAGGAGTGTTCCTAATTACCCAGTTTGGGCGCACCTTTCCGTATGTAGAGACGACCGTCTTGAGACTAGACTGCAGGGCAGAGAGTGTAGCGCCCGAATCATAGAAAGGATACATCGAGAAGGCCATGACATCAATGTCATCGAGTTCCAGATCACCCTGGAAGTCGAGGACGTGTTCATAGAAGGATAATACGCTGGCCTGGTCCCAACCATTGGCAAGGTGAATGACTGTTTTTGTCGACGGCGAAGCTTGACGGACGGCATTGGCCGCAGAGTGCAAAAGCTCGGATAGAGGCTCATAACCGTTTTTTGAAACTTGTCCTGTTGGCCACAAAAAACCGCCATTGATTTCGTTGCCGATCTAAATAGTATAATCTGACGTTTATAGAAAAGAGCGTTTGGTAAACCACACACCTGAATAAAATCAATGGGGGTGCCTTGATCCTTAAAGGCCGTGACTAAATCCAATGTGTATCTTTCGAACAGCGGTCAAGATAAACACATGAATATACACTCGGAGCAAGAACAACATACTGCCATATCTCGGTATTCAGAGAATTCAAATCTTGGGACCACGCAGATGGAATAGCCTGTTTTGAGGGATCCGCCCCTTAAGAATCAACTGCCATAAGTATGAGTTGTCCATCTTAAAGCAAGACTTACACGTATCACTGTAATGAAGGTCAATCATCAAAGCCATTCCCGCATCTACCACTCTGCGTGCTAAAGCGAGACCATAGTCCAGACTGTACTCGGAATCGCTTTCACTAGTCCAGATTCGGATCCGTGCAATGTTGGCCCCATGATCGGCGAGAATATCTTCGAAAGCTTTCTTGCTCCCACCGTCAGAATAGGAAATACCAGACTTTTCCAAATTGACCAGGGATGAGAAGTCGGCACCATAGTAATCAAGCGAGTGGACTCGCAAGAGGGACACGAGAGCGAGGAGAAGCCACGAAAGTAGCAACGAAGCCATCTGGTGTAAGCATTTCACCGCAAGTGCTCAGGTGTTATATACGTGAGTTCATCGTGGGGATCGGGATAATAGATGACACGGAAACAAGATGATCCGACTGTGGTGCCAGAAATCGCGATATGAAGTTGGATCATCACAAGGCACTGGACTCGTGAACGCCGCCAGCACTGAGCAGGCGTAAATTCGGCGCTGGCGAAGTACTACACGGGCCGTGTGCGAGAAGCCATACGCTAAATGGTCACATTAATTCCAGCATGCGAGAACCGTTCACGGGTTCTGACTTGATCTCACCAGCCCTCTTCTGGTGGTCGGATAAATGATGTGTAGGCGGTCGGACGGGTTGCTTATGCAACGGATGATTCCTGGATAAACACGACAACAAATCAGATTTTCCTACGAATAAAGTTCTGTGACATCCGGGTCCCAAGTAACAGAATTCCAGTGCGTAAGGACGGAGGCTTATTAGACTCGAAGAGTGAGTGAACAACGGAGAGGCTCGGGCCGATTACACCGGGGTGAACGCGTCAGACGACGCGCATGAGGCGTGGGAACCTCTTTGAGAGAGCTTCGGCGAATGCCATATGATTTCAAGTTCGAACCATGAACGCTTTCATCCATTTCATCGATTATTTTGGACCTCTTCCCCCTCAGAAGCCTGAAGCCTAGCTGCAAAGATACATGTGCCGACGCAAAAATCCATTCTGGCGCATCTACTTCACTTATCAGGATTGGACATCTAAGGCCCAAGCCAGAATCTTTGCAGGCTTTTGGTCCTTATGGCGTAGTACGTAGCCAACTATCTCTTGATAGGCCCCGCTTTCATCGAAGTATTCTCAGAACTCTTTGGACGCTGGCTGCACGTTAAAATGCGATTTGATTCCCGAGTCGAAGTTGCTTCGATGCGCTTCATAGCCACGAACACATCTGTCCCGGTCCCTAAGACTTATCTACAGTTTCGGTCAAGAGATTTGCACTATGTTATCATGAAACGTGCTCCAGGGCAGTGCCTAGCTGAAATATGGCCTGATCTTCCGTATGAAGCCAAGCTGATCATAGTGGAGCAACTCGCCCAATACATCCGCGAAATCCGCTCCATTCCCCCTCCTAAGGGCACTCGAATTTGTTCGGTGCTCGGTGGACCCATCCGGAACTTCCGTATGCACGATGATGGGGACACAGGTCCATTCCGTGACGAGGCACACCTTAATCTGCAGCTTCGTCGTCAACACCCGGTTGAAGATCGCGTAGCTATTGTTGCCGTTGCGCGTGCCAAGCCCCATCCCCTTGTTTTCACTCATAGCGACCTGGTGCCTCGGAATATCATGGTTCAAGGGACAGCGGTGACTGCTATCCTCGATTGGGAATGTGCAGGTTGGTATCCGGCTCATACGGAGTACTGTATGGCCATGAATTGGGAGAATTGGAACTTGGCACTGGAAGAGTGGCGGCCTTGGGTCCGCTTGTTTGTCCCAGTGTACGAGCTTGAGGCTGAAGCAGATAAAACAATGTTATCGCAGTATTTCATTCCAATGCAGCATGTGCCGTGACAAGCATGCTGTAGTAGTTTTGTGACGCGATAGGCCACACTTGACAGACAGACAAGTTTCCATCGCCAGCTGCTTTCGATCGTACGTAGTACAAGTGGTCTAGTCATGTAATACTTATATTACTGGATGATGTACTAATGCATAGTAGTGTGCAACTAACTTCTGATGTCGGAATCATGTTCAACGATCACAAAACTCGATCGGTTTTTAGCTGATCTCTCTGCCAACATTCCGAGCGCACATATCTTCCTAAAGAACGAGTCTTAAAAAGAAGGCGAACCCGAACTGCCTTCTATCAAGCCAATGTCCGCGAGCGGTGACAAAACCCTAATGCACCACAGTTGGCATGTTCACCTCTGATGGGTGGGAGGGAGCAGTGTATTTCCTTGCTCAGCAGGCTGCTCGGCAACAAATTCCTGGAACTGCGACAATGGGAGATCGATCGTTGGAAGATGGACGCAACATAGCAACATTTTGGTCTTGAGCAGGTTGACGTCCCTACGGTGCGCGAGTGTCCATTTACCATCAGGATTATCGTTGCTGATTTGGTATGCCTTTATCTCGACAAGAGTCTGGGGATTCAACACTATCTCCGTAGGTAGAAGAACCCAATGATAAGCGCCTACATTTCCAGTAATGTAGAGACCGATATATAGGTGCATCTCCTGACAATTTCTGTGAGAAGGAACCGGATGGCGGCTTTGAAGCACTCACGAGAACTAATCCCTTCTCCCCAAATTGTTATCGATGGCGTTCAGAGGAACGCTTTGCTAAAGAAGCCACAACGTATATACAGACAAACAACACATATGTACGAAATAGCAAATCCAAACTGATGTCGATAAGTGAGAGCTTCGGCTTCGGCTTGATTGAGACCCTTGTATTTTATGCACCATAAACAAAGGCACTACTACTGGTGCAGACCTTCGAACAGGAATAACTATAACTACTATAATTCGGTGGTCCGTAACGTGTAATAATCAGAGACTATAGATGAGATTTGTCCTGGATAAACACGACAACAAATCAGATTTTCCTACGAATAAAGCTCTGTGGCGTCCGGGTCCCAGTTAACGGAATCCAGTGGGTAAGGACGGAGGCTAATTAGACTCGAGGTAGTACTAGTAGTACTAGTAGTCGCATTGGCAAGCGGTCTCTATTAAAAGGAAACACGAACTTGAGTCGGAGTGAGTTGACACAACGGAGAGGCTCGGGCCGATCACACCGGGGTCACAAACGCGTCGACGCGCATGAGGCGTGGGAACCTTTTCGTTTGCTTCTTTCCCTTTCCGTAAGTGTAATGGCGTCTTCCATTGGGAAATCTGGCGACATTCGCGTAAGTATTTAGTCTTCGCCGCGGTGGTTTTACACTAATGCTTGTTGTCAATGTACTAGTCGACGCTGGACGCGCTGCTAAAGAGCGAGCTCAAATTTCGCAGTGGTGGATTCGCGTCTTCTCACGTGTATTCCATGAAAGATGCCCCGAATCCTTGTCTCAAGATTGACGGGCTAGGCTTGATTGGCCTGCCGCTGAGCAAACGAGATGCTGCGGCTATCAAGTCGTATTGTATGCCCTACGACGAGATCTTCCCGAGTGGCAGGTGCTGGATGATGAACCGTCTCCTTGTAAGTGATGAAGTCTAACGTGCAAAATGTCCTACCTTGAACTCCAACTTAGATACAGTTCCATAATCCAGAGTGGGACATCTGGATTAAGCAGTCCGTTCTTCCAGCGGTTTGCGAAAATATTGGTGTCGATCCTTCGAAAACACATTGCGAGTTGGACAAGCTACTTCTTCTGGAGGCAGACTCACCGTAAGCGAAGTTGCGTATTTTTTTAAGTCGCAAAGCTCATGCAGTCGTAGTGACCTTACCCATGACAGGTACGTCACGTCTCCGAAGGTAACATTAAAGCATACTACTAAGGCCTCATCAGTGCTTCCATGGGTCCCTCAATGTTTGGAACCATAAATATCACTCTGCCTTCAGAGTTCACTGGGGGTACCCTTTGTTTGCAATATGGCGATTCCACTCGGGTCATTGCATTTCCCGCCAAGACTTCCCTGACGACGACTGTCGTAGGATCCTTTGTCAATGTCACCCACCACATGGAATCCGTGACGTCTGGGAATCGTCTGTCGCTGAATTACAGACTCCTATACTCCTCTGAAGGACCTTTACCCTTTCTTCCTAACCCGCAGGGTATAAAAGACGGCTTGACCGCTATTTTTAAATCCTGGAATACTCCTGACATTGCAGGAAAACCTACAGTGCTCGCATGTGTCGTCGCCGACGAAGACGATGCACTTGCGACATCTGTGTTTAACATCGCTAATCAACTGGGATTCAGGGTGTACTACGCTGACATTGACTACACGTTGACGGGCTCAGTGACCTTCGAACGACGTCAAAACCGGGACCGCTGGGATGGTTATGCGTTCGACGATTATGAGGAAGACCTCGATGGCTCCGACTCCGATTCAGATGAGGACCCCGATGGTTTTGAACCCGATGATTATGAAATGCCTAGCTATGCAGACGAAGCGTTCGATATCGTTGAGATAACGGACCTTTCCGGTATGCCTGTAGACATTCCAGATTTGCAATTATCAAGATCTAGTGTCATCAATGGTCGCTTGGACAGTGGTGAAGTACAAGACCAGAGTTATGAGCACGACTATGATGTGAGTAACACCTTCGAATTTACACAGCCTCGTACTTATTGTATCATGATAGGAGGGAACAGTCTCCCGCAGTAAGTTTCTATCTCGTTGTCTCATGCTCGACGATTCACCATTCCTTGCCCAATCAAGCATGGTCGGCGCAAGTGGCCCTCATTCTTCCTCCGTGGTCGCCCTTAGTTGCCGTTGTTGGAGACGCTTTTGATTATGCATGTAATCTTCTCGAAGAATCACTTTCCACCGCCAGAAACGCAGAGGAGTTAAAGCTGGTCGATATTTTGGTACAATGCTGCGAAGACGAGAAACGCAGAAAAGATGTTCCTTCTATATCAAAGGCTGTCGGGATTCTCAGAGAGACAGCTGATCGTTGGAACGACGTTGATACATTTCTACTGGTAGCAAAAAGATGCCGGCTACACACCAACATCGACTTCATGGGCATCGAAGGTTTTGTTTCTGTCTACCTGGCCTTCGACTGGGAACGCATTGAAAGTTTGTGAGTAGTTCTTGTGTACTTGGTTTTAAGACATGGCACCTCATAAAAATATGCTAGCTTCGCAGACACCATTAAACAGGCCAAGACAAACGTCAAGCGAGTGGCTCTGGTAAAGAAACTAGCAGAGACTGCGAGAGAAGGCTCAGACGATGAAGTCACCAATTGGTGCTCGCAGAATGATAAAGTTGTCCTAGATTCACTGCGTAACGTGAAGCGCCGCGACGTCAAGTGGCTCATATCATATATCAAGGATCGTGGCATTGACTTCTTCCGGAGCGGGTGAGTCTCTTCCGGTCTTTCCACCGTTTTGTGTTGGTGGCCATTCTTTTTGGGACCGTTATCCATCTATCAGTCTGTCTGCGAAGTTTCGCTCATGTGATATTCATAGTTTGCTGCTACAACTCCAGAAGCAGCCATTCAATCAGGATTTCTGGTTGCCCTTCATAAGAAGGTTATACGCTGAGAAGAGTCTATCGCCGTTATCGAAGGATTTTGATTCTACGATATCTCGTTGTGTTCTACATGTGGTCACGGTATCGCCGTTGTTTCCGCCTTCGCCTCATGAACCCAAAAGACCGAATGGTGCTACAGCGCAGGATTTTGTCAACACCTCATGCATAAAAGATTTTGTCCAATTATGCGTCGACACCGATACTATCGAGCATTGCAAGCTAATCTTCAAGAGGATGCAACCCATAATAGCGGTTTCTCCTGGCGCCTGGAAGACCTACCATGCTCTAGTCCCTGACTTGAGTCAGCTCACCAATTCGCACCTCCAACTCTCGGGCCCTTTGTCCGAATTCTTTGAGACTGCTGCTCGTCAACTTCTTCACAATTCTCAATCAATCACGGATTCAAACACAGAGCCCCTACTCCTGGCTCTGAGGCAGACGAGTCACGCATTCCTTAAGCAATTGTATGTTGGCCAAAATCGAATTTCATCGTGACAAGTTTGCTTACTATCGTTAGGATGACGCCTGCCTGCATTGGTTACTTAGCGAAAACTCGGTCCCAACAATCGAGAAACGTAGCATGCCTTTTACAGAACAAGCTGTTGCCCCTGTCGAACGGCGATTCTTCGGAGCGCAACGACGTTGCAGAAATAATATTGCAATGCGTCACAGAGATTCTCCTCGCATTCGACTTCAGCACTCTCGTGGGTCTCTCAGAGTCCGATCCCAGTCGAGCCCTGGGCTCCGTCGTGGAGCTTTTCAACCTGGGTTTTCTCTCCGGCTGTGGTGTCGCGGCTTCCCAGATCATCTTCGACCGTTTACTCCTCTATGCAAACCAAAAGGAGTACATGTACGCCGTACTTTGTCCTTTTATCAAAGTTCTGCTTGCACGCACAGTTCGAATGGGTCTACAACCAACCGTCCCACCATTCAGCGCCTTTTGTGCTAAAGTGGCAAGTATATATGCGCTAGAGATAATGACCCCCAAACCCGACGAAGCCGTTTCACTCCAGCTGCGCAACATAGGATGTGGTTGCACCTTTTGTACAAATCTCCGAGCATTTTTCAATAACGGGAAGGCAATTCATACCGTTACAGGGTCGCATTCTGAACGCGGGCATGTGGAGAAAAAATTGAATGAGGCGCGCGCCGGGCATTCTAAGGTTGCATGGGAAACGGTTCATGACAGTTACCGACTGACCCTACGGGTATGTGTTTCGGTTTTTCTGAGCGACAAATGCTGAATGGTCCTTACTTGCAGATAATTAAACCCAAAGTTATGAGGGTCCATGGCGCTTGGCTTGCACGGAGTCAAAACGGCCAAAACCTGCTTGCCTCTATGGGAACCGAGGCTATTCAAAGGCAGATTATGGGTAGAGATTATGACTGGATCCGTGGTGCAATTGTTGGTGCCACCAACATTGGGCCAGCAATAGCGGCGGCCAGGCTTCTCGCAAATATAACTAACGGGGAGTTTCTCACAATGCCAACCGTGACGGGTCCTCCTGCCAAGAAAGCTAGATACAATTAACTTTTATAGATTTGCTGTAACATGCCAGTGGTGCCTATAGTTTATGCCTTATATTGGTATCATACAATCCTATGTGCTCAAAGTATTAAAGTTTACTTGTTATTGTCCCCGTTCCAGCTGTACAAGGTAATGTCCGTGTCCTACTTATAGAATCTATCTGTCACATGCATAGGGAACCGACCGTCAGCAATACAGTGAGTAAAGTCGTCCACAATTGCGATATCCACGAGCTACTGGCAGCGCTGGTAACTTCCGCTCCTGTCAAATTGGACGGGTTTGAACCACCCCACATCGTAATATTGCGGAAGTACGTATGGGTAGTACTCGGTGTCGCCCAGCTATCATCAGAACCTAATGAATCACGATCAGTTCAGCTCATATATATCATAGTCCACATGTAAATGCGGCGCCAACCTCCGAAAAATGTCCTGATCAACGATCCATCACATGAAGTTAATACAGCAGATAGCTAGAACAGTACTTACGAGAAATACATCCCGCCAGCATTAACAGATGAACTGCTTCGAAATTGGAGATCCGTTTGGGAGATTACTTCGACGTCGTTGTAACTATTCATTAGCTTCGGCAACTGTTTGACTTATTTTGTAACTGAAATCGTACTATAATTTGAGGTTTCCGTTAGCCACATCTGCCGGGTTGTTGAGCTGCACGAGAAGGGTGACTTGATTCCATCTACCACAAAACGTCAGCTACTTCACACCAGTGTCACGACGGTAAGCCTACTCTCCGGTAACAAAACTAAAGGCTCCGCGGGATATGCTGGTGCCAAAATCGTCATTGCAGGTGATACTGCGCTCGCTACACAGATTATTTGGCGTAGGAATATATGCGTATACTAGGCCCAAAGGCGTTGGAACATTGACTGGGAGTTCTAGTGTGACATCGCGTACCTTCAGCAGCACCTTCCTGTCGCCACATCAGTCTAACGCTGAAACAGTCGCTACCAGTGGGCTGGTTGCCACCACTGCAGCCAGTAGCGTTCGGTCCACCTCGCAGTCCAGGTAACTTGCCGCCTTTCACCCAGTCAAAGTCCTTGTCGAATGCTATGTCGTAGGACAACATAAGAGACTGAAACACATCGCCATTGGACGTGTTCCAAAGACTGTAGAATTGAGTGCCTCCGGTGTCATGCGAGAAACTGCCTTCCGGATACGTGACCTCGAGAACTGAGCTGGAAGAGTTAGTGATGAATGGATCGTCCACGAAAGCGACGTCGTTGGGACCGGTCTCGAGGCGCCCTTTGCTCAGTGACCATTGCGAAACGATGAACGAGTCCGTTTCACTGCTGCTTTGCGTAGCGGTTGGGAATGGGAATGTCGTGCTCGTCGTGAGAGAATACTGAGAAGCCAGCTCTTGCGGAGAAAGTTGAACGGCGGCCATTGGGTATACGAGAATTGCGAAAGAAAAGAAGGCGAGAAGGAAGGATGAAATGGTGGTATACATAATGCAATAAAGAAAGAATGGAGAAAGTGGAAAGCGACGACGTCGTGATGAACCAAAGTCCGAATGCGGCCTGGCTGGCTGTGCAACTTTATTCTCGACCGCGAACACGTCCACGTCCGCTCCATATGTTTGCCTCATAATACGGATATTCAAATGTTCGGTCAATCTCGCAACAAAAAGGGCGATGGTGATACTGAAGGCGAGGCGCGACAGCCTCTGCTAAATCGGTCGCGAGACGACTTGGCCGACGACAATGTAGTTTTTGCCATCGACGACGATGACTCAGACGATGGTCACCTTGACTCTCAGCCTAGTCCACCGAATAAAGGAAAGGCTGAGCATGTCGTACGCTTTCAGGAGGATGTGCAGGTCATAGGCCCTCCGTTAAGGTCGACCATGGCGAGCAGAGAGGCAGGTGTGTGCGTGTCAGACATTCCCGTTCTTGACGAATGAAACGGAACAATTTACACAGAATATGAACTTGATTCCGATGACCTCGATGACGAGGTCACCGTAAGAACACCTCCCGGACATATGGACCGTCGCATGCCACTGCTCGTCGGATTATTGGATTCTTCCGCCCGACGAAACCTAGACACCACTATTCCTCTACACACTTCTACTGGACAGACGGACCCGGAATTGGCTTTGGACTTGGAAGATATAGTGGCGAAAGCAAACGCAGGTGGAGGAATGGTGGATTCAATAGCTAACATGGCAAATTCAATATTAGGAGCAGGTATTTACTTTTTCTTTCCATTCCTGGTCTACATCTGATTTGTGAACCAGGCATCATCGGTTAGTCTTGTACTGTCTTGTGTCAGGCGGGCATTGCACCATCTCTGACTGTCTCGTCCAGGTCTTCCTTACGCTGTCAGCCAAGCTGGATTTTTTACGGGAATTGTCCTGCTGGTGGTCTTATGTGCAGTCACAGATTGGACTATTCGTCTTATCGTCGTCAACGCAAAACTCAGTGGTAGTCATTCTTACATTGACATCATGAACCACTGCTTTGGATCAAGCGGACGAGCGGCCGTTTCCTTTTTCCAGTTCGCTTTCGCGTTTGGAGGTGAGTTGACCGTAGCATCATTATATCCCAATGCTGAGATTCTATGAAGGCATGTGCGCCTTTGGAATAATCATTGGCGATACCATACCTCATGTCATCCGCTCAATATTCCCCGACCTACATTCGATACCCGTGCTTTCATTATTTGCGAATCGTCAATTTGTCATTGCTCTCTGTACTATTTGTGTATCCTACCCATTGTCGCTATATCGTGACATCCATAAACTCTCGCGAGCATCTGGTCTTGCCCTCATCGGGATGCTCATAATCGTCGGCTCGGTTCTAATCGAGGGCCCTCAGGTCACTCCTGATTTGAAGGGTGATCAGTCCAAACGATTCACAATCATTGGTCCTGGCGTTTTCCAGGCGATCGGGGTTATCAGCTTTGCATTCGGTATGTAGTGTTCTGTTTGTTCTTCCTGTCGCTCACTTATTGCTCTAGTTTGCCATCACAATTCATTGCTGATTTACGGCAGTCTACGAACTCCAACGCTAGACCGGTTCGCCCAAGTAACCCACATATCTACCCTAATATCGTTGGTATCATGTTGCACGTTGGCAATTTCAGCATATATCGTGTTCACAGACAAGACACAAGGGAACATTCTCAATAATTTTTCCCCGGTGATTAAGCTCCTTAATTCAGTACTTATTTCATACTGACGTGAGAACAGAGCGATACACTCATTAATGTTGCTCGCTTCTGCTTCGGATTGAATATGTTCACGACATTGCCTTTGGAACTTTTTGTTTGCCGAGAGGTCTGGGTCCTGAATTCATCCAAGGTTCCTCCACTGACAATTCACAGGTCGTGGAGCAATATTTCTTTTCACACGAGCCATTCAATCAACAACGACATATATTCTTCACCACAAGCATTTTATTTATGTCGATGCTAGGTAAACACTATAGTACTTGGCGTCAGGACCCGTTTGTGACTAACAAATTTAAAGTTGCACTGGTTACTTGTGATCTTGGGGTGATGCTCGAGATTACCGGCGGCGTATCGGCTACCGCGTTGGCATTTATCTTCCCTGCCGCCTGTTACCTCAAACTCATAAGCCCCGAAACACCGTTGCATAGCCGAAGAAAGTTGCCTGCTGTTTGTTGCGTGGCATTCGGAGTAACGGTGATGGCCATCTCCTTGTTTCAAGCGCTGGGCAAGACCTGGACTCCGGAAGGCGACGCGAAAATATGCATGTAAACCGCGCGACATCACAAAACGGAACGCATGGATGAAGTGCTGCGTATCTAGACCTGGACATTATACGGACAACCATTATGTAAATTATAAAATTCCGTACAGTATCATCACTACGCCTACGACTGTTGGGAGATGGCTTCTTTGAGGCCTTTGATGTGTTCGAGCACCTCGACTCTGGTGCCCTTGGCCAAGCTTTCGACGGCCGATAGCGGCGAAACGGAGCTATACGTTTCCCAAACATGTTCCACACGTACTCGAGGCGGTTGATCGGGCGATGGGTCGACTGGATCGAGGACAAGGAGCCACACAGCATCATAGCCACCGGCTAACGCAATTTCAGACGGGGAAACGAGCGATGGTAAAACACTAACCTCCAGGGACTCCTCCGCCAATCACGCCGGCTTGCGATATACACGTATCCAGCAACCTAGTCTGTCCTTCCGGTTCGATTGGAACATCAGCTAACGTTCCCATCTCCCGCATCTTTTCTCGAATAGACTGAAAAATTCCGTTACAGTGTTTAACCGTTCGAAAAAGTTAATTTCGCCAACCTCAGATATTATGTGGGCTGCGTAGAATGTGGAAATAACCGGCATTTCCTCTGGTGGTGCGTCTGGATTTGCGAGCCACTGTAAGAGCGAATCAGTACGGATTTGTTATAGCCAAGGTTTTCGGAGCAGACCTGAAAGTGATTTAATGATGAGATATATTTGACGGCACTCTCGTAACTTTGTGGATCCACCGTGTACAGGTTGGAAATTTGGATGAGAGT
Source organism: Armillaria ostoyae (assembly GCA_902506015.1). NCBI lineage: Eukaryota > Fungi > Basidiomycota > Agaricomycetes > Agaricales > Physalacriaceae > Armillaria > Armillaria ostoyae. The sequence continues at coordinate 2,789,434 of LR732082.1, forward strand.
TTGCGCGAGGGATTGGTTTAGCTGGTCCAGTGCGGCCCACAGCGCGTTGGCTGTATGGGAAAACCATTAGCGGTTGTTCATCGGACGATTAGAACATACAGACCTCGTTCGGCGTCTTCGTTTCTCCATTTAAGCACCTTGCCCACCAATGATGGTGTATCACTTCCAGCGTCTACGTCCGCTAGCATGATTCGGGTCAACGGAGGGAGTTGGAATGGCTGTACCCGATAATTCCAGGCCTGGTTGAAAGGCGACAGGACAGGCAGGAGCGGGTGGGACGACGTCTGTATGTAATCAGTTCACATGTACTCGCAACCGAAATGAAGCAGACATACCGAGTCGTCGCCCATCAAGTCAGTCAGAACCCCCGGCGCGAAACGAGTATAGATGTGGCTGCCAAACACGGCAGAGGACACGTCGAATCCACTGCCCACCTTGCCCTGTGCCAGACAGTGCACGTATTGAGCGAGATTGTGGGCAAGCCGTCTGCCGTCGCTGTTGGCGTCCGAGAACGAGGATGCTGGTATGGCGCCGAGATGAAGCAGCAGGGCGGAGACCAGGGAAGTGATCAGTGCCGCCGAGGAACCCATGCCCGTCTTGTGGACATTGGATAATGATACGCCGGTAGCGGCGAATGGCTCTATAGATTCTAGGGAAGTAAGTGTGCGTGGAAGGTCTAGCGACGCCAACTATCCGAAAGTCTAAGTAAGACAGACAATAAAGCCCAAACGGAGCAGTACCTTGGCTCTCTGGGAGTAAAAATCATTGTCGCCTGCAATGGCGATATCAAGGCCCCGGGCCAAGGAGTCCTGCAGGGAAGCCAGCCCCTTGATTTCTGAGACAAGGGCAAGTGTCTTTTTTAGAGCAAGGTGGACAAATTTATTCGTGCTCGTCCTGGAATGATAAATTTGAGGCGGGGGGAATCGAGGAAGATATGTAACTCACTGTTGTGCAGCTTGGTCGACCTGGACAGAGGGTGACCAGGAGACATTGTACGTCCAGGTGGCTGCTTGGAACTGGGGGGATCGTACACGGATCTGGGTGGGCTGGCCGTCCGTTATGACGGTGTAGAACCGGGACGAGGCCGAGACGACAATGCCAGAGTAGGCAGGATCGAGGACGAGATAGCCGCCTGCGATTAGGACCTTTCCTGGGGACGACACGACGGTGGAATGGGGCATGTCGAGGGGGGCCTGCACTCGAGCCAGCAAGGCTTAAATTCAATTTTATATTGTTTTCGTTCGCTGATCGGTCCAAGGAACAAGAAGGCGGCCGGAAATGGAACGGTAGAGATAGGAATCAATGAATACGGGCCAATAAGAGCCTGTGTCAGGTTTGTATGGTATTATAAGAAAGACCTGAGTTGATGATTGCTGCATTTGACACGCTCACGTACAAACGGCGTTACTTCTTACCTGTCGCTACTACTAATCAGGCCGTACCTCCGGAACAGTACATTGCTATTTTATATTAACGTCCCCCCTGCCTGAACCATTCTTTTTGCTGCCCGCACGTCGCATTTGTGCAGCCAGGGCACCTCAGTCCCAGCTGCACGCTCGTCGGACCGTCTTTACGGAGATGCTCCACTGCAATATCAGCTAGTGCACGGATGAAGACGGGGGAATCATTCAGAGATTCAGCGCGGTACACTTCGATCCCGTGCTAGTGGAAGATGAGCCTGGCACCAATCGAGCGGTTCACATCCTTACCTTCCTTGCCTCCTTCGCGTACTCCAAATCGAGTTCGTACAGCGTCTCAATGTGGTCGCTTGTAAACGCAATTGGCACCAGCACTACTTGCTTCTCGCCCAGACGAGCTAGCCCCTTGAGTGCTTCGTTCGTCTGCATTCCCATCCAAGCAGATGGGCCAACCTGAGACTGCCACACCAGACGGTAGGGGTTAGAGTGCCCCAGTCTGTCCATGACCGCAGAAACAGTCGCAGACACCTCCATGATGTACGGGTCCCCTCGGTTTACCACCGACATCGGCAGCGAGTGTGCAGAAAACAAAAGAACGGTCTTGTCGCGTGTTGCAGCCGGAAACTTTGCCAAGGCGGCTTCGATGTTTATCGCCACTGCCTGCACGGAATCAGATCATTAATCAACACGTTTGTTTTTCAAAGGGACGAACCTCCACAAAGCCTGGATGCGTCCCCCACCTGTCTATCACGCTCCATTCCACGTCCCCAAACTCTGCCGCTTTTCCACGCCGGAAAATTTCGTTCAGACTGCTCCCGGTCGTGCTGCAGCTGTATTGAGGGTACTGTGTGAACGCGATAGCCCGCTTGACACCATCTGCCTTCATCTGGCGTGCCGTCTCCTGCGTAAGCGGGTTGGCATACCGGAATGCGACATATGTTTTGTGCGGGGCGGTTTCCGGGTGCAGCTCATCCAAAAGACAGGTCAATCCTTCGCCCTGCAGTTGAGTGTACCGTAGTATAGGCGACCCGCCACCAATGTCCGTGTACTGCTGCTCAATCTGGGGCGTCCGTCGACGAGCAATCACGGGTGCAAGGAACCGCTGAAAAGGCAGCGGGATAAGGTCTCTGTCCAAAAAGAGGTTCTTTAGAAAATCATGGGTCTCGGCCACCTAGCACGCGACGTTAGAAAAGTGGGGTCCCTGCAGGCAACTCGACAGCTCACCGTCGACGGCCCGCCCATGTTCAACATGACAACAGCTACTCGGTGGCATTCAGACGGGCACCTTTCCAACGAGGCGGGGACAATGACACACCTGTGGGACTGCACTTAGTCAGTATGGGTTCCACGACACAAGGCAGAGCCCTTACCTTTTCCCAGCTGGGGGTCCATGGTGCAGAGTCGCCAACGACCGGGACAGCGGGCGCGATATTCGTGGCAGTACCGACATTTTATCCCGTGGGTACCACCGTGACGAAGAAGTCGACAGGCAACCAGTGGGCCGACCGCGTCATGGACGATGAATACCCGTCCTCGACCGTGTGAATATTGCCTCGATAAGGGTAAGGGCCGACAGCCAATCGGTGTGCGTGATAATTGATTTGACTAATGAGTACCGGTGACAAGCAAAGTTAGGATATATATACGTGATATTTCTAGGCATGAGAATACAAGTCCAAAATAATACACCACCCTGTGTCTACATATTCAATTCAGTGGATTACAAGTGAGAATTGGAAGGGGTGGGATGGTGAGGGGAATAGGCAGGCGGTGCAGCGTCCAGGGACGTTTCGTTAACAACAGGATTGGGGGCAAATATAATGGTACTGTGTGTGGCTCGGGCAAACGTCGAGTATCGCGGAGATGCACTTCGTACGACTGACGCAAACCGAGGCGGATGCTCGCTAATATGCGGCGTCGCGGCATGCTCGAGCGTGCTCGTGCTCTGTGTAGGCGTATCATCCCTACGGCGAGGTCTGTAATCATCGCGATAATGCCTTTGCCGGAGAGGTCGTGATATCTCTGGAATGGGCGGTCGAGGTTGCAGCATATCAATTAATGCAGCAGACCTTCGTCTGTTGTCAGTCGAAGTGCCTGTAGATGAAGACGAGTCCTGCTCCAGTACGTTGTCAGGGGGAAGGTACTCTGCTAGAAGCGCGGGCATCTACCTCATCTGCTTTGCCATGACGAAGAGCCCAGTACAATCCAAAAAACTGTCGTGCTTTGCGCCCAAAATTGTGCTTGAGCCGTTGAGCATTCGCTGTCGTGTCGTCGTCGTCAGTAGTCTGCACAAGAGAGAGCATTAGCAGGTGCACATGCAGAACTTCCCAGATTTGTTACACACCGTTAAGGGGGCATTATCGTTGGCCGGTGGATTGTCAAGGCTCGGCTGAGGTTTCCTCTTCCTGAACCTGAAGCCCATCCCCGTAGTGGTAGAGGGGATGGTGGTGGATAGTCTTACGCACTAGGGGCTGCACAACAGATAATGAAACACGATCGATGCGGATCCCATCTCCTGAAAGACGTCATCCTTCGCATCGTCGCTGGAACGAGATTGCAAAAAAAGTGTTGCTATAGTCTACAAATTGGAAATCATACAAGCTTCTGTGCAACTTGTGATTTTCGCCACGACCGGACTTGCTCTCGGCGCCGGTACCACTGAATCAATGGCATCGTCAAGCACGATACAACGATCCAGGCCACCAGGACACCGAAATTCTTTCCAACTGGACCAGACTTGTTGAGTAAGGAATGGTCCAAGGAATGATACAGTACTGACCTTCGTTTCGGGTGCTGAATACGATAGTCCGGACGGCCCGTGAAATGTTGTAAAACGGGGCTGCGTGTCCATATGCGTACAATCCAGGCAAAATATCCAGAGGAAGCAGGCATGTCGAAATGTTACCTATAATGATGGCGGTTAAAGTTGTTCAGCAATTCGGCTTGTAAGCCGAACCGAACTGGCCTCCGTGAAGGAAAGACACTGAACTGATGATCCACAGCATGAGGAACAGCTGAATAAACTTAGCGGTAAGAAGAGGCATTAAAGCTTCAAGAGCCAGGCCGCTAGAAGCGAAGTTAGTTACTTTACATATTCAAGCGGGGAGAAAGCGTACACAGCGCTCATGCCGCAGAATGATAGCATCCAGTACACAACGAACCCAGAACGCCCAAATCTGTTTTGCATCAGCAAATATAAGAAGACCAGAAGGAATTGAAGAGTCCCGAACGCACTTCCGCTCGAAGGGCAGTTTGAAGGCTAAACTCAACAAAGCGTAGAAACACTGGAATACTGGCGTTAGTTAACTACTGCGGAAGCGGTATATCGCACCTACGGAGATGACGAGATACAACAACAGTGGCGTCAGTAGTCGAAGTTGAATGAGAGACCTAAATGTGAGCATTCGTTCCAGACCTGATACCTGCCTCGCAAGTGACCCAGAGTTCTGTCACGGAAGTCGGAAACATGAACTCAAAACATTCAACAGGACCATACTACGATGTAGAACTGTGCAGGCGTCAATCTAACCTTTAACAGCGCCAAGGACGAGGACCTACCGATAAGATCAATAGATAGATGAGGCCAACGAAAGAAACCGCCGTAGCCCTGTTATGGATTGCTTTAAGCGGAGAACTTGCGACTCGAACAAGACGGAAATGTACTTGCACTGGCACGTCGAAAGGTCTGACATTGTCAAGCGTGTAGTATATCGGCTGGACTAGCGTCGAAGGGGACACCGATAGTAATGCGGTTAGATTATTCTGGGCTTGTAATTCGGCGGCAATTTCGACAGCAAAGTTGTGTACTATGTTCTGCATAGACGTCTCAACCTGTGAGAGGATGGGCTGAAAATTTAATCAAGATGTGCACTAGGACGACTTACCGATGGTCTTATAAACGTCCGGCTGTATATCGGTTTTAGTATAGCTACAGGAGCGAATCAAAATTCTTACTATGCATTTTCATTCCGAGCTTCTACAGCTATGATAGTTATAGCCTCCGAAGAGTTATATGAATCGTTCCCAGATAAGAGTGTCGCATTGAGACGCGCACTAGCATCTGCATTTACTGGAAGCATGATGTTAGTGGATCGCACGAGAACGTAAGCAAAAACGATAGCATACTTGTAACGGCAACCCAACACTCTTCTTCAACAACAGCAGCAGCCACGTCATTAGCATTGCTGAATCCTTTGGTTGAATGTATTTGCCATGCAATCCTATTATCAGATTGTTTTAAAAGCTCGTCCTTCACTGCGCTGCCTATTCGAGATCCATCGAAGTCCTGGATATATAGGTTCAGGAAAAGGAAAGGAAAGAGGAACAGGCGTACGCACTATGATCCATCCTTCAAGAGGGCGGACAGGGACCTTCCACAATGCACCCTTAGAGACGACGTAAGCGTGACGGGACGAGATGATAGATATTCCCGACGCACCCAATATATCGAAAAATAGGCGAAGATGGCCATGATCATCAATACGGTCCTGAGAGCCATTATCTTTATGAACTTCAGTCTAGCCTCGATAAATTCAGGGTTTTCAGCGAGGAGGGTCAGCGAGAACGGAGGTGCCGGAACCAATTGGGCATCCTCGTTGACTGACACGCTGGTTGAAGCACTGGGATCATTAGCAACCTCATTGTTCATGTCGACTCCACCTAAAGTTTAAAAGCACAGGAACCCGGATTGCGGTAGAGAAGCATGTTTCGTGCTACAGTATAAAGACCCCAGGTTCATCTTTGAGCCAGGCTTCGGGTAGAAACCCGAATCTCAGTAAGCATCTGGCCGGTAGTCTGTGATATTGGAGCATTATGTCGCCAAATTACGGCAGCCTTCAACAGCTTCTGCAGAGAATCGTAGCCGCGACTGAGTGGGGACCTGTTCGAGCTTTCAAGCCAGATGATTGTAAGGTTATCGCAAGTGCAGAAAAGAAATTTTCACGTTAGCCGGCGGGACAGAAAAAGATGCCGCCGGCGTAGAGCTCTATTCCCGGGCCGCTGACATTCTTTGTAGCTAGTTCTGATATAAGTACTTCCTCCGCAAACGTTCTTACCAAATAGATGGCAAATGTTGTGCTCTGCGGAACGCTCAGGCTCCAGAGTGGGCATCACATATAAGTTATATCTGAAGTTATTTGTGTGTGCCTAGTACGGTAAGGAGTATGTAAAGACGTCTGTGGCTGTCTTGAATGGATTCCCCGCATCGCATCACGCTTACTATTCATTGGATCGACGCCTCTCTTGAGAACTAGCACCAGCTCACTGCCTTCTTGGCCGTGGCTTCCGTCGCTCGCGGTACAAATTCCTTATACGAACTAGTTCAGCGGCAAGTTCAACCACACTGGTTTCCTTCACGATTCTGTTTCCAGGTTTCAGTCTAACTCACGAACAGCTCCATCAGCAGTACAACACGACTTGTCATTACTTAGCGCCAGCACGAATTCAGCGGCGTGCCTTAAGATATCAGCAATAAGCAGCCTCATGTTTCTTTGCCCATCTGTCTTACGTTGCCAACATACTATCCATTCTATTCTCCTTGTATGGGAGGCCGAGGGCTCTTAGTACTGAATTTTTCCCACAGCTTGTGCAGACATTCACACGAGCCCGCATGGCTTGCGAGCACTAGTGTCAAATACCTCAGCCACTTTGACAGTTTCCCCATTGCTCGTTTACTGCCGATATGCTCACCGCTATCGATCACGGTGTCTATCGTCCCTGTGTCTGTAGTACTCGCGTTCACGCTGATGATCGTGCCCGAAACGCGAACAGAGCCTTTTCAATGCATAGAATCGTGAACTGGGGTCTACAGCATGAAAAGCACGTTCTACTGCCGTGGACTGTGCACGTAGGCTAGGCAGTGAAGCTGAAATAATGGCCAAGTCGCAATCTTGACTGACTGACGAAGTGACGCTGTCGTCGAGGTCACCTTTTTTACGAGCTTCCTACATATCAACTGTCCACCTCATCCGTCATTAAACGGTTGATATCGTTTGTCAGATGTCTACGAGAGACTACCATCATCCTCATATTATCAGGCCGAGGACAATTTGGAGATAAGAACAGGGACATCACCTCATCATGAGAATCGACATCCCCGACGGCTCCAATTTGTTTGGCAGAGCAGCGACCACTGCACATGTAGAGATATGTAGCTGGAGTTATCCGACCACAGCTCGAACCAAGGCATCCCCCCAGGTCTATAAATAGGACCAACTCCCGTCGACCCTGAATCAAAACTTAGATCGAGTATACCACAAAATCTTAGATCCTCACAATCGTAACTTTCATGAGATAGTACATATGTGATACAGTCCAATTTAGGTTGTAATTCATGAGCCGCTCCGCTTCTTCTTTTTCGACGAGGGTTCAGGAAGCTCTACCGCCCTTTGGCAAACAGGACAACGACCGGAGACGTCGGTTAACCAGGGATCCAGACATGTCGGCTACGAAGGGTAAGTTTCTATCACAAACAGTGAGAACATGAACACGTACGTGAAATACATGTCCACACGCTAAGAGCCTTAACGGTTGCGCTCCATCTCCAGCATCTTCTAACTTCAACTCAACGTCCCTCTCCTCTGCAGCTTTGTCATGCGCGGGTGGTCGTCCCGGTGTCGGAGGGTCGGGAATAGTCTCGAGTGATGACTCCTTGTCTTTCTCCGACGTATTTGCTACTCGTTTTGGCTCTTCAAAGTCCATTAAGCAAATGGCGCACGCAGCACGATTGCCCTCCAAAACGACAAATGGGTATCCTTCTTGCTCCCAGTGGTCTTCCCAGGTCTCAGGAACATCAGACTTCGTGGCCTTCTTACCTTCGCTTTTACTTGAAGTGGATGATTCATTTGGAGGTATGCCGGCTGTTTTCTTTTTGACTTTGAGGAATCTAAACCGCCTTTTTGATGGGGCGATGTTATTGGAACCCGGGGGAGGCGGAGGATAGGTATATATTGCTTCGGGAACCTTGATGGGGAAGGAAGAGGGTTCCGGAGGTGGTGGAATGTACATGACGAGAGGAATCCGGTCAACCACGGACTTGGACAGCTTCCCTATTTCGGGCTTGATCATACCGGGGTTTTGAAGGGGATGGCGCCCAAGACACATGAGGAAGATGTTCCAAAACAGCTGTGAAACTCGCGTTAAAAACGAGGCTGGGATGTGTGTGAACGTGCTTACGAAGAGTATCGGGGCGATTAAAAATACTATCAGGCCTAAAATGATGACCTCTACGACCATCAGGTAGGTAATGCATAAGATCCCGAAGACGAGCCACCAGATAAGAGGGGAAGAAAGTCGGCAGGAATCAACAGAGGTGTAAATCAGGATGTGGGCAGTCAAGAACCAACTGAAGCTGAAGAGAGTGGAAAACAGGGTGAGCCTGAAAACAAATAAGTACCGAGTCCAAGACATGTTAGTACTAAGGCTCACTTCCTGTAAATGCTGGTATGAGGTAGAGGTGGCGATGGTGGCGCCTCTCCATCAGTAGCGTCATTGTTTCCACCCGTAGATGCCCGTGCTTGTGTATTCGAATTTGAGGAAGGTGGTTGAGTTTGGCCGACATTTCCTGCTTCACTGTCCCCTTGGATGGTCGCACTAGCGTTAGATATTTAGTGTGGCGTCGGGTCGGAGTGTATTGAACATGTGTGCTTACGTTAAACGCTCTCGCTGCCAACTCCAATATGATAAGATGCAAGCGACAACGACTCTACCGATCCACAGGCCTGACCAAACACCTAAAGGTCGGGTACACGCATCCAGTTGGTTGACTCCTGGTATTGTCTTACTTTCAAGATGAGAAGATAGGACAAGAATAACTATTATGACAACAATCTACGAGAATATCGGTAAGATGCTTCTCTGGAAATGAGGATAGACTCACCTGTGCCAAGCCCCAACAACAATTCCATCCCAGGGATACATTAGATCGACGCTCACGAGATGCGCCACGCCCGTATCCAAAAAATGATAGTATTCTGCGGTAACGCGACTCTGGCTGCCTTGCAGGCTGATTACCATGAGTTTGCACGGTGGCTGGAGCTGTAGCAGCGGGCCGGGCGGCTTGAGCAGGCAGCTGGACTCGGTCTTGAGACAATCTGGGAGGTGCTGTAGGGGCTGGTTGCACAACTAGTTCCGCCTGCTTTGGCAAGGATATATCACTGGACGAGCTCGATCGTTTTGATGGCAGTCGTAGTGTGGACGGTCCTGCGCCATTGTCCGAATTCCCATGCCCAACATTCCCCTCTACTCCATCGGATGGACCATGATGTTCGTCCTTGGACCGCTTGAAATTCTGCAAAAATTCCTCGTTCCGGTCTGTGGGTCCTTTGGGTAGATCTCCCAGTGACTTGATCCTTCGCAGCGTGCCATCTGAGGTCGATGGGGTGATCATCCTGGGCTGTGGGTCAGTACTGGCGCTTCGTCTTTGAATTCGAGGAACTTATACCTCTTTTGGGCGCCTTTCAATCAAGAGGTCGAGCGTTTCAAACAGCGATAGCAAAGAGGAGCATGGAGGGTTTAGCGCCTTGCAACGTTGAACTGGCAAGCGGTCAGGACTCAGAACGCCCCACGGAGCCAAAAAAGGTACTTTTCGGACCGAAATGCCGACCATTACGCACATAAATCGTCGTTCGTACCTCTGCATCTTGATTAGGACCAAGAGTACTCCCACCGATGGCGCTTGTACTAGTTGTAGATAAGCGCTGTGAAGTGTCGAGACGGGCGACTCGATGGTAAACACTCGATACTTAGTTTCCAAATGGGCCTCCATCTATTCCGTGGTAGTAGACAAGCGGGACAGGATGCGACATGTTTTAAGCAGCCTTTATGACTCGAGTACCTGCTGTCAATGTATATAATAATACCGGAACATTCACGGGAGAAGGTCAACAGCACGAATTTGACGCCGGCATGACACCCAGCTTCGAATTGACTGATTCTCCACTGAATCTCCAGACCGTCCTCTTCGCCAGAAATAGTTGTCGGAGTGCCCTGTCAGCAAGATCAAATCGGACCTATGACAGATAGTTGGAGGTGTTGGCCACGTCATTCAGGACATTTCTTCAAGTTCCAGGCTCAAAGAGCTTTCAAGAGAATCCATCTGAGGTGGTTTTCTTCCAGAGAAGCATATGTCAACGTCACGTATACGATATTTATCAACTCGAAAGATTAGAGACGAGTGGTTGTAGATGGTAATGCGAGCCTTCAAACTTCAACTGTCAGTATTGCCCGTCAACTATGCCAGTGAATGCGGGTTCGTACGCCAAAAGCAGGGCGTTCCGACAAATGGAAGTCTTGTTATGACGAGAAAATGCTGTTATTCGAGGCTGAGGGGAAATCCTAGTCCACGGAGATTGCTCAATAATAGACAAGCGACTGCTGCAATACCTTCGGAGGGCGCTTAGTAGCGAACCGGACTGCTGGATCCGGGCAGGCTGCCAGTTCTGGCCAGACCAGTTATCACGTATTGTCAAGTGGTACGCCCCAAGGGGGTCCTCCTACTGACTTCCTGGAGCAGATCATGGTAGGAAGCCTCGGGGTGGTATGGTATCCGGCACAAACGAACGGGAGGTACAACCTAGGATGCGACATTCTGTCAAAGAAAGTACCTGTAAAGTGGGGAACTCCAGCTGTGGAACTCGTTCAAGGTGTGAAGTTTGAAACTGAAGCTAGAGGCTGCCAAGGTACTACCGCTAAGATTTAAAGTTGATATCATCAGTAACCCACACACGGGACAGTATCCAGGCAGGTTACTTGGAAAATCGTTAAGCGGGTGCTCGCCTTCGTGTCATATATAGATCCACGTTCCAATCGGTATTCTTGAACATGGACCAGTCGGACCGAATGAGACTTGCCTCCACGGGAGCTATTCACCTTGAGACACAATGGCTCTCACTCAGACTGCTCCACTCCATGTTCTAGTAGTCCGAAGTCATCTTCCACCATATTCCGTCGAGGGAAACTTTCGTCGGCTGACTTTAGCCCAGGGTTTTTGTCCAGGGCTACGACAAAATTCGAAATCGTTGAAAGGGAGGAAAGGAGCCACAATTTCTAGACTTCAAGTGCGTTATTCCTGATGATATAACTACGAGAAGCTCACCGAATAGGGCATTGTTGTAATTGCTTTTGTTGTTCATGTCAACTTAGGCACGTGCAACCTTGTCCTCAATTTCAATCCGGCAATTGTCGATCGCGTAAATAACAATACAAGGCCTTCAAGACGCGAAAACAGCGACGGCACATTGTATATACAGCTGCCGTAGTCGCCACGGACAGCGAGCACGCTATGCCCCCGACATCGCCGCGTATCCTCAGCGGCTGTCGACCAGGCCTCTTGGATCCAACCCAGCCACAGCGACTTTTGCGATATTCCACGTCGCAGATTTCATTCGCCTCATTCAATCCTCTCGCAGCGACATCTCAGGCAGACCTACCCGACTTTCGCAAGCTCTCCTTGCAGGAAGAACTGTACAATGCAAAACGCGTCGTGATCGAGACCAACGCTTCCGGCGGGTCCTTCTGGCGATTCGTGCCCCGGGCCCACTTAGACGAGGGAGTGTTGGACGAGGGAACTTGGCCTCGCGTAGTGAACCTGTGTGGGCGAGTAAACGAGCGGTATACCTTCTTCACTGTCTGACCTTTTCCCAGAGAACTTGTCCAGCTGAGCCAGGACCAGTGGGACATTTACAAGCTAGATTCTTTCTACGAATGCCGAGTTTGTCTTCCCCCTGTTTACACGATCATTTCTATCGCGCCCCCGAAGCCTTCACCGCCGTCCCACTTGCCCAACGGTAAACGCCACCTTTCACCCGCCCTTGACAACGCGCCCCCGCCTTCAAATCATCCAAGAACCACCGACGATGCTCTTCTTTCCGAAGAAGAGGATGAGGTTGAAGACATGATTGTTGACGATGAGCCTCCCCCTCCCCCTCTACGAGCAAAATCTGCAGTCCCGCGACGGGAAGATATGTTGAAGAAAAGAAACGAACGCCGAGATAGGAATTCTCAGCGAGAGGAGCAACTATCATCACCCACACAGCCTCCCTTCGACTTCACCGGTTATGCCCCAGCACCAACTACTCCGTCTCCAAAGGCGAAGAGAAAAGGTAAAACATACGCTTCCATCTTTACTTCTATCATTGACTATACATGGACAGTCCACAACGTATTCGAGTCGTTGACCACACCTCCTGATCCTGACTATTCTGAATCTTCGGAGCAAGCACGACGCCAAACTGCAACCTATGAGCACGTCTCATGGACAAAGCGAAATCGCACCGTCTCTCCCGCTGAAACGAGGCGGCACCTGGATCACAGTAAAACAAAGCGGCAAAGGCGAAAGGAAGAGAAAATACGAGCGCAAATGCATCAGCATAACCAACGGTTTCAGAGTGAACTTATGCCGGATATCTACGATGAACTTGCGCGGAAACACGCATCCTTATCTCCAGGTATGCATATCAACATGCCTTATAGACCGATTCTAATGCTCTTGGCAGAGCGTCACTTTTATCATCCAGAAACTTATCCCGAAATAATCGAAGAAGAGCCCGAAGGCGTACAAGAAGGAGGCAATTCTTACGAGGAACGAGACGACCGCGCTGAGAGGGAAGCCTCCATCGCAGCGTCGCGTGCCAAATTGGCGGATCTGGAGGTTGACAGACCATTATGGGAAGCTGCGGCCTCGGCGCGAATGCTTCGGGAACAGGCAGAGGCAGAGGCACACCAGGCCAAAGTAGAAGCTAGGCGACAGGCTGAGGAGAGCCGGATGGCAGAACAGCGGGCAGAGAAAGCCCGCAGGCGAGAGTCCGAAGCTCGTGCACGCGAGGATGCTGCAAGGAGAGACCGCGAGGCCGCCGAGCAACTGGAATACGCGTGGCAGCAGCGTGAGGCCAGGTGGAGCACAGGGTATTGGACGATCGCCCGTGCTATTGCCCGTTACAAAGAGTACAGCGAACTTTTTGACGCGATGAAGTTTTCTGCGGATCCTCTCGAGTTTAGAAAAGTCCCTTGGCCTGTGCGAAAAAGACCCAGTGATTTGTCTACCGAGGACATCGACTGGACCGAGGTAGAGGCCTTCTTTGCTGAAGCGAAGACAACCATGCGGCTGGCAGAATATAGAGAATTTGTTGAGAAGAGCCATCGACGATTTCATCCCGATAGGTGGCGGTCTAGGGGTGCACTTAATAGTGTCACGGACGAGGTTGCGAGGTCGTGTATGGAAGTTGGTCAGTGTCTTTCTTTCTCCTGCTTTCTCTACATTGATTCTGTACCCTTTTAGCCGCGAATACTGTTGCGCAGGCACTGACGCCTTTATGGAGAGAGGTGAAGCGGTGAAGAGAAGATCGATCTGGACGCATTTATAGGTTAAAGATATGTTGTATTATATATAGCCATTCATCTACACACCCTAATCAAAGACTATAGGAAAGGATGACGAGATGTTAAGTTACTGAAGTAGTCGTATGTAGTCGTTTGGGTTTTGCCAAAACTGGTAGCCACCCAGGCGTCGGACCGCCAGCGGTGTCTTCGAAGCGTAAATATTTCCGATGAAATTGGTCAGGTTGAAACGACTGGAGCCAACCATCTACCGCAAATCCCTCAACTTCCTCATGACCTCCTGCATGTCATGTGTATTCCACTCCCCAATCCAATCCTCGCTTCTCTCCTTTATAGTCTTCAAATCCATTTCGTCAAAGTAGACCGTACTCCTGATGAGCGGAGTATCTGCACGACGGGAGAAGAATAGATGCCTATCCTCCAAAGAGCGCTGCTGAGGCGCCGTCTTCGGGCGCTTCATCTTCCCTGGTCGCTTAGGCTTCACATTGAACGTAGCCTCGGGGATAGCGACATCGATATCAACCTCTCTCTTACGGGATGGTGTAGAGGGAAGACTGAATGAAATGGTGGCTTGTGATGGAGCGACTGACGATTTTGGTGACGAGGGTCGAATGATCTTGGTGGGAGGGATGAGATGGAGCGCAGAGTATTGGTTAAACGGAGCGTCGGGTGGTAGAAGATGTCGGGGAGAGGTTTCTGATATAGAGCGACGGATGTCGTCTTGGGGATTTCTAGACGCAAGCGACGACATACTCGGGCTCCGTTTAGAGCGGCGTGGGTTTATGGATGGTGGCGCATGGGCTAACCACGGCTCTGGGGTTTGCCCTCGGGGAGGTGTGGCAATGGAGACTTGAAGTTCAAGTTCTGCCCGTACACCATCCACCGGCGTCTGCGTAGCTTTGTCGACGTAAGTTGCCCGAGCTCTGCTAGTCAAGTTGTCGTCTGGACCTTCTTGAGGCCGAGGGGATAATGGTGATTTTTTCCGCCGCATACATCCAAGACTGCGCCGGAGAATAGAGGTAAAGGATTTAGTGGATGAAAGACTCGCTGTCGTTGAGAGGGACGGGGCTGCTGATCGGACCGAGGCTGCATCTGAATTACGAGGAGTGGACGTCGATGGAGACTTTGTTTTCTTCTCAATTTTGGCTAGTGGTTTAGGCTGCTTTGGAGAACCATTGTCAGCGAGAGCAAACATGGAGACAGGAGAGTGTGGACGGCGTGGCGAAGAGCGGACTGAACCGCTAGCGGAAGCCATGAGCTTCGGAGCAAGAAGGTGGGAATACAACGCCCGAGGGCATTCGTTATTATATGGCAATCAGTGGGGTCATTCAGAGATAGGAGCAGCGAATTATAACACTGGGAAGTCAGGCACTGAAATAAGGAGAACACATCTTCTGGCAGCAGTCCTGTCTTGTAGAGGAAGAGAGTAGAAGGCAAGAACAATGAAGCCTTTTATCGATACCCTGGTTGCTATGCCATGGCAACGCAGACAGAACACAGACCAGCCTACAAAGGGACAAAGTGACAGTCTACACCCGCGCTGTGAACGTGTTTTGAATTCTTCCGACTGTAGACGGTAATGTTGCCGAGAACCCGACTGAGAACAACTGCCAAATGTCTGCGCATTCGGGCCTCTGGGCTGATGAGACTAGAGGAATAACGCTACGCATCAAAATGACATAGGCTTCTCTTCAGGGCTTTCAGACAAATTCAGAACATTGGCGGTTGAGGGAACCAAACCGAACGAGTTGAGGAAATGTTCAGTATACCCGCGCAGCCAGGTTCAAAGCAAGTCAAGACAGGTACGACACCCCTAGGCTTCATGGGTAGCCAGCTCAACGCATTTTCCGCAAGATAAGTAGGTTGGCTATCGCAATTCAAACTTGCCCGAGATCCCGGAATCGCGAAGACAGGAAATGACAGCGGCGTCCTCGTGTCTTCGCACCTACAGCCTATTAAAATACAATGTAAGGCGTAAGAGAGCACCGTAGGGCATAGGTGATAGCATAGCAGTAACAGTTAAGAGCAGTGTAAAGCGGTAGGTGGCAAAACTGGAATACCTCCGAACCTCGCTCACCGTGTGTTAATCTCGCTTGTTGCTGGTGACCACCAAAAATGATTGGACGTCTCACGAGTAGGCCTGGGATTGAGTTCCAATCGTGATCTATCTAGCCTGGTAAACGTGCTTTATCAGATAGGGACTTCTTCCAACTTACTCGCGGAACTCGTTACTTTAAGGGACCGCCTGCCTTCTATCCGTGATGACGGTTCACATGACAAAGAAAACATGCCGGCGGAGGAGGAAGAGTCGGGTTACGTCCCGAAACTCCGATGTGAGGAACTTTTTTTCGAACAATGCTCTCAGCTAGATCGTTCGTGGTCCGCAATAACATTCAGAAACATACAGCAATGTCCCTATGATTCTACATTACATCCTTGGGGTGCGGAAATAAATAAGTATTAGTAGTGACTCTGTACAATATGGTAAAATCCAGACACTAAACAATCCTGTCAGCCGTTTTCGTTGTCTCCCACACATCCGACTCATCCTCTCTTCGCTTACTAAGATCTTCGTCGGTGCTCATAGGATCTATAACAAACCTCGGTGGGCCAATTCCCCCGCCTGGTCCATTCCTGGGACGTGGATCTCCCAATTCATGTTGCTCAACATGCACGAATACTTCTGGGCGCGTCGTCGTACCCGTCCCTTTCCTTCGACTTGAACTTTTTACACCTGATGTAGAGACCAGACCAGACTGAGATTGAGATCCGGGACTGGAATTTGAATAGGCCCATCCCGCGCGAGAGTTGAGTGAACTCATGAGGGTGTTGGTGTATAGCTTGGCGAGGGTGAAGTTAAATATCAGATGCCTATATAGCAGAGGGTCAATGAAGGAGAGACAACTGGGTATCGGAAAACACTCACAAACCCGATGAATTCACGAGGAAGAGAATCAAATCCACAATAGCAACCACGCTCGTAATCAATCCGGTCTGGACCGTCGCCCTGATAATCCTGTCGACGAGTTCATCTGAGCCTTGGAAGCCAGTCTTATGCCGCCGCAAATACGACACCAATATTGCTGTGATGGCGATGTCGGCGACGCATGACGCCACGAGCCAGATGATGACTACAGATTGGAATTCTTGGAAGTTTGCGAACCCAGGAATGACGCGGGTTTTGGCAGTGGCGGCAATGGCACCCCCGGCGCCTGCGAGTGCCAAAGCAGCGACGAGTGCGGCGAGGTACCAGTTCGACGTAAGAACTTTAACGCGCCAGGCAAAGAACAATAGCACAGTTGCAGAAATGAGACCAGTCAATGTGGGATCGGTGGCAAAGACTGTGGGAAATGAAAATTATTCTCTACTGATAAAGGACGGAAGGAGAAGGTCTTACGCCACGTTGCATTGGCTAGGTAAGGAACATCGTCTGGAAATCATTTGAATGCTTGTTTGGATAGTTGGAGATGCGAAGACGAACCAAAATGTTTGATGAGCGCGATGTACGTGTCGGCCATGAGGAAGACTGAGTTTGCTATGTTGGCCACGAATAAAAAGAGGACCTGACCACACGGCAGATGAGTGTTACCAACGACCCGGGAGTAAAGGCGCGCGCACGAGGGTTTTCATCCAAAGCTTATCTCGTCTGAAAGGCCACGAACTCAAAAAACCAAACGAAGCCATGTGGGGGGGGGGGGGGGGGTACGCACTTCTGATACGTCGTTAGATAGATGTAAACCTGGGTCACAATCACGCCAAGCAGGAGCAGGTTGAACATGAGTCCGATAAGCATAGGTCCATGTCTGTAAATAAATGGTTTTCAACGTGAAACCAGAGGGAAAAGAAGAAGAAACGTACGCGACGGCGGCTGCATTTGCCATACTCAAGGTTGGGGGAGCTAGGAACCAGCGTGCAAAAAATCATCAGGTAGGGATGGATATAAGGAACCCAAGATAGGAGTCGTTTCATGATGCGGAAAACGACGATCGAACCTCCTATGACAGCCTATAACTTTACAAAGCGCCACCGTAATTTGGGCCGCCTCGAGCGGACACCAGTGAACTCGCCGTGGTGATTTTCCGCATCAAAGTAAAGCCGAAGATATTAGTGTAAAGGGGGGAACGCTAGGAGGCCGTTACGTCCGGTTTGTAAATCATAATCGTAGACCAATTTGAAGAAGCCTCGCTGAACTGCAGCGAAACCAAAGTCTACTAAAGTATAAGCTTTACGTTTAGTCTGCATATTGTGATAAAGGCGTCGACATTATCGTGAGCTTCATGCGAGCCCATGGGGGTTAACAAAACGATTGATAGGTGGCTGTGCAGTAAGTTGGTGGGGACTGGTGACCACCTCGGCCACTAGTTTTTTGGCTAGTATTTGTCCCGGAGGGGCTGTTATCAGTGGCGCGCAACCGTTCTACAATTACCAATATTAGGAGGGTTTCCCGAACCGTGAATTCGTCTCATCCTGTCCTACATATCATATATAATACCATGTTCTTATAGTTCTACATGCGGCCTCTGATCCCGGAGTGATTTGACTCACAGAATTTTCAGTATCACTCTCAGGTTCTCATACATGACGACCTTTTGTTCCACAAACGATTGTCAGGACCGGTGCACGGATGTGCGTGATTAATTGCCCCAAAGTTCTGCAGTGCACCAGTTTACTGTACATGATAGCAAGGATTCACAGCGGTGGACATCTAGTACTAAAGGCTTGTACTTCCTTCCGACTTTTAAATCGCAAATTGGAGTGGCTCTTTTGCGTCCACTATGCAAATTTAATCTGACATTCTTTACCGTTGCAAAGCAACGAACATCAGGTAAGAAGAAATTGCTGGCCACGACGTCGACGTCTGCCGGCCCCGCATGTCACCTGCAGGGCTACATGACAAGATCTCGGGAGATCTCATTACCCTGCGACGATCTGAAGATGGTTGTGGGGCAGAGCTTGCGACAGTCGGTGGTGCAGGAAGACCATCTTGTGATATCCAAGCTATGTCAAGAAATTGGACACAATCGATCAGCAATCGATACGAATAGTAGTATGTATAGACCGTTTTGATGGGCAAGGCTGAAGGCTCTTGCCAATAGATCCAACTGCCTGATGAATTTCGAGCTCCGCAACTGTGGAATACCCGGAGAACAACATGAATACTTCCGGACAGGGAAGAATGAGTGGAAGATCTAGCAGTGGAGATGAACTGTTGGCGTACTCAATGAAGAGTAGCACCACTTCCTGCTGGTCACAGATAGTTTGGATGCACAAACAATTGCTTCACCTGAGATTCCCAAGGAATTATGGTAGGAGTATCTCTCTGAGCCAGATCTATAGCGTGCGAGCCTTTGAAATTCGCAGGTATTGATAGCCTAAGGCCCAGTAATACAGAGATACCTGGCAGGCGGTTTCGTGAATGGCATGTCTAATCTTCCCATGAATGACTGAATTGATTCTTGGCACACATGGTGATAGAAGTAGCTCATACGTGCTCTCGCCCATCCATTTACCAAGATGGACGAGGTGGGTATTGCACCGTTATGGCCACGGCTACCCATTAGAGCAACCTCAGCACACGGTAATCCGGTCCCTAGCCAGAGCAAGCTTCTGTGAAGACGAGAATGTACCGGCAAAGCAGCATATTGATCCAGTGGGGGAACCTGTCCCAGAAGTGCCTTCAATTTGACCGATAGCCACATGCTGGAAAAAACTGACACCGACGTCCAGTGTCCACTATCATCTCCTGTGTCAGCTGTCCAGCCGCCCAACTAGCGCTCGATGATGACAATATCGCTCAAATTTCTGCATGATGTATTTCTATCTGTGCTGGGAAACTCATGACGACGACGATGAGCAAATGAAAGTGATCCGTTACTCGAATACTCACGCCACAGACGCGTCGGTGCCAAATCACGTCAACTTTAGGGTTTCGCAGGCATTTTTCGTGGGTTGCATGCTGTAAGATGGGTCCCCCCTGGTAGCCGCATGTCTAAGTGCTTCTGGGACACTGATAGTGGTACTGTGTAAGCCGTGAGCGCGTGAGCTCGTACTGGGATAGGCCAAGACCCAGGTAAGCCACGGCAAACCACGTGGGTATTCCAGTGATCGGACGGAAGGAAGTTCAGGTCTTACTCATCGACTTCCATCTTGGTCCACTACCCACGAAAATTTAATGGCATTCTCTGGTGCGCTAGTAGGTTTTGAATTTGTCGGCTAGCGGGAGAAGTAATGATTTCTATCTTTGTAGACATTGACAGATCTGAACGATTTTATTGGCCCTTCCCAGGCCTGCATAAAGCCTGTCGAACAGACCAACTCTATATCAGGAACTGAGAAAGATGCAGGCGCTGCCGCTGTCCGTACTTTGTTTCTAATATGACCTTGCGATTTTCTCATTATCTTCAGACAGAAATCCGAGTTGATTCCAGCGGATCCTATTACGAAGTTTCCGCTGACGGATTATCAAGTCGTCGCAAACACCCCAGTTCAGGGACAAAGCTGGAGCAGGCCCAAGTCAATTTGAATGACTGCCTAGCCTGCAGGTGTGTTTTCTTACTGCTTTTAAATTCTTCGTTCATTATCTTTACCACCCCAGCGGGTGCATCACTTCGGCCGAGTCAGTTCTGATCACACTACAATCCCATATCGAAGTTCTCAAAGTCCTTGAATCAAACCCTTCATCGGAATTCTGCGACAGCCGGAGAACACCAGTGATTTCCATCGCCCCTCAATCCCTCGCATCACTTGCTGCATCATTATCAGATTCTTCTTCCACGCAGTCGCGAATATCGCCACGTCAGGTCCTGCGAAGACTTCGCAGCTTTTGCAAGGATATTTTAGGTTTTGCCTACGTGTTCGATACAACTTTTGCCAGACATTTGGCCTTGACGGAGCATGTGAAGGAGTTCGTGGAGCGACAAGAGAAACATCGTATCAAGGACTCCATTGACTCCATGGGTGATGGTCAAGAAGCTGCCGATGGGCACTTACCGATGCTTGCCAGCGCATGTCCGGGTTGGATATGTTATGCAGAGAAGGCTCACTCGGAGATGCTTCCTTTCATAGCGCAGACTAAGAGCCCGCAGCAGGTCATGGGAACGCTAGTGAAGAACTGGATGGGTAGAAAGTGGGGAAAATTGTGTGTACTTCGTGCTTTTTCGCCGTTATCCAATTCTTATTATTTCCAGACCACACGAAATATACCATGTCTCTGTGATGCCTTGTTATGACAAAAAATTAGAAGCGTCCCGTAGTGACTTCTACAACGAGGTATATTCAACGCGGGACGTTGATTGTGTTATCACAACCGGGGAGCTCGAGCTCATGATGCGAGAGAAAGGCTGGGATCTGTCTAAACCAGTACCCGGTGAACTGGTCCCACCACTCTCCCTAGCGCCAGATCCAAATAATGTCTCGGAAGACACACTCCCCGAGTTGATCAATCACCCAGGCTCGTCCTCCGGATCCTATCTCCAGGCAATTATATCGCATGTGATGAAGACGTCGGAAACGCCTCTGGTTCTTTCCGTCAGACAAATGAGAAACTCCGACTATGAAGAATATGTATTGCGGACGGATGCTGTGAATGGTGCTGGCCAGGTCATCTTCAAAGGTGCCAAGTGCTATGGGTTCCGAAATTTGCAAAATGTGGTCAGGAAGGTAGGCAAGGAGAAAGGAGTCCGCGTGGGGGCGGGTGTAGCTGGCAAGTTGGCAGGTGTGGTCGCGAGTCGCCGGATCAAGAGAGGTGCTGGAAGCAACGACGTAAAAGAGCGACCATACGATTATGTCGAGGTCATGGCGTGTCCAGGAGGGTGTGTTAACGGCGGCGGACAATTGAAGGCGCCGTTGACGATAATGAAAGACGCTGATGATGAAGGCTACACGCGAAATTGGAGTGATGCCGGGGTCGAAATGCAGAACCCCCGATGGGGCAACAAGGAATGGACACGGAAAGTTGAAGAGGTGTACTGGGAAGAGTCGTCACCTCCGGAGGGTACAAATGGGGCTGTAGAGTGGGCGCCTGTGGAAACACGATGTACAGGGCCGGTTGCCAACATGTATGACGAGCTCATTACGAGAGTTTTGTCGGAAGCTAATGACGTTGGGCGGAACTCATTCCGAACTCAATATCAGGCAGTCGAGAACGAGATGGTTGGTCTGGCAGTCAAGTGGTAGAAACTATTGTACTTGGGCGCGCGTAATGCATTATGCGAATTAAACGAGAATTAAATACTAGCGAATTGAGGATGAGCAATACGTATATGAAAGTACTGATACAAGACTAGATTTATAGATCAACTACGAAAGCAATGTAGGAGTACAGAGAGCATGGGAACAGTAGTGCGGTGAAGAGACGGTTGAAGGGATCTAGAGTCGACGCCAGAGGTAAGGAAGTACGGGGATTGCAGCAAGTAAAGCCTATTTACGAGGCCGTGATCCGGGGCCTCTATACCAGTACTCGCACTGAGTGCAGTAGTCGGCGGTGGTGCGGGTTACAGTCTCTCCGCGGTCGGGACCCAGATACTAGCATCACGTAAGAAACACGCCAACGAAACGTATTCAGCACGTACACGGTTACATCCCGAGTTTGAGCAATCATGGCTGGGGTCAGTAGGATGTCGGATTGAATGAAGACATCGACTGCTGCCACAATCTATCTTCCGGATTGTCCGGGTCTATGATGGTCATTGATGAGCGCAGCATTGGGGTAGCATTCGGAATCGATAATACCTTGATATAGTGGCCGCAACCGTGCTTGGTGCCTTCGCTGGTAAGAGAACGGTCAGCTGACAGTGACTGGCGACGTTCACGACGCAGAACATACGTTTCGAGGTTGCACATTGCGGTAAACGGCGATGAGAACAGTTGGATTAAAAGACAAGGGGTGGGGCGATGGGATGCACCTCCTCATTGACGGATTTTATACCGAGACATGTGAGATCCGGCGAGGACGTCGGAGATCAAATAAATGTAAATTTCACACCTTGCCGACCTGTCACACGTTTGGGATTTTTAAGATTATTAATATTCTTTTTGGTTGATTTCTATTATTTGCCCCAGCGTGACACTCCTTTTTTGGCAGCTCCTTCCATGAATCCTACCACTCGCTCCAGGACAGGCCTCTTCCTCTCTTACCGCGACTCCCGCGCGTCTTCGACCCGTTTCTCTCGTTCTAGAATTACTTTTGACGATACTGACGATGAGCAACAGCAGCTCATCAACCACCACACCGTCGACATGGATCTGCCTCCGAAATGGTCTCTTCCTCTGTTCGCCATTGCCTCCGGATACTAATCTGCTTCTCAGGGTGGACATCTCCGAACAAGTACAGCTAATTCTTGCCGATACTCAGGCGAAAAGTAAGTCCCTACTTGGTTCAGTTACAGGTCCATTCTCAGGATCGTGCTGTGTTGCCAACAGTTACTGCTGTCGAAAAGTTACACGCGAAACACGTACTACCGGGATTCACGGACCGGTCCCACGAAGAGCAAGAAATCGAAGCTGCCACGACGGACATAACCAAGGTCAGCTTTCCCGTCACTTCTAGTTGTCCTATCTTTCCAACCGGTTACCTCGCAAGAATTTTCGACAATGTCAGTCACTCATCCAACGCATTGGCGCCGTCTCCGTATCCCATACCTTTCCCCCATCACAAACCGAGGCCCAGACCCTACAGTATGAAGTCCAGGCAGCTAAGAATGTCCAGCGTGGCCTTGCTGCAAAGGTACAAGAATTGAGCGCCACCTTCCGAAAGAAACAGCGTGTTTACATGGAAAGTTAGTCCTTGCCGCGTTTTTCACCTCTTGCCATCAATCCATCGCTTCTCCGTGTTCCGATTTTATCTTCATGTTCATCGCAGTCTGCGTGATCGATTCAATCACGCGACCCTTGTGGAGTTAACTTATCAGCGTTTTCTTGTACTGATCTTTTTCTTCGCAGAACTACAAGGTCATGCGATCAAAAACCAGGATCTCCTGATTGCGTCAGGAACGATTTCACTCAGAGGTTCTGAAGGTCTGAGTGCTGTCGATGACGATGTCGAAGCTGCCGTAAGTTTCTATTTCTTTTCATTGCGAGTTCATTCTCATCGTTTTACTTTGTTCTCGTGTACACTCTCTATCCTCCGGTGTCATTCATTTCCAATGTCCATTTTTCTGCTGCGTTCTTAATGATCTCCCGATCTTACACCGCACGGATATTCATGAATGAATGAACAACTTCGTCCTGTTTCACTTCCGACCTCTCTCCGCCGTAAACATCACATGAAACTTGTCCCTTTTGCCATACACAAACTGACGTCGTACAATCACATTGCATCCTTGTGGGACATGGATGATTTCGGCCTTGTACACCGGCTGGTTGATTATCCATCGCCATCGACACCTCTCTCCACATTAATCCGGCACTCTGGTCTGAAAAAACATCTTTGTCAACTTGTTTTCCTCACAACCCTGGTTCTCGCTTGTTCCGGCCGTGATTAATGCCCCAATTGTCATTATCGTTAATAGACCCACACGCGATCGCAGTCTCTTTCCTTAACCCAAGCTAATCCTAGCACCGACCTCCAGACCCGTGATCGAGAGCTTACGGAAATCGCAAATTCCATCGCGTCTCTGGCTGAGCTGTTCAAAGACCTTTCTGTGTTGGTAATTGACCAGGGGACCATACTGGATAGTGTGGAGTACAATATCGAGCAAACTGCCGCTCATGTGAGCGAAGCAGTTCAGGAGTTGAATACGGCGACACGGTATTTGTCTTCATGTTTACTTCTCCGATTACCGCTCATCTCTTTTGCTGACCAGATACCAGAAGAGTACAGGTCGACGGAAATGCATTTTTCTTCTTTTACTCATCATTTTTGGGCTCATCATTGTTATCATTTTCAAACCCAAGCGACGTCACTTATCACCACCACCACCTACACCTCCGGAACCAATTCTTTCATTACGCGGTGTAGGTTTTCTGTCGGAGAAATCAACAGAACGTTCACTGCCGGATAGCAGGTTTTTGCGGCTGTCTAGGATACATCGATGGACAAATACATAGGCCTGGACACGGAATAACACTTCTTCGTCACGCGCAAGAGCTAGGAGACGACAGAGACGCGGGTGTAGATAAGCTCTTAAGGAACTCACTGATCCGTGTCGATATCACGCACGTTCAGCTGATCCGTTATTTGGCGACAACTTCCGGTAAATACAGGTCACAGGGGGGTAGGCAAAGAAGGGGGGCGTGACAGTTGTCTATGTATCTCCAGGGACCTCCAGGGACTCGAAATATGCAAAAGCTGTAGCCTATGAAACTTGCACTTAATGAGGCTTGACGACGGTCGTCTTGGCCGGGTCGAGATCTGGCACCGAGCCTGTCAGATAGTACTTAGTCTTACTACGTCATTCCAGTGATCGTGATCGTGTTCCAATAAGCAAACCCGAATCCGAAAATGTCACCTTGCACCCACAGCGCAGTGAAGAACCAGTTTTAGGGCTCGGAGTTAAAAGGTGGTAAAAGTCTACTCTCCAGGAAGGAATCGGAAGGAATTCTTTGGACGAAAGGCGCCCGAACAGAGGCGAGCTAGCAGTGACGACCAAGATAACTTGATAAATGACTTGATAAAAAGCATGGCCGGCGCAGCAGTGTGTGACGCCAAATTTATAATACTTGGCGTACGGATGCGACCAGTTGGCGTCCTTTTATGATTTTAGGCGTTTCATCATTATTTCTGAAGAACATGGTCAAGACGGGGAAGTGCTGTCGAAGGTCATCGGGCTAAATCCCACAGCGGTCCCAAGTTTATCTGCCGTAAAATCAATGTATGTACATACAATCATCGTTAATGTACTTACGTTCCCGCCGGAGCGGCGCTACACCGTACAGGTCTAGATGCAGCCCTGAATATCTTTCGCTTGTGATTCTATTAGATATTTTTGTGCGAGCACATGGTGAACGCACTCACTCATTATTGAGTACGTATATTTTCCTTTGTCTTTGAACCCGAAGGGTTTCAAAGAGTCATGTATTTGTTCATACCGTTTATCAAGATCCTTGCTCATCGGTACGAGTGGAGCTGAGGCTAGGGACTTGAAATTCGGGATGATACAATGGGTCGTAGGAGGTAATTTCTAGTACAATTGGCGTAGGTACGTCGCCTGGACCACAGGGCTTGCCTCGAGGATATTGGCATGGCAAGGTCCCTTTGTCTAGAATTGCACGGTACAGATAACATGTTGCTGAAAGCATTCAGATTAGTAAAGCTGAATAGCTGCTGGATGATTAACACTGCAGGTACAATAACGGGAGTGAAAGGTGACTGGCCCGCCTGGTGATTGTCGTATTATCCGGCGCTGAAAGGGAAGTATAGCAGTCGGTAACAGGCGCATACATTGTGGGTGTTGTGTCATGCGTGCTGACGGCCCCTCAAACACTTAATAGTTGAAAATAGCATCGTTCTCAACGTCGTCAACACCGTCGTGGTACCAAATTTCCCTTTCTCGTGCTATAGCTGATCCTCATCTGCAACAACAAAAACTATCGGGATGATAGTAAAATATACAATAAGCACTTACACAAATTCATGACGAGCTGGGTCTTCAAAAAAGTTCAAGACTAAATTCGTCGCCACAGCTGATATGTATCATCGTAGCAAATTGACACAGCTTTAGTCCCAGTAGAAAATAGTCGAACAGCTGTGCACGTGGTGAACGGGAACCTGTCAGAAAGGGTACCAGATCAACAAGTGCAGGACGAATGCTTAGAAGCTAACACAGTTTGGACGGGCAGAAACGAAAGTCTACTAGCGCATGGAAGTATCGTCCCCTACAATGAGCGTCGATGTAGAGCAGGTCTATCATGGAAACAATTCAGGGGAATTCCAAGTCCATCACACACAAACCGCTTTGATCATTCGAGCAGCGGTCGTCGGGAGAATAATTATTGCTCTGAGCAGCCTATGCGGCCAAGAAAAAGCTGTGTGCTTCAGACCCTGCGACATTAGGTCAGTCAATGGTAGAGCTTCGCAGAGAAGATAGATAGATAGATAACCGGACAAGGTCCCAAAAAGGAACGCCGGGGTGAATCGTGGGAGATCGTGGGTAGGAGAAAGGGAAAGGTTTCCTAATGCGGCCTTGTCGTTAAGGAACAGTTCGGCTCCTGGGTATTCCCCTGAAAGCAACCGTAATTGCTGCCAAAACCAAGGAAATTCCCCTAACGAAAGGTAAGTCAACTGTGTCAAGGGGCGGGATGAATCCTTTGCGGTCACCAACACGGTCAGGATACAACCCGGTCAGCTTGAACCTCCACAACAGGGGCGATAGCAACGAACGCGATAGCGCCCAAAACGATCATCTTTCCGCCACCTCATCTTCCATGTACCCTCCTCCCCCCCAACCGCAACGGGGGGCCTCCCTTTCTCAATCATCGCTTCCTCTCGGTGCCGGCGCCCCAAAACGTATGCATATTGTGGACGATTCCTTCGATGCCAACACCAGATCCGAGAGCTACGATGCTGAACGCGGTGGATTCTCGGGTCCTTCGATGCCAGAGCCCGTTAAGCCTCCGGCGCACAGCCGAGGATCCAGCTGGGACATTTTGAACGGTATCAGGAAGTTTGAGCATTCCTACGAGGAGTTCGACTCGAGAAATGCAAGCCAGAGCCACCTAGTTTATGCAGAGGGAGACATGCCCAATAACAAGGTGCGTAGCAGCATATATGCGTATCATCGCTATTCTAACGGACGGAGGGTCTAGGTGTCCAAACTGTACAATTACCTGCTGAACGTATCAATCGTTTCCAGGTGGATCTTGTTCATTCTACCAATCATGACTATACTTTGGATCCCGGGTATACTTCAGCTTACTACGTTCCCTAATGCCGCGGTAAGTCCTTCTCCTTCGCTCGGCCTTGAGCAGGCTATAGCAGCTATCATAGGTTTGGGGCGTCAAACTTCTCTGGTGGAGTATATGGCTTAGTGTCGTGTGGGGTGGCTGGTGGGTTGCTTTGGCTGGTTCACGTCTATTGCCACCCATCATCCGCGCAACTGTTGGCGCAGTAGCCGTGGGTGCGCGAAGATACATTGATTGGGCTTCAGCATTGCATCGATATGTTGCCCTGTTTGCATGGTCACTCGCCAATTGGATCACCTGGAATCCCGTTATCGATACTCGTCAGAATTCAGACGCTACCGAGAAATCTGTCAATGTTATCAACCTCATTGGCAAATTGCTATTCGGTATATACCTTTGTACAGCGGTGCTGTTAGCTGAGAAATTTGCTATCCAATGGATTGCTGGAAAATTCCATGAACGGTCTTACGCTGGTCAGTGCTACAATCTTTTGCTTTGTCGACATCTTACCCTTTTTATTCTTGTGACAGAGCGTATCGCCGGCCAAAAATTCGCTGTCAGGTCTCTCGTTACTCTATACCGACATTCTTCAGACATACCTGGCCGTTCTGATACCCTGAAGGAGAGCACTTCTAAAGGCATTGCGGCTCCTAAGAAATTTTTCAAACGTGCAATGAAAGGAGTGCGTACGGCCGCAACAACAACGACATCGGCATTTGGAAATGTTGCAGTGCGTGTCTTTCTCCCGCGTTGACAGTCAATGAATACTGATACTTGTTCCGTTAGTCTGAGATTGCTGGCAGGTAGAGCGAGCTCCATATGGACTTTAAATGGATCAGGTTGGCTAATATGCCTTGACAGTTCAGTGCTCCAGCCAAACTCTCCGCAAGCAATGGTCAAAACTGCTCTGGAATCAGCCAACAAGTCCCGTTTGGTATGTTCAAGATAAGATTTTAGAGTAGAGATAATCTCCTCATATATATGCTTTTAGCTTGCTCGCCGGCTCTTTTACTCCTTTGTCAAACCTGGCTCCGATTGGCTCCTCGTTGAAGATATTGCGCGATTTTTCCCCAGCCAAGACGAGGCTGATCAAGTGTTCGCATTATTTGATAAAGATTCAAATGGTGATGTATCTAGGGATGAGATTGAAATGGCCTGCTTGTTTGTGTTTCTTCTTACTTCGAAACCATCGTGATCCTGACAGGTGATAAGGGACTTCCATCGAGAACAACTGTCCATCGAGCATTCCATGCAGGATCTGGACAGTGCCGTTGGGCGTCTAGATAACATCCTGATGTCTCTTTATGTCGTTGCCGCTGCGTTGATCATTGCGATTTGCTTGGTATATCTTGATTCTTTGTCCTCGTGATCACAGACTTCTTATTTTCTATTCTACAGGAAGCACAGTTGACGACCTTGGTTACTGGCGCTGGAACATTGATCCTCGGTCAGTCCTTTTTTCCGCGTTGTTAAACCATTCGTAACCAATAAGTTATTAGGAATGAGTTGGTTAATTGGGTCAAGTCTTTCTGAGGTTCTTACTAGTATCATCTTCCTCTTTGTTCGCCATCCC
Organism: Armillaria ostoyae; assembly: GCA_902506015.1. Taxonomy (NCBI): domain Eukaryota; kingdom Fungi; phylum Basidiomycota; class Agaricomycetes; order Agaricales; family Physalacriaceae; genus Armillaria; species Armillaria ostoyae. The sequence goes on from LR732082.1 coordinate 2,818,597, forward strand.
TTCGATGTCGGAGATCGGGTGGATTTGGCGAAAGCATCCTATACCGTGAAGGAGATCCGTCTCTTGAGCACAATATTTCTGGACTCGAACGGAGTATATGTTCAGGCACCTAACAGCGTACTAAACACTTTGGTATGTTCTGATGGTTTCAAATTCGTATCTTTTTCACCTGTCTCCAGTTTATACAAAATATTCGGCGTAGTCCGCAAGTAAGTCTTTTTGATTTTCATCAGTCAAAAATAGATGCTTACCGAAACCGAATCGTTGTTAGATGAGTGAGACGTTCACCTTTGACGTCAGCTACGCAACTTCATTCGAAGATTTGGAACGGCTTCGAGATAAAATGCTTGACTTCGTCAAGGAGGAAAGGCGTGATTATCAACCGGTATTTGATGTGGCGGTCGTTGGTAAAACCTTCCATGCTCTGTGAAGATAAAGATTTTACTCAAGGTTACCAGATTTCCCTGATCAAGAAAAGATGACTCTTTCGGCAGAAATCAAATACAAAAGCAACGGTCAACAGGGCGGTTTGAAAGGTCAAAAAGTTCCTTTGACGCGCAGTTGATGGGACTCAACTGTTTTCATTCCAGCCAAACGCAGAAACAAGTGGATCTGTGCATTGAAGTCGGTCCTGGCAGACCTGCACATCTATGGCCCGACCGGCAATCCGGATAAAGATCCTGAAACTAAACGTTACACGAAGGTTCCTTGGGAGAAAGTTGAAGCCGACGATAGAAAAAAGGCAACGGGGATGCCGCCTGTACCTACTGAACCTGTTGGGGGTTGGCACTTGTCGGGCTCGAACATGATAGGTCGGTCCTCTCCTTATTATGGCGTTATTTTATCTTGATAATATCTCCGGTTACTAGTTGGAAGTGCTGAAGATGATGTCTTCGGGGAAGCCGATGAGCTTCATATGACGAGTCCTCGCCGAGGACTCTCTGACGATTCGGAGCTCCCAACCGCCTCTGCAGCTTTTCGGATGCCAAGCGCGATGACCATGCCGACTTCCGGTTCATCTAGCTCTGCCGTGAATACTGCAGGAACGGATTTCATCGAGATGAAGCCACGCGCATGAGGTCGAGCTGGAATTGACCGGACTCTTTCGCAAAGGTGATATAGTTGGACACTAGTGGACACTGCTGAGTATCTTTTGACCGCGATCTATATGGAACTATTTTGATTTTTACGAAATAACGACCGTTACATATAGATTACCAACATAACAATTACAGTCCAGACTACACGGTCCATCCATTTGATTGCTGTTCAGGACTTGACCAACCACCGGATCCACCACCCGAAGTTGGGCTAGCACCTCCCCACGCACTTGTTCCTCCGGTGCGGGAAGGACTGGAACTGCCACCCCATCCACTCGAATCACCCCACCCGCCACCGCCACCACCACCACCTCCCCAGGCATCAGCTGCTGGAGGTGGAGCTGCAAGTTGCTGGTCTTGGCCATTGATCATGTCAACTTCGGTATCGTGCTTGAGACCTAAAATAAGGTTGGCCAACTTCGTTTGCAGTTCTTTGAGGCCCTGCCGGACGATGGATCAAAAACTAGTATGTCGTGGCAGTGGTAATGTACAAACCTTCATAACCACCTCTTGAGGACCTAAACTTCCGTCCGTCTCCACTTCGAAGTAGAATTTTCTAGGTTTTGCGTTGAAATCAAAAAGTTCGTCATCGCGTGGCGGGTCTTCTTCGCGGGCGTTGTCGCCAACTGGCCATTCGCCTCTTTCGTCCACCTCAAACCAATGTGTTGTATGCCGCAGTTTGTTGTAAGGATCATATTCAAATGAGACTGCAGAACAAGGCGACCATTTGGCATGTTCTTTGGCAATACCCTTGTGTAAAGGTCAGCAGCTGTTAACGCAAGGGATCAAGAAGTGACCTTTTTAGCGATGCATTTCATCTTCAACGCCTGTCCCTTTCGTATTTTACAAATAAGCACGGGAGGCACTCCTGGTCTATCTAGAACGAGATCACAAGGTCTGCTCCCAAATAAAAAGGATGATCTTACTTTTCCCGACAGGATGCCCGAAGTCAGTCGACCTTTTCGTCAGTTCATCACCGCCTTCTGCCCCGTAAATATCGGTTGGTGCGGCTACTACGTCGAGGTGATTGCTTGTTATATCCATGGTGATAGCCTCATTGCAGGACACGTCCAAGATCAGTGTGATTGAGCAATATGAACAAAATGACATGCATGTACAGTCCTTGAATGAGACTGAGCCACAGCCGAGCAGTCATAGATTTAGATATGCGCACCCTGTTGTACTTCATGGCCTCATCGCAGTTCGTGCTGACCAAGGGCACCATTCCGAGTCTGTGGGCAATGAACTCGTCGGGTAGGACTGATGTATTGGTGTCCACTTCGACCATATCAATTGCTTATTCGATAATAAGCAGATATCCCTTAAGACAGCAACTTGATTCTCACCAATGGTAGGAATGTCTGCCATCATGACCCTCCGAAGAGAATTCGCAAAACTAGCATCAAGGTCTAGTTAGACACGAGAATACGCGCACAAAAAGGCGGCGCACGCAAGGTCGACATTTTCGAGAACGAAGTCTGCTCTATCTTTTTTGAGGTCGCGGATACGGACAGTGGGCTCGGGGTCGTCTTGGCTCTGCATGGTGGCAAAAAGTAACAAACGCGTTCTCGCCAGGGCAATGTCCTTTAGATATAACAGGGCCAAACAACCGATCACGTCCTCGATTAGTAACCGTGAATCCACTGCTGTGCATTCCTCCTTTGCTCTTTCATCGATCTGCTGAGTTTTTCGATATCTCCATATGTAGGCTCAAAAGGCTAACGCAATTCTAACCTTTCAACCATTGACTCTCACGTTTCGATCACGTACATGCTAACGCAACCATGAAATTCCAGGTAACTCTTTTCTTCTCTTCAATGGGCGGTGATGATGAATGCCTACAGTTATTATCATCCTTCGACCTCCAATTGTAAATAAACCGTTTATGCTAGCATATGTCATGTCGAAGGACTTCCCCCGAGCTAGGTTAGTCCTATGTCCGCGGAGAGCTCAATCCGGCTCTTAGATGACTGACAAACACATCCCTCACTTGATAGTCGGTGGTTGGTAATAGATAAAATGTTATACAGTGGAATAACTCGCGATCCAGACAATATGCTTGCGGATGACAGCGCCTTCCAGATTTACCGATTTCTATCGAAGGACCTTCTGCCGCCCCGCATGGAAGCGTGATTTTGGGAGACCCTAGGCCTAAGGCACGGAGTTGACCGTTGATCTTCAGGATTCAGATTGTCATCTCTGGAATAGAATCTAGTGGAGAAATCACTTGCCTTAGAACGTGGGTGGTTTCTAACCTGATTGACATAAGGAAGAACTTTGTGTGAAATATCTTCATCCGGTAGTTCGGACATAACATCCATCATATTCCAGGTACTTACTAGTCCTAAAGACCCTTTTAGCACCGCCTGTAGGAGCTAACCCTTTTCCGTTTTCAGACCAATAAGGCTGGAAACTATACGGGTTGACTCCCAGTCAAGTATAAAGCGTTCGAGACGGTGTCAATGCGAGCGGGTGCTGCCAATGGCTTGCATCTGAATGACGGGGTGAATTTCCCCTTTTGCGAGCAGGCTCACTTCGGTTCCTGGCAATATCCAACATCAAAAGGGTTATGTGCTCCAAATGTTCAAAACGTACCTATAAATTTCCCAAATCCGCCTATTTCTCAATGATTTGTCAAGAAAACATCAAAAACTGTGGATCGACCCATAATCCGTTTAAAGCGCTTCGGCGTAACACAAAAACCGCGGGAACATCGCAGTCCTCGGAGATCTATTCTCCACCAATATCACTTGGGGTGGCATGCTTAGGATGTTCCATGAATGTCAGGTTGAGATCCTGGTCTTGTTATAAAAGTTACACCACCTCCCGGACCTCCGCTATCCTCCCGAGCTCAACTACGTGCATCACTATGTCTTGGCCTAAACGTTCCCTTGCGGAGGGTGAGTACGCACTTTCGACGCGGAGTATGTGGCTGATGTTCTCCCAGCTGAAGCAATTCTGTGTGGACCGGGGAGTCCCCACGAGATCGAGACTCGTTTGGTCGACGGCAGGCTACAACGCGTGTACAAGCATCTAGCACCATCACTGCGGGATTTCTGGTTATCCTCAGTCGAAAAATATCACAACAACACCTATGTCGTATTCGAAGGGGAGCGGCTCACTTACGGACAGGTCCACGAGTACGCCCTGAAGGCCGCTGGAGTGTACTATAGCGCATATGGGGTCCGAAAAGGTTGGTAGTCCCACAGTCATTACCCTAAAGACATCCTGAAGGGTTTTTTCACAGGCGATCGGATCTGTATCTGTTCTCGAAACTGCTCGGAATTTACAATTAACTGGTGGGCTTGCCGTGCGTTGTCTTGCACTACTACAATAGGTCGCTACTTACGCTTACACCCAGACCTCCTTGGTGCGGTCCCGGTTCTGGTAAACGCGTAAGGATGCTACCTCACTGTCATCACACACGCTCACTCATCTAGCATCTAGGTGGCTTCCACTGGAGCCTCTGAAATACTGCATCATACATACGCAGTGCAGACTTCTTCTCATCGACTCGGAGAGGGCTGCTGTACTGGAGCCTGTCCTTACAGCTATGTGTTCTGAGATCGGTGTTACAGGTGTTCTCGTCCTGGACGCATTATGCGATGCAAGTCTTCGGAAAGGAATGGAGCGTTACCACGACGTCGTCAATGATTTTGTCGGTCATTGGAGAAATGTTTTGGATGAAAGATACCCAGCCATTCTTCCCGAAGATAACGCTGCCATCATGTTCACTTCAGGTAACATCATGTTGCTTCTTGAGTTCCATTTCTGACTTCATTCTCGATAGGTACGACCGGCCTTCCCAAGGGTGTATTAAGCACCCAACGACAATTTCTAACAAATTCGCTCAATGTAGGCGTCCAATCCGCCTATCTAATAGTTGTTTATCTCGGACTTGCAGACGGTGGTTGGAAATCGACGAGCAGCTTTACGACGAGGGGAGAACCTCAATTCGACACCTTCCGGCCCGCAAAAGGGTGCGTTGATCGCTGTACCGTTGTTCCATGTCACAGGAACAACTAGTTATACCGTTAGCATTTCGTCGTTCTCGCCCCTGCGTTTGGTGTTAATTTTTTCCAACCCAGATGATGGCGACCATGCTGGGGATGAAGATTGTGCTGATGCGAAAGTGGATAGTCGAAGATGGTGAGCGATGCCTTTGAGGTGCCTATCCGGTCCATTGACAGTTCTTTAGCTGCTAAGTGAACACTCCGTCTTATGTTACCTACGTTTTTCTCACGCGACCTAGCTTAATACGCCTCGAGAATGTTTGTGTTGCGGGAGGGTAAGTGACGTCGTGCGTTCTTGGTCGCCGGCTACTAACCATGTTGATGCAGTGTTCCGGCCATGGTGTCGGACCTCATTGATAGCTCCCTCGCGGGATACAGACTAGAGGGACTATTCTTCGGTGGTTCTCCTGCCCCGGAAATCTTAACAGAACGGGCGAGACAGGTCTTCCCTGGCGCCCAATTGTACGTGACAGTCCCAACACACGAGAACACGTACTAACAGATATAAATAGGAGCCAAGGATATGGTCTAACAGAAACTAATTCAATATCAGTTGGTGTGAGTCGTTGCAATCGTCATCACCGGCATTTAATTTATGTAATGTTGGTGGATAGAATGCTGGTGAGGACTACGTGACGCGACCGAGCAGCACGTAAGTCTTGGTCAGTTGAACGTTTTGAATTGTACTAACGTTTTACGGTTACTTTCAGAGGTCGAGCGTGTCCGGTCAATGATATTATGATCATCAATGAAGCTGGAGCGCGTGTGCCTCCCGGTGAAATCGGCGAAATTTGGCTGTGAGTAAAAAATCAATCCTGCATGAAGTCTTTTGGCCTAAACAATTCATCAATTTAGCCGAGGTCCGAATGTTATGAAGGAGTATTGGCATGATCCAGGTGTGTCAGTTCATATTCGTCCGGACCCCGTCTCTGACGTTCAGACAGAAGCGACCAGTAAAATATTGACGCCGGACGGATGGCTCAAGTCTGGTGACATTGGGTCAATGGATGAAGAAGGCTTCCTGTATGTCAAAGATCGCAGTAAGTGCAATGAACGACCAATCAAGAGACGTTCTAACGCACGTTTAGTCAAAGACGTTATCATACGGGGCGGAGAGACCATTGTACTGCGAATTTCTTTTTTTCCCTTATTCCGTCCAAATTAATTTCTCTTTCCGTAGTCCTCAGTGTCGATTGAAAATGCGCTCTATACCGATCCTCGGATTTTAGAGGTGGCGGCAGTAGGGGTTCCTGACAAGCGTTTGGGGGAGCTGGTTGCTGTTGTGGTTTCCATCAAGGCTCCGTATCGGGGACAAGTGACCGAAACATCGCTGATGTTAGTGGCCCAGAAAAAGTGAGATTATTTTTCTCCGAGATTTACTGTCTATCATGATGCTTACCATATATTCAACCAGTTTACCAAGATACGCAATCCCCGTTATGATTATCCTTCGTGACGAACCCTTTGGTGAGTCGTGTTTCGCTAATGAGTGCTTAGTGGAATCCTGACACCCAATAGAACTTACTCCATCAGGTAAAATTAGGAAGGGTGAACTGCGAAGGCTCGCTCGCTGGCACTGGGAAAAGCGTTGTGCGAATGCTCAACCAACAGCGAACCTATAAGCCTCGTATTCCATCATCTATCTATTGGATTTTCATAATTAAGCAGTAATAGCATTAGGAGTGACATCTTACGCAAATGCAATATTTTGGATAGCTATCGCTGATAGGCAGAACATTTAAGGAACGAGAAATACGCAAGGTGACGGAGGCAGAATGAGTCAATAGGACCCGCTACCAGTGACTCGGTGTATGGAAGGTGACGGGAAGTGCGTCGAACAACATTCGTGTTGAAGGGCGCCGAAATTTGTTGGGGGGCATGGTTGGGGCATGGCAGTAAGATGCCATGTTCATTTTATACCTAAAGTAGGCTTCAAAGGAGCAGTAAAGTCCTCGGAATCATTCATACTGGAAAGATCAAAAAGATAACCGAAACTCGGGGGAGACATTGAGTTTCTCAAACTACATGCAGGGCCGACGAAGGATGAACTAGGCAACATAAGCTGACATAAGGACCATTTGGAAAATAGGAGCTAATGCTCCAAAACAGGCAGGTCAAATTTTTTGCTTCAAACGTCCATCAGTCGAAGTGCATTTCCCTTATGTCTCGCCATCATGGACGACGAAGACCACGTCGACGATACAGACAATGTCACTCATAACTCCACGCTCTACATCGATCAGTTCCGTCGCCATCTATCTCAACTACGAGCAAATACAGACGGCAGTGAGCCCGACTACATTCCGCCGACAGGATATTGGACCCCCTCGGAGAAGGATATTTTCTTCCATTCACTGTCCGTATTCTCTACTCTACGACCGGATCTGATTGCGGCACGCCTTGCACACAAATCCGTTGTCGATGTATGTGCATATATCGACCTTCTTGCCTCAGCGTCCGCAAAGGACCAAAACCCTGTGTCACGACGCGATCTCAATATTTCTATGGAAGTCTCGGAGGACTGGATTCGATTGGAAGAGGTAGAGGGAGCACATTTGAGCATGCATGAAGGGTCATGGGATGCTGCGGCACAACGCAGGGCGAACCAAGAATTCATTGATCAAGAGGAGACACGGTTATTCGGTGACAATACAAACCAGCGCCACCCTTTACGCGACGAGTTCGACTCTTGGAAGAGCACACTCGAGGCTTCTTGGGCCAAACTGGACGCCCTGAAATGCATGACCCCAAAACAGTTGACCGTTCTGGACAGCATTCTTTTCCGAGACGATGATATCCAAGATTCTGTCACGATTGAACCTGCAGTGGTCACAGTTTCTCTAGAACAGTCTGAATCTGTTCAAACAATGCCTCCCACACTGCCCGAGACGCCGACAGCTGTCGTGGTCACCGGTCAGACGAGCGATCTTGCTATTGACTCCATTCTAATTTCAGAATCTGCGGCTATGGTGGCAGAGAAATCGCCCACAACTACGGCGTCGTCATCGTTTCCGCCACCGCCTCCTTCGCTAACATCACCGTCTCCCTCACCTCCCGATCTCGAACCCACTCCAGATCTCTCTAAGCTCTCACCGAAATCTCGACGGCGATTCCAGAAACGCCTGTACATGAGGCGAAAGCGGGCCGAGGTGAACGGTGGAGAAGTGGTCCATAACATTGGGAGGCTTCGTCCTGGCCGAAAGCAAAAGCCAATGCCCCCGAAGAAGCAAAAGAAAAAAACAGTGGAGGAGAAGCTGAGTAACGAGTATATTCAATCTGGGGAAGAAATTTGCGATGACGAAGAAGCTCGAAGGCAACTGAGCGAAAACGATCATGCGACGCCCACGCAAGAAAGAGATGTTCCATGCGGGTCTAGCACTCAAACACCGGGCAACACGAGATGTGCGGTAGAAGTCGATGCTAGAGTCGCGGAGGCAGAGTTTCATCATCACCGTGCGTCAGGGAAAACAGAAGCGACGAAGTTCAAGCAGCTGCTTGACGAGCGTGGTGTAGATGCTACGTTTCTGCAACAGATTGATCTAGGCCTACTTAACGTCTCTCCCTTAGGCAGGCTCATGAAGTATGTTCTTCGGACATTGAAGTTAATAGCGCGTGCTGATGCTTTATTCTAAGGATGTTCAAGTCTGCGTATGAGTCAACAGATCACCCCACAGTAACCACAACTATATCAGCTGATACGTTTCGCCTGTTACATGCGATCATCGTAGAATTTACGACCAACGTCATCCATCGTTCTATTATTTACCGAGAACAGGATAATCTCCTCAAAGCCAATAAGAAAGTATGGAAGGATGATAAACACGTTGGTTTTCTCATGCCTTATCATATGTGTATATGTGGTTAACGCGCCTATCACCTTTGCTAGGATATTCTGCCCCAGCACATAAAATATGCATTAGATATGATGGGGATGCCACATCTATTGAACTTGGAGCGCTCTTTTGATGGCGACGAGAACGCGGTTGACGCGGGGAAAGAGGGAAACGAGCCTACGACTGATTCGGAGGCGTCATCCAATGAAGCTGCCGAGAAGGCTGAAGAGGAGGAAGAAGATACGGATGGCGATTCGGAAGGATCGATAGAATGGGACAAACAAGTGGATTCCATGGCTTTACCGTTGCATCGTGAAATGAATCCAGCAATTGTTCGTTTATCGTCGGACTTGGATTCGTCTTCGGAGGATATACTTATGTCCTCTGACACAGACGAAGAGTTGTTAATGGAAGAGCTGGAAGAGGAGTCTGATCTAGACGAGCAGGACACGTTGTTAGAGCAAAGGTATCAGCAGGACCTTTGGGATATGGGCTTTCGGCCAACAGAATGACGGTTGCGGAAAAGAAGAGTAAATCTTGTTGATATTTTACCCTAGAAGCTAGTCAATTGGTAGCATATTACTACTTATATTATGCACAGAATATCTTGCTTACGGCGAGCCAGGGTTCGAGACTGACCATGGAATGGTGGCACATGTAAGCGTACATCTGTACAATCGCCTGACAACGGTCTACTAGCCAAAAAGACTCATAATTTGGCCTTTTCCGTCCCGTCTTTGACCCTAACGATTGCCTTCCCCCACGTCTTCCTGTTCTCCAGCGCAGCAAGGCCGTCCCTTATGGTTTCTAGTGTGTATACTTTGGTGTAATTGACGGGGTTGACGCGACCAGAAGCAAGTAAACTTGACAAGCGTTATTGAAAAGAAGTTGACCAGTAGGTGTAGTTCACTCACTCTAAAACGGCCTTCCAAACGGCAGGAATGTGGTCCGGCTCTTGTGCTATGTGATTCAACCACGGATTTGGTAAGTATGGAACGATGTAAACGGCAGCAACGCACTCGTGTAGGCACCCCAATGCGTTCCCACAACGGATACGTTCTTTAGAAGGATAAGATTCATAGGGATCTTTGACGGTATACTATCAAACGAAGTACGATACATCAGAAATAGATAGCAAACCTTTTCAATGGTGCCGGCGGCGAAACCGATAACTAATGCTCTCCCTTTCCACGCTATGCATTTCAACGCGTCTAAGAAAAAACTCCAGCTACCGGAAGACAAATTTTAGTGAATTGGACCCCACCTTTGATAAGTCCGACCGGATCGTAGATGACATCTGCGCCATGTCCGTTCGTTATCTTGAGGACTTCCTTGGGCCAGTTCGGATCCGTATAGTTGACAGTATAATCAGCTCCACCATATTGCTTTGCAATGTCGAGCTTTTCTTGAGAACCGGCTGCGGCAATGACTTTGGCACCGAGGACTAAACAGGCATCAGCAAGATTTCCATCCGAGGCGATAGAGGTATTGGGCACACCTTTCGCAAGCTGTACGGCAACAATTCCTACACCCCCTGCGGCAGCAGTGACGAGAACCCATTCACCTGAAAAATATATCACAGGCCCGAGTAAACGCCGGATATGAGCTCACCTGCTTTCAGCTGCGCTCTGCCCACCAACGCCTCGTAGCTAGTAGGCCATGTAACATAGAGACCTGGAAGCTTGGTTGAATGGGATACTTGGGAAAGGACTGAGAAGTAGTACCTGCACCCTGTTCATAAGATAGCGCATCTGGCAGAGGTAAGATGTCTTTCCAAGATACAGGCGCCTAAGAACCATGACTTGGTTGCTCCGACCGCGAATGTATTTGAAGAAGCCCACCTTGTCCGCAAAAGCGCCTTGCGTCGCGCCAAAAACACGGTCACTAGGTCTGTACGGACATCCCTTTGGAATTGGCGAGTTCTTGGCAATCCTCCCAGCAAACTCGGCACCAGCTACAAACGGCAGCGGGGGCTTACGCTGGTACTTTCCTTGCATTTGCAAGATCTGGAAGCGAATTGAGATCTATTAGTAACAGAAAGAGCGTTCAACTCGTACATCGAAAAAGTTGAGGCCAGCGCTGTACACATCGATAAGTACTTCGTTCTCCTTGAGTGTTGGCTCTGGTATATCAACAGAGAGCGGAATCTTTGAGGGATGAGCGAGTTCACTGACGAGCACCCCTCGCATAGTAGGGAAACAAGAGGGACGTGGTCACAGGTATCATCCCTTCTGATCCCTTATTATCATGGGCGACGCAAAGCGGGGTATGTCATGACATACCCGGTACTCGTAATAACCGACCGCCGGAAAAGAGAAAATGTGGCAGAGAAGAGACAGCGTAATAGAAAGCGTAACATTGAACAATGCGAGTGTGTATATACAATGAGATGAATGAGCTACAGGATGGTGAGTATGATATCTGCTTTTATTTCTCTTCTTAGTCGTGAACATTATACAAATCCGAACCCTTCTCCTCCTTCACTGATCGCCAGCAGCACTTGTTGTCTAAGCATCTCATACGATGAGTATTGTGGAAGATCAATCTGATTGAAGCCTATTGTTGCGTTAAATAGAGCTCTAAGTGCAAATAAGTCAAAAGGCAAACTTACATGTGTGTGCCTGAGGCAGCCGGTCTGATTCTCCGTAAGCGCGATGGATCGAAAACTTTTGAACGCCCTGGACCCCTTGGAGGTCGTTGAACCCGTTCAGCGGAACTCTTGATGTCCCTGTTGCGAAGCTGAGGACCTTTGCACGCTCGTCTCGGTTGAACGACTTAAGGGCTCGCCACCACCAAACGATGTTAGGATCTGAGCTCGTGTATCCATTGTACTCTGTCGCAGCTCTCCATTCATCGACATCGATGTCAGGAGTTCCTGAAATCAGGAGCTCCAGTTCCTGCTCATTGAACTAGAAGCACCAATCAGAATCGGGGCCAACGAAAATCAAACTACAACGTACTATAGTGACCAGATCCTTTGGGATGATTTCGTAGAAGCCAGCTAAGAGATTCTCGATCTGTTCTTTGATGGAAGAATACAACCGGTATTGGGCAGAGAGTTGAACAAACTCCCGCTTATTCTCTTGAGTTACCGGTATCGTTTCGCCACCGTCCTTGAGAGGAACAATGCGGTTAATGCCGAACTATTACGAAAAGTCAGGACAAATGCGCATGATAGATAAAATGTACACACCTCATCGGCCTCGACGCTGAACGTCAGCTCAAGGAGTGTAGGATCGTTCTCCAGAATCCAGCACAGAGAGTTGTAATACTCTGGATCCACCCACTCAACATCTTTGTAGTCTACCGGCTTGCCAAGAAGCTGTCTATACAGACTCCTTGCAAAGTATGCATCAAGCAATCGGCCGTCATAGATAGCTTTCCCAATGACCCGTCCTACGAACTTGAAGAAGGACAGATGCTCTGGGTTAACCCAAGAATTCTTGTTGGGTTGATAGGTAAGCTTGTCGGCAGCACAAGGCTGGAAGAGTGCGTTATTCGGATCGAACATCTGACGAGCGAGAATTTGGAACCATTCGCGCGTAAGTCCTCCGGCATCTACACCCTCCTCATCATAGAATCGGATGCTCAGCTTCCCGTATTTGATCTGGTCTCCGGTCTTCCTTTGCAGATGCTGGAAACTGTCTTCAAACACTCGTGCACGGCGAACATTGAGCTGTAGCGTGCTATGATGATCTCTCGTGTGAGGGCGGCGGTGCAGCTGCTGTGAGAAGTAGTTGCGCTTGTTGTCGAAATCAAGGACGCGAGGGTTGTGTACGAGAAGGGAGAAAGAGCCGCTCATCAAGGAAGGGTTATTGCGAACCATGACATTGAGCACTTTGCGGTGTGCATCAGTAAAGGTGACGAAGAGGTCCTCCATGGCTTCTGACGGTGTGGTGGGACTCTTTGGTGACCGTAGTGCTCGAGCAACGCCGGACGACGACGCCTTAGGACCAACATACTTGCAAACAACCATCAAAGCCTCAATAAGAGGTAGAAGAACGGTCGCAACATGCTCCATATCTGTCTTTTCTTCAATGACGGCCAAACAGTCTCCTAATCGTTTCCAGAGAGGTGCGAACCGGAAGGACTCATAGATGCTCTGAACCTTCTCGGTATCATTGTCACCTTCGCTGGCAGTAGATGGCCTAGGAGAATACATGTAATCAATGGTCTTGAGAACGCGAAGGAGCTTGGCTTGAGTCGAAGAGGGGGCAGAAAACTTGGATGCGACGGAGCTGATCATGACGTCGCCTTGGGCACTTGACAATGCAGTGACAAGTTCATCGAGGTCGGCGAGAAGACTTTGTCCGAATTCTTGAGCTTTCGACTTTAGTTCTTGAGCAATGACATCGCGGGCATCAGGTATATTGGACAGATGCTGAATGAGGGCCAAACTCTGCTGGAATGTTCGAGCAGAGCATTCACCAACAGTAAGAATGTTGACAATGAAGCGAAGGACGCCATGAGGTATCTGTGGAGGGTTTGCAAGCAGAATTTTCTCTTCGACTGCCTCGATGGAAAGACTCTTGTCCTTGCTTGTACCTTGTTTATAATTTCAGCAAAACTATAATTTTCAGAGAGAATTCACGTACCTGTCGACGCTGACGGTTCTTGAATGACGTCACTAGTTCCAGGAGCAGAAGGGGCCGGATTAGCAGCAGCGACGCCTTCGGCAGTCTCAGGGGGTTGAGCCTGCGAGGGCTGAACTTGGGGTTCGGCAGGCAAGGGGCCTGGATCGGGAAGCTTCTTGTTGCCCTTGATGCTGGTGAGAGGTCGCGTCACTGTAGCAAGAAGGCCCACCACCGATTCCACGATGGACGGAGTACGAAGCAGAGACTGCCTGTCAAGTAAACCAAGGAGGAGTACAATGGGGTAGTGACTCTGTGGCATCTGTTTCTCCTTTCCCTTCCCTTTCTTTGAGGCTGCCCTCCGAAGTCCTGCCAGCACTTCGTGTTCAGTAAGGAAGAATAGAGATGCCATTTGGTTGGCGGTTACAATGTATACCAAAGCATCAAGACAACGCTGCGCAATGAGATCGGGAATTGCCTCGTTGGGAACATTGGGGAGGGTGAGGGCTGTTACGAAATCGGATCCCGCTTTTTGCTTTCCGAGGGCTTTCTGCGGTTTCGAATTCCGGAACGACATCTGTGCAAAGCTCTTGTCAACGGCACTGAGATCTCCCGTCCCATCTTGGAGGATATTCAGGAGAAGATTGAAAAGCTCTGTTCGAGTTTTGGCATTTTCGCAAAGATTTACGAGTACCTTGAAGAGAAGACTCTTTCTGAGAACCTGAGGGAAAAATAGTAATCGGACGAGTATCGCGATGCCTTGCCGATCGAGTAACTGGATGGCATCATGCTGCGGCGAAAACTTTCGAGCGGCGGAGGAACCCGATGTAGGTCGAAGAGAAGAGTTTGTTCCTATATGGAACCTTCGAGGTTGATGATCACGATATACACCAGCTTCCGCAATCATGTGCGACGGCAACGATTGAATGAATCCATCATCCTGGTCCAATAGAATGGCTTGACGGAGTGTAGGATCCAGGCTGGCAATGAAGCTAGCAGGATCGATATCTACTGGTCCTGGACCGGCTGCCTGTGGTTCAGCGTCTTCGGCGCGTCGGCGCGATCTCTCGACCGCCTCCTGCTGAATGATCTCTGCGCGCAGTTCCGGGGGTAATGCGTCGAGGAACTCTGCACTTATTTGGGAATCGGGAGGTCTCTCAATTCTAGCTGCGCGCTGATCACGAACATGCTGATTCAATACCTCTTCTCGCATATCATCTGGTAGAGCTTCCAAAAATGTAGGATCGATGCCCGTATCGGTGATGTCGACAACGTTCCCGTTGATCAAAACAGTCACACGAGCAGGCGCCTCCGCTTGACTACTTGAAGCGTCTCCTGGACCTGCGTCCGATTCAGGGTTAGGAGCAGAAGAAGGCACGTTTTCCACTGCTGGCGCAGAAGGAGTCTGGGTGGTCCCGTCAATCATTTCGGTGTCCGTGTCGATGGTAGGGTTCGCATCATCCATTGGGTGATCGTCTTGACCAACAGCCAGTGAGACAGCAATACTCTGTAAAAGGTCGTCTGAAACGGATTGAGATTGTGGAGGCGTCGGCTGTTTCCCTGCCTCCTCGTTTGTAGCCTGCTCCATCTTTTCTTTTGCCTCCTTGTCTGCATTGGCTTGTGCTTCTCGTTCACGGGCTACTTCCTCCTCCCGAATCTTAGCCTGCTTGGCGGCTTCGATTGCTGCGGGAAGGAGAGCCACGGCGATATGGTTCGCAAGCTTTCCTACTCGTTCAGCGACAAATTCACCGTGAAGGATTTTGACCTCCTCTGTCCACCGTTGCAATGTCAACAGAGGATCTAGATCCCGAGCGTTTCCTTGATTCGGTCGTGAGCCTCGCTCCACTCGCACGGATGCGGAAATGACCGGCCCCGTTCGGCGCTGAAGGTAACCTCTGTCCAAGTTCATGAGAGTTCCAGATGGGACATCCAGCCGTATGGTTTCGGGACCGCCTCCTCCGCGACCACGAGTCATGATATGATGGAAGAGCTGTACAGCGCCGCCACCAACAAGCTGCTCGATGGTTTGTAGCAGTTCGTTGTTGCCGTCTGCGATAATTCGAGGTTGCTGTCGAGAAAGACGGGATTGTGAAGTCAAAGAACGGTTCCCGGTCGAAGCGTCCAGGAGAAGAGGATGAGTAGTTGCCTCAGGCGGAGGGGCGGCACCATTGCGGGCGCGTCCAAATACTTGAACATTGTCATCAGCTGGATCAGTCAAATCAGAACAGAATGCGGTGGTACACATAGCCAACACGAACCTGAGCTTCGATGTCGCCGCGGCACGAACATGCCTGCACCATCATTGATGTTTTCGGAGAACCCAAAGATGTCTCCTACGAAGTCGTGACCTTCAAGTTCCATCTCTTGACCAAATCTGGTAGAAAGGTGAGAAAGTAGTGCTAACTGAATAAAAGTATGCTGGCTCACTCTTCATCATCTGAAACCATCTCGGGCTCGTCTTCGTCATCTTCATGTATGATTTGAATGGGACCTAGATAGAAACATTAGATTCAGGGAAGATTGGATGAACTTAGTCATGTACCAGCTACTTCATCTTCGTCGTCGCCATCGTCGCCACCGTTGTCAGGGTTCACGCCATGTATATCCTAAAAGATAATGAGATTGCTGAATGGGAACTCACCATGAAAATCAGCTTACCTGCCATATCATTTCCTCGTCTCCTTCTGCCCCTTCGATGTCGTCCCTTCGGTCATCTTCATCTTCATCTTCCTCGTCGTTGTCATCTTCATCTTCATTGTGCACCAGATCCTCCTCGTCCTCTTCTTCATCTGGCTCCCAACCGTCACCGCGAGGAACCTGCTCCTCAAGATCATCATCGTCACCTTCATCAGCGGTGTTGGATGTATCTTCACTTCCCGTCTCGTCAGCGAAATCCATCTCTTCGTCGTCATCGTCGTCGTCGTCGTCATCTTCATGCATATCATCCTCACCGTTGAAATGCACATCCTCCATTTCCTGAGTTGATTCGTCAGTATGATCGCCGTCGACTTCAAAATAGCACGTACGCCACCGTAGATGCCCAGAGCAGAGTTCCTGTACAGATCTGGAGTTTCTTCGCGTCTTTCTTCAGGTCCATCAGAGTCATTAGAGTCCATGGATACAACGCTTTCTGCCTTCGCCTCTTCAATAGTATCTCTACCCTTACTTGTTGTTCTGCTCATCTTGATGGCAATTTTAGTCCTACGAAGGTGTTGAATAAGATTAAAAAATCGCTTGTAGCAGAAAAAACGTACAGGTGCTCCAAGGGACGTAAGATGGATATGACTAGACCGCGGACATTAGGATAGTTAAGATCAACCTCTGAAAGTGCGCTCGTAAGGGTTGAGACGAAATTCTTCTCGAGCATGACTTTAGCCATATGCGTTGGTCCTTCGTCATGCTGTTTCCTTGAAGTGGAATTGTTGAAACGGACAGTCAACAAGCGATGGCAAAGGTCGGCAAGCGCTAGCAGTCGACCGTACCTAGCCTCCAAGTTGTCGGAAGCTGGGAGATCCTTGATTGATTTTCCAATCGCATCGAGGACGGTCTTCCTGACCGAGACAAGCGAAGAGGCGACATCCTTTGGTTCGTGTGTGGATGAGCTATCAACACACAATGCCACCAAAACAGACATGGCCCAATTGCATGCTTGCATACGTTGGCGACAGTCTGCATCTGGTTGGGGATTGATGGTCTCGTATGCGATGAGGTCTGAAAGGAAGAAATTAAGCGTCACAGTCCGCGACTTATTGGCAGCCTCTTTTCCATGGGATCGTGACTTTTTGGGGGAATAAGACAAGAAGGCGGACTTGCAGGCATCATAAGAAAAGAGCAACTCAGTCAGACATTGCATAAGGAAACACATGTATTGTGTTTTGTCCTTGGCGTCCGAACTTGAGGGCTCTGTACCTTCGCCCGCCTTTTGTTCGGCTTCTTCCTTCTCTACAGCTGTTCGGCTTGCAGCCATGAGTTCCCCAATAAGGAAATGCACTGTCGCAGCAGCAGAGTCAGAGGGCTTTGCGGCCTGCCCATCCACTTGCATGTCAGCATCGGCACTGGCCACAGCTTTATCATCAGCTAATTCACCCTTTAAGGACAAATGCGGATTGGCGGAGTAGGGCGATGCTAGCTGACACAAAGACTTGGTTGCTTCAATGAAAAGCTCGGAGTTCCTAAGTGCCATTGCGCTGCAATTGCGAACATACATGGAAGGTTCTGAGAGTCGCCCACGAAGTTGAGTGAAGTATCGTTTGATAGACTGGTGCATAATCTTGTTGACAACTGAAACGTCTTCAACGAGGTGACGGAGAATAGTCGCAATGTAAGAGGAACTCCCGTTAACAGAAGAAGCCCGCAACCTCCGGAAAAGCATGTCCAGTCCGTCGCGGCTCACGAAGTGCGAAGCCACTGTATGGTCGCGAGTCAACAGGACGAGGAGACGCAGAGTCGAAAGCAATTCATCGCTCGGGAGATCAGGAATGGCGAGTAGGCGCAAACAGAAATCGAACACAATGTTCCGGGCTTCCGTCAGAGGGGGGCCTGTGGAGATAACCTCCGGTACAACGGGTTCGCCCTCTTTGGGGACGGTGATACTCCGAGGCTCATCAGCCAGAGTGAACAGTGCTTCGGTGACAAGTAGATGGGCTGCTAGCCAACGAGGAATGGATGGGTGATCTGGATTAATGCTGACGGGATTAGACAGTAGCAGAGCCAAAAGACTCTCCATCAATGTCGCTCGAAGTTCAGGGCTCAACGACGAGGGCGTCTCACAAAGCACGAGGGCCAGCAGTCTGCATCGGTTCGCGAGTGGTTGCTCTTGTACATCATACGCGTATGGAGAGAATGATTTGATATCGTCGACAAGATCCTGAACAGCCTTTCGCTGATGCACACTTGACGGCCTTATGAAGGCTACATGCAGGTCAAAAATGAGTGAGAGATGCTCATCAACGAGCAACAAAGCTTGACGACTGATACCAGCCTTCAAAGGCTCTCTGGCTTCATTCAGCTCCTTTTGCCACTCTTCATTTGTTTTTCCCGTTGGTGTTTCAGGGAGAGGGGCGGAGGCAGGATCCGACGACTCCGGCGCTGCGATGCTTTCGTCGGCCGGAGCGGTAGGTTCAGGAGCCTCGGGAGGAGCAGGTCGTGTAGCTGGCTCTGGATCGGGCGGGAAAGGAAACGGATGAGCTAGAAGTAACTCTGTGGCAGCATTAACGTTGTTGTGTGTACGGGTCAATGCACGTTCGGCCGCCGATCGAGGGAAACCCATATCGGTCAGTTGACGAATGCGATTCTCGTCGAGTCCTGAGGAACGCGTAATTCCTGTGGGAAGGGGGCCCAATTCGGAATCTCCCTTCGTCTCCTCGCTGTCACCATTGATGAGCTCCAAGACTGACTGAACCACAAATCTGCTGACAAAGAGAGGCGCCTGAATGAGCCAAGGTGCCTCCCAGATGCCTCGTAAGAATGGCAAGCAGACTGTCCGTAGCCGAACAAGGAAATTGTGGGGCTCAAAATATTCCGGTTCACCTTCTCTGACGTCGCGGCTCACAAGGAGAGCGGTTTGTCCAGAATCAAATAGAGGTTTCGAAGAGATGAGAGGATGCACCAGATGCAGTGCCACTTTGAGCCCACCATATGCATGGGACAATTCGCCTGCCTCTGCTTCTGATCGAGCTTCCTCCCCAATCGACGAAATGGATTCGATAGCTGAGGTGAAGGATCGGCATACTTCAAAGACGGCTTCAAGTCCCCCCGCACGGTAAAAGGCAAGGACCTGGACGGTGTGCAAAGTGCTTGTGGTGGTACGTTCTACAATGATGTTAAACCGAGTCCATTCAGATAACAGATAAAGCACGGACCATCGACAAGAAGCATCGTCATTAGTCCAAGAATGATGGCGTAGTACGCAAAGGTTGAAGTTTTGTCACCTAAGGCAGCGTTCAGCTTCTAAGATACCACGACATGGAAATTGTGCCAACCAAGATTCTCGACACTCAAATGCTTCAACAGAATGTCAGCAACAACGGCCGAAGATTCCGCCATCTGTTTCTTCTGCGCAGGATCTGGCGTCCTTCGAGCATGGAACATCTTGACCATAGCTAGCCAAGGCAAGATCAGTCAATAGCAGAGTCCGATCATTGTGGATACTGACCTTGGAAAAATGGCGCTAGAGAACTCGGTAATCCGTGAGTCAAATGCTTCAGCGCGGTTGCATTGTGCTCCCTAGGGCTTCCAGCTTTGGGAATCTCAGGTTCCTTGGTCGTACTCGAAGGTGGAACACCGGATTGTGCATCGTCAACAGCACCGTTCGTAGCGGCTGAGGGTGCCGGCCCGGCCGCATCAGGTAAGCCGATCGCAAGCTGATCGGGAGATCTCTCCAAAGGTGACAAAGACGGCGTTTGTAAAACATCAATACCTTTGGCCGCAAGACCAACTTTCAAGACAATGTTCTCCCAAATGCTGGTCCTGTGAAGAGCCCCAAGATCTTTCACGACTTGAGGAGCAGTGTTACTCATGAGCGTCTGAAGAAGGCCAATGGCGGCACGCCCATGTGCATATCCAGCCGTCGCAAAAACATCTGACAAAAGCGTAATGCGTACGTGCAGCGTCACCAGGTTTCGGAAATAGTAATTGGCGTTTACTTCTTCTTCACCTGGATACAAATTTCGTAAATATTACTTTGAATGTCAAATTCATTAACTCACTTGTGAGGTCAACAAATTGTAAAAGCTTAGATTTGTCTTCCAGAGTACCCCAGAAGTTCTGTGTTAATTCTAGCGATTCCTTGACTAGTTTCGCCAAGTGAAGAAGAGTCTCGCTTGTTGCCACTTCAGTCATTGTACGCATGACTTGTACCATAGAATCTGATGCAAGGCTGTTGGCGAAATCGTACGGAAGACAAGGGAGAGCCGTCAGTCTGCCCAAGCTGGCGAGACCATCAGTGGAGGAAAGGAAATCTCTGCAATGTGGCGTGTGCTGGAAAAGTCCTTCGAGGAACTACAATAAACTTCGTGAACACGCGCCTTCAGCAGTAATTTGTAGCAGATAACTTACGCGACCCAAGACGTCGATAAATGACACAATGTGATTATCATGAGCCTTTTGGGCACCTTCATCGCCTGGAGATGAATGCTTTTTGTCCTCTGACGTTCTCGGGGCGGGAGTAGATGCCTGGCCAGCGGTTTGGACATCCTCCATCGTAACGTCATCGTCTGCGGAAGGTGTCCCAGTCGACAAGGCGAGAAGTTTGTACCACTGTTTCGCTTCTTCCGGTGGCTCGAAGGCATTTCCCAAGTCTTCTATTTTGCTCAGCGTAGCCCGGAGAGAGTCGAAAACAGGTCCCTTAAGAATAGGATGATGTCGAACGAGTTCATCGATTGCAGTACCTATGAGAACAGCGTTTTCTTTCTCAAGGAGGACTTTCAAATGCCGATCAGAGGTGAATATGGAGAATATGGAGGGAATGATGCTCGGCCTCGCCGTGAGTTGAGCCTGACCCATTTCGTTGAGGCAAAGGGCACCAATTGCATTAGGGATAGCTTGTATGACCTGTATTTGCGCTGAACAAACCGCAATGGAGCTCCAAAGTAAACCCGTACCTCGATGGCTGGCTCCACGCCTAATTCAATGGCCTTATAGAAAGCCTCCGGCAAACCAGCTTCTTGGATCACAGCGAGAGATGTTGGTTCATTATGCACGAAGGTTGCCATGATATTGATCGCTGTAGGCCTTCAATACCTTAACATGGGATTTGACCGTGTTACGCACCTATCGGCAGAACACTTGCACCGAAGAGTCCGCGATACTCAATTATCTTCTTGATGGACTTCAGGATGGATGTATCAATTAACCCGCGGAGACCTTCTGATGTTCCTGAGGATTGCATCATACGATGCATCGATCGCAGAATATGTTTGAGAACTGCAGCGCGCGCAACAGGTATTTCACCTAAAATAGACGAGATCAGAGAAGTAAAACGGGGTACTAATTTATAATCGCACTGTGGTGTCCGTATATTTCGCGAGATTTCTGATAATCTCCGTGTTCCTTGACATTGAACGAGATCTCAAACTATGCGATGTAACAATTAGAAAAGAACTTCACAAAATAAATAAACAAACCTCAATCCTTTCTACCAGGGCATCAACACCACGCGATGTGCAGAAAAGGTTGAAAGCATTGGTGAAACTATATAGCACGTTATCAACCAATTGCATCGTCTTCGACAAGACAGACAGCCGATCCGGAAGCCTGTTTTCCATTATCTGGATGAGGAGAGGGATAAGACCAGCTCCTACGACCATATTGCCTCCAGACGCGTGAGAAGCGATAAAGGTTACGAAAGATAGCAAGGCCTCCGCGAATGAGTTCGGGATGGACGATTCAGGGTTGGAAATGTCGGCCACCGTCTTGCGCAGCAGACCCATCAGGATACCATGGTTAACCCCGGCATTCACTGATGTCAAAACCTCTTGGATCTTCGACCGGTATCTCGCAAGTGCGTCGAGTGCAGATATAGCGGCTGTCTGAACAGTGATGGGGATGTCCTTGTCAACTTGGAGTAACTCAGCAACATGAGTGATCAAGTCGGGTTCGTAAAGGAAGATGGAGGAGGTCGCTTGAGCCTCAGGATGTGTATGGCCAAAGATGGCTATGGCCAAAAGTCGGATGATCACCAATTTCTCTCTGTCATCTTCCTTCTCCTTCCTCAACACCACAGCAGCACGAATCCGGCAGAGTAGCTCAAATTTTTCGGAATCCGGTACCGAGTATTTCTCGATCGTATCAGCCAAAATCTCCATCTCCGGCTTGGAATGTAATGTTGACTCATCAATATGAATGCTGACGGCGCCAGGAGGCGCGGTCTTCGCTTGCGAGCTAGATGCTTCGTGAATGTCTGTATCCATACCCTTTCCTTTATCGCTGCTAGGACCGGCATCAGTCCTGTAATATGTGAAGTGTACTTCTCTAGCCTCGACGGGAAGGGCTTCAACGTCTGAAGTATCCTTGCCGACCGAGAGATCGACAAGACCTACTCCATATTCCCTGAGATGAGGCCAGCGCTTTGCAAGTGACTGAAGTCTTGGCGTTGAAATATTAAGCGCTTGTGAAACAGATGGTTGGGCTGAATACTGCTGTGACGGTCGCAGCACCAGCTTGAGAGTGAGGATGAGGATTTCAAGATCAGAGGTAAAAAGGAGACTGTTGAGGCGCTGAGAGGTATAGTCAGATAAACTGTAAGGGTAACAGGAACAAGTTCGACTGACATCGTAAGAATTGAACATCTTTCGGTTCGTCGAATTTTCCAACAACAAGCGCTCAAACCTCAGTATCTCTGCTAGCAGACTGCGGCTCTCTGGCGTGAAAGGCGATATCTGAAGTTTGTCGATGTTGTAATCGCGAATCAATTCCTCCAAAATGGCGTCGAACTTGTTCAAGACCTTGATCCAAGCGTTCAGGTCCGAACGCTGCCACTTCCAGACAACAATATCTTCTAATGTCTTGGGAAGTTCGTCATTTGGCGTGTTCTGAAGCTTGGCGATAAGTTCTGCTACAGGGGGCGGCTACAAAAAGACGCGCATCGGTTAGTAACGTATCATACAGTAACTTTTTTACTGTACCGGCGGCACCGCCCTCTTTGATTTGTGAAGAATCTTCATTTTCACGAAGAGCTCACAAAAAACGTGGGATCCACGGAGCCACAATTAATTTGGGTGTGGTGGCTGGGGTGGATGGTGATGAAAGGAAGTTGAGACTCAGAGCGATCTCGAAGAGGCGGTGGGCAGCCTCAGACGGTGTTTGCACGCGTCAGCTGCTTAATCTGGTATATTTGTAATGTGTCACGACACGTCACGCATTTGAATTTTTTCCCCGACTCATTTGCGACGTTGTCTCAAACTTCCATATAAGTACCACAGAATTTTGTCGATTATTGTATATCCCACGACAGACGTGAGTAGCAGTTCTTTCCGTCTTTCGGCTCTATGGATAGATGTAATTTCCCCGAGACTCGAAAGGCTCCGAGCTTGCACTTTAATTGTTCACACTGAATTTATCTCGCAGATGAATGAGTTCCAGAAATTGGAAAAGACTGAATTTCCATTCCAGAAGCTCGAGAACTAGCATTCGAGCGAACGACCGGCCTCTGTTATTTATCTACGATTATAAGTAGGTTATTGTGAGGAATTATGTACGCCACGGTATGGGAGCGACTATGCCGGTTGGTGGCCGGGGGGGGTGCGGCCCCGGACACCGAAGTGGCGCTAAACACGTGACCCTGAGATTTCCTTGCCCTTCTCATCGTCATGCAAGATTGCAGAACTAAGATCCTCTCACCGTCGTCACAACCAAATGGCTAAACGAAAGGTAGCCGAGTCCAGTGAGGACGAGGCTTTTGTTGATGACGCGTCTGACGCCTCCGAGTCCCAACCCAAATCGAAACGTACAAAGGTCTGACGTCGCGTCTCACCGCCTGGACGTACAATGACTGAGCAACGAGATAGGCCAAAAAGACCGGCAATTCAAGTGACGAGGACGCGCCATCTACCGCGAAGGGGAAATCTAAGCCGCGTAGCAAGGTACGAGGATGCCATTGAACGCTGGACGCGTCTTGGTTGTTCATGATTTCTAGAAAGCAAAAAAGGCAGAAGAGTCGACTGACGAAGACGAACCCATTGAAGCTAAATCCAAGGCAAAGGTACGTTGCCTACTGCGTGATCCATCTGAGATTAATGCGCTCGCTGAATAGAAGAAGGCGCCCAACGACTCACAGTCTGACGCCGAGGTCGTCGTTCACAAGACATCCGACGGCGACAAATACATCGATCTTGGAAAGAAGAAGCGTGCGACTGTCCGAAGCTTCAAAGGAATGCCACTGCTCGATATACGGGAGTTCTATGGGCAAGAGGGAGACGAAAAGCCAGGCAAAAAGGGTATTTCTCTTTCACTGGAGCAGGTACGTCCTCTCCGGGTCAGTCTGTGTCATCTTGCTCAGTTTTTACAGTGGAACACACTCAAGAAGGGCGTGGATACCATTGATCAACTGTTTGCAACGGTGAAGAAATGAATATTTTGAGTAGTCGTATTTTGTCTTGTATTATTTGCCGTGTACATTACTTAGCTCTCACCCTGATTGTCATGAACATCTTACTTTCTTGATTCATGTCGCGACTGCTCCTGGATGGCTGGCATGTCGTCCTGGGCATTGAGACGCATGCGCAAATCAAGTCTCGCCAAAAATTATTTTCAAGCGCGTCGACCTCGCTGTTGACCCATCCGACCAACACAACTTTCAATGTTGTCGACGCAGCCTTCCCTGGCACCCTGCCCAAGCTCAACCCCAAATGCCTGCTCCTTGCACTTAGAGCATCGCTCGCTCTCAATTGTGATATCCAGCGACGTTCATCGTTCGACAGGAAGCACTACTTTTATTCGGACTTGCCGTCTGGGTACCAAATAACGCAGCACTACGCACCAATAGCGACCAATGGCTATCTTACTTTGCCAACGCTGGGAAGGAAGGTCAGAATAAAGCAGATACAAATGGAGCAGGTGCGACCCGAGTCCTTCTCCCCCTTGCATAAATCGCCAATGGCATCGTAGGATACTGCCAAGTCGATATTCGACCCTCGAACACGAACCTCCCTCATCGATCTTAACAGAGCCGGGACTGGTCTTCTGGAAATCGTGACGGAGCCTGACTTGCAGTCGCCAGACGAAGCTGCGGAGTATGTGCGCGCACTCCAAGCCACCTTGCGCGCTGTTGGCGCCAGTGACGGGAACATGGACACGGCAGGTCTATTGGCTGCTTCTATATCATCTCTCACACATTAGTGCAGGGATCTATGCGGTGCGATGTCAACGTTTCAATACACCGTCCTGGGGAACCCTTTGGCACTCGATGCGAAATCAAAAACCTCAATAGTGTCAAATTTATGATAGCTGCCATCAGTCAGTTGGTTCTTGCGTGTTTTGACTTCGATTACTGACCATTCTAGATTGTGAAATTGTCAGGCAAAAGGCTCTCTTAATGTCGTCTTGCAATGTACCCCAAGAGACACGGGGATTTGATCACCATCGTTGGGACACGTACAAACTTCGTTCTAAAGAGGACGCCCCAGAGTATCGCTATATGCCTGATCCCAACCTTGGTATTCTGCACGTTTCGGAGGTAAACGATTGACATTCCAACGGCTCGAACTTCCTCATTTTTGTGATAGGCCCAAATACAACAAGTAAAAGACAGCCTTCCCGCGCTTCCGGATACCCTGCGAAAGCGTCTCATTGACACCTATGAACCGTTTGGTGTCACTCAGATCGATATCGATGTCCTCATGGGTTTAGATACAGGAAGAGATATTGGATACGACGGCGAAGACAATATCAATTTGGATGAAACAACCCGCCAGGACACTGGTGTCAGTGCTGTGACCTACTTTGAAACGGTCTGCGCCGACAAAAATAGGGATCCTAAGAACGTCATCAATTGGTACGATGATATTTCCTTCGATTTCACTTGTATTCATGTTCAACTGACAGGATATTGCACTCCTTACATGGCCAGCTCTCAACACTGGATAAAACTTTCACCTCAAAACACATAACGCCCCGTCAGCTGGGTGAATTGATCGATCTCGTTGCATCGAACAGTGTAACGCGACCGTCAGGCAAATTGTTACTTCGGCACATGTTGACGGACTCTTCGATTACTCCGGAAACCTCTGTTCGACAATTAGCGGTAAACTTGAACCTGATATCTATGTCCTCCTCTTCCGAGGAAGATCTTCAATCTGTCTGTATGCGAGCAGTTGAAGCACTGCCTAACGAGGTCGCGGCTCTTCGAGCTGGACATCATAATGTGGTTAACAAGATCGTAGGCTGGGTCATGAAGGAGACGAGAGGAAGGGCAGACGCTAAGACTGTTAGGGAAGCGGTAATCGACCTCGTAAAAACATAGAATTAGATTATCGTGAGTGATGGCAACGTGTATATAATACTACTTTTAACGTCTTCATGCGAGACCAGCTGCTGCTAAATGCGCACCTCTAAAACCCTTGGTTAACAAGCCATGAATCCAGGCCCTCGTTATAACGGAGTGGGCTTGTATGTCCATGACGGATTCGGCCAACACGACTTGCGCGTATGATTTTTGATATCGCCTGACGGACATATCATGAAGTGAATATGACTGGGAAATTGTCCGTCACGTACCACCAACACCCGAAGTAGTCGAAGAATAGACTAAAGGAAAACAGCCCTCTGTCTCTTATGCTGTCTATAACACGTAGCCGATCGTCTTGCCATACGGCATATATACAATACTTGGCCATGACCAGAAATATTCGAACCTAGGAAGTGAAATTTCTGAGAAAGATCAACGCGGTCAAAACGACACCTACATTTGAGTGTGTTGTCATCAAAGAGTGATCCAGATTCCTATAAATCTTTGAGGTCTGGTCTCTAAATAGAGAACGATGCGGATCTCTCTCACCTTAGCAAGTCGTTGACCTTCAAGACCATCAGCACTCTCCTTGGGACGTGTCTCAGGACGTGCAGGATCGATGCGAACATCCCTTCTCGCATCATGATCGTATTTTGTATCAACTGCACTTCCTCCTCGGTCTGTCGAGATATACTCATCATATCGGAAGCACGTTCAAAGGTTCCGCTTTCGAAAGTCCCCTCTAAACCAGCACGTCCCGTCATGGCTGCTTCAAATATAGGGTATAGGTCCGGGCCAACATTCCCCACTAACTGAGCGTATTTTCGGCGATCGGCGTTGGCGGACTCGCTAGCGGGGGCGAAAAGAGAGAGCCAGAACTTGCCATAGTTGACACGAAGTGGCGTGTCAAGATCAAAGTACAAGCCATGATCAAGTAGCACGACTTCAAAATTATAGGGAGACTTGGATGTTTGCGGTGCCAGGCGAATTAACAGATTCCCTAAGCGCGAGTTTAACTCGACACTAGTGCTTCAAGGATAGCTTATCATACCTAGATGGGGGTCCTGGGTGGTAATGTTAGCTCGGTGGCAAACGTTGAACACAGACGTACCGCATGAAACCAGCCATTGATAAAAATCATTTGATTAAATATGCGAGATAGCTCCAAAGCAACTTTATTACGGTCGATATTGGCGTCGGCCAGGTACTCTAAATCATCCACTGTGATTCTGGTGTCAACAACTATTTTACCAGGGTGATGTCACGAACCTCGGGCTCCTTGAATGTATTCCATAATGAGGACTCGTTTTTTAGCAACGATGACCTCGGGAATATAAAGAGAAGTTCTCATATCCTTGAAGTCATTGGCGGTCTTTCTCGCGTTTGTTGCTTCGTGGACGAAATCCATTTCCTTGGGAAGATTCTCTCGCATTTCTTCCTGCAGAAGAATAAGTGGAGTCCATCAAATCGGACAAATAGCTCGCTCCTTACCCCAAGCCAAGTAAACTCAAATTCAGGAAACCAATATTTGATCCATCCTATTCAAGGGCATAAGTGTGAAGCTGGTGTACCTGAGTAGAGAAAGTCATGTACCCAAGGCAACCTCCACCATTGCCATGTCAATATCGCAGAACTCTGCTAGGTGAGGATGTTGTAGCTAACGAATGGGTAAGAGAACGCTCTTGAGATAGACATTGCTCCGTACCTTGACAGCAACGCGTTTACCGGAAGCCTTATGGTGTCCGACATGTACCTGCGCCAGACTGGCCACACCAATGGGATTTGGGTCGAAATCGTCGAACAGTTCGTCTATAGATGCTCCCATGTCTGAGAGAAACAGGCCTTCCAAGTTTTCATACGGTGTAGGTTCGCATTGGTCCTGCAATGGCCTCATAGTGCTGGTCCATTCCCTCGGCAGCATAATAAGAGACGACATATGTTGTCCCAGTTTTATGAAAACACCTTCCGCGACGTCAACGATGGAGAGCGAATTAAAATAAGCAGCAAAACGCACCTCCATTCGCCAGTAGAGCCTTCAACACCCTCTTTGCACTGCGTGTATGACACTCTGAATACGCCTGCACCCTTTCCTCCTCCGTTTCATACGATCCCGCAAATGTCCATTTGTAGTCGATGGCTCCGAGTACAGCAGCCTCTAAACACACCTGTGAGTATTCTCGCGCCCATTCATCGAAATGCACGGACCTCCAACTCTGGCACAGCGTATTATCGCAAGGATTGTATGCTTGAATGGCTTCGGGTTATTATATGCTAGATAACCGAGGCCAGACAAGGCGAGAATTGTCGCAGGATAGACAAGCCAATGATTCCGTCCGCGACTGCGACTCTGTATGATCCGACTAGGCTCGCTGCTTCGCCTGCGAAGACGTGCTGGGGTGGTCCATATGTCCCTAGGGGCAGGACGATGAGGATAAAGCGCCCTTTGACTATGGGTTAAGCATTGTCGCCGCAGGAGGAGCATTTGGCGCGCGGAGCGCTAGGTTGCTTCCGGTAATAGAGAAAACGATTTCGGCCGATACATCCGCCAATCAGAACGATACAGTATATGCATATTACATGGAATTCAACGCGACTCAAACATTGCTACTACCTCTTCTGCTGAACATAGATGCTATTGAGTTTGATATACGATTAGAAGACTGGCCCTCCTCGTTTTGGTGCATAGCTTCCGCATATCTAAAGAACGTGAAGCTGGCATCACTTGAAAACAGAAAAAAAACTACGAACAAAAGTTTATAGCGAACCAGTTCGCCTTCTGTTTCTTCATTCCGTAATCTTGCTTTTACAAGCTCGTTCTGTACAGGTTTCACTAAGGCACCTGACAGGACACAAGACACTACTCACGAGCAGTTCGACGTGCTCAGTACTCAGTTGCGCAAAATCTGCTTCAAGGTTTTTGCTATCTTGAAATGAGTGCAGCTAATAACAAAAGAGAGAGATACTAACACTTTGGCGGATAAACTTCGATTCGCAGTCCTAAGTTCGTCCATCTCAACTTTGTGCTTATTGGCTTCACGCTTATTCCCATATTGAGCTGACATCACTAGAAACTGGTATGTGCTTACCATAATGTCGTCGTATTCGTGACCATAGGTATCCAATTGAAATGGCGTTATCCGGAAAGATACCGCCTCATTTACGAACTCGTCTGCGTTATATTTGACTTCACGTGGATCTCCGCTTTCAGTAGACTGCACCTGTAAGTGTTCTCGGTAAGTTTGTGACGTTCACACCATCAGTCTCAAACCTTATATCTGTCAAAGAGCTTTGTATTGAGAAACATTAGGATCTCATCAAACTTGAGGCCCAGTAACAAGTCCTCGTTTTTGTGAAGTAGCGCGATGCTAAATCCAAATATAGCCTCAATCCCGTTTGCGAGGCAGTTGTCATAGATCCGGAAAACAATGTCTAATGGGAATCTGCGATGCAAGTGAGCTAGATTCAGATGTGAAAATTCTCTAAATCAAACCGGTAGCTGAACATCGTCAAAAACCACTGTGAACAAAACATGCTGGACTTGACACCTTGGCGAAGGAAATGTATATGAAGAACGGGCAGAAGCTCCTCCACTAAGCGGTCAAACTGAGAAAAGGGGGTCGTTCATCCTCTTGTACAGTCTGCTGAAAGAAACCGAACAGACCTGAAACTGACAGTGATAAGGCACTATGAGTGCTAACTGTCATGATGAAACACGCAGATCCTACCAGACGTAGTTGTAGTTTCGGCATCTCCGGAAGAAAGTGACCGCGAAGGTCGTAAACATACATCAGCCGAACCAGCAGGGAAAAGGCCTCTTCGTCCGGCATCTGCACGATATATGAGATTTTATATCGTGAACAAAGTGCAGAAACCGACATTTAGCAACAATATGGCAACTATGAAGGGAAGTCCTTGGCAATATCCCACCTGGGTATCATATCTGGAAGAGAATATGAACAAGAAAGAAACGAACATTAACCCTGCAGAAACATACAGAGAATATGCTTTGAGGACATTGAATAAGTTCTCCTGCCCGATGCCGTCGCCGTCAGTAAAGAAGTCGTGATGAGGAAATGTTCTGGTCCGTTCAAACATCAGGTATGCGCGGGTAAGTGTTTGGAAAGAGCTTACCTGCCTAAATCACGCGTTATAGCTTTCTCGTGCGGACTTGTTTCCTTCAATAGCTTCAGATACGTGCTCTCTAACTCGGGATCTTTTGATGCTGCCCTTCATCTTCGCCGTTAGCTTCGACAGTCACAAAGTAGATAAATCCATCTACATAAGTTGCCACATCATGCCCCGAAGTGTTCCGGGAATTCCTTTGGCGATGGCCTGTGCGAGTTTCTCTGGTTCTTCGGATGCAAATTGTTGGTAATCTAGAGGGGTATCAGGCATTGGGAATGCAAGGAAGATTGTCTTCTTCACCAGACATGACAGTGCCCCAGAAATCTATTTCATTGCATCAGCCAAAAATCCAGATTACATCGGACATGGACGTACCCCAGTCAATAACCTCAGTAGCATTGCTAATTTCGGTCTCTGTTTGATCCTCCTTCTCCCTTTGTAAACGAGCGAATCCCTCTTGAAGTTTGATTTGCCCGTCGACGCTACCCCGTTTTGTGGCATCCTCCTCCAGCTTTGCTAGAAGGAACGTGAGATTATGATTGGACCGTATCGTTGTCGTAGAAGCTGATTTCTTGTGAGAAGGCCTATCAGGGGCTTCGAAACTCGACGCCAGAGTTGATGGATTGCTACGCGGTAGAGGACTGTCCAAAGTATGTACCGACGAGCCTGCGCTGGAACTACTCCGCCTCGAAGAAAGAGCGACAGTCGAGAATCGAGAATCATCCTCCAGCGCTACGTCGTTGAAATCGGGTCCTGCCACAGATTCGCGGATGGCTTGGTTGACATCGAATGTCTGGGCTTTGGGCGACAACAGCGAATCCAAGGAAGCGGCGACGGTGGTAGTGGTGGCCTCCTCCTCAGGCATTGTGGGTATGTTAGAGAGACTACCTGAAATTGGTCGATGTCATGAAGAGGGCAGTGCTTTCCGGGCACTTGGCGGTCGGATTTTTGTTGCTGTTCGACGCAGCAGGCAACGTTACCGGCCTGCGATATTCGAATTCTCGAGTTGCTATTATTATCGACATTTTTGGAAATAGTATGCATGTGACCTTAGTCGCCGAAGTCAGCCGAAGTGCCTCGGAGCACTGCCACCGTTGACCACCGTCGGGGATCCGGCATTAAGATCGCTGTCGTAATAGCTACTGTAACCCAGTTGCTGGATAGCATCGAGAGTTGTAGTTAGTAACGGATTGACGCCAAACAAAGCTATTCCAGCTTTTCGAGCGCTTTACGTTGATGATCATCGACAGTAATTACATCCGTAATAGCTGGTGAGTAATTAGGAAGTGAGCAGCTACGGAAGCCTGTTACCATCTCCGTCATACCGAATCATAGGTCGTCGACTCGTCAACACTATAATTTATACGATGCACCCGTTGCTAACTGTGGCATCATGCATTTACACCCGTACAAGTACATTCCATGATAAAGATATTGTACAATGAATAAGAACCGACTTCGAGCAGACTCCCCTTTGCCGTTGAACTTAATGTATCTGCCGAAAATGTGAAGGCAGAACAGAAGGAATTCCGACACGACAGAAATCAGCTGCTGTCGTCAGAGTCAGAAGACGATGAGGACGGCGGATGAACTTTCCGGCGTGTCACGATGGCGGTAAGATTCTCAAGTTCCAGGAGATAGTGACCCTTGCAAAAGATTATCAGAGTACTCTGATGATAAAGTCATCGATCTTACCTCCTTCCAGCGTTCTGAATGACTATGGGCCCGAATGATGCGCATCCCAAGGTATGCTGAACACTTCTGGCATGATATTTGTTGCATAGTATGGGCACCAGTGTTCATCAGATGCATTATGGGAGGCGAAAGGTCGACATGGTGGCTGTGAATGGCCCGCAATCAATACGCACATCTTCAGCAAAGCAACATTACTCACATGTCAGTAAATAGTGAGGCTTTTCCATTGAATCCTCTGAATGCACGAGCATGGGCAGGGATCTACTATGGCGTGTTGAGAGAAGATTAAGGACAAGAGCTATGATACATACTTTGGACAAAGGAAGCAGCACGCCGATGGACGTTACAGATGTTTTGCAACGCCTACAAGCGAGCGGACGGGGTACAGGAGGAAGGGGTCGTGATTGCCGAGCTGTTGGTACACTAGGCAGACGGCGAAGAGATTCTGTTTGAGACTGGTCAACAGTGTAACAGTTTCGTTGTAGTTCCAAAGACATCGAAGAGGGTGAGATAGATGGCAAGTCTCGAGAGTGGGAGAATATATCAAACGGGGGGAGCATATATATCAGACGACGTATATAAGCAGTGCCAGCCTAATCCAATGATATGGGATACCATCAGTGCAGTGCGCCCAATGCAACAGCTCGCCGGTAGAGAGCCCATGCCCTGGATGACTATGTCTGATTGATGGACTACGCGTGCATTGTAAATAGGAATCAATGAAATGCATGGGAAGGATCAGAGATAAAATATGTCCATCTGCCAGATGGAGTACAGATGATGGCTACCCTCGGACGACAACCGAAGCAAGTACCGGAATGCTTGATTTGGACAGGCCCCTATTAGTGAGTGCTCGATCTGCAACTGCCATCTCTCAATAAGTCGGTGATATCATTCTATGGCGAATCTCCTTGTGTGCACAAGTACAAACGTTCTTCTTCCTACTTCCGACTCCCCGCAATCAGCCACACTTGTTATCGATACAGTTACGGGGAAAATAAACGATGTCCAACTTGGCAGAGCTGCTAAGACATCATTTCCAGATAACATTCAATGGGTGGATGCCGGTGATAAATATGTCCTCCCAGGGCTTGTTGAGTGAGCTTCTGATGAGATTGTTTCCGGCATACGTTAACATCAAATCGTTCTTTCTGCTAGTGCTCACGTACATCTCAATGAACCTGGTAGAACCGACTGGGAAGGCTTTTGGACAGGTACCAGCGCTGCTGCATCGGGAGGAGTTACAACTGTCGTGGACATGCCACTTAACTCTATTCCCCCGACAGTTACTGTCGCCGACCTTGATGCCAAAAAGGCTGCTGCTCTTGGGCAATGTTTTACCGATGTCGGCTTCTGGGGCGGAGTGATCCCCGGGAATCAGGTACAGTTTTATACTGATAAAATATGGGATATTCGATCCAGACTAAATCTCTTTCACGTAAGGAACATCTCAAACCTCTGGTCGAGGCGGGCGTAAAAGGTTTCAAGTGTTTCCTTATTGAAAGTGGCGTAGAAGTGGGTACACCGCCCCGTACTTGCCTGCGGATTTTCATCTAATTCTGTATCAGGAATTCCCTTGCGTAGTTGAATCTGATCTTAGAGCATCTATGCATGTTCTTCAAGTCAGTGATATTTTAGCCGCACTATCGTCTCTGGACTCACGTTCCACCAATCACAGGATGTCCCCACAGTCTTACTATTCCATGCTGAACTTGATGATCATTCCAAAGTTGCTAATGACGACAATTCAATTTCTTCTCCGAGACTCTACTCAACATTTCTTGACTCCCGTCCTCAGAAATTGGAGTTCGATGCCATCTCTTTGATTACCTCCCTTCAGAAAGAGCACCCCTCTTTGCGATGTCATATCGTCCACCTGTCGGCCGCCTCGGCTCTCCCACTGATTCGATCGGCTAGAACGGCTGGTTTAAAACTTACTGTCGAGACATGTTTCCATTATCTCTGTCTATCAGCCGACGACATACCTCATGGACATCCTGAGTTCAAATGTTGTCCTCCAATTCGAGAAGACAGCAACAGAGATCTTCTTTGGGGTGCCCTGATAGAAGGAGATATTGATTGTGTCGTGTCTGATCACAGTCCTTGCGTGGCGGAACTGAAGAAACTTGATGAAGGAGATATCATGAGCGCATGGGGAGGTATCAGTACGCTTGGTCTTGGACTGAGCTTGCTTTGGACAGAAGGTTCCAAACGAGGCGTTACGATTGGACAGATTATCAAGTGGACGAGTCAGGTAACAGCGGAACATGCGGGTTTGGGCCATTCCAAAGGTCAATTGACGGTAGGATATGATGGTGACTTTGTGATATGGGATCCAAACACTGAATTCGAGGTAATCTATCTTTCAAGAAGGCTACTCTGAATCTAGTTGACTGACAGATCTCCAGGTTACGAAAGAATCGCTCAATTTTAAGAACAAAATATCACCGTATGAAGGTCAAAGACTCCGTGGTCTTGCAGAGAAGACTTATCTTCGCGGCAACCTGGTATATGACCATCAAACGGGATTGCAAGGTTTGAAGCCTACCGGAAAGCTACTCTAAGGGCTATCTCCAAAATCTTCTGTAAAATGAATGTATATGGGATCATGATTACAGTGTTGACTGAGGTCGCTCGTCCTGAATCAAAGCGACGGGCCATCATCTTTGGAAGATCTGCCAATGAGCTCCAGCGCTCAGATGGTTTCCCACCTCATCTCGGTTGGTACATCCTAAGCGGAACATTGTTCTCACAAATTAGTTGGCAACTGAGAACCTCTCTACAAGTGACTATTAAGGCTTCCTTAAAATGGGCGCACCGGTAGCCAAAACTTCCATGCCGGACGTCTCAAGGCGGACTTGTCAGACCGGGAGAGACTTCTAATTCGTGTGATGAAGTAGTGACAGCCTTCCTGTAGCTGTGCGCAAACTGATAATCTAACAGTTTTGTTCAGATTAAAACAGGTTCTTCTCAAGTATCACCTCTGATATTACATGATACTGAGAGTAGTAGCACGAGTCATACTTTGCTCGTCCAATTAAGTTAGGGGATAGTAAGACATTGTGAAGTGAGACGGCAAGTTGGGCCAACTTGAATTTGAAATAGGACATTAGCAATACACGTGGTGGCGGCTGTCGGCAACCCATCCAGCTACGACCATCCTGTCTTCCCTCGCCATTCCGTTGCTTGGGCGATGTTTTCACCGTGGAGTCTCATTGTGTCGCTCCTCTTTCAAGGCGCTCACTCAGGCTTTACCGCTCGGCGCACGAAATCCGCCCATCTGTGGACTCTGATTTCGGCTCTAATCGTCTTGTCTCCAGGAGTCTATTCCTACGTTCCTGCCTCACCGACAAACTCGACCCAGGATGCAATAGCTGGTGGACTCAATATTACGGATGTTTCCAAGCTTCATTTGCAGTGGTATTCGAATGGGTCAGTGCCCTGTGCCGCGGAGCCATAATTGGGCTAAGTCAGTTGCAGATCGTACTGGGAAACTGTGTCGTATCAGCTGGTTGGCAATGACAGTCAGGGAATTAGCAAGGTGCGTGATGAGCTTGTGGTGTTCCTGTCTATGATTTACAAGATTTAGGGTGCCCTCATGCATTTCTCGGAGACATCAGTCAATAACAATACCCCCGCAAGCAAGTTGCTGCTTCGTGTCTCCTAGCTTCACCTTAATATTTCTTCAGCGACGACCCCTTGGATCGCTCTGGTGTCCTGTGATTTCAACGCTACAAATGCTTCTCAGGAGATCGATATATTCACACTTGCGCGCGACAAAGGTGCAGTTTCAGCCGTAAGCGTCATGGCTCGTTTCCTCGATTTACATAAACCCTGAGGCTTCCTTTCGCGCAGCTTCTCTACTCCCTCTACTCTACGGCTTGCGTCATCAACCCTGAGTACGCAGATCCAGAGACTTTCGACCAAGTCTTCGACATATTCTCGACTCAAAGCCTTACTTCTGCCCACCTCATCGAATACCAGTTCGGGCAAATTGGGTCTACCAACGATAGCATATCCGGCACGTACGACTCTCAAAGGCTCAACGACTCAGCAGCAATTATGAATGCAACCATATCTTCTGGATATGCAACGTCGTCTGGTTTCTTGTACGCCACCTTACGGGCATATAATGCTACAGGCGGTGACAATGATACGTCAACGACAAGTAGTAGTCCGGGATCAGGCAGTGATCAGCAGGGGGGTTCTTCAAATACTGCTTTGGCTATGTAAGCGCCTCGACTTGAGATACATCACACACTCTAACACCCTGATGCAGGATTGTATTATACGCTATCACTGGTTGTGTGTCTGCTTTGTTCTGTGTCATTATTGTCACCGGTGTAAAGCCTTTACCTGCTTTCAATGGAAGTTTACTAATCATGTATCAGGCAATTCGTGCTATCCGACACCCCGAGAGATATGGCCCGCGAAGGCGTGGTGGAGGCGAGATGTACCAGAGCCGCACGCAAGGTCTTACACGCGCAATCTTGGACACGTTTCCGATCGTCAAGTTTGGTAGCTCGCAAGCAAGGAGTGGTCCAGGCGGAGCTGTCAAGGATCCGGAAGCCGTCGACTCCAACGTTCCAACTAATGCCGCAGTTCAGATGCAAGGTTTGAACAATGATGCTGCAGCTGGGCAGCCAGCTATTCGTCGACCGTCGCGACGGCAAACTCGTGAAAACAATGCTGACGCCGCAACCTCCACTTCTGATGACGGTCAGGGTGAGGGTCACTCTCGTAGTGGCCAACCCGGCCAGAGCTCAGAAGATGTACCTGTTCCTGCTGCTATCGGTCGGGAAACATGTCCTATTTGCATAGTGGACTTTGAGGAAGATGACGATGTCCGGATATTGCCGTGTGAAGGCCATCACCGGTTCCATCAGCAGTGCGTAGATCCTTGGCTTTTGGAACTGTCCAGTTCTTGTCCTATTTGTCGACAAGGTTCGTATTTCGCCACGGCTACCGTTTCATCTTTATGAAACAAATTTCTTTTTTCATTCTAGATTTCCTCGCCCTTGAGTCGATGTTGTCAAGGCCGGGTGATGACGATGGAAATGAGGACCAGGACCAGGACCAGGACCTTCACCCTAATCCCTCAGATGGTCATGCGCACAGCACCATAGGCAGCGGCCGTTTCTCACGCTATATCCGTTCTGCGGTGAGAAGACGTCGACAAGATGAAAATAGCCAGACAGAGCCTTACCTGCCCACCGCCGCACATACCACGGTCTAATGGATATGAACAATGCCTTCTACACCCTTTGCCTCTTTTGTACCATCAAAATCATTTGTATGTTTGAGTCAAGTATATCCATGTTTCAACACGATTATATACGGTACTGACCCTAAATCCAAAAGCGAATCTGAAGCCGTCAACGTAGTGTTAGTAAGAAAGTATTGATACAAAGTCCCAAGGTCAAATAATTGACCGACGTTACACGTTCCTTGAAACCACCAACATTGTCCTCTACAGGGACTGAATAAGGGTATGGATCCCTCCCGGAAGACGAAACGGGGGGCGGCCATCAGATATTGATGCCGATGATACACTTTCACCGTCGACCGTGAAATCTGTGGACAAGGGCAGCCTCACAGTACCTACAGTACCAAGGGGCGCTTCAATGACTAGCGTAAAGTCGTTGGTTGACGACACGTTCCACTTGACACCAAACCAGCCCAAAGACGTTTCAAATCCACCCTCAGCCGACTGAAGCCCGCTTAGCACAGGGGCTACCGACCAGCTAGAACCCTGCGGGCCTGTGAGTGTCAATCCAAGTACGAAGAATGTTAACGCAGAAGTGGGGCCGGTAGACCAGCCGTGGGCATGGCTGGTATAAGCATGATCGAAGTTGTAACCTGCCGCACTCCGATAGCTAACATCAAATTGTGAATCATTGGATCACATTAAAAGGACAGCGTACATACCCCAATGATCCGTTGGCAGTGTATCCCTCCAAAAGCGTGGACTGCACCGATATATTGGTGTACAGCATGTAACCCCACTCTTGTCGAAGGAGGTCGAGCGCCCGTTCTCCCTGGCCAGCGACGAAGTGTGCTTGGACCTATCGTAGAAATTTTGTCAGGTGCCCTCCATACAGAGAGACAAAGAGAAACTAACCTCAAATCCACCTACAAATGGGATGATGGTATCGCTCAGTTCGGGACTGACAGGACCTATTGGTGTCCAGAACGATGTCAATCCCTCGCTGATGGCTACGTTCTGACTGGCATTGGCTGTCACATTGTAGAGGACAGCCAACGAGTTACCATCCTGTGGGTGGAGGCTTGTGTTTTCGTTATCGCGGAACATGGCGGCCGAGGAGTCCCAGAGTATTTCGTTGAAGGCGGACTTTACTGAAGACGCGTTGGCAAGGTAGGCAGTGGAAAGCGATGATTCTCCTAGCTGAGACGCAAGGTCTGCAGCGGTAATCAAAGACTAGATAGCGGTGGCATGACATCAGGCCCAACGCAAAACGAAAAGAAAGATGTACTACGCACTCTATAAAGTAGTGCATTCGCAGCAGAGTTATGGCCTTGTCCACCATCTCTTCCCCAATCATTAGCGAACGCCGCAGGTACATTCATCAAACCTGTAGCGTCGACTTGGCTTTGTAGGAAATCAAGAGCATATGTGTAATTTGTCCAGATCGTTCTGATGAATTCGAGGTCCCCCGTATACAAAAAATGACTGTGAGCACCTATGAGTGACCAGGAAATGTAGGTGTCGCTCCCGTGAGCATTGATAGGCGGGCCGGA
The DNA here is from genome assembly GCA_902506015.1 of Armillaria ostoyae. Classification (NCBI taxonomy): domain Eukaryota; kingdom Fungi; phylum Basidiomycota; class Agaricomycetes; order Agaricales; family Physalacriaceae; genus Armillaria; species Armillaria ostoyae. Next base: position 2,857,636 of record LR732082.1, read on the forward strand.
ATACTGAAGAGATCCCGTGGAAGGATCTTGAGTAGAGAACATAACAATGAGCGAATTCTTTGTGGCTAGAAGGTCATTTGTCGACACCAGTTGGGTATGTGTTGAGATTCCCATGTCACCTATGCGTTAGTGAGTACGCGAAAGTTCTATAAGGATGAAAATAGTAACTTACCAGGCCAGACAGTCCTGATTATATCGATGTGGACGATCAGATTTTTACATCGTAACAGGATTGGCTCCACTCACCGGTCACGCTTCGCACCGTCGACGAGGACCGGACCGGATACAGGCCCTGCATTCGCATTATTATCCCAGCCTTCAAATAAGTCGACGAGTCAGTCAATAATACACAAATTACTTGACGCTTGAGTTACCACTGGTGCCGACACAGCTTCGTGCTTGATTCGGATCGATAGTGTTCGTCTGAACGGTATAGGCTCCAGAATACCAAAGTTTAGTTAAAAAATCCGGGTCGCCGAATACCGGATCCTCAGCAAAGAAATAACCCGAGTATGCTCTGAGGTCGTTCCAATGCGGCATGAAGGTGATATTGACCAGCACGTCGGAGATAGACACGGGATCATCGGTGGTGGTAGATATTGCCAGATACCTGAAACCACCTCTCTGCTGCGCTAAGGTCTGCGTCACTTTCCCTGACGGGGTGGGGAGAGAAAGTATCTGAGCTCCATCGCCATTCATGAAGGGATTGGAGTGGCAAGCGTCATCAGATTGATGAGGGCTGATGAATAGCGGAGATTCTGAGAAGGATAACGCCAAAGATGTGTTTTCACTGGCTGCATCAACAGTGAAGGACAGTAAACCGCCAACCTACGGTTCAAAATAATTAGTGACTCATCCGAAGCAGCCACGAACGTGGAGTTACTTCTTTCAAAAAATCCAACGTCACGTACGACCCTTGGTTGACCAAAGTCATAGAATTGGTGGCGTCTTCAACAGTGACTCCAACGTCCCCGATACTGGAAATGACTTCGACAGGAAAGACAGTCTTTGAACTCGGGGCATAATTGAAGGCATCCCAGGGTCCCGCCGGCGCCACAGCAGCAACATAGAGGGCACTCGAGATTAAGAAACAAAAATCAGAGAAAGGGAGTAACATCTCGCAGGCAATGAATAGCGTCAGTCCTTGGAGTCAACAATCAACTGCATTTTATAAAAGTCAATCCGGTCCGCTCAGGAAGACAAGCCAAGTGTCAAGTGTGTAGCTGCAGTTCAGGTGTTGCGCTGAAAGAATCGCATGACTAGGAGTGGCAAAGGAAGAAGTACAGAAGAAGTTGGTGAGAAATGGAATTCCTCGACCTAGCAGTTCGGAACAACCGTCAGAGCTTTTGGAAAAGTCACCAGACATTTCTTCCGTAACATTTAAACCGTTTCTAAAGAAGTTCATCGCCGTAGGCTACCAAAAAAAGAGTCACCACATGGCTCTGCGCATTGTCGCCCTCTTCGACATTGCAAGTGCGAGTGCGAGGATACAAAACACGACGATGTCCGGTGACAGAATGGAAAATGGGAAAACATAGGAAGGGACCAACGAGTCGGATGACCGTCTTGGTCGTTCACGTGTCTTGGACGACGTCATACGGCAGGCGCGACGCGTCCGGGTCGCGCACATCTATTTTCTTTTGTCCCCTTTTTTCCCACCTCGGTCCCTGGGCCCTCTCCCTAAAGCCATGGCCCATGTTCCATCATAATTCCGACGCAGTGTATCAAGTTTAGGTGTCATTTCATTGCTCAGTGATTAACAACGTATCTCTTGCTCCTTCTGCTAAGTCAGCTGCGCGGGCATAGAAAAATGGAGATCGATGATGGCGTTGTGCGTCATCCTTGATTTCATTTCATCCTTCACATTCAAAAGGGAACTCAGTTTCGTCACCGCCTTGTAACTGGCAGGAACGGACTTGGGAGTTCTTCCCCATGAAATTGGGAAAGCCAGTGGTTGCCAGCTAAACCAGAACAAATAGACACCATCGAGACACATAGATCACACTGTTTTCAAAATGGCTGCAGTAAATATAGGTAGTGCTGTACTATCACTCTCATCCCACAATATCAATCATCTTGGGCGCCCTCGCAAATACAACAACTGCTCCTAGGATCGCAGAGTTTTTTGATATCCCCTGATAGCATTTCTGACTGCAGCTCGCGTACTTGGGATAAGACGCCATCATTAATACAGCTATGATATTCCAAGTCAAATATCCGCAAGCGTTTAATGGAACTCGTGCTGGGAATGCGTACGCGTGAAGCAATAGTTTCCACGATCATTTCTGGATGACTCAGAACATGATCTATCGAAAGTGACAGTCCTTTGAGTGACGGCAGAAAAGCTGTCTCCTGGGGACGAAAAGAGAGACGAGATAGAAGGTTTTCTGTCAGGCTGGATGAATTCGGCCAGATCTCGAGGTTTATTAACCCAGTCAACGTGGTGAGGGTATCAATCAGTTCATGCTCCCCGAATGCCGGCCCACGAAGTTGAAGCTGTAAAAGTCGGGGCCGGATTCCGGATCGTGTCATGAAATCAACAAAATCGGCATGCGACCATGTATTGTCATCGCTACAGAATAAGCCGAGGGATGTTAGACAGGGAGCGGTGATCTTGTGCAGAAACTGCGTGATAGGATCTTCGCTGCTGCAACCGTATGTGTTGGCGGGACGACTGGTGATATCAAGGGAGTCGAGCTTTGGTAAAACAAGGTCCGCCGCCCTATTCAAAAGCGTCGACCTTAACGAGCTGCAGTGCCCATCTTCAATTTCGAGGTCGAGATCGGTTATGCATGGGAATTTAGATATAGTCCATAAAGCATCCACAGGACTATGCTCCCGGATAGTTAATTCATTGACGTTGTTATAGAATTTGTCCTTCAGACATTGTATGCCATTTGAGCTAGCATAATGCACCAACTCGACAGTACGAAGATTGTATGCAGAGTTGAGCCATGCAAAATCATAGTGGCGTCTGATACGCTCCAGGTCGTATAGGCCGAGCGTGAAGAGATTGTGGGGATGAAGGTGCTTGAGGTAGAATGGATCAGAGCCGAATATTTTCAGCGCGTGGAATCGAAAATCGTGTTGAACTAACAATGGAACAACCATGGAGCATATTTTATTGAAGTCTCTGAATTCTGTCGAATCGGAGGGAGGGGGGGTATGCTGTATATTCACGTGAAGATGTTTCTTGGCTGAGCGAGCAAGATAAATTGGCAGGGCTGGACAGGCTGCGCGATCGATTGTGTCAAGATTGATAGAGATAGAGGTCCACAGGGTCGGCATCGACAAGCAGATATTACGCCAGAAGATAGATGTCCGCGATATATTCAATGCATCCTGATCCATGCCGCGACGCAGCGTCTGCATGTCCTCGGTTTTTCCCTCGAACGAGCAGCACGTGTAACTGAATATAAGGGAGAGAATTTCTGCCGGGAGAATACGGATGGGGGAAAACAGGAGAGAATTTTGAGCTGCTATCTGACGTTCGAGGGCCTCTTTGCGCTTGTTCTGCTTGTCCAAGGAGGCCGTGATTACCGCCATGACATCCTCCAGACGTGTAATTTCAGGAAGCACATCATTGAGGATCTCTCGCTCAATGTCAGCGATTGACGACAATAGAGCGTCACGTTCGGATGCGACAGGGACGTATTTTTCACGAACACGAAGCATCACCGAATTGGAACGACAACGGGTTGAGCCTGGGCCGGCAGGAACCTGGAATTCGTGCTCGCAAGTACTGCGGAGGACTACTGAGTATTTTTGCTCCATGACTAGAGAAAATATAAGTAAGAAAAGATTAAATAGAAGGTGGAGCTAATAAATTTGTGCGAACTTTCTTTCTTCCTGGCTTGAAAATATTGATGGATGGAATTGAAACAAGGCGTGAGAAACTGAGGGCGGTCAGGTAACGTAAGCACGCACGACCACGTGCTATAGACCTTGCACAATAGTTCGGAGAGCAAATGGGTCCTTAGTTGATACACCGAAGGGACATAGCGCACATAGCATGCGTGGAACCCTCAGGCCTCAGCGTAAAGCGGCTTCATATCCGTTCATGATTTTTGATGCTGCATTTCCGGGAAGGCTGATAGTCAAATATCAATATAGGAACTACACTAATTGGACAACGGCGTGACGCGGACCTTTTGCAAAGAACATTAGGCTAGTACTGCGCTGCCGTTCTTGCGACGCATCAATTGTCGTTGCCGTCATCCTCGCAGATACGACAGCTTAAGTTGTTCCCCCGACTGCACGTTTCGACGACCTCCCCTAATAGTCCGCCCGACAGCATCCCTCGCAACTGGGACAGAACTCCAGGGTCAATGCTTTGATGCCGGCATTCCAAGTCGAACTTCAGCAAGGGGGTCATGGAACTTGTTGGAAGGGGGTTCAGGCGTGAAGCGATGGTCTCCACGATCAATCCTGGGCGATCAAGAACATGCTCCATCGTAAAAGATAACTCTTCCAGCGATGGCAGTAAATTTTTTCCACCTGGGTTGAAAGTGAGGCGAGACAGAAGTTTTTCTGTTATTATAGGCGAATCCCTCCGTTCACAAACTGCTAGTGACACCAAACCAGGGAGCATGGCTAGAGTTTCGATCAATTCATCCTCTGTGAGGGTTGGCCCAATAAATTGGAGTGTCTCAAGCTGAGACTGGATTTTGGATTGCTCAAGGAATTGGATGAAATCGCCATGCGACCATGTATTGTCTTCGTCACAATCGAGGCGGAGGGATGTTAGGCATGGAGCAGTGACCTTGTGAAGAAACTGTGTAATAGGATCTTCGACTTCGATGACGCAGCCATACGTGTCCGCGGTATGACTGGCGATATAAAGGGAGCTGAGCTCTGGCAGTACAAGGTCTGACACCATGCCTAAGACCGTCGACTTCAACGAGTTACAATGCCCATCTTCGATTTCGAGGTCGAGATGGTCTATGCATGAGAATTCACTCAGAATCCATAGAGCGTCGAAGGGAGTATGCTCTCGGAGAATTAATTCGTCGATTTTGTCATAGAATTCTTCGTCTAAGCATTGAATGCCCTTTGACCTAGCATGATGCGCCAAATCGAGAGTGCACCTGCTTCCTATGGACTCCAGCCATATGAATTCCTCCCAACGTTGGATAGGCGCCAGGTCATATAGGCCAAGCGTGAAGAGATTGTTCAGATTGAGGGCTTCATTAAAGAATGGATCACAGCCAAATATTTTCAGCGTGCGAAATCGATTACTCTGTGGAATCAATGACGTGGAGATTGCAGAACGCGTCTTCTCTGTATCTTTGGACTCCTTCGGAAAGTTGGGTGGACGGGTATGATATATGTTCACGTGAAGAGGTTTCTTGTGTGAGCGACGGAGATAAACTGGCAGTGCTCCGCAGGCCGCGATATCTGTTGCATCGATATTAATAGATACGAAAGTCCATAGCAATGGCATGGATATGGAGACATTGCGCCAAAAGATGCACGTCTGAGAAATATTCAACGCGTCCCGGTCCATTCCGCGACGTAAAGTCTGCATATCCTCGGTGGCTCGATGTGAATATCAAGCGCCTCTTTGTGCTTCTTCAGCTTATCTAAAGAGGCTGCCACTACCGCCACTACGTCCTCCAGACGGGCGATATCTGGTAGGAGCCGTAGGACCTCCTCTTCGGCCTGAGAAATCGACGCCAACAGTGAGGAGCGTTCATACGCAGGTGGCACGTATCTTTCACGAACGCGAGCCATTACTGCCTGAGAATGATGTCGAAGTGGCGCAACAGGGAGCTCGATCCCGTGGTGGCAAGCATCGCAAAGAACAACTGTCCCCTCTGACTGCATTGCTAGAGAAGTATAAACAAAACTATTAGAAAGATGGAACGCGCCTGCCATGATGGGCGGATAAACGAGGCACCGTGCCTACGTAAGCAGACGTCTGCTCTTCCTCTTACTTTCGAAAATGATACTCCGGCGACACTGGATATCTCCCCTTGCCTTTTTCTTCTTCTATCACATCATGTCTGTGCTAGCCGACGATGAGCTCGACTGTCATGTTACCGTGAGCCCGTCTGTCAAATTTGACTTGACGTCCATCGGAGGCGAGCATACGGTCTCTCGAAAGCGCGATTCGCCGCCGACAACAATGGTGGATTCGGTCAGGCTGGATCTGTGCAGTGAGTTGCCGCCGCTGGATGGTGTGAACGAACGAGACCAAGTACACCATCCGTTAGTTTTCCTATCCTCTGTTCTGACCTGCATTCCAGTGTCCAAGCCATACAAGAGTATGCTTGACCAAGATAAATGAGAAGGAGAATGAAGATGACAGGATTATTTCCGTCATTCCTATTGTACAGACCTCGACGGCGGAACCGTCGTATAAGGCGCTATCGTGTACGTGGTTTGCTGCAATGCACGGCGTTGCCCTCATAATTAGTTCCTTTCAGCGCCGAAAGGATTGTCCGTGATTATGCATGGACCGCCGTACACTAGCGACTCGACAGCTCAGTCCTTCAATCTAACTCTGCTCTGCGACCCAGACGCCTCCAACTCTGACCCTACATTCATTTCCTACGACGAGACAGAGCTCCGCTTAGAATGGCGTTCTCCTGCTGGCTGTCCATTTGGCGAAAGCGGTGGAGGTGGTGGTGGTCCTAGTGATGGACCTGCAGAAGAAAGTGTTGGGAGCGGCGTAGGCTGGTTCTTCTTGGTGTCAGTATCACATATATTGCTACTTTCATTATTATTGACACTTTCGACAGATTGCTGCTTGCCCTCTTGGCCTATTTTGGCCTTGGTGCCTACTACAATTATACCACCTACGGTGCGAGCGGAAAGGACCTGATACCGTACGTCCAGGTCTCCCTGTCCATGCACATTATCTAACCTATTTTCTTTAAGACACCGTGATTTCTGGCAGGAAGTCCCGTATATGCTGAGTGATGTTGCTTCACATCTATGTTCTTCTGTACGCCCTCGGCGGTCATCTAGTCGTGGAGGTTACATTGCCGTATAATGGACTTGGGGTATTGGATTATTACGTGCCCGTTTTATAGTACATGCTTTGTTGTCGTGTTTCGTAGATTCGTATAATGCTGTGGTGAGTAAGTACATACTGAATACGTACTGATTGGCGCCAGCTTCGGTTCCGACTTGTGGTGATGACCCTAGCGTAAACACTGCCAATTAGAGGGTCAAAAGTTCCACCATAATGCTGTTGAAGGCATTTATCCCATCCTTTCCACCGCTTAGAAGATGGCCAGGAGGAAATGGTATGCAGTCACCGCTGGAAGAGCCGTTGGACTGTTCGATAACTGGTCAGTGGGGCTAGCTATTGGTGACTCTGAGTCATTAATCACGTCTCCAGGCTACTTGTTGCGCCGCTCGTCGTTGGCGTCTCCGAGTCACACTACGTGAGCTTTACCTCTGAAGAAGAAGCCTGGGAGGCATACGAGGAAGCGAAAGACGAAGGGAATATACGAATTCTTCCAGGTGGTGCCAAATCCCAGTCGTCGCGATCACCGCGTAACTTGGGAGGCAGTACTTCCCGGAACGACGAGCACCGTCCATCTACTAGTAATCCCAAGCCATCACAAGGACGTGCAACGAATTCTGGCAAGACCATGTCAAATAGCACTGCTGTGACTTCTCCAGAGACTATAACGCTGGTAGGAGGGAACTCTCCCTTGAGGCCGTTGTTACGTGAGAGAGCTTCCTCCTCCAAGCCTGCTGCAGCGCCACATTTGCCTCCGGGCCGCTCATCGTCTAGCAGGGGCGCTCCCCCTTCGCCGGCACCTCCAACTACGTCTACCAATATCGACGAATTCGTGCGCCTTTACATCGCTTCTTCTTCCAAGACGAAGAGTCGGCCCGCCTCTTCGAGTACCTCCCGCAAAGGTGGTCTTGATAGAAATCCCCCCAAACCCGTTCTTCCCCGCGCTAGACGCGTCATAGTCCGAGAACCTTCTTTCCTTCGTCCGTATCCTGACGAACCTGAAAGCTCTGATGACGAACAGCCCGGCGCCGTGTTGAGTACCGATTTGCTGAGCCCTCTCACTTCCCCCCGATTACAGACTCCGGAACCCTATGAGGGACCGTTGAGCCCACCATCGCAGAATCAACAGTCTAGGCAGCCCGACAGACATAGTCCAGCTAGTATAATGTCGGCAATGGGCCTGGCTCCTTCTCAAGTCACTGGTAGGCCATCGTACGATGCTGTGGCAGACCCGCGTTCACCTCTGGCAAAAACCGCATCGATTCCTCGGGATACAAGCAGGTTCGTCTCTTGCATTTTGTCAAAAACGCATATTTGCTTATAGATGCCATAGGGCGTTCGGTCGGCCTTCTCCCAATTATAGCCTTTACGGTGCTCTGCTCGGCCCTGATTAATGATTTTTGATGGATTTTGTTGCTTTCGTCGCTATATCTTGTGCATTTGTTTTGCTGTTAAATCTTGCTTGTATACCTTTCCTATCAAAACTGTAGAAGTCTATATAATAAGACAGTCTGTTGATGATGACATACCAAGATAGCGGACTGGAACTCGTGGACTCCTTCCTGTGCGTTGCTTCGTACACAGGACGGTAAGAAATCCGAGAAGTTCTCTTTTGAATGTGAAGAGGAAACGAGAATCATTGAACAAGGACAGCACAGCCCAGCGCCATTGAATTCCTATGTTCGTGCACCTAACCTGGTAAGAAGGATCAGGAAGTTGTTACTGGCTAGAATGATACCTAGACACGGCTTTAGGGAGAACTCGACGTAGGGAAAAAAAGAAGGGGATTCGGATTGATCGAGATCGCGGACCGGAGGCGTCGCGCTGATGACGTTATTAGTAAACGATCAAGACTGTCTCCTTCCCAACTTCATGATGTCAATTCTCCCAAACATGTACTATTCTGATTGTGTATTCTCGCACTCGCACTTGCATTCGCACTCGCACTCGCACGGATTCGCATTCGGTCGAAGGGGTCGATGATGGGCAGAGCCATACAGTGCAACGTACTTTTAACAAACTTAATCCATCCCTGGAGAAACGTCTGGCAAGGCTCTGACGGCTGTTTTAGGGTCGGTATCCGAATTGCTAGGTCGAGGAATTCCATTTCTCACCAACTTCTTCTGGACTTCTTTCCTTGCCAATCCCAGTCATGCGATTCTTTCAGCGCAACACCTGAACTGCAGTTACGCACTTGACACTTGGCTTGTCTTCCTGAGCGGACCGGATCGAGTTTTATGAAATGCAATTGATTGTCGACTCCAGGGACTGACGCTATTCATTGCCTGCGAGATGTTACGCCCTTTCTCTGATTTTTGTTTCTTAATCTCGAGTGCCCTCTATGTTGCTGCTGTGGCGCCGGCGGGACCCTGGGATGCCTTCAATTATGCCCCGAGTTCAAAGACTGTCTTTCCTGTCGAAGTTATTTCCAGTATCGGGGACGTTGAAGTCACTGTTGAAGACACGACCAATTCTATGACTTTGGCCAACCAAGGGTCGTACGTGACACTGGATTTCTTGAAAGAAGTAACTCCACGTTCGTGGCTGCTTCGGATGAGTCACTAATTATTTTGAACCGTAGGTTGGCGGTTTACTGTCCTTCACTGTTGATGCAGCCAGTGAAAACACATCTTTGGCGTTATCCTTCTCAGAATCTCCGCTATTCATCAGCCCTCATCAATCTGATGACGCTTGCCACTCCAATCCCTTCATGAATGGCGATGGAGCTCAGATACTTTCTCTCCCCACCCCGTCAGGGAAAGTGACGCAGACCTTAGCGCAGCAGCGAGGTGGTTTCAGGTATCTGGCAATATCTACCACCACCGATGATCCCGTGTCTATCTCCGATGTGCTGGTCAATATCACCTTCATGCCGCATTGGAACGACCTCAGAGCATACTCGGGTTATTTCTTTGCTCACGATCCGGTATTCGGCGACCCAGATTTTTTAACTAAACTTTGGTATTCTGGAGCCTATACCGTTCAGACGAACACCATCGATCCGAATCAGGCCCGAAGTTGTGCCGGTACCAGTGGTAACTCAGGTCAAGTAATTTGCGTATCACTGTCTGACTGGCTGTTTTACTTGAAGGTTGGGATAATAGTGGGAATGCAGGACCTGTGTCCGGTCCGGTCCTCGTCGACGGTGCGAAGCGTGACCGGTGAGTAGAAACCAATCATATTACAATGCAAGAATTTGACCGATACGCTCAGAACCGTTTGGCCTGGTAAATGATTATCGTCGTCCTGTTAGAATTTTCACGTACTCACGAACGCATAGGTGACATGGGAATCTCAACTCATACCCAACTGGTGTCGACAAATGACCTTCTAGCCACAAAGAACTCACTCATTGTTATGTTCTCTACTCAAGATCCTTCCACAGGATCTCTTCAGTATTCCGGCCCACCTATCAATGCCCAAGGGAGCGACACCTACATCTCCTGGTCACTCATAGGTGCACACAATTACTTCCTGTATACGGGGGACCTTGAATTCATCAGGACAATCTGGACAAATTACACATATGCTCTTGATTTCCTACAAAGCCAGGTTGACGCTACTGGTCTGATGAATGTACCTGCGGCGTTCGCTAATGATTGGGGAAGAGACGGCGAAGAAGGTCATAACTCTGCAGTGAATGCTCTACTTTATAGGGTGCGTACTGCATCTTCTTTTGGTTTTGCGTTGGGACTAATGTCACATCACTGTTGCTTAGTCTTAGATTACCGCTGCAGACCTTGCGTCTCGGCTAGGAGAATCATCGCTTTCCACTGCCTACCTTACCAATGCGTCTTCAGTAAAGTCCGCCTTCAACGAAATACTCTGGGACTCCTCGGCCGGCATGTTCCGCGATAACGAAAACACAAGCCTCCATCCCCAGGATGGTAACTCGTTGGCTGTCCTCTACAATGTGACAGCCAATGCCAGTCAGAATGTAGCCATCAGCGAGGGATTGACATCGTTCTGGACACCAATAGGTCCTGTCAGCCCCGAACTGCCTGATATCATCACCCCATTCGTAGGGGGATTTGAGGTTAATTTCCTGCTGTCTTTCCGTCAGGGTAACTGACCAAATTTCTACGATAGGTCCAAGCATATTTCGTCGCTGAGCAGGGAGAACGGGCGCTCGACCTGCTTCGACAAGAATGGGGTTACATGTTATATACCAATATTTCAGTGCAGTCCACGCTTTTGGAGGGATTCACTTCCAACGGTTCATTGAGGTACGTGAGCCGTATTTCTAATGGGATTAAGAGATTCACAGCTTGTTAATAGCTACCGGATCGGACCTGCAGCACGTTACAACGTCAGCGATCCTTCTTATACCAGCCATGCCCACGGCTGGTCTACCGGTCCCACTTCTGCGTTAACATTCTTTGTACTTGGATTGACGCTCACAAGCCCGCAGGGTTCTAGCTGGTCGGTAGCCCCTGTGCTAAGCGGGCTTCAGTCGGCTGAGGGTGGATTTGAAACGTCTTTGGGCTGGTTTGGTGTCAAGTGGAACGTGTCGTCAACCAACGACTTTACGCTAGTCATTGAAGCGCCCCTTGGTACTGTAGGTACTGTGAGGCTGCCCTCCTCCACAGATTTCATGGTTGACGGTGAAAGTGTATCATTGGCATCAATGTCTGATGGCCACCCCTCGTTTCGTCTTCCGGGAGGAATTCATACTCTTATCCAATCCATGTAGGAAGAGATGTTGGCGGTCTCAAGGAATATGTACAAATGTAATTGAATGGGGGTACAAGTGTGTGCGGCTGTAGGCAGATATGGTTGTGTGTAACTAGTGTAGCGTCATTAAGTTCATCTTGTCGCTGACTGCCGAATGGATGCAGCGTGAGAACCCAATGGTGCCATGGTCCTCTATACCCTTCCTGTTGAATCGAAGCTATCGAAATCGATGTTGTGCCAAACCAGCCCTGCCAAACAACGCGACACTATCCGTGACTCCAATCTGCCTTTGAGCGAATGCACTCTTCAGACAGCTCTGATCTATCGCTCTTAGCGAGCGGCTCACAATTGCTAGCCGAACAACCTCTTTCATCTACCGGGGCTGGTGGTGAAGACTTATCTGTATCTGAGCTCTCGTTGTCGGACCGGACTGTCACGTTTGCAAAGAGCAAAGATCCTCCGACACCACCGCAAGAAGGGGCTATAGAAGATGGAGATGTAGAGTCGAAACGAGCATCGGACAGAACACGAGAAAATAAGCTTCAAAGCGATCTCTTCATTTTGAAGAAATTGAATGCGTCGATGACCTTGTTCAATGAAGCCCTCGACAATACCGGGTCTGCCAATGAGGTGCGTACCCCAGTTCTGTTGCAAGAGAGCAAGGACATTCATTGCGATGGCCAGCGAATAGCTCGGCAGCTAGCACAGACAGACCAACTACTGAATAAATACATCAAGACACTATCTCGAACGGAGGATTTCGCTCGTCTTATATTCGACGATGAATGGTATGGTGCCGACGCGGTGAGTCTCCCGTTCTGTGTACTCTTGTATACTTATAGCCCTACGCAGGATGAGGATATTATAATGCATGAACGGAGGGAAGCCGAAGAAAAGGCACGTCGGGAGGCTGAAGAACGCGCGCTGGCTGCTCGGCGCGAGCGTGAACGTCTGGAGAGGGAAACACAAGCTCGACATCAGCAGGAGGAGAAGGAGCGTCTCGAACGTGAGAGAGCAGAACGGCTCGCTGCAAGAGGCGGTATTCGCGGAGTCCGTGGTACGCGTGCATCGATGCGCGGTATGAGAGGCGCTGCCGTGGTGACGAGAGCTGGTTCGTCTTCTCTTTGCATGGTTGTCAATCGTTGCTGAATGATGGGCAGCTCCTGCAGCGGGTCGTGGTCGGATTGCAGTTCAAACGACAACAGGACGTCCCACGACTACTGCTGGTCGTGCCAGTGCCATTCCTGGCCGCGGTGTAAGACGCAGCTGATGTATTTATGAAGGATCTACGATGCACGACTCTATGAGTATCGCTCTTGTCAGGTAGCATGAGGCTCCGAGTCAAAGCGAGTCTTTATTTAGATGCCATGGCGTACCCAACACTTTATTCATGTCTCTACATATATCCAAGCGGGGTATAGCACGGCAAATTAGATATAAACTGTACTATAACATTATTTATGATTTTCTTGAACAATGAACAGCCATTAATTTTTGACTTTCGCAATGCTCGGCTATGTCGGCCCGAATGAATCGCTTATGTAATGTGACGTATTCGTCACAAAAATTTGAAAAAAAAAAATTCCCTGCCAATTTCTCCAATTCTCTTCGATGCCCTCCCACAAGAGAAAACACCAGGAGGAGAACTCGGATATTTCTGACGGATATTCCGAAGTACAGCTTTCAGACGACGATGTCGATATCTCCGCCGCACTGACCACAAAGAAGCCAAGAGTGGAAGAAGACAGCGATGATGAGGGTCTCAAGCAAATGATGCTTGAATCTATTTCCAAGAGGAATATGAAGAGCGGTACGGAGATTTTGAAAAAGGCCAAGGGCAAGAATCTTGTAAAAGGCGAGGTTGGAGGCGGCAGCTTTCAGAGCATGGGTGCGTTCTTTGTACACTACGATTTTGAACATGGTATTCAACTTTTCGTGCAGGTCTTCATCCTTCTCTGCTTCGTTCGTTGAATCTTCAAGGATTCCGTATACCAACTCCCATTCAACGACTTTCCATTCCCGCTCTTTTGGCTGCCCCCCCACGCGACCTCGTTGGAATGGCGCGTACAGGATCCGGAAAATCATTGGCATACATGATTCCCCTCGTGCAACGCCTTGGTGGCCGCCATTCGACCACGTTTGGAGCTCGTGCGCTCATTCTCCTTCCTACACGAGAACTTGCGCTTCAAGTCTTGAAAGTTGGGAAGGAACTGGCACGAGGATGGCATTCCGGAGAAGGCACCCATGCTGGGGACAATAAGGATACCGTTAGCTCGAAGCACGGTCAGTCTCTTCGTTGGTGCCTGATTGTAGGTGGAGAAGGGATGGATGAACAGTTTGAGATGATCACTAATAATCCAGACGTGTGAGTGTAATAATGCCGTTCCTAGAGCTGTCTTCTAACATTCGCTTAGAATAATTGCGACGCCTGGACGACTGCTCCACCTCATTGTCGAAATGAACTTAGATCTGAAGTCGGTACAATATGTCGTCTTCGACGAAGCGGACCGGCTGTTTGAAATGGGCTTCGAAACCGCTCTCAGCGAAATCCTACAGCGTTTGCCCGCGGCCAGGCAGACTCTCCTTTTTTCTGCTACTTTACCCAAATCTCTGGTTGAATTTGCAAAAGCCGGCTTGCAGAACCCAAAACTCGTTCGACTCGATGCTGAGAGCAAAATCAGCTCTGATCTAAAAATGGCGTTCTTCTCCGTCAAACACACGGAAAAGGACGCGTGTCTACTCGAACTTTTGCGCGATGTTATCAAAGTCCCGTTCGGAGCTGTGGGGGCAAAGGATGATGCCGACCTCTCAGAGAAGAAACACAGAGGGAAAGGGAAGCGGCCGGAACTGTTCACGGCTCCCCACCAAACTCTCATCTTCGCTGCTACAAAGCATCACGTAGAGTATCTGACTGCCTTGCTGACTACTGCAGGATACTCCGTTTCCCATATCTATGGTTCTCTTGACCAGGCTGCTCGTAGCTATCAGATGGATCAATTTCGTCGGGGCCGTACCAACGTTTTGGTCGTTACCGATGTCGCGGCTCGAGGAATTGATATTCCTGTACTGGAGAACGTGGTTAACTACGATTTCCCCCAGGGCGCCAGAGTTTTTGTGCATCGAGTGGGTCGAACGGCTCGAGCGGGGAGACAAGGTTGGGCGTGGTCGTTCGTCACGAGTACGGAGCTGCCGTACCTTCTGGATCTACACTTGTTCCTCGGACGTCCACTAAGAAGTGATGTAACGGAAGATGGGGATCAAGTGTATACGGAGAATTTGGTTTTGGGTACCTTCCGGCGAGAGAAGATCGATGAGGACATGGAATATGTCAAATCCTTGGAGGATGTTAATCACTCTCTACCCTCGTTACGGGAGGTGATGAAACGAGGTCACGCGATGTACGAACGAAGCAAGGGAAAGGCTAGTCCTCCGAGTTACAAACGTGCGAAGGAGATGTCCAAAGATCCAAAGTGGATGCTTGCCGGTTCTGATAGTGGCGTACACCCGGTACTTCTGAGAGGATCGGACGCGGCCCAGCTGCGTGCTCAGGAGGAGGCGCGACATGCCTTGTTGCGTACGGTGAACTCTTTCCGACCTTCGGAGACGGTATTCGAAGTGGGCGGGAAGGCCAATACGGCCAACTCCGCATTGATGAAGGAGCGGAGGAAGGCTCTACAAAAATCAGCGCAGAGGGCTCTGGCGTCGACATCTACGGCTTTGGAGGACGACGAAGATGAGGTCCCAGTGACGAGCACTAATGTTGAGATGGCAGATGAAGAGGAGATTATGGTCTGTCTTTCCGTTTGTGTTGAAAAAGTGAAGGTGCTGATGCTCTTTAGGCCGTATTCGACACAACGAAGAAGTCCGGTTATCGGGATGAAGAGTTCTACATGTCACACTACCAGAAAGATGCTTCGACAGAGAAAGGGTATGTCGTACTTCATTTTCGAACGGCAGTTTTCTCATCCTCATTCTCTTCTGTAGATACTCGCTCACAGACGGCGCTACATTTGCCGAACAAGCACGGGGTGCTACCTTTGATCTTGCTGGTGATGAGGGTGTCGCGCAACGGAAACGGAACCACCTCACTTGGGACAAGAAAAAGAAAAAATTCATACAGGGAGATGGTGCTGGTGCTGACAACATCAAAATGGTGAAGACAGAGAGCGGAACAAAATTGCCAGCGACGTATCGCAGTGGCCGTTTTGATGAGTGGAAGGCCAAAGCTCGGGTTAGTCTGCCAAGGGTGGGCGAGACGGAGAACGAAACTTCTCGGGCACCAAGAGGACATAAATTCAAGCATAACAAGGTCGCTACCGTCTCCAAACCCCTCGATAAACTCAGTACGGACTATGAACGCAAAGTCCGGCAGTTGAAGAAGAAGGCAGAAGGCGAGACAGAGACTTCTTCGTCTCGGCCACCGCCTGGGAAGAAGGGCAAGAAGGTCGGCGGACGATTTGCAACGAAGTCGGTTGGTAGAGTGAAGGGGGAGCTTAAGAATGCAGAGCAAGTTCGCAAGAATAGGAAACAGCTAGAAAATCGGCGGGCAAAGAATGGCCGGGGGGGTCATTCAAAAAAGCATCGTAGATGATGAAGGGCTCTATACATACTATAATATCTACCGAAAATATCAATTTGCATATTCCCATTTCGCCCCGCTGCCAGGTATCAGTTTTACTGGGTGATCCTGCAGTAAGTCCACCCCCACGCTGCGTAATGCATTGACGCACCACTCGGGATACCCGCCGTCACCGAAATAGCCAGCAAAGAACGATCGCAGGTAATCTGGGAATGTTCCCGATAGTATGGCATCCCGGGCTCGACCCATGACTTGGGCTTGGAAAGTGATATTATGTATTGTCACCGCTATAATCAATCAGAATATATCTGACAGGACATAGCAGGGTTTTTTACCATGTGCAGCTGCAGTTTCGTGTGTGACGATATGGTGTAAGAATGCACGCGAAGTCCCATCGGTGCATGTTGGACAAGGACACGACTCATCGATGGGCTTCATATCAGCCTCGTGTTTGCTAAGTTCTGGTAGACCGTGTGGATAAGTTTTCCTGAGTCGGTGCAGATGTGACTTACTGAGATTGAGGGGGCCAGCGTGCGTTAAAGCAACGCCAAATCGAGCAGTTCTTGTAGGGAAGACGCAGTCGGCCTAAAGATATGCAGATCAGATGAGGTTCGCCATCCACACGTACAGACAAAGAGACCATATCGACGCCCAGGGCCACACAGACCAGTAGATCTGGAAGAACAATGACATTATCTCCAATAGATATGGAAGAAAGTTCAAGTTCCTGCCTTCAGCGAAGCCAATTCCCATCGAATAACGAGGCCCTTGAGACCCTGTCAATACGTGAACGCGCCAAAAGAAAACGGAGCTTACGATCTTCCGGCAGCTTGTCCGCGCACTGCTTGATACTATGTGAGATTTAGTAAAAGTGCCTTACTTGATCAGCTCAGCGTTCGTACATTCTCCAAAAGATATCTGCAGGTTAATAAAGAGCGAGGCCGGGGTTGGTTGAGAAAAAACACGAACCCTTTTCTTCACCGCCACTTAGGCCGCCAATAGCGTATCCAGCGATGTCATTTTTCCTGTCGACCATAGCATCGAGACACTGATCTCGGAGCTGATGATCAAGACCTCCTTGAACAATTGCGAAAAGGTTTTGTGTTGATTTCTTCCCAGAGTTTTCGTGATGTTTGATACATCGATCTAACCATCTGACAGACCGGCCCATGGCCTCTTCTACGCGAGGTCCTGTAGTCAGACTAGATACTGTCAATCAGGTGAGAAAACATATCACAACATGCATTTCGTTACATACCGACATCATCCAGTTGCATGATAATATCTGCACCAATGGAATGTTGAATGGATATACTTTCTTCCGGCTGCGTGGGATATCCAGTCTGCAGCCCAAACATGCTGTGTAAACACTGACCGTTAGCATTGTCGGTTCACCTGTGAAAGGGCTCAGAAAAAGTGCCCCTTCTTCAGTGATCGTTGTAAATTTGCTCAGAGAGACCAGTTGGAATCCACCACTATCCTGAGCAACGATCATAGTTGGTTATATGTTTCATTGACATCGAATTCTACTCACCGTAAGGAGGTTGCGTTGCCAGCCCTGGAATTTATGGGCACCACCGGCTTCGTTCAAAACTTTCATACCAGGTCGAAGATTGAGATGATATGTGTTATTTAATATTAAAGTGACACCAAGAGCTTCTACTTGTTGGGGAGTGAGCCCTTTGATGGCTGCTTGTGTCGCGACTGGCATGAATGTGGGTAACATAGTCACACCATCTGCAAGTGGAATTAAATATATAACGATCTGATGTAGCAACACGTACGGGCCAGCTTCATTCGAGAGACACGGGCGCGCGTCGTGTGGCATTTGGCGATCACTTCGAACTGCATGATGGTCGGACTCGGAAGGTGTGCCAAATTTAGCACGAAATCTTTTGGCCGACAGGTTGCAGCCAAACAAACGGTCCTGAATTCGTGCGACCGCAAACAGCATCATCTCCGTCGTGTTCCTTCCTCGATGCGTACTGTGTTGGCTCTTGCGGCCCTTTCTTTTTCCTGGGCCAATGCTTTCTATCTGCCCGGCGCAGCGCCTCACGACTACCACCGTGGCGACCAAGTCAACCTTTTCGTGAATGCACTTACCCCGATGCTCGCAGGATATGACGATGCCAAGTTGGTACGTGTTCAGTGTCTGCATTGTAACCCTGGTACTTACACCGACTTCAGAAATCCTTGATAAATTGTGCGCTACTTCATTTGCGAGACCAGCTGCGCTCGAAAGCTCATATATGCTGAAGATGACTACTACAATCCAAAATTCCGATTCTGCGAACCGGAAGGTGGTCCCGTAAAGCAGCCGGAATCTCTTGGGTCAATCCTTTTTGGCGACAGAATATTCAATTCCCCGTATGACGTGCGTGCCCTGTCGCTCAATCGTCTATTTTCTCCTAAAATACTCTCCACATACCCTCAGATACGGATGCTCGAGAACAACGGAACGTGTCAAACTCTATGTCTGGTCGACGATGTGACAGCTGACGACGCGAAATTCATCAACGACCGCATTCGAGAAGACTATGCCCTCAACTGGCTTATTGACGGTCTCCCTGCTGCGGAAATGAAAGTTGATCTGCGTAACGGAGACTTGTTCTTCGACATGGGCTTCAACTTAGGCAATGACGATGAACCATACTTTGATACTCCTGCTCTTAACAACCACTATGAGATTGTTCTACGGCAAGTCCACGACTATTCGAATGGAAACATGATGCTGAACGCTGGCCCAGTTATCACCAGCCTAGCCCGGATGATTACCGTGTAGTTGGAGTCCTTGTTTGGCCATCAAGGCAAGGAGATTCCTCTCTAGATACGTATTGTCTGACATAACATGCTGCACAGTATTGGAGGACCACAAGAAGCTGCGCCAACATGCGAGACCGAAAACGTTTCTCCGCTTATTCTCACCGAGACGCAAACTCAGAGCATTCGATACACTTACCGAGTGACGTGGAACGAATCCGATACTCCATGGGTAGGTCAACGGTCTTCCGTCGTCCCTTTCTACTGCGGATTCTGATGGTGTACAGGCGACGCGCTGGGATAACTACCTTCACATCTTCGATCCTCGCATTCATTGGTTCAGTCTGGTGAACTCATTAGTTATCGTAATATTTCTCTGTGTCATGGTTTCAATGATCTTGCTTCGGACGGTGTCTCGCGATGTGCGTCTAATTCTCGTTATTCTGGAAGAAATATTGACATGATGTGCAGATTTCCCGATATAACGCCATTGATCTTAGTGTATGCCGATACTCTCTGTGTCGCACTACCAGTCTAATGACCATTAACCACAGGAGGATGTACAAGAGGACTGGGGGTGGAAACTGGTTCACGGCGAAGTCTTCAGAACACCAAGGTTCCCATTGGCCCTTTCAGTCATGGTAGGCAATGGCGCACAAATCTGTGCGATGGTTAGCGTGACATTGAGTTCATATTCTCCTTTCAATTGCCGAATATCTTTTATTGAAATATACGCTTATAGTCTTTGCATTGTTGGGCTTCCTCTCCCCCTCAAATCGCGGTTCACTTGCCACGGTAATGATGATTTGCTGGACATTCTTTGGCGGGTGAAGTTTATATTCCTTTCCTTGTCCGTCCGTGTACTCACCTTCGTTCAGAATTGGCGGTTATGTGTCGAGTCGCGTGTATGCATCGCTTGGTGGTACGAACAAAAGGAAAAATGCCTTCATGACGGCGACAGTGTTACCTACGTAAGAAGTAATGTATCCCCACCCTGATTTCGCTAATGCGACCCATAGGGTTATCTTCATCGTTGTTTTCCTTCTTAATTTCTTTCTTCTCGTGGCAGGATCGTCCGGTGCTGTTCCTTTCGGTAAGTCTCGTTGCCTAAATAATTTCAGCTATTGACATACTTTTACGCTTATAGGGACGATGCTAACCATTGTTCTTCTATGGTTTGGGATCTCCGCTCCGTTGTCAGCCGTCGGCGCATACTTCGGTTCTAAGCATGGGGTCTGTCTCCATTCAAATGTTATCTAACATTTTTCCTCTTATCATACTGCATGTCTAGGCGATCCAGCATCCTGTGCGGGTAAATCCAATACCACGTCAAATCCCTCCCCAGCCCAAATATCTTCGCCCTTGGGTGCGGCTTCCGTTATTCATATTTGTCTTAGTTTACGAATCCTCATCAGGCCTCAACGTTACTTAGTGGATTACTTCCTTTCGGTACGCCCACCTCCGCTTGAAGACATCAGTTACAAATTTATCTATCTTCCAGGCGCTGCCTTTGTCGAATTGTATTTTGTCCTGTCAAGCCTGTTCGCCTCTCGGGCATACTACGCATTCGGCTTTTTAGCGCTTACCGCAGGCGTTGTCGCTCTCACTACCGCGACGGTCACGATCCTGTTCACGTATTTCGTCCTTTGTGCGGAAGATTACCGGTGAGTAGAACCATCAATGTGTTTCATCGATTCTAAGTCTTAACCGCGAAGATGGCACTGGCGAGCCTTTTTGACTGGAGGTGGTAGCGCATTTTGGTTACTCGCATACGGGTTGTTTTACTGGGCTTCACGCCTGTCCCTGGATTCTCTGTCCAGCGTGATTTTATACCTAGGATATCTGCTCTTGCTCGTCCTTTTGGACTTCCTTGTCACCGGTGCGTCGAATTTATTCTGGCAACCCTTCCATCTGATCTGGTTTCCAGGAACAATCGGATTCTTGGCCTCATACTGGGCGATTCGCCGATTCTACAGCGCCATCCGTATCGATTAGAGCTGGCACCTTTGATCAGGATTGTATAGAGTATTTATGCCTGAATAGACCATAAAACCACAAAAACATTCCATAACTTATCATGCTTCAGATCTACTTTGAAGCCAGGACTATGATTTTGTCCTTGCCTGCCCTCAGGATGAGGATGCGCCCTTCTATAAGGTGTTCAGGGGTTGCTGTGAACTGTATTTCCGGGACCACCTGATCATTGAAGTACAGTCCTCTTGATTGTATTAATTGGCGAGCGGCGGCTAGCGAGCTTTGAATCAGTGGAGCATACACAGACCAGAACTAATGTATTACAATTTGAAGAGACCAAACCGTGTCTCGAGGCCAATTTCAGTACGGGTGTTGACTGAAGCTCTTCTTGGTCACACCAGACAAGTCTCGGGTCTCCCTCAAATGCATTGATAAGGGTTTGCGCGTCGATGGCTTGTGCATGAACAGAAGCTTCTCTGAACAATATTTTTGACATAGTCTCAGCTTTTGCGAGGGATTCTCCTGCTTGACCATGAGCTTCAGTTCTCGACCGGAAAGAAGATGACTGACTATTATGAACCAATTCAGTCAGCTCAGCTGCCAGCCGTCTTTGAGCACTCCGTTTCTCGGGCTGTAGCTATGTGGATGTGAGATTGATGCAAGAAGAGCGCCCATAACATTACTACCTTGTGCGCCTCAACGATGTCGCGAATTTCCGATAGTGAAAGTAACGTAAACAGCTTGAGGTATTTTTCAACATCAGCGTCTTCGACCTTGATGAAATACTACGTCGGACATCAGAGAATGTTCGCCGACAGACAAAAGAACCTCACTTGATAAAAGTCGAAGACGCTGGTCAACGTTGGATCTAGCCAGATGGCGTTGCCTGCGCTTTTCCCGAATTTCTCGCCCGACGCTGTCGTCAAAAGTGGGGTGGTCACGCCAAAGGGCTCGGGGACCGTGTCTGAGGGTGGACTAAGGCGACTGATGAGCTCTACGCCTGCGACGATGTTCCCCCATTGATCAGAGCCGCCGACCTGGATCGTGCATCCATAGTGTTTGTGCAGGTAGTAGAAATCGTAGGCCTGGAGGAGCTGATACGTGAATTCGGTGAAGGACATGCCCTGGTGGGACTCTAGACGTGCTCGGACACTGCAAGACACATGAATCACGGAAATCTTGTCGAACGACAGATAGTTATCCCACCTCTCTCTAGTCAACATTGTATTCACTCTGGCGTTTACACCAACCCGCTGCAAGAACTCAAGGATGCCAAAGTTTTCATACCATTCAAGGTTGCTCTTGACGTGAACCTCATCCCTCGCAGGCCGGAATCCACCCTGTAACCGATTTCCGGCATATTCAAACGCGCCACGAAAGAACCGCGTTACGCCGCGTGAAAGAGCCAACACATTATCGTGGACCAGCCTCACATCTGCCGGGGAGCGTTCTGTCAAGCGGCCAGAAGGATCTCCAACGAGCCCGGTTGCGCCACCTATCTGACTTTTTATTACGATGATGACTCTGTGGGTATATCAGAAGACCGCACCAGAGGTATGGTATGGTGATTCCGAAGTTCGAAATGCAGTAAACACATCATTGGAAACAGATGGCCAATGTGGAGTGCGGATCCTGTCGGGTCGATGCCGGAGTAGACGGTCTGGGATGCGGTTTCGAGTGCATGGCTGAGCTGCTGAGGCCTTGATGCTGGGTGAGCAAGAAGATATGGAACTTGACGAAAACTTGCCTGGTCGCCTGCGAAATGAAGCCACGCTCGGTCAGTTCACTGTACAGCGTCGAAATGCCTCGTGTAAGTGGCGGCGAACGCCTGGCTACCAAGTGGGAGGCATGGAGAAGCATAAGTTTTCGTTCATCACATGACTTGCCCGACAACATACCCGGACCGCGTCCGGATCCGGATTTTGCGGAGTCGCTTGGAAGAGAGATATTCAAATTATGCGTGCAGTACGTCGAATGCGAACAAATGCATCGGAGACAGTAGCAGATTTACACGACTATTAAATAAATAAGCGGCGCAGGCAAACGGAAAGGCGGCTTCAGCACACGGTATTACGACTCCAGATCGTCGCCACCCCCGTGCTGCACCACCTCCATCTTCCCTCTCCCAGGATCCCTGCCGCGAAGATTGCGTTTAGATCTTTGTCGTTCGTCTGCTTAAATGGATAATGAATATCGACGCGCCTAGACACCGAACAGCGAAAAATACCCACAGGGTTTCGGAACATTTGAGGAATAAAATGTCAATGAAAAGCGGAACAACACGGTAAGGAAACAGTGGTTCTTCTGTGAAGCCACACGCTGTATACGCAACCGAAAGCCATGCAGACCTGCAGTATCGGTGTTTGAAACCTTGGGGTGCCAATTTGGCAGGGAGAAAAGTGATTCAGGTATTGATATTTAATGCATACAAACAGGCACAAGAACTGTCCCGCTAGTACTGTAGCTGCTTCGGACAGAGCCAGTAGCACGGTTTGATACGAAGCGATAGATTACTGCGAACCATATTTAGCAAAGTGAGCACTTGTGCAACCTTCGACGAGATTAGGGTACAGTACCGAGGCCTAGAAGCGGGAGAACAACGTAGGTGATGACGCGAAGGGATTAAATCAATGAGGGTACTTGCATGCCGCTCAACGATCATACAGAAGGAATTAGAGACCCCAAGCTTCTTGTTGGTGCGCGTCTTGCATTGTACCGGTGCGATAGGACTGCAGCGGTACTCGTAGTACGTACGTACATATTGTGTCGTTTTACGGGCGCCTTGACGCAATATTCTGAATGCAAGTTCAAGGCATAATTAGATCAGTCAAATACGCCGTACAGGATTGGATGGCAAGGGGGCCCCTTGCGAGTGTACCGAGTAATCAGTGTTTCGGTCAGGGATCTGAGGGCTGCACGGACCGCGCAGTTTGAAAACCAATGCAGATGTCACGAAGAATTACTTCCTCGGATCAAGCAACTGGGGATAAAGCATTGGCAGAAGCACAGGGTACTATATATGTAGTAGGCCGGGCTGCCGTTTCTTATGCAAGCACGCAGGTCTGGCCTAGACGAAGAGAGGCTGGAAAGAGCGAGCAGAAAGAAAGAAGTCAGGAAGACACGGATTACGGGCAAGCAAGCAGTGGGAAAGAGAGCCAAGGCCAGTGTAGATTTGGGATACGGCGACTGAATACCGCCCTGGACCCGAAAGCGACTACATGTAGGGCAGCGGCGCATCTGAGAAGGTGGAATGATTGCAATGAAAAGTAATATATGTAGATACGGCAGAGAAAGATCAGTATATTTGCAAGGAAAAACGGCAGTCCAGTAGAGCCAGAAGAAGCAATAACACCCAAGGGGAAGGATACGGTGAAAGGGCGGGGAAATGGAACTGAATTACAAGGTCAAATCAAGCCTGTCGGATAATCGGAATTGGCAATAGGGCCGGAAACCGGATTCGGTCGGAGATTGAAAAAATGGTAGTTGGGAACAAGGTTTCGCTTCATCCCGTGATAAGGGTCTTTAACAGCTACTGCACCGACCTCGACCGCAAGAATGGGCTGTACGTCGTTCTCATCTCTCTAGACCTTGCTGATCCTCATTTCTTCATGATACAGCTAATAAACCTCGAGGACTTCAAGCAGCTCGCAAGCTGCGCAATGACCGCCGCGAAAATCGCTGGGTGCGCCCTTTTTTTCCTCACGCCTTTTCTTGGGCAGCACGCTGAGGAATATCGGATTTCCTCTAGGCGGACAAAGCGTACAAAAAGCGCGCTCTAGGAAACATCTACAAGACGTCACCAACTGGTGGCTCATCGCACGCCAAAGGCATCGTCCTCGAGAAGGTCGGTGTCGAGGCCAAGCAACCCAACTCTGCTATCCGCAAATGTGTCCGGGTGCAACTGATTAAGAACGGAAAGAAGGTGACAGCCTTTGTCCCGGTACGTTTCTGTTGCGCTTTACGCCGAGCAAGTGCTTATCGAGTGCCACATCATCGCAGAATGACGGTTGCTTGAACTTTGTGGACGAGAACGACGAAGTTCTGATCTCTGGCTTCGGTCGCCGTGGCAAGGCCAAGGGTGATATTCCCGGAGTACGGTTCAAGGTCGTCAAGGTCTCTGGCGTTGGTCTGCTCGCTCTCTGGAAAGAGAAGAAGGTGTGTCGTTTTCGGGTCCCCTGACTGCACCCGAATATTCTAACGTACCCTTGATCTGCAGGAGAAGCCCAGGTCATAAACGATGCGCTCGCAAGAGAACATTTTTTGTGCCAATGGTTGCTACGCCTTCCCGTCGTTCCATCTCCATGCTGTATCGCGTTCTGTTTATTTGTTCATGCCATGCACCAATATACTAAGTATGCTTCTCGTCATCTCAGTATTGTACAGTGTGTAAGGTAGCAAATTGCGGCAGATGGCAGCAAATGGCCAGAAATGACACCGGAATTAAGGGGACCAGCGTGACAGCGTAGGAAAGGGAACGAATCAGAAGCTGGCTATTGGTTATCCCGCTGAGGACCTTTCCAGTGCCTGTAACCCTGTCATACACCCGTTAATCGGATGTCTCGTCCTCCCCTGCCTCCTCGTCGCAGCGTACCCCCAGTTCCTAACGATGAACCAAAGGGAATAGCTGCAAGAATTGCGAGCTTACAGCTTGAGCACATTGACAGGGGAATTGGCCGCGGCAAAGTCACGGGGATAGAGCGACCTCCCGACTTTCTCCGTCTTATTAGTCGTCCGCCACCGCCAATCCCGACGTCCAATGCCCCTCCCCCGCCCCCTCCACGACGTCCGCCCGCCCGTTCGCCCGCTCGTCTTCCTACCCCGCCTCCAGAGCCAGAGTCAGAACCAGAGTCATCCTGCCTCAAATGCCACGACTTCTCCTACATAGATGCCCACGCCGCCCAATTCCCCCGCCAGACAGTCAGCTCCCTGGACCAGCTCGCATTCGACCTTACCTCTCCCTTCGACTCCGAGACCGAAAAATGCCGTGCAATATTCACTTGGCTGCACCACAACGTCGCCTACGATACCGTGTCCTTCTTTTCCGGAAATCTACAACCCGCCACCGCCCAGTCCACCCTTCAATCTGGGCTGGCAGTCTGCGATGGGTACGCTGGTCTGTTCGGGCACCTCGCTGAGCGCGCCGGCGTGCAGTCTTACAAGGTTACCGGTCACGGGAAGGGGTTTGGGTATGCCGCGACAGGCCCCGATGCGCCCGTCCCTCCCTACCAAGGCAATCACGCTTGGAACTGCGTCCTCATGGACGGCGAGTGGCGGCTCATCGACTGCTGCTGGGGCGCCGGCGCCCTGGAGGGGTCCACGTACAACAAGCGCTTCACCCCCATGTGGTTCAGCTTGTCTCCAGCAGAGTTTGGGAGGCGCCATTACCCTGAAGATCCGTCCTACCAGCTTATTTCCGAGGAGGATGGTGGACCCGTGTCTTGGGAGCAGTACATCCTCGAACCAGAGGGCCCTGTCATCTTTCAGGATCTCTACAAGTTGAACTTTGATCCATATATGATACAGCCGACTGAAAAGTATATTCAGAGCGGGGCGTGGACTACTTTTCATATTTTCAAGCTCTGTGAGCACATGTCGAGGGCAGAGGCGGATAATTATGTTTATTTTATCAGCGATCCCAGCAACACGCGGACTCCGATGCAGGTAAACGAAGAAGGGGGTTGGAGTACTACTGTGTATATTCCTAGAGGAGGAGGAGAGCTTTCTCTCTACTACGTAACACAATGCGACGGCAGGGACGGGAAAGGGCTCAGTGTTCAAGGGTTCAATAATGCCAATGGCCGCAAAGCCATGTCTTTTGGAGGTATGGGGAGATGGACCGTAGTCTAGTATACCCTTAGCTATACCCAATTTATAAGTTATTTCGGTTCAAAGCATGCAATTCCGATGCGACATTTTAACAAAGAAAACACTATTATCCCAATCCATATAGATCAGCACGGTACACGTATACCCTGACCCTCCAAATATCGCTTCATATCCACCATCAACTCCAGCTGCTCATCCACCGTCAGGCCGCTTACGATCGTCTGTAGCACCGAACCCACCGTGACATGATGTTCACGGATCAGACTGCTATAGTAGACATAGATGAAGACACCCATCAAGAACCTTAACGCCACAATTAGGTTCATCACATTGGCCGCAACAGCTGTATACGTACTGGCAATCCATTCGGTCCTCCATGTCCAGGGATGTTGTGACCGAAATCCTCGATGTTAAAGGCACGCTTGAATCCAGACGCAAAGAATCCTCCAAACGGTGCAACGAGGGATGTAAAGATCGACATGAACATAAGATGGAAGTGATATAACCTGTAGGGGGGATACTAGTAATCGAGATGCCGAACTGTCGAAGCAATGAGTACAAATGACATAAAAAGATAACAAAGATACTCACACATGCAGAAAGGATGCTAGTAACGGGGGTCCAGATTTGCCATTCTTTCCATACGAAAACCGGGTTGGGTGTGCATGTAACGTTACTCCAAGCACTGACGCCCAAGTCGTACACGGGACATATCATGTACTTGAATCTCATAAAGAGCGAACCCCACAGGAGAGAGAAAAGAAGCGTGGTCCAAAACGCGCCGACAAAGCCCTCGACGGTCTTTTTGGGCGACAGGGAGATAAGTGGTGTCCGACCTATTGTTTTGCCCCAGATGTAAGCGAAGACATCGTTACAGATGACCAATGATGCGGGAACAAGCTAAGTCCTTCGAGAATGTTGTTCATAATGAAATGGCGGTGACCTGTCACACCCGTTCATCGGATGTCTCGTCCTCCCCTGCCTCCTCGTCGCAGCGTACAAAGGGAATAGCTGCAAGAATTGCGAGCTTGCAGATGTACTCTTGCTTCCGCACTTGTGAAAAGATAACCATCAATGATCAGGAAGTTTGCTCGAGCCACTTGTTCCAGCATGGATGCTGCTCGACCTGTGCACCACTAGATATATGTTCGGTACCGTAGCATAGTGCAGTAAACACGCATATAGTACGGACTCTGGCCCGTTTCCATCCAAGGGACATCGATCAGAATTAAAAAAAACCCTCCTCTTCCGTATTGGACAGAAACGATAGGAGCCCCACTTGTCCTTACAGCTGCGACGAGAAGCTCGGGGGCAATTTAGCATACCAACCTCTAAGTATTAGACTTCTAGCCAAGCCAACTTTACAGGGATCTACAGAGATACAACACGATCTCGTGACAAAGCATCTACTTTTTTCACTCTTTCACTAGCAAATGATGAGGGATCACAAATTGTTTCTATTAGCGGAACTTGAGCAGAATACATTGTCTACATTTGCTGTCTGAAGGTCGACGTTACTTGGTAATCATCATGATATATTCTTTCCACTTCTGCATATACCCCTTTGTATCTTCAAGGGAAGCGACGTTCTTATTCACGTCGCAACTGAGAATGATACATCCTTTCCAGGAAAAGAATCGGGAGAACCTACGAGGAATTAGTTCACAGACTCGCCAAGATATATTAAAAAAACATACGGCGCGGGATCAACTTGATTCAGTGCAGTGAACCATTTACTGATTTCACAGCTGCTTTCCGTTTGCGTCAAGATACACTCCTTGTAGCAACGTTTCACCCTTCCCGTCACTGGAAAACTTGTAGCACTGGTCGGGCGGTATCTTGTATATCTGTAAGCGATCTATCCTAAACGAGACTTAGCTTACTTACGCGTTCGCCAGCGCGCCGGCCTTCATCCCGCCAGCAAGAGCCTGGCATCCTTGGTCCATATAGCTCAGGGTAGCTGGGAGTTCTCTCTGAAGTTTGTACTCCTCCTGGATGTGGGAGCAGGCGTTGATTAAAGTCTCTTTACTCATAGGCAATAGCTTACCATCGTCTTCCATGAATATTTTGATAGGAATACGGATGGCAGACACTCCGAGTGCGTTCCCAGCGTACCCATTTGCAGAAGCATAGGGTTCCTTGAGTCGATCGCGGCAATTGGCTAAAGCCTGCGGAGCAATGATGCCTGATGATTGGTCTGGCGTCGGAGGGTTGTCATTGATGACGATCATGGCCAACGCGGCATGCACTAGAGACGCAGTGAGTATCGTGTAGTACTAAGCTGAATGTAGAATATACCCAGATGAGTCAGAGTAAAGGCATGGTCCTTCTTTAACTTCTTCAAGGCATCCATTACAGCGGCAGATTCCGTCTTGGAAAGGGTAACTTCCTTCCGCGCACAAACGGGCCATCCTGGATCAGCTTCGCGATGTCTGAATCCCCACAGGTTAGGGTTCTATGTGAGATAGGCGCATGAATTTCATGCAAAACCTTGGAGCATAATAACATACCGGAAATGTCACGCCCATCGCTTCCATCGCCTTCAAGAGAGATTCGTAGTAGGGGTGATTAGCAGTCGGCGCCTCTCCAGAGGAAGTATGAATCGGCTGCGGCTCATGAGATGCCAGAACGTTCATGGCTGCCTGTAATAAATTGTCCACCTCCTTCCCCCATGGCAGCACGTCTGGAGCATAGGTGCCGGAGCTGAGTACTTTTGCCAGTTGCGCCAAATAAAGGTCGAGGATAAAACTGAGTGCAGCACCGTCGAAAGGTGCGTACTGCGTATGAAGAAGGAAACCGAGTTTGGAAATGGAGTCGGTGCCCTTTGGGATCGCAACATGGAACCAAGTTGCATCATCATCAGCTGATGATGGGACTTTGGCGCCGCAGACGAGTTCGCGAAGGACATTGAGGTCAACAAAATCCTGCCTGTGGACGATGCAAGTACGATCGGCCCAAGCTTCGACTGATTCTGGTGTCGCGGCATGATACACGAGGCGAGAAACGTCTTTCTCGTCGACTTCTACGGCCCTTTGTTGCCTATCAAGTCAACGAGATGTGGTGCAAGTGAGAGGCTTGCTAAATCACGTTTAGTACTGTCCGAATTTGAATGATTCGGTGCAGAACCAGAGGAGAATGGCGATGGTGGAGTTGGGCGTTTAAGCTTCTGATTAGACCTCCTGATTCATCACAACACCTACAGAAGTAGTCCCATTATGAGGGGTAATGAACCAGGCCCAGCCGGATTCGTCTGCGTAAAGAAAGCTCATGAGTATGTGCAAGCAGTCTTCTAATCATGAAACCAACCAGTTGATCCCTCGAACCAAGGAGAACCTTGTTTCTTCGTGCCAACTCCAAAGTGGTCGTCCCGGTAAACTTGATTGGTTCAGAGAGGATCTCAGGGCTGTCGGCGCCGTCTCTAGACACTTTTGGCGATGCGGGAGGAGAAATGGGAGCGGGGGGCGGCGTATGCGTCCACGCAGCAGCTATTGGCCTCTAAGGATCAGTCTGAGAGAAAGTGAGACTGTTGACTCTGGTGAGCTCGTACACAGAGGCTCCGCACGTCCGGGCATGGTTCATTAGAAGAAGGTCGAACTCGGAGCGATCCTAAAACGGCGTCAAGTTCCGTGTAAGATGACGGGACTCATACGTACAACATTCCACGCGTTATTGTTATGTCCAATGGCGACAAAATCGGTATCTGGGGAAAAGTTAAAGCACGATTGAACAGCCCAGGATGCCTTCACTCACATCCTTCCTCAGCATGCTGCCTGAATTTGAGAGCGGCACTAGGCTAAGAGTCGCTGAGCGTTAAGAAACACCGCATATATGCGTCAAAAATTGTACCTTGCGCACGAAGCTGTGATTTGCAAGTTTATCTTCCGCGCCGATGAATCGCAGATAATGGCACACTGAAGGGATCAGACTCTCTCCGATATGGTACCTGAGCACGCTGCATGTCAGAGCAATCAGCAAAAACGGCGTTGATAACCCACCTGGGAAACTTGAATGCCTCGAAAACGGCAACCTCCAGCCTTTCTCGAGCAAGGGCGGCAGCAGCGTAACTGCCTCCGGGTCCGCCTACAGAAACATTAATCTCGGAAAGATAAATCGACGAGAATACAAGGCACCTCCAATAATGAGGATGTCAACATGCTATGATGACGGAAAATGTCAGCGAACCGCAAGCTCGTGGTAAGTTAAAGCATACCTTGGGTGGCAGCTTGACGTTTTGAGCAGACATTGAGGAAAATAAAGACCCAGCAGACAGTGTAACGGCTGCTATATGCCAGAAAGACGGACCGGATTCTATGAGTACCGGAAGGCGATTAGATCGTCCAGATGGGAATCAGGTTTGAAGCTACTCGCAGTGATACGAGCACCGGTCCAGTTTGGGATTACCTAAGTTTTCTTTGTTTACATGGGGAAATGCACCTTGGCTCATCTCAGAGCATAATGATACACTAGAAAACTGCTTTTTCGAGCAGTTTATCATCGACGTAGCAATATATTTGCGTCGGGGAACTTGGATATCGCAGTAAGAAAGAACTCTTCTTTGCAACGTGCCGAGTATCTCTGCTACAAACAGACTTTCAAATGACTCAGTTTCCGAGGACATCAGATTGCACAAGGTCGGGATCGAACACAGAGAAAACTGAAACCCAGGCATAAAAGTCTGTTCTGACCGGACACAAGCCTTCTGGAGCGTCATCGACGTTCTAAACGACCCACAGTAGAATCGTATCGCCGCTTCGACTTCGTTTATCGTCGAAGAACCAGTCGTGTGCAGACTTGATTTAGAGACACAGCCCTAATGGACGCAGAAACATCGGCACAGACGCCTAAAGTTAACGCAAAAAAGTCGAAGCTTCGGACAAGAGCCGAGCGAGCTTGTAGCCACGTGTGACCCCGTGACATAGTCGCGTCAATTTCCAATTCACCCTTTTCCCTGTACACTCATGGAAGAACTGATTACTTACATCAAGGGAACAAGTCCCCCGTACTCTCACCTCAACAGTGCCAACGAATACCTTCGAGAAGTGTTCAGTAAGTGGCACCCTTACATCAGCAGATTGGGAAAAAAATTTCCGGGGCTTGCGGCGACCACGGTCCGGCGGAATTCTTATTCGCCTTGTCAAGGCCTTACAGAGTTCATATAACCGGGGCACAATGTTGCGTCCTTTTCATATGCTATTAGAACCTCGCAGAATAATAACTTAGCCTTCAAGATTCCATAGAATTATTTCCAGCGCATATATCACTACTATAAGCTCAATAAAATGTAGTCTCGTTTCTGCAGACTGATTTTCTTCGACTCTGAAAAGCTTAGGTGCCCAAAATGACGACATATTTAAATGTACTGCGAGCCGGCAAACCCTTGCCGCTCCATCAGACTTGATGTCTTCTTCGGGAAGCCCCTCACCATCGTCTCCATCGCCTTCCTCTGAGCGTTCTTCCTTGGTGGCTTCATCGCCTCGTCTGGTGGCCCTCGTTTTGTGTGTGGAAGCCTGCCTGGATTTACTTCGACCCCGTATTTAGATACTGGCTGCACAGAGGTTCTCGCGAAGTCGGAAGTGAGTCCTTGTGAGTCCTTCAGATGTAGTAGTGCACTACTGAATTTTCAGCCACACCCCCAGCCCGTCTCAGCGGGAATGCTGCAGCAAGGGAGAGGAAGTTCGGTCATTAAGAGAACCATGCGAGACAGGGTTCATGGCGTGACAAAACGAGCATCCGAGTCGGAGATCTCGCGATCACCAGATCAATGCTGGGGCAGCAATGTTGAACGTGTGACGTGTCATCATATGTCTGCTTCCTTCTCGTCATAGAGTACTACGCGTCCATTCGTCCCATGTGGTTTTCTTCGCATGGTCCATCCATCAGACACAGACCCTACAAGACTTCTCTAGACCCAATCTTCTCCGATGCGGACTTCTTCTTCCGAGCCGGAACAAGAATCTAGTCAGCTATTTCAACATAAATACAGTCCGAAGTAGCCAACAGAGTTGAAAGCCCCAACGTCTCGGGCAGGATATCATCGCCTCTAGCCATCACAAATTCCTCGCTTACGCAACTCTTCTCAGGCATCGGTACGCCCATTTCAAACATCCAAGGTCTTCTGAAGTGACATATCAGTGCAGAGTCGGAGGAGGAAGTGGTCGTGTTGAAAGGTACTTAGGTCAAGTGAGTCAACCGTCACGATCGGCGAGTTAAATCTCTTGGAATCAGCTCCGTATAGCATCTTAGGGAAATTTTTAAGCCGTTAGGTGCAACCTTCTCCATACAATGTCACCCTTTGGTTAATGGTCTGGATCTCCACGGAATCTCGAGCTCAAGATAAGGTATGGTCCCTTGCTTCTTTGTCGATCCAGTTGAGACGAGGACCTGGACGACCGGCCAACAGGCCATTTGTATAAACTGTATTATTTAGACGTACTTGTATTCTGTTTACGGCGATAATAATACAATAATAATAATAAATCTACTATTTCAAGTTTCTTCGTCTCCTCCAAGAGTGAAAATTCAAAATATTCGTAGTATATGAAGTGGGCCCTAGCCACCTGAGAAGGTATAGCTCGTTTTATGATGCTGGTCATGTTATACCTGCGTATGGTGTCAAATAAGCATTACCGGCATCAGAAATACTCATAATGATACATGCAGATTTTTATTCCTCCAATGTTCATATGGGCATATAAGGCTACTGCAATTATTTTGGACGTTGTCATGCATTTCGGGCCTTGCCAAGGGCTTATATGGCCATATATATTTCTGTCCAATTCGCTGATGTACTTTCTAGTGTTCAACTCAAAACCTCTGAAAACTAGATTTCATGGACCAACACGTCCTCAACAAGCCATTGGAGGCTCAGCCAGTTCCCTTAGAGCTTCTCATATTTACTATAGATCAAAACGTCTCCCCGCTATTCGTCATAAATGCTGAAGCCTACCCGAATTTACTCGATTTGATCGCCAGTGTAGAGCAGTACCGACGCGCACTTCTGAAGAAAGTCGAGGACGCTATGGTGTGGGATAAGGCCTGCATTGGTATGGGACAGATTGATGAAGCTCTTACAAGTGAGGAGCGTGCATCATTACTCGACCTGGCAAACCAGGCAGCGGATCAGCGGAAGCTCTTCATAGCGATTGTAGCGGACATGTGCAAGATGGTAAGTATCACCCGTCATCCTAGCATCGTGCTAATGCTCCTCGATGACGTGCAGGATATATTCCACTTGCTCCGGTCCGAAGATCACCATCTCACTGGTATGATGTTGCGGCTCAGCCAGCACTTCCCATGGCCACCTTCACGCGGCAATGCGCCTGTCGACTCTCCTCTTCTTTTCCTGCAAGTGGATCTTGACGAACACGAACGCGATCTCTTGCTGGAGGCTGGCAAATCATGCTGCTAAGCTCTCGTCAATCTCTACGAATGGGCCAAGAAACAAACCTCCGACGAGTACGTTCTTACGTTCTCTTATCTAGTCTTTTTCTGAATCTACCCCAAAGTCTACGCACTATAGTCACGAAGGGCGATGAAATATCCAATATCATTCCCAAGTTTGATGAAACAAGGCTGGTCAGAGCCATTAATCGATATACGGACACTGTAAAGAACATATTCGACGCTCCACGAACTATTCCTACCCACTATCGGAGGCTGATGACAATGAATGTTCGCATACTACGGGGCATTCCCTTCGGTGTCTTCGTCGGCATCTGCCACTATTAGCATATTCTAAGACTACCAGGTCCGTGCATGTTACGGCGACACATTTGCACGTCTCTTTGCGCTTGGCGAGGATCCGGAAGAACGCAAAAGTAAAGTGAGTCTAATGTGCATCACAACAGGTAGCCCTCAACCCCCATCTTAAACCCCAGCGTGACATGATCAAGCTACGATATATGCGTTCCTTGGGACTTACGGGGACCTTGGCCGCAGAGGAGTGTCCAAACCAAATTGGCCATCACGAATTTTGTCAATGAAGGGTCGACAGTGGCGAGCCTTCGGCAGCTCATCCAGGATTGCAAGTCCTTCCTCCTTGGGCAACCGCGTAATCTGGTGCGTCATGCTTAATATTTGTTTTGTATTCCCTTTGTTAATTACCCCCCGAATTTTACAGAGTTGCGATTCATTCATCGGGTGGTCATCTATGCGACGTCAAGAGCGATTTGGTAAAGACCAAACGAGAACTTGCGCATTTGACGACGGAGAAAGCTCGATCAGACTAGATGGTGGTTGATCTTGAGGCAGACATGAAGAGAGATAGGAGGAATGTGCAGGCGTTGAAGGACAATTTACGGGACTATTGCAACAAGGCCCAAGGAGCGTACTTTGGTGTTGCAGAGTGAGCCGTGTCATCGTCTCCAGCATTCCTATCACTGACGTGTTTCTCTCCATATCTCTCATCTATCATCACCAGGCTAGTAAGTCTATTTCCGTCGAGCTGAGTCTGGACGGTTACTTATGATTCTCTGTATAGCACCTTCCTAGTCCTCTCGCTTTCGGCATGTTGAGAGACGTGTTACGTCAATACGGTATCACGGATCCTATCCCAGTCTGAACAAGTCCACAAGGCGAGCGATGTCCGGCCTTCCACCGAAGCCGCACAGGATATCCTCTCTCCTCTAACTACACAGCTCCTGATATCCCCTCTACCAGAAGTCACCGGTACGATCCTCCAGACCTCAGCTATGGGAGCTTCGTGGCGCTCCCTGACATCGGCGAATGTTACGACAAGATTCCGAAGCCTGAGTGGTGCGGGGCCGTAGGCTGCCCTTTCTCCTGTCAGTACCGATCCACCGATCTCTTTGATGATCCATCTCAAACACTCCATCTCAAATACTTACCTCCGTGACTCGCGCCGCCTCAGGGTCTTCCTCACATGAGCCAGCTTACGAAGCTCCTGTACCTCCTGGCGCCAGTGGTTTGTCGTTGATTGCTCCCGGTCCAACGGTGAGCTCTAGCGCGGATGATCCACCAACTCGTCCAGCTTCGCCAATGCGTTCAAGTTCCAGCTCTGGCTCTTCTACTCCGGGAGAAGCACCACGGATCAAAGTGCCCTAACCCCTCAGAAGCACAATTCCTTGCACCTCCGAGACCGCCTGTATAACTTGCTGCAAGACAAATCATCGTCTTCTCCAATTTCGTCGTCCATTCCGAATCTCACATCCAGTCACTTTCCTTCAACACTCACTTCTCAGCACGCTTCTACTAGTACCTCAGCTTCTCAGTCTCGTTATGGATCCCTATCGCGTCCCCTTCCTTCGCGTACTTCCGAGATATCAGCCACCTCGGAACAGGTGTACGGTAAACCGATCACCTGTGCCAGCGATGCTGCCCATGCCCCCGAAAGCTCTCAGCAATTGGAGAGAGGCCGATCTTCTCGTACTCGTTCTCGACGGATGGAGCAGGAAGACGACGCGCCTCCTACCCCCGACAAAGATGTGCATACTTCCCAGGCGCCGGCGCCCTCTACATCCCTTAGACCTGAAACTCCCAAGACTTTCCTGAAGCCGCAGCACGCCGCCACTACCCTATCGTATTCACAGTCCATCACAAACTTCTATTCCACGCCTGGCCTTTCACGGACTCCCATTTACGGACACCCCACTTTGAAGACATCCAACTCGTTTCGGATGACACCTTCTTTCCCGTCTTATCATTCCTCTATTGGCAGTGGGAAGATGATAGCCTCATCGATGGTGCACAGTGGTGTCACCTATGCTTGATGGTGCTCCTGTACTATACGCTTTTAAGATTGGAAGGGACATTTTTGGGATTGGTGTGTTGTTATTCGTTGGTCTTAATCCCCCCTCCCCGCCGCTGTCTTTTGTTTTATGTTTATTGTCTCTTTGTCCATGGCTGAGAGAGTTTCTTCGTGTTCTTACCATATGATACTCGTATTGTCCTCTATTTCCACCGATACCGCATATGTACTATAGTGAAATCGCATTCTAGTTGAGAACGCGACACTCAGAACGAAACCGAAAATAACGAGATCAACGTGTGTCGATTGAAACGGTAGATAAAACGCTAGCGAAAGGAGGGGAAAAAGGAGGAGGGAGGAAGATGGAGGTACGGAAGCAAAAGGTGGGGTCACAAATATTGGGGTAACTATATATGTACGTCCGCGGAATCTAAGTAGATAAGATCGATCAATAATAGTCAGTCGTAATCAGTACGTAGTAAGCGCTAGGCTTACACTATAGTCGCATTTTTGGAATTCATCCGTTTATGTACTAAGCGGACGTCCCATTTCATGTCTGAATTTCAGAGCCCGCGAAAGTTGACAATTTCTGCTTGTCACCGGAAAGGTTATTTAAAGCTGCCTACCCTACTGCTACGTCGAACCTTCCGATCCAGGGTTCGTCGACTCGATCTCTACATGCTGACGATTATTTGGGACACTGTAGCTGATGCATGTGTGGTTGCGGACGAGTTTGAGAGATAGGCCGGATCTTACTGACATGGGCATTGAAGAATCGAAGGCGTCATCGATATCTTAGCTGCTGGGTTCAGCGGAGAGGACGTGAACCGGGAATCCAGCTTTGCCGAGCTCGACTCCGCATCTAATACACTGGTGACCGTCACCCTTTCTTGCTTGCAACGCCAAGGGTGGTCGAAGAGTCTTCCACCATGACATTTAGAGATGCTTGATCCGGTGGCACTGAGCTCGGATAAAAAGGGCAAGTCTAATAAGGAGTACCGCAGAACAAGGATAAGTACTTGGATAGTTCACCGAAGCCCATCCATCGAGGTCACAGCCAACTCGGGGAGCCATCCATTGACGACCTCGGCTGCATAGATGGCGTCCTCTCGATCTCGGTATGCGAGACGTACGGTTCAGTCGACATCGGATACTCCGACAAGAAGATCTGTCCCGTGTTGGCAGTGGTGTCAGTCTTGACGGTCCCGTTGAATTGGAGTACCCAATCTTGGTGGACCTGCATAGCATAGTTAGCCAATATTCCGTATCGCAAAAAAATGACGGCGATTTACCTGAACGTGAATACGCACGGTCCTCTGGACGTAGAATCCTGGAACGATCGTCTTTATCTCCGCCACGCCGTTGGCATCCGTGGGCCACATTCCTCGGAGGAAGGTGGTGTCGTTGGTGTGAAGATCATCAACGATGGTATAATTCAATTCCTCAAGCAGCTCTTCAAAGGGTTTACCGCTCGTGCCTCGTTGGCTTAGCAGGGTAACTAGGAGAATTTGTAGTCGTGCTTCCGAACAATGGCTACAAGCACAATCTGTTTATATTCAGCACAATTTGCCAAGGATTTGCCAGGGGGGTACGCCTTATAAATAAGACCGTTCCAGACTAGGGTGCGCACACGACTCGGAGTCAGTAATTCACCGATCTTAATGAAATAATAATATGTAATATGGTTTGAATTTTAGTAATCTCAGGTACACACCCAGGAAGGAAGGAAGGAAGATTTATTACCCGACATGAGAAGGATTTTTGTTGACGACGGAACAACCAATTTGGTTAAAAGAAAATCATCACATTTTTAGCAAGCGCCCGATCGGCATCGCCGCCCAAAATGACACCCCTTTTGCATCTCCGGATTTGCACTGCACGGCCGCTCCATTGTCCCATCACTACTACTAGAATTCCTTTGCTCAGTTTTCATAGTAGATCAGGGATAGAGACTATGTATTGGACATATATTATGAACGGACTTATTGGAAACTAACTCACGGAGGTGAAGACAATGCCAACACTCATCCATCCCAGGTACACCCGAAACCAACTAACCTATAACTGCAGAAGGTGCTATGCTGCGAAAAGGAATCCAACACATCACCGAGATGGGGAAGCTTACCACAGTGAACCTCAGCACGAACATATGATGGGATGAACATGGACACATGGATATGGACACATGGATATGGAATACGATGCGTGGCCCAAAATATGATGGGACTTGACAAAAAAAAGCGAGCGCAATGTTGACGTTCACAGCCGCGGAAAGCACCAGACCCGCCGAGTAGACAGATATGGCAATACTATGGTAGCTTCAGAGAAAGACACGTCCAGGGCACGGGAGGAGTAAGTGGTTGTTTGAAGACAAGTCGCATGTTGACCGAGAATAACCAGTATTCAACGCGGGAGATATAGTACTAGACAAAAGGATTTCCAAGAAGAACATTTTTGCTCGGGTGTGCGGCCATCAGCATTGATTAACCAACGAATTCTTTGGCATGGCCTGGCCATAGTCGTCCACCCAAGTTGTCAGATTTGGGTTAGAGTACGCCTCCTTATAACTGCCAATACTCCTTAGACTTGGACACAGTGGAAAAGACGGAAGACACACGTTTCTATGTATGCAGCTGTCGGGAAGTCAGCTGGATTGCAGCCAATGTTAATGTTGTCCGGGTCCTACGCAACATTGAAATCAGATAGATATAAAGTAATGGGGAAAATGAAGCACCTGGTAGACTCGAATATAGTCTATGCTCATGACTGCGGGGAAGGTGAGATGGTCTACATCAACGACTCCGAAGTTATAAGATATGCCAAGATTTGCGATAAGATACTATGAGTATGGTATCAGTGACTGCCAGAATGGAACAGGCAGGCTCTGCTGACCATAGGTTCCTGAGGGATGGGGCGTGCGGAAATTTCGACTTCGCTTTGTGCTCCTACGCCCGCAGCATTCAATGTCCAAGCAACCTTGCCATTGTTTATCCACGGCATATACTTGGGAAAATATGAGCCGCTTGCTGCCACGATCTTATTGAAGGAATATCTTACAGCGCCATCCGATTTGTATCCTGGTATAAAGTAAATGAGCAAAGTATGTTTGTACTAAAGAAATGAAGGTCCATACCAGGTTTATACTAAAACAGCTTATTAGACAAGAATACGGCTATAATCACGGTGAAAAGCTCACTTCAAGACCATATATAGCAAAGCATCCAGTCCCCAGTTGGTAGCAATCCTGAGCCGATTGTGAGATGACCGATGTCGTCTCTTGTGTTATCCCTCCACGATATGTGTTGATATGTGATCTTGTGGTATCCGTGATGACAAGATTGTCGGAATTGTTATTCCAGATATACGAGGGGTCGAAAGGCTACGGGGAATGTACCGGGTGAGATGAAAAAATGGAAAACATGCGATGATGACTGACTGCCCATTGCCCCGATTGAGATACTTCTCCTACGGAATCGCTGACCTGGGCTTCCAATATGTCAATCTCTGGAGCCGAACGTCCTACGTAAGTGCCGTCGGCGTGCCTAGGACCTGGATGGCTTTCCCCATCACACGTGCACTGAGATAGCCTCTGTCCAGGCAGATACGATAGCTCATAGTTGTATTCAGCGGGACCAGTGGTTATAGCGCTTTCTGGTCGTCCGTTGAGCGTTTGATTTGGGACGGTTCCAATGTCACAAGCGTCGTATGAGTAGGGCCACTGAATAAACGCCGTCAGTAGGGAGTTTCAAACCGTTGTTAGGTACATACAAGACCCTCGAGTGTTGCACCATATCCTGCTCGTCCCAGGTTTCCCATCACCCATACGGCAGGCCATAGACCGACGACATTGTTGATCCCTGGTAGCTGAACAGAGGTGACTACGTAACCACCTGTGAAGCAGAATTTGTTCCTATAATTTCACGCTAGATATCAGACATGAAGATTGATGCCGAGCCTTCAAGCTTACCATGTCTGTAGAAATCCTGTAAGTCCTAGCTGTTAGCCGAATGAGTCCCCATTAATTATGATGGGATTCACCTCCTTGGTAGTCCATGCTGTGGGTTGATTTCTTCGATAAGGTGATGACTAAGGAACCATTGTTCGTGGTCACTGCTGCAGGATCATGCCATTCGAGATCATTCGTGAGCTTTACGAAAATGAGAGTCGATGATTAACGAGGCGGCGAGAGTCTCACCCAGTAATGAAAGTCAACTGCCTCCCAGTATGGGTCATCACCTGGATAGAAGGTCCGCCCGTTTTCTTCAAACTCATCAGAGAACACGAGCTGGAAGTCCTTGCTGTCTCTCCAAGACTTGATATTGTATGCATCCTTTGGCATGTCAAGGTCAATGGGGCCAAAGTTTCCTGGGATTTTTGGAACCTGAGCGGGGCAACTCGTAAGTGCGTGAGTGCACGTGGCAGGAGGTAGGACTCGCCTTGCCAGAAGCATCGGCACCCAACAGGGTACCAGTCAATTTATTGTGGTCATTCATGTACTTGAGAATCGGGTAAACGAGACTGGAAACAGAGCATATCAGAAAATCTAAGGAAACAGCGGTATTGAAGACCGACAATAATGTCAGCAAACCGAGGACGAGAATCCCCAAGCAGCCCATGTTGGCAAGGCCCCTCTTGGAGATGCATACACGGCTACTAGACTCTACAACTCTCCCGTCTCATACGGTAGGGTTGTGAAGGTCATCGTCAGGTTCGGGGAGATGAGGCGACATATTCATGCCCCAAGTCTGCGGGTCTGCAGAAAGTGAAAACTACGTAACCATAAATCAGAAGTACGGCGTAAAATTGCTAATGTTACTTTGCTAGATAACGGCTTTAATTCTGTGGGCTCTCCATCAAAGTTGGACACGGAAGCCCTTCCCTATGGAGGGGTGGTCAATATTCGTCAGTGCATAAATCGAAAAAAAATATGCACTGTTCGATGTCTCTGAGATG
This sequence comes from Armillaria ostoyae, assembly GCA_902506015.1. Taxonomy (NCBI): domain Eukaryota; kingdom Fungi; phylum Basidiomycota; class Agaricomycetes; order Agaricales; family Physalacriaceae; genus Armillaria; species Armillaria ostoyae. The sequence goes on from LR732082.1 coordinate 2,899,084, forward strand.
GACCGGCCAGGAAGCTGCTAGTGGATGGATTGCCTGTGCGTGAAGACCACATCGTCAAGAGCTGGTCACTAAAGTAGTAGGAGGGTAGAACGTAGCGGAATTTTAACCGAGCATCGAAAACCGAAGGATCCAAGAAACTTCTCACAGTTCTCTGATCGGTGTTTATGGACTGTCGCAACGCTGTCTCCTCATGTACGTGAATAAGTGTCAAAAACCTGCAATCCATTGGAGTCCAATAGGCCGGGGGAGTCCATAGTAGTAACTACTAGCACAGCTGTGGCTCCTCCTCCTCGCGCTTGGCGAAGTGCCAAGACCAAAATTACGTGCCAAAAGCATCATTTAAATGACACGCAAATTATTTAAAGAACGGAACAACGTTGAGTGTCGACGCAGAGAGACTGAAATGGACCAATGGACTGGTAGATCACAAATCTCGATCAGGGAACCGCCGGCTCCTGGAACGGCACTGCACCCTCCTTTACCACGGCATGGACGTTCTCAATAACAAATCCTGGTGGCCTTTATCCTCTATATAGTCGATACCAGTCGGATGAGGGCCATTGCATCTGCGTGGCATTGCCGAGTCCTATGCTGAGATGTCGGCCATGTCATAGGACATGGAAAAGCACATTTCGATCATCCAAGGGAGAAAATAAGATTTAGAATTCCAAAAAGAATACGCCCAGAGGCAAGTGGAGCAGTACACCCTGAGAAGACTCAGAGGCGGATCCTGCACCTGCTCAGATTCCTGTTCACCAATGGCCCAAATGCCAAAGACATCGATATGAAGGGCAACACGGAAAACAGAATGTCCTGACGCTGACATTTCGTCATCTAAAGTCGACGTGTTCTCTTACACACGGGCAGATCGTATACAATGACGAATCACAAGTATGGGAGTCGAGCCATGGCCACAACATGGGTAAAGGTATTGATGAGGTGACGTTCACGGCGGCGGCCACTTTGGAGCACATAAACCTCACTCCGGTTCCAAAGTTACCTCCCAAGGCAGCACACTCGCAAGCCAATTGCAGGGGGCACGCGAGATGAATTGAGATTCCTTAGCGAAACCGTTACCATCACTGACGTCGACCACGGCATCAGAAGAAACGCTGATGGGACTTCGTCAGAGGGGGCAGGTCAGCTCGGGGAACGAGAGCCAGAGAAATTTCAAGACGACAAGGCCATCGAGTCGTCAATCCAATACTTCAGACCTCATGCCAGCGGCCAGAGTCGAGTATTCAGCCAAGATACACCACCTGGATGGACATTGAGGAGAACACTGCGATACATTTTGTACAGCGCCAACATTAGCTTCGAATATGGTGATGAAGAGCAAAAGAAGCAGCGTCAGATGGATAATGGAGAGGGGTGCCTGAGCTCTAGCTAGTAGAAGAGAAACAGGGAGATGAGAACGAGGAAAAGGAAAATGAGCCAAAAAGAATAATTGTAAAGAAATATTCCAGGGAGAAAAGAAAGACATCCAAGAACGCGGAGAAGTCGTTATCAGGGCAATAAGGTAGAATACGAGAGGAAAAGAAGAGAAGAAGCAGAGTTGAAAAAATCAGCATCGAATACGATAAGCCCGGCAATCGCCGGAAAGATAAGATAGGTCGAATAGAAATTTCCCACAGGTCGTTCAGGACAGCATTATAACCGAGTAATCCTATATACATAGGACTCGGAACATTGATGCATACGATCCAGTATATAAGTACGATGCGTATCCCCTTAGCGTTTTACTCCACAATGATGGGATCATCGTATTTTGTCGCCGTGTTTACATCGCTCGATCATTAATCATACTGTGGCATTTTCTGCCGCTTTCTCAAGGGCCTTTTAGAAAATAAAGCGTCAGCAACTAGGTATAAGGATGTATGTATGCATGACATGTCTTCTGGATTTTTCTTCCAGATTTCCTTCCCCGATATGACTGTGTGACTCAACATCCTCGTTTTGGCACCATCTCTTCAAATAATTCTCAGTTATTTGTTTCTTATATGCGGTAGAAATCCCGATGGTACCTACACGAAATAATACCTCCTCTTATTCTCGAAAACTCATGACCAGATTGACATTGGTGCTTTAGGTTCGTACACTTTGAGCACTAATCCCTTATTGATAATTTCAAGGGTATTGTAATATTATATCGGGTCTTTTTATGTGCTGATCGAAGCCTTATCGCCTCAGGCATTATGTGCTGAACTTCTGAGTCCGTTGACGCGCTCTGAAAGCATTTACGCGTGTAATTTTGCGAAATGTATTAATACATACATTTTATAATAATAAGTTACCAATGCAGAGAAGCAATGGCTAGAGCGCAGCATTTAAGGTGCAGGCAATGAGATGCCTTGAGTGACGCTGGGTGGAGCGCATGGCTTAACTTGAGAGTGATACTATATAGATCACACTACGTCTAAAGTCCTAGTACTCGACACTGAGTGCGCTGACAGTGCACACAATACGCGCGCTAAGAATAGAACAGAAGATGCTTATGAGATAATTAATACTTCGTGCAACATTGATCTATGATGCACAAGGCACTGCCGTACTGGCAGATGCCGCTCTAGACTTTAGAATGTCAGAATGTGATTAAATCCGAGGTTTCTGGCTTCAGCTGAAGCGCGCGAGACCTAGACAAGGAGCTGGTTGGTCTAGCTACCATAGAAATTACTAGAAGACATTATTCCAAGATACGTGAGCTGCGCGGTATGCTGCAACTCCGAGGATATACCAAGTAACATCCATACGCGTGCCGAGCACTGCTAACTGACTTCGAGTCACGGAGAAACAAGAGTCTGGAACCAGGTTGGAGCTCTGAGAAGCCGCTAAGCTATGGTGTGATGACAACGACACGCGCGGGACCCAGGAAACGGAGTTCCGCAACCCAAATAATACTATATATGGTTGTACTAATTTGTAGGACGTAGGCTAGATAAATAGCGCAGTGTAAATCATAGTGTACAAGTTTTGGACCCCCGTTGTAGTCACGCGCAAGCCCTCAGCTTGACGCCCTAGCATCAGGATCAGTTTGTAACTTCGAGCGAGAGAATATACCTAGAATTGATATCATATTGAGTGAATTGAGTTGTGCGCGAGGCATAGAAAGCTAACGCGGCACTTGTGTGATTGTTAATTGGTTGGGTGACTTGTGCTCTAACCTGAGAAGAAGAGTTCAGTGTCATTGAGGATGCGCTCTTGTGCTTTGAGGGTTTTGTGTGACGCGAGGCACTACAGGTGGCAGAGGTTCAAACCCTTTGGCTTGATTAGTGCTCGCTTGAGGGTATATATTTCCCAAGTGGCATAGGTTCAAACCCTGTGGCTTGCGGACGGCGTTTTATAAGGTTATTGAGTCTCTGGATCGCATAGGTTAGAACCCTGTGGATCTACGATCAGTTTTGAAGCTCGAGCGTGTAGGTTTGAATCCTGTGGCTTTAGTGGACGGTTTTGTGAAGGGTTTCTGCTTAGAGCACGAAGCTTTGAGTCGTGTATTGTGTGTTTTAAGTTGTTTGAGGTCATTTTGTGTGTCGCTCGAGACTTATTGAGGGTTTTGTGTGCGTCTCTTGACGTTGTGTGTATTGTTACTACACCTTTGCCTTGAGGCCCAGCGACAACTGTCGCTCCTCTTGTTTTAAAAGCCTTTGGACTTAGAGAAATCTAGATACGATACGAGCGCGATCGCTATACGACGTATCATATATTCTGAGAGTTTGGTTGTGCTAATTTTATCTGCTTCTATCACATCAGAATCCCTCACGAACTTGAGGGTTTGTGTGTGTGTAGTGTTGGGTGTGGGTGTGATCAGTGTCTTCGACGCTGTTGCAGTTCTAGCCTGCGCGCACAGAGTCTCTTCACTGTTATATATCAATCATATATCATTTGCTTAGTACTTCTATTGGGAAAGACTCTAGCCTTCAAATGTCGACGCGAGACCAATAGGAATGCCTGGGAAACTCCTGAGCGGTCCTTCTGACCTATCCATCTGCGCAGTTTTCCCGTGGCATATGGGGTAATTGTGTAATGGGAGATTGACAAGCCAAGAGTTACCGTGATGAAAGTTGACAAGGCCTTGGAGCCAGATTCCTGTGTTAGAATCATTTTTATGGCTAAAAATTATCGCCGTGTTGATGAAGAAACGCGCGCAACCATTCTTTACAGCTTAGCGAGCTACAAGCGTCGGGTTCAAATTCTCCTGTCAGATATTGCCTCGTAGTATTGCTGTCATTTCATGGAGAATAAACAGATGGTAACATCGTAGTGGTATCTAGCATCTTTGTCCATGTCCTATGTCCCTCTCTATATTCCATAGTGCTCTCGTTTCGTTGTGCTCTGACCTAACCCTGACTGTATCTGTATGTGACACTTCTTTCCTTACATCAGTCTCTGCAATCTCACCAGGGTTAAATTACAGCACAGACAAAGTACGCCATATAAACCTTAGTCGCTGGCTCGTACTGGAGGTGAGCATCATGATGCCTGCCACCCTAATTTGACACGATGTCTGACGTTGGATATATACCCTTGACCCTTGGGTCACTCCGTCACTGTTTGACATATCGTTATTCTCTCCTCCTGGCCAAGATGCGCACGACAACAACGCCTAACATGTCGTCCAAGGATACCCCAATATTGTCTATGAGCACACGTTTAGCCAGTATCAAGACCCCAAAGTGGCGACCGCTGTGCTAACCCACAAATCACAGAAGCAGATTTTCAGCAGGGTGCTACCGGGAACTATTTATTCTCACTTTCCTTTGGCCTTTGACAGCATTCAACCAGCTGTTATCCTTCTTCCTCATTCTGAGCCATGTTTGTAACCCAATCGGCCGCTGGGTCCTCCAAGCTTTTTGTCGGTAAACCCTAGTACATTTATGGCCAGGTTCCTAAGGCCGTTAGACGAGCAGATAAATACTGAAGGTTATTTGAGCATTTTCACGAGACTCTTAGGTGTGCCTAGGCCCTAAAAGCCGCTAAATGGGTCTGCAAGCTCTCACATATTGCTTTGTGATATCCATACCCTAGATACAACAATTCGGGACAAAGAAAGGGCACTTCGTGAGTTCTTTATTGAAATCGTGTATCCGAATAGTCCGTTACGAAGTAACATACAAAGCAGGCAAACATCGGCCGATCCACCGCCATTATCAAGATTTTGCTGCAACGCTTGCGGATAGCATTGACGTTACTACGCCTTTGGAGTTGTGGGTTGCGTATACTCTCTTCGCTCTGATTCCTGTTGTTCATGTCAGATTATACGGAGCGGATTTCAAGACTACTTGTGGTCACCAAACAGGTATGTCTCTTATTCTTGACATACGTTATACTGTATTTGATTTGGGTCTCGTCGCGTTGGTCTACAGCACCCCGGATTCAGGGAACATTGTTGTTCCCATCCCTACACATATGGACGATAGTGGAAGAATGGAAACCACATCAACAGGCGGTACGAAGGACTTGCGGGTTTACCTGAGCAAGGATCGGTGCTCAAGATGTACCGAGTGTCCGCGTTTCGAAGAGGTGCGGCGCTCCTGCGCCTCGTTGCTAACATTGGAATTGTTGACAGCGGCCTTGAGACCAGCGGCCACGTGTTCAGGATTCTTGTGAGGGTCTACGTGAAGAGTATCAGCGCGAGTCGGTCTCTGAGTATAGCATTATGCAGTCAGGAAGAACCCGTGGGAAATTCTATTTGTGCCATCAATTGATCTCGCATTTTGCCGAGTGTGCTCCTTTCCCGCTTCGATTCCGATTGTGCGCGGCCTTTGCCCTCATTGCGCCTCTCTTCCTTTGTCCTTTCACCTTGTTCTCTATATGCCCCAGTTTACTCTCTTCGTTCTTGTCGCCCTCTTAGTCCTCAAAGATCCCGACTAAAGGACTGTCCACGGATAGGGCAGCATATTGTAAAGATAGGCCTTAGAGGTGAAATCCTCGTCCCTAGTCTATTAGCGCTGATAACTTGTTGCAGAACCATTTAACCTGGGCGTCACTCCTTTGCACAGACAATATTGCAAGGCTTCATATTTATCTAGCATCTTCCTCTTCTTCGTTACAGGGATGCTCATTTGGTTCAATAAACCCCTCGCCACAATCCGCGGTCTTGAAGTGTCTCTGTCACTAATATCTGCTTGCAGATTCGTATTCAAAATAATGTGACAATCGTCGAAGGCTCCTTGGAGGACGATTTTGCGCCGACGCAACGTATCAACGTCTGGCGAGCAAGGACGCGAGCTTGGGATGCTCAAACATGGGGGTACGTGCTTTTTACTTTAAGGTCTGTTCATTGCTGAACATTTGTCACGTCCCAAGGCACATTCAACTCAGTGAAAACGGGCAAGAGACGGTAACAAACTGCGCCGGATGAGGTACATGGCTGGCATGTGAGCGAATACCTTGATGCCTCATTTTTTGCATACAGACTTCCACGGCGAAGACGATGAGTCGATGGCAAGCCCAGTGTGGTCGTTTCCCAACTTACGAGTGCTGTCTGGCATCGGCACGACAACCGTAATCTTTGCGACGCCATCCAGGGAGAAGTACTTGGAAATACGGAAACGGTCTGTATTACCACTGTGTTCTTCTCTCTTGTTCTGTGCTGAGTGGCATTCCGTTTAGCTGTGTAGCCCCCGAGCGCAGTGAAATTCTATTTTTGGTGAGTTTTTTGGCACTCAAATTGTATTCTTTGACTTAGGCTGCATTTTTAGATTCGCATTGAAACTGCAAGCTCAAACGCAGAAGTCAACTTCCTTGTGAGTTGATTGGGAGGACGTGCGGGCGGTCTCAGTATATGTATGTTCGTGCGCCTGGGTTTTAAGGCTACAGTAATCGTGGTGAGTTATGATGAATCTATTTATACATCAATTTTGTGGCTAATTCAGTCTTGTATAGACTCTCCTCCCTGCGAACGCCTTTCATCCATCCGGTTCCTCAATGATTTCAATGTGCCATCCATCCATCCTGTTCCCTCTGAATCCTTTGAAGGACTTTCCTTCCTTCCGACATGGATCTGCTGGCCGAGCAACGCCAAGCTCAATCATGCCAGCTTTGCCCAGAGACGATGTAACACATTCCGGTGAGCAAGATTCAGAGACGTTGTATGGAAGGACCATTGAGACGTAGTTCTCGTCAGGAGGTTTTGTGCTGGATTGTGGTGAGTTTTGAGGCGTCTATTTATACTTTTAGCCGCGGTAGCTAAGCCTTGTGTTAGACCGTCCATCCGATTCTTTCTCAACCCTTCGATTGAATGGACCCGCTTTCCTGCACCAAGTCAAGTCAGGTTTGCCCAGAGACGACGTATCATGTTCTGGCGAGCAAGATGTATAGGCTAGCAGATTGATGGATACGTGCATATGATGCCCAATTGGTTGTTTTCTCAAGGTGAGGTGTCTATTTAAACCTCAATTCTTGTGGCTAATCCACTCTCATAGACTCTCGTCACACGCGCTCAACAGGAGGAGAGGAAGATCTGTGTAATCTTGCGTCTATGAATACCTTCAGAACCTGTGTCCACCCTCCCTTTAATCTACACGCGTTGTCATTGCTGGTGCCGGCCCTCAAGGCCTCAAGCTCAAACCATTATTGTTGACGTTCGCATATAGAGGAGGGACACAAAATACGTTTCGTTTCGAGTGTATCCCTTCAAAATTCACCAACTATATCTTTCTCAGCTGAGGGCGAGGCTGAAATGAGCATGTCCGCACTGTCCGGCCGGCCGTCCGGGTCCGGTTGTCAGTGTGTAACGAAACTATTAATTCTTACTGGTGTCGGCTTACCTTGTCCATTATATTTTGTACATTTCAATTATTTTGTAATGCAGAACAACGTGGCAAAGGGTTTTGGGCTAGCTTTAGAAGTGGGAATAGGTATGATGTCGCCGGCACCCCGTTGGACAATCAGCATCTCGGCAACTGACTAAAATCCGGAGCGCTCTTCAGCATGAAATTTTTAATTTGAACAACTGTAGGCCATGGAATTCATTGTGTTATATAAGACCAAAAAATCTGCAGTCAATCCTGAGGTATAGCTCTTACTTTGAAAGTCGGCGGAAGGACATGTGGCTGTGAAGTTCCTATTTCGGAACTTGACAGTCAGGTTCTGTCCCCCAAGAAACCGATAATCTCGTCTCTGATACATACGCACAGAACGCGTACACGTAGAAGTATGTTCTTGTCCATCTAGACATAGTTCCCCTACCCGGACAGGCCGCACTCGGACAGTGTCCCGGACTGCTCATTTCGGCCCGTTCTGTCTCAGCTCGCAATCCCTTGCTAAGGTCACTTTACTGCTTACGATCATCCCACTTCATCGACGTACTCGTCGCAACCACCGCAAAACCTCACCGATGCCCATGATACAAATCAGGTCAAGACAACGGGGGATAATTTGAAGCAAGGGAGGCATCAAGCAAGCTGCAGATTTTTCATTGGGCCGACAGAACTTGGTATGTTGTGGTTTTCCTTTGCTGCGTCTACTTCTCATATCTTTACGCATGGTCTTACAGTATTACATGTAGTATACACCCATACTTTTGATTGGGAATCAATAGTGACTTCATTTCTTATTCCTTCGCATTCCTACAGCTCATTCCACCTGAAAATATTCTCCTGTATACGAGCCCGGGCCTGAGCCCAAGCCAGCCTCACCGGGTTTGGGCTCAAGGCTCGGGCTCGCAATCTGAAGAGCCTGAGTCCTCCAAAGCCGAGCCCAAGCTGCGAAAGCCGGGCCGAGCCGGGCCTTTCACAGAATCCCCCAAGTGCGCTAGTTTCGCCTCCAACACCCAGACAAAGAGGCATTACCATTACTATCCGTGAACGGCCGTATACGGTTAGAACTGTCCGTAGAATACCGTCTGTAAAGGGCGATCTCCGCACCGTATCCGTAGGTACCGTCCGTATACACCGTACAACGGTCACGGTGACCATCCCTATAAAGGGCTTAGTGTTCAAGCGTTCAATGATGCCAATGGCCGCAAAGCCATGTCTTTTGGAGGTATGGGGAGATGGACCGTAGTCTAGTATACCCTTAGCTATACCCAATTTATAAGTTATTTCGGTTCAAAACATGCAATTCCGATGCGACATTTTAACAAAGAAAACACTATTATCCCAATCCATATAGATCAGCACGGTAAACGTATACCCTGACCCTCCAAATATCGCTTCATATCCACCATCAACTCCAGCTGCTCATCCACCATCAGGCCGCTTACGATCGTCTGTAGCACCGAACCCACCGTGACATGATGTTCACGGATCAGGCTGCTGTAGTAGACATAGATGAAGACACCCATCAAGAACCTTAACGCCACAATTAGGTTCATCACATTGGCCGCAACAGCTGTATACGTACTGGCAATCCATTCGGTCCGTCATTCCACCATGTCCAGGGATGCTGTGGCCGAAATCCTTGATATTAAACGCACGCTTGAATCCAGACGCAAAAAATCCTCCAAACGGTGCAACGAGGGACGCAAAGATCGACATGAACATAAGATGGAAGTGATATAACGTGTAGGGGATACTAGTAATCGAAATGCCGAACTGTCGAAGCAATGAGTACAAATGACATAAAAAGATAACATAGATACTCACACATGCAGAAAGGATGCTCGTAACGGGGGTCCAGAGTTGCCATTCCTTCCATACGAAAACCGGGTTGGGTGTGCACGTAACGTTACTCCAAGCACTGACGCCCAAGTCGTGCACGGGACATATCATGTACTTGAATCTCATAAAGAGTGAACCCCACAGGAGAGAGAAAAGAAGCGTGGTCCAAAACGCGCCGACAAAGCCCTCGACGGTCTTTTTGGGCGACAGGGAGATAAGTGGTGTCCGACCTATTGTTTTGCCCCAGATATAAGCGAAGACATCGTTACAGATGACCAATGATGCGGGAACAAAGAACCAGATGAGTCCTTCGAGAATGTTGTTCATGATGAAATGGCTGTAAAGAAATCAGCATAGGCGGTGAGGTGACTGTGTAATGCGAGTCACCTAGAAACGACGATGAACAGTAAAGTCATATGGACCCAGCAGAACAGTCCGAACTGCTGCTTGAGGTAGCCTTTCTTGAGAGACATGACGAATCCCATAAAACCGATAGTGTACAGCATAAAACTGATCATTCGGTGATTGGTGGCGAAGGGGAGCAATTGCGCGTCGGCGAAGACCACATGCTGTAGAAATGTTAGTGAGAAACAGTCAACCAAGTCAGCTAAGGAAATAACCTTGAAGTAATAAATGATGCTCTCCCCGTAGAGGAAGTAATTGGTCACGGCGAAGAAGTACCAGTTGAGGGTCTTGCTCCAAGGGTCCTTTATATCCTCCGAAGCAGACGCCTTGATATCTGATGCCTTCAACGAAAAGAGGGCCGTTACCTCTCGGTAAACGAGGGTCTGGCAAAGCATAACGAGTAGAATCATATAGCCGTGGCCCATGAGTAACAGACCTGGAGTGCAATTAGCCAAAACCCAGTGAAACGCACAATCTACATACCGATGAATCCAAAAATCATGATGAGCGTCCACACCGTCCGTGTCACAACATTCTGCCTCTTCTTTGCCTCTTCAGGGTCTGCTGCTTCTGGTTTGGCAGGCGGCTGGAGTTGCTCGGCTTTTTGGGGCGGGATCACATCATGAGCCGGCCCTGTGGGAGCCACGACTGGAGGTGTTGGCTTTGCGCTACCATTGACTGGTGTAGAATTTTCTGGTCGCGAAGCAGCAGGTGGTGGCGCGGGTTTGAGTTCTGGCTCTGGTTCGACTACGACGGGTGGAGGCGCAGGCTCTGGGGGAACGACTTCTTCGACGATAGGTTGCTCTTTTGGCGCATTTGAAGCGGGAATAGAGGATGTTTCCGTCACCGTGGTGGCCTCAGCCGGTGGCGGAGTTTGTGGTGGTGCAGGAGACGGAGAAGCGTCTCTGCTTTTTGCCAAGGACTTGTGTTGTTTTGCCTCACGGCGAGCGAGCTTTGCGGCCTTTTTCATGGCAGTTTTTGTTAGTTTAGTGGGCTCTTCAGAAGTACTGCAGAATATGAATGGTAAAAGTGGGTTCCATGTAACTGAGCTGGAACGCGCACCTTTGATTTGCTGTTACTTCTGGTACCTCCGGCACGGTCTCTTCTTCGCTCTCTTCACCGAAATCGACATCAAGTGCGTCAAATGCAGTCTTGGACGCAAATATGCTCATCGTAACGGTCCTGTGTGTGTGAACGAACGAGGTGTTGGTAGAAGTGATGGAGAGAATAATCAGAATTCGAATTCCGTGCCGAACTCACTTGTCAAGAACACGTGTTATTTCTGATTTCAGCTGTCAATCGTCGAATCCCCTCATGAGTATTTCTCATTCAGAAAACAAAGGCTACAAATGGGTTTCTATATAAGACAGTGCAACGGACATAAAATAATAAGAGTGGTGTGTATAATAAAACATTGAGTGTCCGCGCCCAAGCGTCCTGTCCTAATCCTTGAAATATATCGCACAGTAATTGAAGGGAGAGACGTCAGAACTTCCAGTCGGCGTCGGCCTCCAGCGCCCAAGGGACTAAGCATCATTTGAGAACGGTGATAAATATGTATGGAAACAAAAACACCGACGTACATTTCGTGACAAGCGTCTTCGAAAAAAGCTTTTCGATCGGCACGTCGTTGGTTTTGCACCAAGCAGCCGTTATTCTGATCATTGGTCAGTGGTGTGAAAAGGTTAGGAATACGGGAGCCGAAAACTAACCTAGGGTCTAGATAATTGATTTTACTGCGAGAAAGAGTGTTAGAGTTAATTTAATGTGTCTTGGAGAGAAACTGCAGACCTGGTGCCCAATGCAACTTCCTTGCCCGCGTCTCTGTCAACCATCTGTAGCTTAAAAGCCTTGATCTTCTGTCCAAGTTTTTCGATCGCCTCTTCCAGTTTTTCCGCCGTTTTATTCGTCTTCGCCTTCCTCGTACCCCGCTCCTTCGCCAGTCTCTTGTATTCGTCCTTGACAGCCTTGATCTTGCTATCGAGCACCGCCTGACCATGAGGTTCTTTACCGTCTTCAGCGAGTTTCTCGTTGTCTTTTTCGAATTTCTTCTCGGCCTTTTCGATATCCCTGTCTCTCATGCTTTCCTCGTGAGTGGTGATCCAATCATCGTCGATGTCTGATTCATCATCAGCATACTTGTCTTTCGACTTGTATTTATCATCCAGAGCAAAGAGAGCGTGTCGCATTTTCATACGCTCATACTTCAGCGATCGGTACTGCGAATAACCGTCAGACGGCGTTCTTATGGACACTCCGAAAACCACACCTTGTATTTCATCTTTTCCATCGATTGGTCGTGTGTCTTTGGAGCTGCACGTTGATGATTGCATAAAATGGCGACTTGGCGATTGGCATGATTGTAGGCATTGAGCTTTTCCTGTAACGTCGCATTCTTGAGGTCCTGCTCTTTCTCGTCCAAGAGTTGTTGGAACGTGATAGATGCATTGTAAGTACGGAAGACCTTTGCTGTAAGACCCTTCATTTCGCTTGTAAGATGCTTGTTCAAGGAAGAAGTCTGAGCGGAGATGTGTTAGACAACGCGAGATACCAGGGACAAAGTATTCTTACGTTGACACGATCGAACAAGGCGTCTTCATCCTCCTTATTCTCCTTGAATATTCTGATGTTCTTGAAAACCTGAGGATCGACGGGGACTTGGTTGTAGTAACGGATCGAATCTTTGCCGAGGAAATCGAAGATGACAATGTTTGGCGATTCCAGAGTAAGATGCTCGCAACGCAGGGAACAGCAGCCTACAGTATCAGCTTCATCTTCTCCTTTCTCATTACCCGCACGAAGTGCAAGTTTGTCGATGAAATACATGGCTGTCGCACGCTGTCGATCAGCCATTACTTTCGACCTCAGATCAGCATTATAGTTTTGCCGAATTCGGTCAACGTGGTTCTACAAGGATAGTCAGGGATCGTAACAAGTTCCATTATGTTGACCGACCTTCAATTCACGGGCCTTCTCAAACTTCATCATGTCGCTTTGTCCCTTAAGGGAACTGCCCGCGGCCAAGAAAACGTACTTGTGACTATTGTTGATGTTTTCTGTCCAGTTCGCCAACCAAGTAACGGTATTATCATGTTGGATCGCCTTCCATTTTCCTGGCATGTTCGGGACAGGAATGGGTGCATCTTTGCCAATATTCAGTGTTATGTCTTCGGGACGAACACGGAACTACACGACATATCAGTGAAGGCATTCACCAACATAACTGCTTATTCGTACCTTTAGAGCTCCCTTCTTAGGATGCTCGCCACGGCCCCTGAATAGACCGGGAGGCTCTACACGGAAGTTGCCCACTTTCTCTTTGCGTCCATCCAATAGACAAGTCGTATACTTGACCTCCATATCATCCCTGGCCTTCTTTATCTCTTTCTTCTCTGCCGCCGATAAGCTCTTCTTCTTAGCCTTTTCGGCTTCGAAATGCTGGAACATTGGCCGGAAATCACAGAGCTCGAACGAAACTATTTTTGTGCCATCAATCTGGCAGTTAAACAACATCAGGTGAAGGAAGGTGCCAAAAATGGATATGGTAACGAACAGGAGGGTTTGCTTTTAAGACTTTCTTCCAATCGTCAAAGAAGTTCTTGTTGAAAGTTGCATCTTGCGCGTGGTCGGTTTCTATCATGGCAGCATAAAATCCAGCAACTTCCTCAGATGCGGGCGGTAGGTCGACGTCCTTGCCTAGAGTGAACGCAAGCGTCAAAAATGAACAAATATTGATGAAACTGCCGAGGCGTACCATCATACTTCATTTTAACGTCGGGAGGCAGAAGCTCATACGGAGGCGGGAATATTACACCATTGTGTTCGAGAGTTGTCCACTTTACGGAGCCATCGCCTGTCCCGACCTCCCACCATCTGAACACCTGTTCCTCCTCCTCCTCCTTTTTCTTCTTACCTTTGCCTTTCTCTTTCTCTTCCTTTTCCTTCTTCGCACCACGCTTCTTCGGCTTTGAGGCATCGCCCTCGGAAGCAGCTTCCCCTCCTTCCTCCTTCTTCGCCTTCTTCGTCGTGCGCTTAACAGGTTTCTTGACGGGCGCGTCGTCTTCAGATTCTGGTTCACTTTGCTCTTTAGCTTTACGCTTTCGCGGCGCAGCTTTCTTCTTCTTAGCGGGTGGGGATGAATTGCTGCTGTCGGAGGCTGCTTCGTCATCAACCTCGACCTTGGCTTTCTTCCTAGCTGGTCGTTTAGACCGTCCGTTGGCCTTGACCTGAGGTGGCGCGACATTGGACGCCTCACCATCCGTGGATTCGTCCTTGACGGTTTTACCCTTGCCCTTCCCATTAGCCAGAGATGCTGGTACAGTGGTGGCGTCTATAGCGCCTGGCATGGGCACGGCGGCCGAGGATTGCTTCAAAGGGGAAGAGGCGAGTGGTGTATCGTCCTCGCTTGACGATTCATAGTATACAGCCCTTTTGCGCTTCTGCCTAGGAGGTTGCACAGAGGACTGGGGTGTGCGTGTCACTTGAGACTGATGAAGTGTCAAAAGCAAAGAGTGGTAAGAGATAATGCTGAATAAATTTTTAGTTGACCATTCGTACCAAAGGCATTTCCTCATCATCGCTGAGCTGCTCGACAGCAGTTGTGCCATTCTTGCCGTTGGCGTAGCCGTTAGGAGAGGAAGCAGTAGGACGGCTGTCGTCAGAGAGCATTGCTGAGTCTGTAGACATGATCGATGTAGATATTTAGGCGATACTGAAGGAGAATAGATATATACAGCAGAAGGTGAAGGCGTCGGTAGGGGGGAAGATGGTAGAACGAGGTAAGGAGGCGGACAGTTGGACACTGATGAGAATTTGGCAAAGTTTGACGAGCCGGCCCTCAAGTGATCACGCTGCCTATCTCCAAAATAGGCAACACCTACTTCACCCGTTCATTCCAACCAACAAAGGTGAGCACAATTTGTGTCCTTGCCGCTGCCACCGTCGCGCTCATCGTGCTCTCAGAATGTCGAATCTGCCGCTGTACAGAGATCCTTGGGCTAAGTTTGAGTCCTGGCGAAAACACCCCGTCTTCTCTCAACAGACCATGCTCCGTAATCTCTTCCCAGGGTTTGGAATCGCTGTCGTGGCATTCACAGGCTATGTCATTGCGGAGAACATTTACTTGAAGGCAAAGAAGCCTGAGGCTGAGCCTCACCATTAGGCGTGTAGGCGAGTGTCACGCATCGTCCTTTGATTTGTATGCTCACCCCCATGTCAAAAGGTGTATTACGGCCATAGAATCTACCGTTCGAACGAACCGTGACCCTGAATGTTTGGCAACTCAACGAGAGTCCGATTTCAGTTACGCTTAAGGTTACCTTACGCCATCTTTGAACACCGTAACATCGCTCTTTTCGATTACCCCTTGTCATAGGCACTGCAATATTGAAAAACATCAGTCGCCTGAAGGCACTGATGCAGCATCATCCATCGGCAGGCAGATGGTTGAACACCCCATATGATGGCCGGATCCCCCAAACCTCTTTACCAGCGCTTCGGAGTGTAAGCTGTCCATGTCGTGCTTCATATGAGTTCATAACGCCTGGAACATCCACTCACGACATCGACCTCGTGGGTCTCTTGATGGTATACGACTTGCGCGTCGCTCACGGAATCGTGGCTTCCTCTCTTGTGTTTTTGTTCTAACTTTGTTCAGGCCTACAACACAAATATATCGTCTAAAACAATATGGAACGAGGCATTCAGACTTTCAACATCCTGCCGCAAGGATGATCTGTGATCAGCTGAACCCTGCTCCGGTGAATGAACTAGTAAGTCCTGATGACGAATTTCACAGTCAGTCCGCTCATAATGGAGGCTTGTGCATAACGAAATGCTCATATTCGTATTAGCGCCTCGGATATGAACCCGCAAGATGGCGATGTTTTCGGAATGTGGCGAGAGACATTCCGGACCCTGCTCTGCGACCAAATATCGTCAACCGATGAGTCAGTTCGAATCATGTTTAATTTTGTAAAATGCCTGTTTGTGTGGCCTCCCACAGGTCGTATTGGACGAACCAGTTATGAGGTTTACTATGATACTACTAGCTTATCAACATGCCTGGGTGCAGGACATCGAATACAGGGAACCATGATATTTATGGATGCGGTTGGCATGATCCCTGTTTGTGGAGTTGGCTTTAGCTAATGTTTCACCAGATGGCCGTTCAGTTCTTTTGTGTTAGCTAACAGTGGCCAAAGGGAATCCCAGCCCATCGATATGATCGCAGAGAATACGTAGATTTACGATTACGCTGCCTCAAGTGAAAGCGCCGTCAACAGCAGTGACGGTCAACTTCCCATACCCAATGGTCGTGGTCGGTAGGTGTCCTTTCTATGCGTGTTCATTGTTCTCATCCGTCGAAAATAAGACCTAACTAGGCGATAAAGACAACTGTACGAGTAGGGCACTTCTCAGCTGAACTCGCCACCCTGACCGCCTGTAGAGGTATACACTGCACAGGGTTCTGGTGACCGCCACCAGATCTCGCACATGTAACACGTGGTTCAAACTTCAGAATAATCGAGAGATTCAAGACGTTGCTTTTGGCTCTTCACGCTGTTCACAGGTGGGTTGTTCTATGTTCTGTGTCACGTCTTTGGCCAGTTAAAGATCCGTCGACAATTTTTTTTTGACAGATCCAGGTCAGTAAATTTCATAATCTCCTTTTACCTGCTCTGAATTCACATTGTCTAATCCATAGAGGAGAAACGTTGCCGGCCCTTTAGGCTTTCCTGCGTATACCCTTGGTAGCAAACAGGCTCGCGTTGTTTAGATCGCATTGATCTGAGACATTGATGTGTAGTAAGTAGCTACATGGGAACCCGAAAGTTCTGTCCGCTAGGTAGCTTTATGCATTTTCAAACTGTCGCGCGTTATACTTGCTTATCTCTCTTCAATTCTATGATATGAATGCTTACAGAGGCTTACAGACGTGGAAGGAATCGCCGAACAACGGGATTTACTCTATTTCAAGCGTCAATCGGTCTTCCGATAGTCTCGCTAATGACGAATACTATTATGGCTTCCAAAGGATTAGACTGATCCGCTTTGAGAATATTGTCCTCCGTGCGTCTAGACTATTAGTTCTTATGCCCTGATTATATGACTTTCATGGTCGCATAACGTCTGGCGTTACGACAAGAAATGTCACCGCGCATTAAGACATCTACGGACAAGGTCTGGCTGCACGACTGCGTATATGATGGCAAGTGTCGTTTGAAAGATCTCACTTCGTGCTTAGGGTAACAGGTTGAATCACTCTGGCAGGTTAGCAACCAGGCAGTCTTTGAGCGGGGTTCGTCTCCGTCCTTCATCTGCGCCGTTTATCCACCTTCCAAAACGTTCAGCAGGTCCATCGGAACATCCGCCCTTATTCTGGGTACAGTATGTTCCAGTGACTGAGGACTAAGCTTTTTGCGTTGACGCAATATAATCCTGCATCCTATGCATACTCGAATCGGTTTCGTAAGGAACGATGGTTCTTTACAACGTAAAGCTCGAGAGTTGGCCTGCTTGCTCTCGTTGTGCTAGACGAGCAACAGTCTTTATTATGCCTGACAGGAATATTTGAGTGGTTGATGGTCTAGTATCCGTGGGTGACATAGCAGAGCATCGGTGTCATGGCGTGCCAAAATGCTCGCATGTATTTAATATAGCTAGTGACTTGTTCCTGCTGGCTAGGAGTTTGCAAGTTACGTCCGATTAAAAGTTAATACCTCAATTCTGATAAAGAATTGTTTTATTATTCGTCAGTGTCGGTTGAAAAAGCTTTGTTGATAGAATCTGTACTTAAAGTTGTATGCCTACTTGCCGTCGAATTCTCATCCGCCACTCCAGTCAATTGCCGTTTCTATTAAAAAAATTCAAGAAGCTGTGTGTGCAGTTAGTGTGCTTGGGACAGTCGGCGGTGATATTCATACTTAAGCACGCGTCACGCAATGGACCCCAGTTGTGCAAGGTTTACCGTGACATTGGCGCCTATCGACGCGGACGCGTGTATACGGCGTGTTCAAGGGGTCCCCCTATCGTTCCTTTCTGACAGACAAGATATATTTTAAAGAACAAAGCTACTACCCACCCCAAAGCAACAAACAAGCAACAAAAGGCAACAAAGGAAAATAGAAGGCAGAACGAATGGAGTTAACGTACATATGCATTACGCAATAGTTTTTTAAATCGCTAGAAAGCCGCATCTGCCATGCGGAGCACCTATTTGGCAGGAGGGGAAGGATATACTGGATCACAGAAAATAACACATCATGTACATAAGCATCGATTAATCGTTTTGGTCAATGTCCAAAGAATTGAGAAGTAGTTTCCTAGAGAGAAGCAAGTCCAGCGGCACGGTCAGATTAAGGCTCTTCACGATCACGAGAGACATACGTGCCACGAGCTGTATACGTAGCTACATAGAGTGTATGGCCACACGCGTGTAACTTCGTGGGGGACCATTCTGAGCCTTTGTTCTATTGATAGATCTCAAGCTTGAGATTCCTGCTTATCAACGCCCCCTTTTATTTTATGTCGACACCGTCGTGTACACAACTGTCGTATACGCAGTCGGACACTCGCAAAATGTTCAGGATGAAGCTTATGAAGGTTCAAAGTATTTATGAGGGACACCGTTTTTCATCTCCACCGCTTGTAGCATCAACTTCGAATGACGCTGGGTCTGATCCTTCCAAAGGACGAGCTATGGCCCGGTTCTAAGGTATCCGGTCGCTTGAGATAGACACCGGCAGTGCCCTCCGTATGAAGTATTTGTTACCTCGAGTCCTGGGACATTCTTGGCCTTTCATATGTTATACAGGCCGTACAGCAAGCGGATTTTACCCGCGGTATCTCAGATGAAATCTGCAACTGCGTGTACCATGTTAGTACTATAGGTCCCGGACATCCTCAGGAACGCTGATCCTTCATCACCACGGTGAATTCCGCTTCATGAATTGACATATATTCCCATAGTAACTCACCACTCTTTCAATGCCTTAGAGATGTGAGCAGGATACTGGAAAGACAGATTCTCTCATCTCAAGGAGAGTCAATATTTGTTGGCGGACCTTTTCAGGATGATGATAGCTTATAGTAGCCGGATGCCTCGTCGGAGATCGGATCACAGTAAATTGAAATTAATTGGCGGCTGCGCCTTATTTATTGCGTTCAAATGATGTACTAACTAGCCGGAAAGATACGTGGATAACTATACCCACACGAAATGAAACCGTGGGTCTGTTGGGCGCTTGGAAGGAAGAAATTTTCTTTATCCTTGTTCCTGAATTTCTGATGAGTCGCTTTGCGAACTCGACCGACGCGAAGCCCGCATGATAATAGAGTAGTGAGCACTAACAATCGGGGTACATAGGTCCACAAATCATACGCTCCTCTCACGGGCGTTTTGGCCGCGTCTAGCCTCAGTTGATGAAATTCTGTATGACCTGTGCATTGACATATCATTTTCTTTTAAACGTCTTGTCGTAATTCACAAATGTCTTTCATGAGATTACCCAGGATTTACTTGATTTACTGTACGGCTGTCGTAAATCGTGATCGCGTGCTCCAGGAAATACGCCGCCGCCAAGGAAGGATGATGCGTATTTGATGATTTGGAATCTAATTCCAGTTTTCACCTCCTGTCCGACGATGAGCCAGTCACTGTACCTAGGAGTGCGATCTAGTGCGATCAGAATCAAAATATCAGAGCAGTTAGCGAGCATCAAGGAGGCTACCAGAGGCTATCGGGCCGGGGCCTTGAACCCTGTAGGTAGCGCTTGTCCTTTCTTGTGCTTCAGGAACGATATCAATAATAATATTTTTTCCCGAGGCCGATTTGTGGATTTATAGCTTTGGTTACCTGAAGACATGCCTCGTTTCTCCTCGTTCATCCCCACTCATGGATTCCTTTGACACCATCATCTTCGATATCGGCGATGTGCTCTTCTCGTGGTCGTCCAAGACAGAAACGAGTGTTTCGTCGAAGACTCTTCGGAATATCCTCTCCTCTTCGACGTGGATGGACTACGAGCGAGGCAAAGTCACTGAGCAGAATTGCTATGACCGTATCGGTGTAGAATTCTCCCTTGATCCTGCCGAAGTTCGAAAGGCCTTCGACCAGGCTCGAGACTCCCTGCAATCTGACAACGAGATGATATCACTCATTCGAGAACTGAAAGCCAATTCTCGCGGCCGCTTACGAGTTTTCGCTATGTCCAACATATCCTTGCCCGACTACGACGTCCTTCAGACAAAGCCGGCAGATTGGTCTTTGTTCGATCGCATTTTCACGTCCGGAGCTGTTGGAGAACGTAAACCCCACTTGGGTTTCTACCGATATGTCCTTGCCGAGACCAAGGCGGACCCTCATTCCACTATTTTCGTCGACGACAAACCGGAGAATGTCTTAACAGCGCGTTCCCTGGGTTTGCACGGCATCATTTTCGATGACAGGTCGCGAGTGACGAGAGCTCTTAGAAACCTTCTTAGCGACCCTGTGTCACGCGGACGAGAGTATCTGTCTAGCAACGCCAAACGATTGCAGTCGAAGACAGATGGAGGTATCGTCCTGGAAGAGAATTTCGCGCAGCTCCTCATTTTAGAGGCCACTGGTGATCGGTAAGATCGTCATGTATCCTTCTACTGCGCCACTGACCGGCCCGACAGCTCGCTAGTTAACTTGATCGAGTATCCACGGTTATGGAACTTCTTCAAAGGTACGTTCATGCCCTACAATAGCTGCTGATCTGTCCTCATTCATTATAGGGAAAGGACAACTTACCACCAAAGACTTCCCTTGTGACCTCGATACAACATCTCTCGGTCTTACAGTTCTGAAACACGACCGAGCACTCGTAGAGTCAATAATTGACGAGACGCTCAATTATGTGGATTCGGATGGAATCATTCAGGTGCGCAAACCTGATGATCTGGGTTGATCCGCGTCTTGATAGCTTAATAGACATACT
Organism: Armillaria ostoyae; assembly: GCA_902506015.1. Classification (NCBI taxonomy): domain Eukaryota; kingdom Fungi; phylum Basidiomycota; class Agaricomycetes; order Agaricales; family Physalacriaceae; genus Armillaria; species Armillaria ostoyae. Next base: position 2,920,052 of record LR732082.1, read on the forward strand.
ATGATCATTCACGGCCACGTTTCGATCCAATCGTCTGTTGCAACGTGCTTAGCTTGTTTTATTCATATGGTCGGGGCGCGCACCTGAAGAAGACCCTTGCCTGGGTACACGAGGTGCTGTTAAATCGCGCGTACCTCGAGGGCACTCGATATTATGCCACTGCAGAGTGCTTCCTATTTTTTGTGGGGCGTCTCCTACAGCGATCTGGAGACGCGGATTTGCATGCACTTTTGAAGCCTTTATTGAAAGAGCGGATACAGGAGCGAATCGGTGTCCAGGGAGACTCGCTCGCCCTGGCTATGCGCATACTGGTGTGCGATTATGTTGGGATCAGGGACGAGGTAGACCTTCGAGTCTTGCTTCCCCTCCAATGCGAAGACGGCGGCTGGGAAATTGGCTGGATGTACAAGTATGGATCGTCAGGGATCTGTGTAGGCAACCGCGGACTCACGACGGCGTTGGCTATCAAGGCTATCGAGTGCCTCGTTTCCCCTCCCCCTTCGCCCACTCCCACTCTGGTGGAAAGCGGTCTCCCGACGACGGCTCGCTCGAAGAGTAGAAAGCGTCGGAACAGTTCCATAAAGGAATCGTTTTCCTGGTTAGTTAACGGAGGAAGGTTGCGCAGCTTATCCGCTGCGGCGGCATGTTAGTATGTCATTCCACAATGATTGTGGGACTTGCCTATCTTATGGAGTATGTAGCTCACTTTTACAATAGCGTAGTGGATATGTAACGACGTACGTGTAGAACTTATGCTTTCGGTTGTTGTAATACGATAAATGTATCACTCCTGGTTTGTTTCTGTGTAGCGCGACGCGAGTTTGCAGCCAAAGCAACCGGCTCAGGCAAAAGAAGTCTATTAGATCATACTTCACCACGTAGATATTGCTTATATACCGGATTATTCGTTTCCTCTACGAATGTGTAATTGAGCTTGGTTAAAAAGTTGTCAAATGCGTCGTATTCAGAGGGTGGTACTTGGATACCAGCCAAAACTTTTCCCAAGTCTTTGGACAATAATAGTTCAGCATTCTATGACCTGGACAGTAAAAGGCGTCTTACCTGCGCCATGATTACGATAGTGGAACAGACTGATATTCCAGTCTTGCTGCATGCCTAGCAAGAAATTGCGAAGGGCGTTGGGTCTTTCGGGAAACTCTGCGGCATCTATCAATAGGCAGCGTGAAATATAATATTGTTGCGCACCGAATCTAAAAACCCTTTCGTTCGGTACGACCTGCGTGCCGCCTATCATATACCGTCCGTGGCTTTTCGCGAATTCGTTGTCGCTGATGTCGTATCCTTTCATGTCTTCATTTGCAAGAGCTGAGAGCAGCTGCTCAATTTCTGTGGCCCGGTCATTAGATTCCAACTTGACCGAAAACACAATATGGGCTCGATCAGGGGAGCCATAAGCATTATACCGGTAGAGGAACTCGGTCACAGCGCGGGGATGTATGAGGGTATGCAAACGAATGAAACTACGTGAAGGCTGGAATTTAGTAACTCCTCACTTAAACTATGAAATGCATCACCTGCCAGGTTTCTCAGGGATATCAACGCTGATAAGAACTTCTCGCCCTTCTCCTAATTCAGCACGCTCTGCGACGAATCGAAGCCGGTCAAAGTTCATGTTGGCGCCACTGACAACGGCAACAAATCGTTTTTGTGCGCCTACGAGATTATTCTGTGTAATATATCGCTTTAGACCAGCCAAAGCCAAAGCACCAGCTGGCTCTGTAATAGATCTAGTCTCTGCGGCGGGGTCAATGGTACATCATGACGTCACAACGATCATCGCCTGACCTTCAAATATATCCTTGATGGCTGCGCATATTTCATCGTTGTCTGTCTTGACCACACCGTCCAGAAGCTCCTTGCATATTCTAAATGGTTCCTTCCCGACGATTCTAACAGCCGTCCCGTCGCTGAAAGGACCGACCTCAGGCAGAGTGACGCGGTCACCATGTGCAAGACTTTTTTCCATGGCATCACCATCGACGGTTTCGACTCCTACAACCTTGGTCTTGGGACTTCCGATCCTTTTCACGTACTCGGCGATTCCAGAGACAAGACCTCCACCCCCAACAGCTCCAAAAATGGAGTCCAGGCTTTCAGAGTCGGGGATCTGCTTTAGGATCTCCATCCCGACTGTGCCCTGTCCCGCAATAACGAGTGGGTCGTCATACGGAGGAACGAATGCGAGTCCGTGAGTCTCTGCGAGTCTCGCACACTCCACCTTGGCTTCATCAAAATCTACGCCGTGCAAAATGACCTTTGCGCCTAGGCGAGAGACGTTGCGAACCTTGATGGATGGGGTACCGCGGGGCATGACGATGGTGCAAGGTATGCCTAGCTTCGCGCCCGATAGTGCAACACCTTGGGCATGATTACCTGGAGACGAAAAGGAACAATTGAGAGATTACACAGAGTTCTGACATATAGTACGCACACTAACCAGCACTACATGTAACAACACCTTTCCAACGTTCCTCCTCACTAAGACTGGCCATGAAATTATATGCGCCGCGAATTTTGAAGCTGAAAACTTCTTGCAAATCTTCTCGCTTCAGCCATATCTGATTTCCTAGTTTTGAACTCAGATTGGTCGCGAGAACGAGAGGAGTCTCTTTTAATATTTCGTAGACCTTGGAAGTCAATATGAGGCGAAGATAGTCTGGCGTGTTGTCTGCTAAAAGATGGTGCTTTGCCAGGCGAGGATACAGCTGCGGCTCTGGCACATCTGAGGAATACTCGATGGTCGCCGTGGGCGACATGGAAGAAGGAAGCAAAGTTTATTTTTCGGAAGTGGCTCGGTCCGGCGAATAAAAAGAATAGCAGACGTAAATAAAACCATTCCGGATTTGCAATTAGGTACTATGCAGTAGACTTGGGATGAAATATTGTACATTCAAGTTTTCGATAGCAATGAATACGATACCAATAACTATTTTTTGTCGCTGCATTTTCTATTAGTGCCTGCCTCGTCCGAATCGCTCTTGGAATCGAATCAACTCCTCCATTAGTCCTTCCATCTGTTTCATCGTATCGGACGATGAAGAACTGAAAAATATGGTGGATGCTTTCGACTCCGAAATTGGAACTTGCGGCGTTGCAGAGTTAGGGCGTTGTTGTAAAGGTGATTCCGTCCGTGGCTGCCCGTCTAAAAACATTGAGGCGTCGTCTTTGACCGGCTCAACCCGCATCTGGACATCCTCTTCCCCAGGTTGCACCTCCTTGAGAGCCTTCTCCAGAGCGTCGCGACGACGCATCCGCTCCTGCGCGCTCGCCTGCTCCCTGCCCACCCACTCTACCAGCGTCCGTACTCTTTTATTCATGTCGCCCACACTCATCCGCTTTCCAGGCCACTTCGTCTTTACACCTCTCTCCTGGTTGATTTCAATCCCATTGTCGCCGCTGGACGGTACGTCTAAGGGTGTAGGCGTCGGTGTGGGAAATATCTCCTCTAGATGCGCCAAGTAATCTGGCAAACCCCATGAGGTTAGCAGGGGCTGTTGGGATACGACATAAGCATGTGAGTTGCGGTATGCGCGTGAGCCTTCCCCGGCGGCAGAGGGACCACCAGCACCATTGGGTCCATTGGCTTGGTTGCGACGACCGTCGTGAGCAGCACTCGCAGGAGCTGTGGATGCATTTTGAATCTTCCTGGCATGCGCGCCTTTCCCCCGGCCACCACCGTGACCTTGCCGTTTTGCTGGAGGTGCGACAACTGTGATGGCTGATAAATATCGGAGTTTGGGGCAATCGGGAAGGAATCATACCTTCTCCATTTTCATTGACTACGGGTTCGGTATGCACTGCTGCTTTGCGACCGCCGCGTTTGCCGCGAGGTTTCGGTTGGGGTACTGACAACGCAGGTGTTTTGACGGGTGCGATTGGGAGAGGTGTTTCGTCTCGCGCAAGGACTGACGCTGCTCGCCGATCCGATACTATTGACGTCGATCGCGGTCGCTTGTTGGGAGGGCTGAAAGAAGGGTGAGATGAATGAGCGTATGACTTTTGCATAGAGAAATCCCACTTACGCGTCGTCTTCTTTGCGCTTGCGCTTTCGACGGCTCGCAGCACCCACATCTACCTCCTCGTCCTCGTTTGTATTTGAGTGAATGCTTTTGGTATCGTATACGGCGTCGGCCTCTGCGGCGGTGGTTTCTAGTATCTCCTTCAGATTCTCGTCAAAGGCGGCGTCTCTGCTATTCATAGTATTCCGCCGTTTGGATTGCTGTTTCAGGGTATGGGAAGGAGACCTTGAGCGGGACATACGATTCCCGACCACGGTATGGTGAGAAGCTGTAGAGGATTGTCGGGCCTTGCGAGGCTTTTTCCTGAGAGATGTGCTTAACGAATTGAATATATGAAGAACAAGAAATATACTTGAGAAGGTCTGTGTGAAGATCGGGTCTGCATTGCTCGCAGTAGTAGTCGTCGTTCTGGAGCTGATCTTCCGATTCGTAACCCATACATAGGCCGTGCTGCCATACTTTGCATGTCTCGCACTGGACCATGAATTCTCCGGCATCTGGGTCATCTTCGCCTTTTCGGTGTTTCTAAGAACGTGAAACAAAAAAGGGAGACGACCGACGCACCAGTGCTACCACAGACGCAGCGTGTGATGCCCTGCTCCTCCTCCTCCTCTCCTGCTTCCTGTGGAGGTTCCTCGGCAATTGTATCAGCGGGATCCTCGACAGGGACGTCCTTATCCTTGTCCTTGGTTTTACGTCGCGAGCGACCGTTGGATGCACCCTGGGTCGAGCTCGCCGAGCTTGTAGACCCAGCATGGCCGTTCTTTCGTTCATTGACAGCGTCATCCGCCTCTTCCTGCTTGAGGCGCTTGTTTCTGCTGCCGCTGTTATGTGTCGAAAGGGATGGACGCTGGGGCCCGTCTTTCGAACGGGGAACGGTTTCTGAATCTGGGGATTTGGACGAGCCAGTCGAGCCAGACTGTGCTGAGCGACGACCTGACCGTCTGGTCTCCCGGGGAGAGGGCGGGGGAGCCATGGACATCGCGCGGGCCATTACGGGACGATTGGTGGCGGGTGGAAAAGTGGCAATGGGCGATAACGAGCTGGCCTGTGTCCGTGCACTCTTCTCGTCCGCACGTGCGGATAGATTTCCTTTTCCGTTGTTCCGAATACACCATTCCCGGTCCGAACATCCGATCGCGAACCATTGCTATGGAAATAGAAATACGATACATGTACATATTTTATCTATTAAAGACTGACTTCTTGCTTCCTACCACACGGCCACAGTCCCTACTAGAGCTTCGAAGTCAATTCCCAACCCGTATGCTCGTCTACACCGTCCAACCTATTCACGACCCCGTCCTTCTCCAACTTCTTCAGATGCAGATCAACGCTATGAGCTGCAGGGAGCCACAGAGATTCGGGGTAGGCAGAGTAAATCTTCGAAACAAGTGACCATGTGGTCCAGGCTTGATCGGCGGTAGCAAGTAATGCAACGATTTGCTCCTCTCGCTCTATACGATGTCGAATATAGGTGGATATTACCTGCTCTCCTTCTTCGACTACCGGTCCATGCCCAGGGTACAGACGTCGATATGGATATAGGGCCTGGGTGCCTTTGCCGAAATCCAACATCTTCCGCAAGCTGGATATGTAGTGAGAAAGATCCTCGAAAACTGCCGTGCCTTGACCCAAGACACTATCTGCGGTGTAAAGGGCTTCATCATCAGGGATATACAGGCAAATAGAGTCAACGGTATGCCCCGGGGTATGCAGAACATGAAGATTCGATAATTGTTGGGAGTGGGTAAGGTCATGCAAGGGTTTGCCATCAGCAGCGGGAGTAAAAGAACCGGCCGGCAAACAGTCAATGACTGAAGAAAGAACTTGATGTTTCGGAGAGACAGTTCCCGCGGGAATGGGATATTTGTGCAGACGGGGGGGTTTGAACGGTGCGGTATGTTTACTTTCATCCCATAAGCGCTTCAGAAGGGAAAGGACAGAAGGCAGTCCACGGACATGGTCCTGGTGCCAATGAGAAAGTATGATGTCGGAAATGTGGGGTTCGTCGGTATTAGAGGATATGGCCGTCTCTCGGAGCGCGGATTCGAGAACGGCAATGTATTCTTCGTGACCTTCCCCTGTATCGACAAGAACATACGGGTTTCTCTTTCCTATGATATAGGTGTTGGTACCTGGACCAGAAGAATGAGATGCTGCCGGTGCCCAGGAACGAGGGTAGTGCACCTTGCAGAGTGAACTTTCCGGGATTCTGCACCAATCTCAGATAAGATATTTGGATGCGATAAATGCTGTGGACGAACCTGCCCTAAGACTCTGACTACATTGTCGCTTAGCTGAGAGGATGTTAAAGCGCTGAACGCGTCTAGATGCGAGTCGGACTTACTCTTGCTATCGAGCTCAGTACCTCTAGCTTGTCCATGGGGAGTAACGAGAGAGAACTCGGTTAAGGTTGATATCCGGAGGGGGGAATTGCGACATAATCATGGGCTTCAGCCAAAGAGGGTGGCTGTGCACTGAGGGCTTTCGAAGCCAAATAGAGCACAACAGCTTCTTGATCACCAGCGTCGACGAGCAAGTTCAATATGTCGGCAGCTGTAATGACTCCACCGCAGAATGACTCTGATCACATATCCACAAAGAGGAAACGGTATCTATTTACTCATTTCTACGTTTATCTACTTGCTGAATGCGTGTTAGGTCTCATTCAACCTCTGAAAATCGCGACGACGAACCACCATCCGCTCGTCGAAGGTCAAATTCCCCTCCACCTCCACGGCCAAGAGTGGACCTTCCGAGAGTCAGCGACATTGACCCTGTCCGCCGGGCTGAGCGTGAACGCCAACTAGCAGCCCGTGTTGCTGCCATGGAGTTGGAGAAGGCTGAGAAGCCCAAAGACAACCGCAATGAAAAAGAGTTCGACGCCAAGGCTGAGTTTGCAAAACTTGTCGGATCTCGCTCGGGTGGTGTGTATCTACCCCCCGCACGGCTTCGCGCACTGCAGGAAGCCGCTTCCAGTGACAAGGCCAGTCCAGAGTATCAACGACTTTCATGGGATGCCCTTCGAAAATCAATAACGGGTATTGTTAATCGTGTCAATATCGTCAATATCAAGGAGGTCGTGCCGGAGATGTTTGCGGAGAATCTCATACGTGGTCGTGGGTTGTTCGCAAGGAGCATTATGAAGGCCCAGGCCGCCAGTTTACCATTTACGCCTGTGTTCGCTGCACTCGTGGCAATCATCAACACCAAACTTCCTCAGGTAGGAGAATTACTCCTCACTAGGCTTGTAAGCCAATTCCGCCGCGCTTTCAAAAGGAACGACAAGGTATGACCGCGTTTCCTTTTCTTTGGACAATTTAATGAACCACACTTGCAGATCATTTGTCACTCTACCACGACGTTCATTGCGCACCTTGTCAACCAAGCCGTTGCTCATGAAATTATTGCTCTCCAAATCATCGTTCTTCTCGTCGAACGACCCACCGATGACTCCATTGAAATCGCTGTTGGTTTCATGCGAGAAGTTGGTGCATTCCTTGCCGAAAATTCTCCGAAAGCCAACGCCACCGTGTTTGAACGATTCCGTGCGGTGCTCAACGAAGGCAGCATCAGCCAGCGTGTACAATACATGATCGAAGTATTGATGCAGGTCAGAAAAGACAAGTACAAGGATAATCCTATCCTTCCCGAGGGTTTGGATTTGGTTGAAGAAGATGAGCAAATCACTCACGAGATACAGCTGGAACAAGACTTGCAAGTCCAGGAAGGTCTTAGTATGTACATTTCTTGTTAGATCTCCCATCGTTTGCTCATCGTCCACTTAAGACATCTTCAAATTTGACCCCGACTATATCAAAAACGAGGAACGATACAAGGAGATCAAAGCCGAAATTCTGGGCGAAGATTCTGACGAAGAGTCTGGGTCAGATGAGTCCAGCGACGAATCAGACGACGAGGAAGGTCAGCTGTTACATTCCACTCCCTTTGGCTATTTTCTGACAAATGGTAAAGTTGCTGAAACCAAGGAAGGCATTGAAGATCGCACTGAAACAAATTTGGTGAATCTTCGTCGGACGATATATCTGACGATTATGAATGCCCTGGTATACGAAGAAGCCGTCCACAAACTGTTGAAGATTCAGCTTGAGGAGGGTCAAGAGGTTCGTATCATTTGCACTTATGCTCTTGAAGTTATCTAATCAGGCGTTGCAGATTGAATTGATCAACATGATCATCGAGTGTTGTTCTCAAGAAAGGTCTTATTCGGCGTTTTATGGACACGTCGGTGAACGGTTCAGCAAGCTCAATCGTGTTTGGACCGATTGCCTGGAGACTGCATTTAGGAATTACTACAGCACGATCCATCGCTACGAAACGAACCGTCTGCGTAATATTGCCCGATTCTTTGGTCATCTCCTCGCCACCGATTCCATTTCTTGGGTTGTTCTCGAGAGCGTCAGAATGAACGAAGATGATACGACCTCGAGTTCTCGTATCTTTGTCAAGATATTGATGAACGAGATGATGGAGAGCATGGGGCTGAAGACGTTGGCAGAACGGTTCAAGGACCCTGAAGTGAAGCATGCTTGTCAGGGAATGTTCCCTGTCGACGTACCCAAGAATACTCGGTTCGCTATAAACTATTTCACCAGTATTGGTCTTGGAGTCATCACAGAGGATATGAGAGAGTACTTGAAGGTATTTGTCTCTATCAAACATAATCAGCTGTTCTAGGGACTCATGTTTGCACTAGAATGCGCCCAAGCTCATCATGGAGCAACGTCGGGCCATGCTCGAAGCAGAGTCCTCAGATTCGGATTCGTCCGACTCAGACTCCGATTCCTCGGACTCATCTGATGATTCGTCGAGCGACGCATCAAGCTCCGTGGACTCTCGAAGGAACGATCGTCGGCGTCGCCGAAGTTCTACACCTCCTCGACGTCGCAGACATTCCACTTCTGAGGACTCGAGAACGCCGCCGCCGCGTCGGAGACGTGACATCTCGCCGTCTCCTCGTCGTGCGCGTTCCCCCATATCCCCTCCTCGTCGATCTGACGGATATAGGCGGGGCGTCTCTCCTGATAGTCGCCGTCGTCCATCTCCCTCACCCCCTCCTCGATCTCGATACAGATCACGTTCCCGTTCCCTGCGACGGGACTCGAGGCGGATGTCTGTATCCCCGCCACCTAAAAGCAGTAATTACGGACGGCGAGAAACAGAAGGGCGGAGGAGGCCCTCTCCATCACCCCCACCGGGGCGAATGCCTCCTGCAGATACCCGCGATCAATATCAACGACGACGATACTAGTTTTTCCGTATATTATTTCGTTTGTTCGTATTTGAAGTAACGGACAAGCTTAATGAAGGTAGTTTGAGGCATACCAGTAGTTTCCGTCACGTATCCACGTAAACAAGTTTTTGGTATCGGGGTAAATGATATAATATTAAACTGTCCTGAACAAATCCATGCACCCTGTGCTCCGAAGGTATTACGAGGCCTCAGCTGTTACCGATTCAGTTGAGCACTTTGACAAGAAAGATGAGGCTTACTGTCCACTGCTTGTACCAAGGCGGACAGTACTCTGTATGATTCACTCGAATCCGGTTTGACTCCAAGACTCTCAGCGTCCTTGCCAAACGTCTCTACGTCAAGAATCATCTGACTTCTGATCCGTTCTTCGTCCTTCGCCTCGTCATTTGCACCAGCAGTCGAGCTTCCAAAGAGAGAAAATGTCGGTTTCCTCCCTCGTTTTAGTCGTCGCAACGACTCTTCGGTTTTCTTCATGGCAGCTACATAATGGACATATCTGTAACCGGTTAAGTGCGTGGCATACGAGCATCAAAATGACCAACCTTTGACAGACGTTCTCAAACACTTCGGCGGAAGCAGAAGGTAAAAAGTCGTCCTTTAGTGATGTGCCTGCACCATTACTTGTACCTAAACCAAAGAAAACCTTGACGGCTCGCAGAATGGAAGAAACGAAATGACTTGGTTCTGTCGGCATCCGTTTATTCGACGTCGCTCTGAATTGAGACGGGATGGACCGAACCGGAAGGAGCGCATCACAACACCGTTTTGTCAAAATTGAGATGATGTGCGAGGACATAGAGGGAGTCATGGCCATAAGAGAAGACAGTGATCGCTGAAGCACCTCTTGGCCATCGGCGGATGAGTTAAATAAACCGCGGCCTATGGCAGATCAGACTTACCTTCAGACTCGATCAGGTCGTCTGGAGCGCCGTCCGAGGGCTCAGGGAGCATGATACTGATCTGTTCGCGCCATAGTGTCAAGATGCAGGACCGTATAGTCTTTATATCAGAAATAGCAGCCGCGTATTGGCGTAACAACGCATCATCTAGCGGGGCGCCATCGGCAGACGAGCCCTCGTTAGTTACAGGTGTCGATGAACGAGGGGGGACATCAGAAGTCTATATCAAACTGAGTTTCTTATCCTCACGGAGAGAAGTAGAACTACCTGGGTTGCTACAGCGGCGGGTGCTTTCTCCATTCCAGCAAGACTTTGCTCCAACCACGTTTTGTATCGGCTGAGAAGCTGGTGGTTGTCAGTGGACTAGGTGGGACAGAAAGATGTTTAGTTGAATCTGACCTGTAAAGTTAATCTCCAGAATCTATAGTTCAAATCTGGAATATAGTTTTCGGCGCTCCAACACGCGGTGACGGCCATCCAAATGGCCGCAGCTTGAGCTGTTACGAAAGAAGCACTGCCTTGAACATGATAAGATGTGGCCAGGAACTTGTTAGCTGTAAAACAATACCTTTTCCGGAGGTCGTTTCTACCCGAGTACTGGAAAGAGAATCTTCCAGCTTGGTGACGATTTCCTTCCATCGCATCTGAAAGTAAACAGGAAGCTGCCAGCGCCGCTCAAAAGCACTATAAACGCTATGTGCCCTCATGCATTCAACAGAGTGCACGGATGGCGCCAAAAATTCTAGGGAGCGTACGAACGCTTGGGTAATTTCATGGTTCTGGTGCGGAAAGTATTAGTGGATGCGCAAAAGTTGACAAAGGAGGGTCACCTTTCGAAAGACGTCGGGCTTGCCTGCTGAGAATATAACACCGCCCAGCTCGTCCATGATTGCTCTCCCAAATTCATCCCAGACAACATTTGCCATTATGTTGAATCCCTTTTCATCACCGTCAATATTGAATGAAGACATTTGCGGAGTGCTCGGTCTGGCAGCGGAAAAGGATTTGACCGCAACCTTATCCGCGATATCCATGATCCTACATAGATCTCTCTCAATGAACCGTAATATTTGACTATATAGTTTGGCCAATGGTTCGTCACTTTGCTCCAGGAGATGATAGAATGGTGACATGGATTTGTCAAGGTTGTATGAATGCGGTAAAGAGGAGCCCTTCAATGGAAAAGCAGTAAATGGTGTATATGGTGTTCGGGGAAGTGAGGACACTGATGATAAGAATGCAGGTGCTGTTGGATTGAGAGGGGTGTGGGGGATCAGAGGTGAATGAGGACCAGCCAGGGCGCCAGTATGTACAGTCTATCACAATTTGAGAAAAGAAATTTGGAGAACGTGAATGTCTTACTTTTCTAACGAAACGGCGAACGACATCGCGTCTGATGACGTCTTCCGCATCTCCCCAAAGCCCCAGCATATCGTAGGTGCGAAGACATTCCGTCAAATCTGCCAGCAACCTCGCTTTGTCGACTTCCAAAAGCTTGGTGCTTTCCGTAAACGCGATCAGGGTTGCACTGAAATGGTGATCCAAGTCGGATGAGAGTGTAGACTGAATTCTATCAATTCGCTGCGAACAAACATGTAAGGATGCAGCTTCCGAGGGACGGTGCGAGAAAAGCGAACCCATTGAACTTCGTCCACAAAAACACACTTGTCTGCCCGAGCTTTGGAAGCATGATACAGAAGCTGAGTGTACTCTGCAGCTATTCGATGCAAATGTTTTGCTTGATTGCCACGCGTTCTTCGCATAAACGTTGAGTATAATATGTAAACAACATAGAACCTCACTGACTTGTCATCGTTCACGTCTTGCGAGTGTAGCGGGACCGCTGAATCATTCGTTGGCTCTGATACGTCATTTGAGGGTGACGTGATGAGCAAAAGGCCTTCAAGACGCGTCACGGACTCGGAAATTTTGAGTAGAAGATGCAAGAGAGCCTGGATGCTTTTAGGCGAATACTGCGGCAACAAAACAACAGGCGAACCTTTTCTTCTCTGAGGATGGCACGCTTCTCCAGCTTCTGCTTGATAGCGTCCTGTATGATCTGCAGTTCCGCTTTGGAATGCTAAGGTGGGTTAGTGCATGTATGGTCATAAGAGTTGGATAGAGACGTACTTGAATCTGCGTCCTCAAGCCTCCCAGTGGTGCTTTGAGCTTGTTCAAGCGGACGCCCTCGCCCCTCAAATCGGTACTCAGGCTGATAAAGGCCTCATAGTCATCGTTAATGAGCTTCACCAGTTCTTCCTTCAGCGTGGCCAAATAGTCTCTCAATTCTGACCGCAAGTCCTGCAGCGAAGTGTGCGAGCGAGAGAGAAGAAACTGCTCAATGTCGAATACATTGGCCGTAAGGTAGAGATTACTGTGCGAGAGAGGTACGAAGACGGGGAGGTCATGATTGCTGTCCTCGTCGTCGATGTCGTGTGGATGCAACAGTTCCCGGGTGACTAGCTCTTCTGCCAGACGGTCTAGCTGAAATGGGTCCCTCGACGAACCCGCCTCACCCCCGCTCATCGCGTCGTGGTCGTAGGTGAATGGTGCTTGTTTGAACTTGGGCGGCAAGGCAAATAACGCGGCTCCTTCCGTGCAACCATGAGAGGGGCTCTCTCCAAATTTTTACCGTCGCGTTCCAGGATGAGTTTACACAACGACCCCAGATGGAATACCGTAATCAAGTTTCTGTAAATTTCTTCTCCCTGGTACATGCTGATTGTATGCAGTTGAGCAACAAAATGAGCAATTTCCACGAATGGTTTAAAGCTGAATGTACGTGTACTAGAAAATAAAGATCACTAGCAATCTTCTCATCTTCATCTACAGTCAATACTCTCCATGATGTCCGTTGTTCTGAGCCGTTTCTTAACACGTGTCATATCCCATTCGCAGCTTGCAGACGGCTCCTTCACTAAGCGTGGTCTATCGCTCTCTTTGTATCTGGATACTGCCTGCCAATTCGAGCGACGTTCGTAAATGTGCATCTATCGCAAGAGATATCATTTCGAAAATACCTTACAGATTTAACTATGCACCATACCATCGAGGAGAAATATATTTTCCCAATCTTGGCACAAAGAATGCCTGAATTCTCGGACACGGCCGACGACGGACACATCAAATCACACCAGAGCATTCACCATGGTACTCATTTTGCTTCGTTGGTATATGATGTGGCTCAAGTTTCATCGCAGGACTAGAAGAACTCTCAAATCTTGTGACAAAGTGGAAACAAGATCCAAGTACTTATTCACCTACCGGCATGAAGACTTGCTTGGACGGTTTCAAGGGTGTCCTGTTTTCTCACCTAGATCAAGAGGTGACCTAAATATTCTTGATTAAAAGCAAGAGCGTGGGCTCATCCATTCGAATAGGTGTTGGATTTACGGGGAGAGAATATGAAAAAGTATTGGAAACTTGAAGAACTGGACAATATTCCCATGTGAACAGTAATATCAATGAACAAACGTCAGTGCTCCAACCGATTACCGGGAACCTAAGCATTTTAAATAAAATGTACTCACCCGACCGAATAATTGAGTCAGCACCCTCTCATGATTACCTTCTGATAGGATTAATCCAGTTCGAGTCTGCATCCGCGATCTGAAGTCAACTAATGCCCGAACGGCTAAACCATATCGCCCATAAAGTGCCTCATCTTCGAAAAGTGGGCGATCACGTTGTTCGTGGCGCCCGCTTCAAACCTGCAACCTATCGGTTTATCATCCAGAGTCTTACGAATCCCGGCCGGAGCCGGGTTAGCTTCTTGTGGCGACCGCATCTTGATATAAAGCAGAAACTCAGCGGAATCGGTGCCAAGACAGCTCCCACAATGACTACTCCCCAAGATCTCCCTTTTACCCAACTTTTTGTCAATGGCGAGTGGAAGCCGTCGAATTCTGGATCCACGTTCGAAGTGCGAAATTCGCACACGGGAGCTGTATCGGGTATATCTGCATCTGCAACGATAGAAGACTGTCGCGAGGCCGTCGATGCTGCGTACCAAGCGTTCTTAACATGGGAGAACTCCGATTACTCTGTCAGACAGGATATTTTCCTGAAAGCTGCTCAGATTGTAGCTTCAGAAAAGTATATGCACAAGGTCCAAGAAGCCATCGCTGCAGAGACTGCAGCAACCCCCGATTGGAGTTTCTTCAATTGGGCATTCACTCAAAACTATTTGGTATCGGCAGCAGCCATGATTAGAGAACTCAAAGGGGAAGCTTTCCCAAGTGCGGCTGGTGGTCATGTTGTGGTCCAACGCCGTCCCGTAGGCGTCATGTAACGACCTTCTTTCTTTGCGTATTCGCGGTCTACTTACCGATTTCAGCCTAGGTATTGCGCCTTGGAATGCTCCGTTTGTGCTCAGTATACGCGCAGTTATGGTTCCTATTATTTGTGGTAATACGGTTATCCTCAAGAGTTCCGAGCACAGTCCTCGAACTCAAGCCCTTGTCGCTGAACTATTCCATGAGGTCAGATCCTCGATCTCTGAACCGATGACGAGCGTGAAGGTGACTTTGTGCAGGCTGGACTTCCGAAGGGTGTCCTCAACTTCATATCGATGTCACGAGAGTCGTCGCCAGAAGTGACTGCTGACATCATTGCCAATCCCAAGTTACGAATGCTCAATGTACGTACACGATGTCATTTTTCTAATTACCAGCATTAAAACATCCGTACTAGTTTACAGGAAGCCATAGAGTTGGCAGAATTCTCGCACAAGAGGCCGGTAAACACTTGAAACCTTGTATCTTCGAACTGGGTGGCAAATCACCTACAGTGGTGCGATTGTTCTTCCATTTGGAGCTCCATCGGGTTATTTAAATATGACAGGTACTGGATGACGCTGATGTCGAGCAAGCGGCCAAAGCCATCGTCTATGCAGCGATGATTAATGCCGGTCAAGTCTGCATGTCTGCAGAGCGAGTCATAGTACAACGAGACGTGTCAGAAGCTCTTATCAATGCTGTAGTCCAAATGAGCAAGAAGCTGACTGCCGGGAATCCGTCAACCAATCCTCTTCCACCATTATTCACTCAAGACTCTGCAGAGAACGTGGTTGATCTGATTCGTCAGGCAGTCGAATCAGGTGCGGAGCTTCTTCTCGGAGATGTTGCAAGAGATGGCGCAGTTGTCCAGCCGCATATCTTGTGCGGCGTTGACAAGAAGCAGCCACTTTGGCGGCAGGAAGCGTTTGGACCAGGTCAGTGCACCTTCTCCATAGACGTTACTGGCGCCTCTTGACACATTTTGAAGTGACTACGTTTGCTGTGTGCGACACCATTGATGAAGCAGTGGAACTGGCAAACGATTCCGATTACACGCTTTCAGCTGCACTATGGACTTCAAGCCTAGAATCCGCCATGAGTGTTGCTCCAAAGATTCGTTCAGGTCGGTGTTTTCCCTCAGGCAAGAAGGGGTTACGAAAGTCTGACGATTGCCGAAGGATTTATCAATATCAACGGAAGTACTTTCCACAGCGAACGTTTCTTTGGTCCCTATGGATTAGGGTAAGATACACCCATCAGCATGTGCCTTGGCTTATCTTGACAAACAGTGGCTCGTCTGGATATGGGGACTTCGATGTAGAACATTTTACTCAAAAGCGTGGATTAGTATTCCACGCCCCTGGCCGTAAATATCCTCTAGTAGAGAAGGTGTGCGGAAAATAGTAATAATTATGTGCTGGACGAGATCTTAAAATACATGCACGGGTGAACATTTAACATTTACTGATATGCTTATAATGGTAAGCCCTCTGGATCAGAACCCCGCTTCCACTTATCTCGCCATATGGTGGTCAGTCTCAAGCGTATACGTCCTAAGACCGACAATTCATCTTGGTCGCCCTCCCAATATCGTCGCAGCCTCCCAAGCGCCCAAGTAGTCCATTGATCACCCTCCCAAAACCGATATATGCAGAGCACACTAATGGCGAAGGCAAGAGCGAATCCAATAACCACCGAGATGCGGACTGATTGAGTTGGAGACTCCCAGCACATTGAGAAGAAGGCGCCTAAGAATAACACCATCCTTGTCGTTTGGATGATGAGATTAGATAAAGCTAGGGTAAAAAGTCGTGTCTACTCACGCCCACATCAGGAGAGCATAAGGTATGCTATAGATGATAGCCAGCCATTCAAAGCCCCACCTCGAATCATCACTGTAGTGACTCTTCAAGTACACATTCTATGATCCATGTATCAGTTTGCAGAGACGACGGCATTAGGGGGATCAGACACGAATTCGGACGTACGATATCTTCAACCGGGATATGTTTCTTCGTGCGGTGGTAACGTCCCATCAAAAGGCCGACGAGGATGCTGCCGAGACTGCTGACGACAGACAAGATACTTAGAACCTGTGTCATAGAGCCACGGTATCTCTCCATAGATTCATCGACCGAAGGTATAGCCAAGAATGCTACATTTGCATTCAGAAGGATCGTGGCCTGAAACGTCTTCGTAAGTCGAGAACTTCCAGATAAACCATACTTACATATATTGTATGTTCACTCCATTCGCCAGTACATCTCTCGATGAGGGTAACCCATTGATCCTTCGTGGCAAGCCCGTCAACCCAGTATTTGTTGAGTATGTCAAGATGAACAACAGGAGCGTAGAACAAGAAAGGACTGAGTAGCTTGAAGATAAGCGTACACTGGGCCTGGTCAGGATCATCCCCAAACACGGATTCTCCACGATTCGTCCGAGCGCTGCGTTGGCCGTGATAATTTAAAAACTGGTTACACACTTTCCTCTCATTGATGAGAGAGCAGTCAAGCGAGTCAAAGAAGGATACCCACACAAGCTTCTCAGGACAGCAGCTAAAAATGCGATTTCAAGCAACGTCACATAACAAACAATAAAAGCTGACTTACCTGCGACTTCCGGCGCGTCCATCTCTAATACAAGGGCGAAGATGTTGATACTAGATGCGGGTACATAGCAAGGAAGGAAACTTACTTTCAGCTTGGCTCAAACTTTTCATCATAGCTTCTAACTCTGCAGCGGAGTGGGCTACGGTCGAGGTCTTCGACATAGTCACGTCTGACGAGAGAACGTCATGAGTCGTAGCCCACGTGTAAGACAGTAAGAGGGTGGTGACAAACCAAAGTAAGCATCCACAGCCATGCGATTGGCAGCCTTCCACTGCGCATCGGACAAGGGATGAGTATCAGCAAACAAATACATGTGATGCCTTCAGAGATTGTTAGCCGGAATATCCCCAGACATAAATGATAAGTTTAGCTAACGAACCAATATTCTTGCCGGAGAAAATCTAGAATTGTGTAGGGAAAGACTAAGAAGATATTTAAACAACAGAGAGCGGTTTACTTACGATAAATCTGAGAATATGTAACTGGTCCTCTTATTGCAGTCAGGTGCTCGTCCATTTTGAATTCTGAGAGCCAAAAAAGGGACTCATTGTCGTGATTGACGAAGTAGTATTGGCATCGACAGCAGTCATCATCCGTCCAAGCTGGTTCGGAGTATTCCAAAATCTTAATGACCAAATGCCAATCCTTGACTTGCAACGAACTCGGAGACCTGGAAAGGACAGTGTTAAGTATTGAGGCCCACGTTGTGACCATATTTCCGAAGCAGTCATCATATATCCACTCTTCGGTTATAGTCCTCTGAGCAAGGGCATCAGATTGCGCGGTTTCAAGGGAGAAACTAAGGTGCACTTGCATATTTATCATGCCAAAAATAAGGTTTACCGTCCGAGTGTGTATATTCCTTCCATCCGGATGGAAGCTCTTCACCTGAGCCTTTATTTCTACGAGGACGATTACAACACGCCCTCGCCACTCAAATGCATGTGCCTACCCTTCAAAGTCAATTAGCAAAGGTGAAATGGAAAATGTCGAGGCCTTGTTCGGACTGAAGGTATTAGCGGTGAATGAGCAAAGCGACCGAAATGACGGAATATAAACAAACATGTTGTATTCTCTGTCGTGATGACCCATACGAGACGGAATTTCCTCCTCGAAGATTTTTTCACGGTACCCAGCGAAAATCGAGTCATTGACAGTACTTTGAGTATCAATACTCGGTTCATCGGAAATAACCTCTCGGAACGTTGTTGGGTCGGCGCAAGAGGATTCAGGAATTGCAACGTCTGAGTGGATGGCCGCAATGACCGCCCCAGCCACAACAGTTTCTCTGGTCTGCATTTCGTTTCCCGCTTGATTGGCGCTATCTAGAGAGAAAACAGATCCACGAGGATGTCGTCGGAATGGGATTCTTTGGCAACACGTCCGCAGGGTCGAGGGTAAGCTGGTCATGGTGGAAGAGAACCAACGAGGGCTTCAGGCTGTTAAAAGGCATTGAAGGTTCCGAAAACACGTTTTTACGTGCAGCGATTAACAGCACAGCGTGAGAAATCGATGGGGAAGATAGCGTTTTCTGATAGTGTGGTTGATGACTTCTACAGCAGAATGAATTTCAGCCGACATTACTTGTTTTAAGTTCAAATTTACCCAGAACGGCAACCCCAAATATGCTGGGGAAAGCATGGCGATGGTGACAACAGCGTTTAATGGGCTACCTGTAGTGAAGAATCGACAATAATCCGGTGCAATTGAACAGCAGCACATGATCATGTGCCAGTGGATATCATGAAGTAATTATAGTTCCACAAGTATCTCATAAAGCGAGTTCTAGGCTAGCCTGCATCGATGCTTTCATGTATAGTCCTTGCCAATGTACGTTCTCTGATAAATATGAAAAAGAGGCGTCGACGAGTTGCTGTTTGCGCCCCATATCTAAACACGATTGTTGGTCTAGAACTTAGCATGTCAACAGCCTAAGCCGCAACCGCATGATGGGTAGAGCGACAAGGCATGCTCCGGATACTAATCTGTAACCACCGAAGAGTCGGAGGACGCAGTTCTGCGTGCGTTTTTTTTCCTATGATACTAGTAGTTTGGGCTTGGGATGCCGAAAAGTTACGAGGACAACATTTCCAAGTTTCCGGGATACCGAGGCACACATGTTTAAGGGCGCCTAAAGATGTTTGAGGTCGTTGACGCAGAACATAGGAAGTAGATGTAGTATTCAAGCGGCATTGATACCACCAGGATGTCGTTGCAGATAAGGAGACCGAATCCAGGACAAAGAGCAGACGGTATGGTTGCTATAGATTGCTCTGGCTGCCCCACATGAAGTAGATCGTCACCTCCAGCAGAAGGAACTGTCACTGAACATTGAAAACGATGTTAGTCATAAACACACCTTTATGCCTATTCGTCAACGAGCAGCCAGACCCTTTGGACGCGATAGAGTCGAGCCAGAGCATTCTAGACAGCGAGCAACTGACTGCTATCTCGTTGTCATAGGGCGATGTAGTAAGAGAGTGAGTGCGAATCTGGGTCCTTTGCCATTATGTAACCGATGTTTCCACCCGCTGGACGGCTTGCTCTGTACCCTGTAGCATCCCTATGGGCGTCCATGGCTTGACGACCTACCTTCGCGAAAACAAACGAGCCCTTTCACGAACAGTGCAATGCTCCTTAAATGACCCGATTTGCGTGGTGGTGGACGCATGGTCGTCAGTGCTAGGCTGTGTTTTCTATCTCACGCTGTGCTCATTCATTTCCAGACTCATATATGCACTGCATCAGCGATGTAGCCTTCCGTGGATCTATGGCGGTGAATACGCCGAGTTTGCAAAGCTTGTTACCGATGTTGTACAGGCTTGGATCAGTGCTGGCCTCCGGATATCATTTGTCTTCGATGGTCAGTAGATACTGCGGCAATTTTATCGTGCACTGACCGTCTGTTTAGGTCCTTACCCAGAGCTAAAGCATGCCACGCTGGTTTCCCGTGCATCCAAATCCATCATTGAACCCTCGTTACTCTTCTTCCGGACCTCCCAGGTATCTCGGACATCGCCCCGGTTCCTCAAAGAGGCGCAGATCATACCACCGTTATACTATGTGGCAACGCTACATGCACTCGAACAACTTTGTGCATTGACTAGCTCCCTGGACGTACATTTTGCCGACGAAGAGTGTGATCCTTATGCTGTCGAGCTCGCCGGACGACTTGGTGGATACGTCCTCGGGACAGATTCAGATTTTGTTGTCTTAAACTCGGACGGATATCTTGGGTATATACCACTAGATGAGATGGTATGGACCGCCCTGATTCCTGATCAAGTTGCAGATGTTGTTGACGACGACGATTTTCAACAAGTTCGTAAACCTAAGAGCAGGATTAGAGCCGCCAAAACAGCACCAGCTTTTGGAAAGGGCGTCATTCCCCCGGAAAACGCTACACAGATGACTTTATCGTTCTCGGTGTACAGTCCATCTGTCCTGGCTGATCATCTCAAATTACCCGTCACTCTTCTCCCGCTCTTGGGGTCTCTTGTAGGTAACGACTTCACGAACCATGACTTAACAACGCGCCAGAACATGCATGCCATGTTCTTTGAACGGCAACTCACGCTGATCCAGCGGATTGACCGTGTCGCAGCAACCATACAGTCCATTCTTACTCCTAGTTCCAATCGAAGGAAAGCGAAACACCAAGTGGGCAGTGTCATGGACTTGATTGACCGAACGGTCAATTCCCTCATGGCGAGGAATATCCACAACATCGCCTCGGGGCAGATTGATGATATTGTCGACAAAGTTGCGGAAGGCGCACTGCAGTATGCTATTCCAAAGTACGAAGGCGAGCATCAGGGGGCAAAGGGACTTTGGCCCACGAGGATATGCGCTCTTCATGAGCCCGATACCTGTCCCCTCCTTCCTTCCTTCTCCAGGTTACTGGAAGTCGCAGCTCGAGACGTCAGCGACGAAGAAGATGAGGACAACGATGAGTTGGCAATGCGAATCCAGATTCGAACTCGATACCTGGATGCATATCGCAGGGGTCATATTCCTCCACTTGTGATGAATTGCTTGACAACGTCAACGTACTGGCCTCGCCAGTTCCTCGAAAGTCCAGATTTGCAGACCGTTGCGCTTTTGGGGAGAGCAATACGACTATGGGGCTATGCTATATTGGATGATGCATTGGGCTTGCCAGAGGAACAACAGGAGTCGGAAAGTCCTGTGGAGCAACCCGACGATGAAGACGAGTTAGTTGATGTGGTTGAGTCAGATTCTGACATGGACAGCGATGCGGGCGGTGACCTGCTAGCGCCCTTACGAGGTGCACTGCAAAGCCTACGTGGTTCTGACGTTTCCAGTACAGACCAGGGCGCGCCTAATTCAAAACTTGTGCCTACACCACGTCCTCGAGCTGTCAATGAATATTTCCGACGCGGAAGTAAGCTTATCAACGAGCCCGTGGAAGTTCCATCCCTCGCGGATCTCCTTGCGTCTATCTCGACTCCCGAGCGCAATCTGGCCGACTCACCAGTACCTTTAGTATTGCAGTCACAGGAGGAGCGGCTTTCCGTCATGCTTCGAGCACTGGATTCCGACATTCCTGGCATCACCCAGTTACCACCGCAACAGATCTCGGTGGCTCTGGTGCTACGCTGGATCTTGAAGATGCTGAGCGAACGGGCCGCAGACGGTCAGAATAAAATTCGGGAATCAGAACGCTGGACACGGCGAGAAGCGCTCTGCTTCTTGGCGTCTTTTTCCTGGGACGGAAACAGAGCTACTGTGCAGGCTGATCAGATGCCGCTTATTGTCGATCGACATGTTCAGCTTGTTGCCCAAGTGCTCCATGTCTTGGAATGCGTCGATCACTTGGCGAACATTCTTTTGCTGCGCGATGTGGTGGCATCTCCAACCTGCATATTTTCGGGCAGGGCCCTCCATTCCTATCTAACAGGAACCAGTGCGCTTCCCGATGTACCGACAGCTCTTTGGGAGGCGTGTGAATCCGGTCTGGAGGGTACCTTTGTAGAGGAACGGAAGAAGAAATCTAAAAAGGCAAAAGGTACAGCTTCGAAGATTTCTACTATGAAGACAGTCAAAGGAACAGGACTTTTTGCGATGCTGGGAGATTTGGAGACATAGCTTTATATCTGAGTCATTTGGTGGTTGTTGAATTTTTGGGATGTTTTTGTTGTACCTTGACGGCCATTGTTGCTTTCACTGATGTATTTATTTGGGCTGTCAGTCTGGCTGTGATCGATGCAACGTAACTAGGCGCTGTGACTCACAGGATTTGCTAGCGCGATGTGAGGAATGTTGCAAATATTGATCTCATTGATGTAAAAAGGCTGTGCATCAATAAGGCGCCCGGAGCACCAGCACGACACTGCCTAGCTAGGTAAGGTACATAAGGGCTACGTCGATTGTCATTCGCCCATCCACCCAGCCAAGCCTAAAACTTCCCGCTCCATGGCATCCTACCGCACAAGTTCGCCCACACCCGCAGATATTGTCACCTACCGTTTTCGTGGAAATTTAGTCTACGTAAAGCCAGAACTCGACTATGAGGTGCATTTCACTTGTTACTTGCAGTGGCAGAGCTAACTTTTATCGACTTCTAGGTCGCTCTGGACGTCGCTCAAAAAGAATTTGTTGAGCTCTATGGGGTTGATCGGCACCAGATAGTGTTCACGACACATGCCACCGTTGCTGGCACACGCACATCTGTACGCATTTCTGCCAGTGCATGGGCGTCTACGGTATCGCGGATGCTTCGTGGGGAAGTCATCGATGTAGACATCGTGGAGGACAAGAAACAGGACGAGCCACCGCAGTATCTTGAAGTTCCTGATTCCAAGGAAGGAGACTACTTGCGATGGTCGAGTCGCTCTGCTCCTGCTTCACGATCTAATTCTCGTACTCGCCAGTCCTCCCCTACACCATCACTCAATGGCGGAGAAAAGCGACGAACCTGGTTCAGTAAACATTTTTAATTTTTTGGGGTAATACGTGGACCGTAACGCATAACGTACAGATCTCGTGTAATGCACTTCACACACCATACGTCGGCCCTACCGGTGATATACCCTTCATCCACTGTAGTATATGTTCACTGTATCACATAAAGTATGTTCACTGAGTACCTATTTGTAGCTATCAATTTTAACTTGTGAAGTTAGACCATTGAAGCATCGATCAACTTCAATACTTGAGCTTGAACTACTCAAGTGCGGCTGTGTCTCAACAATGCCTTGCTTCTGAAAGTCGCGTTGTATTGCAACAGATTGTTGATGTCCCGAACCCAATCGTCTTCCTTCCCAGGACCGGCACCTTCGCCTTGTTGTATCCCATAGCTTTTTTCGTCTGAGATTGAGGATCTGTTGATGCAAGGAACCGGATACGGCGATGCTTGAATATTCACTGATTCTCCTGGCTGCAGGACGTGAGATGTTCGGCCATCCATCGACACACCTGCTGGCGCTCGACTACGATCACCGATCTGTCAATCAGGTTAATCGGTGCAAAGCTGTGACGGACAGGATTCGCAAGCGCTTACCCGTAAGGTTATCGAGGACGAGGAAGGGAATACTAGTGGCCGGAATGATAAACTCCGAGGGCAGATTGGAGTCATGACCAAGGCACTTAACGAGGGGTGTACAATAGGCCCGCCGGCCGACAAAGAGTATGCCGTCGATCCCGTGGGAGTAGATATTATGAGGCCATCGGACTAGGATAGAGGTATGTCAATTGGATAGCTGATTGTTGAGATGAACTTACAACTGCTTCGGTCAAGTGTTGTCCGTCGACATAGATATCAATCGTGTTCAAATGGGGGCTGGAACCTCGGTGCAGTGCTATCTCATTCATAACCTGCCAATCTACATCGCGATGTCGATAACGTTTTGGCGGTGCAAGATACTGAATAAACATACCGATGCCGTCATCAACGTTGTTTTTCTTCTTGACTAGGTTCTCGTCATAGAACGTACACGCCAAACGCATGCGGTTCAGGATAGTCGCTTTACCTTGGAAGACGCTCTCAAGCGCTTTGGCAAAGTCATCGATATCTGGGTAGTGATGGTTTCGAATCCAGAGTAACCCGCTTTTGAATTAAAAATACTAACGAAACGGCAGGAGAAACCCCAGAGTTCCCATCGAGAAGCTCAAAACAGGAGGCACAGCACCAGCGCTAAAGAGTGATGATGCATGCAGGATCGTCCCATCGCCTCCGAGGGTGACAACCAAATCAATTGGGTCTGCTTTTCCTATATAGCACAGTCAATAAATTACACAACAGCATAACAGGGCAGGGAATGAAAGCGCACCGGGATGCCATACCTCAGCTCCGTGGGGTATATCAGATCTATCTTCATGAAAGACTCTGACGCTAGGATATGTGGCTTGGACATGCCTGATAGGTCGATAATCTATTAGGAAAGGGTCCAACAGCAATGCTATGAAACACAAACTCAAGAAACGCGTCAATTGCCAGGATAACTGGCTGTGTTCGCAGTTTGTTCACTATCAAGATAGATCTCGGAGGGTGTATGAGGTAGTTCCTATCTTCCGGAAGATGTCAATGCCTCGCCTTCATATGCTTACACCGGTAGTGACGAACGCTATAGATACGGACCCTTCCATAGACATTGCCCTTGATAACGGCTTTTGAGTGCATCTTGACCAGGAGAGACTTGTCGGAAAGGGAGTAGAGATCGCGAGGCCTCGACGGCACGTCCTGGAGAATGTGGAGAGCATTTTCACCTCGAGAGCTTCGCGTAACGCTGTGACTCCGACAACCAGACAGTTCGGCCCGGTCTTCCGACGCGTCTGGAATTTGTCTAGTCCCTTAATGAACGCAACTCACAGCATATTTTTACGTCGAGAGTCGACGCCATGTCTTCTTGTAGAGGTACTCGAGGCTACGCCGTTGCAATGATGGTGTACCGCTAAATTGTAAGCAAGTCGTAGTATTCGAGCGAAAGTCGTGTGGAATGAACATCGCATTTTTTTATCTTATAATTTTCGGCCTCATCCAGGCTAAGTACCAGCGGCTAGAAACTTGGTTCAACGAGCGCACTGATTTACCGCCCTTTACCTTTTTTAGGCCACTGGTACAAAAATGACAATCAATGACCACGTGATCAGACTCAACACGCGAGCGGTTTACTCTCTGTCACTCGCGGTCACCATTCCGGACATTTATTCGCCGTACGGTGTACGGAGCTCGCATCTCGCTGTGCCGTCGGGGCCTCTACATGCTACCTTAACACTTTCCAACAACATGGGCGACATTTTCGGCGACAAGCGCACCAGATCTCAGCTTACTCTTCCCGACAACATCTACCAACATCTTCCCTTGAGCCGTTCGCCGCTGAAGGGCGCGCGTACAGCCTTGAGAAACCAGTCGGAACCTCCTGTGTCGTCTTGGCTGAACGAAGGCGTTGAAGACGAATCCGAGGACGAAATTCTACTTTCCCCGACCAAGTCTGCCAAACGGTCGGCATCACCGTCGCGGGACGCCGAGTACTCATCCAACACCGCGGCACTCTCCGAGTTTCCCGCCCTTAAGCGTCCTCGGAGAGATTATGGCGCTGTAGGAAATAGCGACAGCGAGAATGTCAACATGCCATCTTCTCCAGACCGACACTTCGCCGAGCTGAATCTTGACTCTCCCAAGCGTGTCGGCGACGGGTCACCACGCAAAGCAGGCCTTTCACCTCGTAGAGCTTGCTCCGTGCCCCCCACCTTTCCCAGCATTGACCTCCGGAACCCACCCAGTTCTCCCAACAAGCCCCGTTCACCCAGAAAAGTGGTGCCAATGTTGAGGTTCACGGTTGTGGTGTCGCCTGCAAAGCCGGACTCTATTCTGGATGAAGAAACTCAGCAGGAGGGTGATCGGCAACGCGCACTATTATCTCTGAACCCCGCTAGACAGGAAATAGTTGCAGGAGAAGTGGCAGAACCGTTACAGCTCCAAGAGGACCCGCGCAATGTTGTAGTAGCGAACGGACACAAGACACCTGCCCGGACGAGACTGGCTCCGAGTCCACTGTCTCCCCTGACACCGCTACCAGAGACGCCTTTCGCGCCACCACAGCCCCATGGTGACCTGGATGGCGATATCCTCGGGACGTCAAGCTTGCAATTTGAGAGAAATAGCAATATGGTGTGTCACATATTCGGTCTCTCTGCATGTGCTAATGTTCCCGTGTAGAGTGACAGCACGTCCGCCCGTCCTGAATCCCTGTGTACTTCGCATCTCCCCCCCGAGACTGATGTTCGTCAAAGTCGTATCCCACGTCCCTCCGTCGCGTCAGAAAATGGTTTGGACGCCCCCGTACCTGATCCGGGTTCATCTCGCGCCTCTTCATCAATGGGTCCTCCCGAGCAAGGACCAGTCGTTGACGCCTCTGCGAAATCTCATATCCAATCCGCTTCTCAGAAAAAGAGTGCATTCGACATCATAATGAGCGCCCCTCAGCCCAGCACTGTCAAGGGAAAGGGAAAAGCTCCTGCATCTTCAGCGGCCCACTCTGTATCGAAGAGCACTGGCAAAGGCAAGAGCAAAGAACAGCCTGCATCCAGACAGTCCTTGAAGAATAGGATGCGGCCCAAGGAAATACCTCAGTCACGACGTGAAGCCATTCCTGACACTGATATTCAGGCTGATGGTGAAGGCAAGACTGGTCCCTCAGGCAGTAAACCTTCGCGTATTGTTGAGCACGTTGTGGAACCTCATGCAGAAGCCGAAGAAGCAGTTAATTCAGACTTGGAGTCGCTCTTCGACGAGAGCAAAGCTGGACCTGAGACTGAGACTGAGCCTGTCATTGATCACCCTGCGTTGGATTTTCCTACTTCCAAAGATCCCTCGACTAAGGCAGTCTCAGACGAAGGACAAAATGTTGTCGAGGTTCCAAGGCTTTCAAAGCCCATTGTAACTAAGAAACGGGCACGAACACAAGCCTCCTCAATTCCTCGAGTTACACGGAGTTCTGCTTTGAAAAAGAAGGAGCAAGATGCGGAAAGGGCAAGTCAAGGTTCGTCCACCTGTCAATCCTCACTACCTTAGCTTATAATTGTAGATCCACGAGTGCGCAAGAAATCGTTGCTTGGCCCCAAGTCTTCTCCCAAACCTGCTTCAAAGCATGTTCATTCTTCCGTTCCTGCAGAGCTTGCAATTCGTGAACGTTCCACTTCACCTCTCACTGATCTACCGTCAGATTCTGTCGCAGAGCCATCAACCAAGTCCGTCACAGAGGTTCCTAAAACCCCACGGCCTTCAAATAATTTTGCGAGACCGACTTTCTCCAGTATAGCGAAAACGCCTGGGTGGAAAACCCCTGTGAAAACCGCTGCGAACCTTTCTCCAACGAAGTTAGGAAGATCGGCGTCCATGTTCGCGCGGCCTATTGGAGGTGCGCCTATTGTATGTCCTTATGTCCCCCCACGAATTACTCTCTGCAGGTTTGATACCGTCGAAGCCGACGAATGGATCCGCTCTTTCGAATTTATCCTCGGCGCTTGAAAAACTCGCTGTACCCCCACCTTCACGACCTACGTCTAGTTTCGGATTCAATTCCGACAGCGAAGATGCCTCTACCAGTTCTCATCGTACTGATACATTGCCTCGTTCCATGACTCTTGATTCGGCAGAATTAAGTACGGCTAGCTCAAGCAAGAGCACGACAGCTGTGTCGTCGTCATCCAAGGCAGTGCTCGCGCAACGATCTGTCACCGATTTCTTCAAGAAGGACGCTCTAACACGGCCCGGTCGGCTCATGTCAGGCACGGGCGGCCTCCCGAGGGGCAAACCCAGTATACTTCCGTATAGAGCGGTTCAGAAAGTCAGTCAAAAGACGCCCTTACCCGTTATTCCGGCCAGTCCTGTGAAAGGAAGTGGTGATGGAGATGACGACGATGCAATGATTGGCGTTGAACAGACACACGGCAGCGCTAAATCTGTCTGGGAGTCGAAGGTCGCTGCACCGACGCCTGAGGCGATGGAGTTGTCCGAATTAGTTGGTGCTCACTTGATCAAGGGCAAACGGAAAGCTGTAGACGAGGCAGACGGTTGGGGTAAGAATGCTTCGAGAAGGGCTTCGATGGCCTTCAATATGTTATCCCAATCCATGCCACCGCCGCCCGCGCCTAAAGTGTCCGGGGATATGGGACCTCCAGCGACACCTCCGAAACGAGAGGGCCTTCGGAGTTCTACGAGCACTCATCCTTCGGCGCCTTCTTCGGTTGCGTCCTCTTCAGCTTCAAGGAAACCCAACGGACTTGGCCCTAAACGGACCCCGAGCTTGAACGACGAGGCCGGGTGTGACGATAGGAGCTATTCATATTCCGGGCGCAAGGTTTCAGGGTCGAAGAAACCTGCCGACCCCAGCCTGAGTATTTTATCCGGGGTTAAGGTCTATGTCGACGTACGAGATTCTAGTAATGGTGTTGATTGTGGAGATGTCTTCATTGACATGCTGAAACGCTTGGGAGCGAAGGTGCGTGGGTCTATTATATTATGCTCTTTAGAATTCTAATTTTTGGGTAGGTAATGAAGAACTTTGGATTGACGTGCACGCATCTCGTCTTCAAGGACGGGACGGTTGGCACTTTAAACCGGTATAGGTAAAGGTCTTTACTTCAGATCCTGGCTAGGTAGCTGAATGTTGGATAGGCAACTGGAGACCAAACCTTTCGTTGTTGGTTTGCAATGGATCGTAGAGTGTGCCGAGAAACTCCAACACCTCGACGAGACTCAGTACGCTATCAACTTAGAGGGTATAAATATCGCTGGTATCAACAAAGTAGGGTATTTTGCCCTCATCCTCTTGTAACTGGCTAACGCTGGCTTATAGCGTGCGAGAAAGTCGATGATCCCTAAACCTATTGCATCTACACGCACAGACGACCTCTTCTCGGATTCTCTCGTTGCAGACAGTTCAGTTGATGAATCCGATTCATGTGCGAACCTGTCTACTTTCTCTACTGCCATCAATCTCATTTCTTTGCAGCCTTCTCGATTGATAGTTCACTGAAACCACTTGAACTAGCACGACGACGTCAGAACACAGTGGCGACATCTCGCTCCTAATTAATTAATTCAAAACGACTTTTACGATTACATGCAATTAACGCCGACATAAGTATCGCTATCCCATCGCTCTTTTATCGTATATTTACCCTTTGGATTTGTCGCACCCATTTCTCATATGGTGTGCTATTGCTAAATTTGTTGTGTATTCAAGTGTATTTACAATCTATGTAAAGATGCAAGATGTCAACGGCAAAATATTGTTACATGACATGACCAGATGGGATAAATTAATGCGGAATTGTACAGTGGATAGATAGGTATATCAAGAAATCATCGTCACCGTTCCAAGTCATCAGGAGCATCAGCGTCTTCCACTTCAGCAGTTGTTTCCGCTGTGCGCTGGCACCCGCCCGGGAGAAGAAATTTGAATCGGTCAGCAGCTTCGATCAGGAAGCGTGGAAGGTTTACAGCAGACACTTGCCTAGAAAATGATCAGTGATCTCTATGTCATGATAGGATTAGTCCTCACGGTTCCGGATTGATCTGGGCAAGTAGATCAACGTACTGCATACTCATTAGTCGAAAGATGTGTCTGGAAGGTGAAGAAAACATACGCTGTATGCCTCGGGAAGCATTCCGAATATGTCTTTTCCCCTGCATATGGTCTCCTGTATTCTTTGTGGGTCCAGGAGACTCAACTGGCCACCAATACGATCATGATGAGAAAAGCCGGTCATTTTGGTGACATATTCAGGTATGGTTCTGAAACAATAGCTGCAATGCCAGCCCGAATCAGCGAGCATGACATCACCGCTCTTCCGATGGGAATAGTAGGTGTTGGGCATCCAGAGGTTAACGCTTGCGCGCCAGCTGTTGAAACCTAGTGACCATTCAAAACTAGTAGAATTAGGTATGAGATAACCTTGGAAGCGCACGCCATACCTGTACACGTAATTGTGAAGCTGCAGATGTATAGAGGTACCGAAATCACAGGCTTTGAGGAGCCGGAGGGTATGGCCTGATGGTATTTCATCAACATCGGACATGATGACGAGCGGCCTTGTAGTCGGTGCGAACTCGGTCATGTGTGAGCGCAAGAATGCCGTCATGGTATCGCGAGTCTTGGCTTCGACATTCCACGGTGTCTGGTCATCTTTGAGAGGGTATCCGGGTATACTATCCCAGTGATTAGGTCTCCAAAGTATGAGCGAGCAAAACACTCACAACCGGTATGATATCTTCTTGTCAAATTTGGAGAATCGCGCACGGTTGTTTGCAAAATAGGTCTCCTTTGGCAGACCAGTAAAGGTAGCATTCGACTCGACAATGAAGAAGCGGTCAACGATAGAGTCCAGCTCATTCATCCGTATCTCCAACAAATCCAGCTCACTACTCATGAGGACGGCATCAAGGACGCGATAATTCTCGGCGTCGGGGCGTTGCTTCCAACCGTGAAGCTGGCATATATGCTCGTCGATCTCCAAACCCTCGCCGTAGTAATGAGGTATAACATGCTGAGGGCCATCAGCCGTGTCCCATATCGGCCGGGTCGCATAAGAAATGGTGTTGCGGATCTGGTAATGATACTGGGTAACGAAGTATAGCAGTGTGCCGGCAACGACGATGGCAGGAAGAAGGAATGCCTTGAGGCGCTGTCGCCGCATCGACATGAGGAAAAGAGCGTGAGGATGATGGAGGTCGAGAAGAAGACACTACAGCATATGAATCATTTTGCCAGCACTGTAATAGGTCGGCTCAGGAGGGAGGACCGGATAAATTTCCCACGTGCCACGTCAATGACGATCTTTCGAGGACGTCTCCGTTCCCCGGTCAACCGGAAGTCGGTATTTCTGTTCCTCGTCGAAATGCGCAGTTCAATTCTCCTTGAAGGTCAGGAACATTTACCATGTTCACAATGACCATCGTGGATTTTACTTACAAGGCCAGAAGTTCACGCGATTAAAGGAGGGTCTGAGGACTGGCCCGGAACTTTCAAGTTTCAGCAGAACATCGTAAACGTTCGGGATAGACACATGTTTCATCAGGGCGCTCACTAGATAACATTGTCCATGTCTGTGAATATTTCTTAAGCAAATATTCTTCCATATATCCCTTCTGCTATGTCTAGACGGATCAACTGCAACTGCATGTTGATTGTCGAGACTGCGACTTTGAGACTTGCTCCTACCTCGTAGATATGACGACAGATACAGATAGAGACAAAAGTCCGAAATTTATATTGTTTAGGAACTTTCTCGGGGTACACTTTTTCTGTCCGTAGGAGGACTGACAGAAACAACGTGAACTGGTCGATAATTGGGAAATTGGGCACCCCCATACGGAGGTGGGGTCCCTAGAAGATTTGTCTCATCATAGTACGTGGATGAATCGGTGAGATGGGTGTACTGCGATGACTCCCCTCCAGTACCGAAACTTGCGTGAGTTTGAGATTCAGGTCTGTAAGAGTATGGCGCGGACACCCTGTGGTTCTGGGGTGGTGTTGGAGGTGACATTGGCATGAGTGCAGTAGCTTCGCTCGTGAGATCGGTAGAAAAGTATGGGGTGACTCGTGGAATGTAATGGTGGTTATTATTGTCTTCCTTGTGTGACAATTCAGGCGATCGTCGCTTCCTCCACCAGCGGTAGACCAGTATCGCTGCGACTACCAGTGCAATGGTGAATGCCAATGTGCTCATAACGATGGCCACAATTGTTCCTGCCGATGTCTTTGAAGAATTGGCGCGAGAAGCCATACCGACAGATCCGCCTGAAGCACCAGACAATGTGAAGATGCTGTAGATATAACGGTTTGAGTATGCTCTTAATAGCAAATAAACACGTCTTACAGATAGACGGCTGAGATAAAGCTAGCGCCAAGGACATATTCGCTGACATTAGGGTCTGTCCATGCCTCTACATAGCTGATGCATTGCCCTTGCTGATTCTTTCTCAGTAATGATGTTTGATCGAGAGTTGCAACGAAGTTCCCGAATGTGAAGGTAAACGACATCTTTGTATCGCATGGAACCACCCAAGTGATAGTCTCTGATGAATTTGAATAGGTAGTAGCTCCATTCAAAGACGAATCTTGCATCAAGAATTAATATCCCTGTTTATTAAATCTGTTGTGCAGGAACTCACATATTGATCGCGCTTGTGCCTGTGGGAAGCGTATCGTCGCAAAGAAGGGATCCAGTATGGCCACTAGATCCCCATTCTGTGATAGTTTCCCACTATCGCCACTTTCAAATGACCATCCGTCCATATTGACGGACCAGTCCGAATTGGTAGAACTCGAGTTGAAGTCCGACATCGGTTTCCAAGTTACGTCACCTGTGAAAGCAGAACTGTCTTGAGCTAACAAGTGAAGCATGCCTCCGTTTGTACCCGAATGGGGTGAGTCAAGTGCGAACGCATAAGTAAAGTTGTCCCGCGTTGGGTGTTGGGAAAGCCAGTTGCCCGCAAAACTTGCCCCGAAGTTTCCATCTCCTGGATTGCAATGAGTGATCACGTTGAGTGACACAAAGAAAGATGTTCATACGTGCATTACTTCCCAAACCCACCACACCAGAGAACCCGGATGACGGCACGATCGTTTGGGATTGATTCGCCACAAGAACTACGGGTAAACCACGATAAGACGGAATCAGAAATGGAATCAGCCTGGAAGACTGACTTGTTTGATTCGTGTAATTCCACGGCGAGCCATTCCCTTGCTTGAGGCTACAGTCTTCTGTTATGAGCGAGCCGCTGGTGGAACCAGACCACAATGATATGTCTTGGCTTTGAGGTAGTTGATGGGCAGAGGTAGAAGCACTGGTATTGTATCTGAAAGCAGCGTTAAGCTTTCTCTGGATATGAAGTGTTGGTCACATACACGTCTGAACCACATGAATCGCAAGATGTACCGGCTACCGATGTATAGCCTGTCGCTGTCGACAACACAAAAGGCAGATTCTGAACTTGAGGTCCCGAAGACTTGAGAGATAAGCAAGCATATGAGCATCCGAAGTTGACGAGCGGCGACAGTAAAGCCGGACGTACCATGGCCACATTCATGACATACTGTTGATTGCTGAGCGAAAGGGGAATGTGTATAGGCTGGAGTGGCTGAGTATCGCGCGGGTAGAGTGCAGACAAAGCAAAAGTTGGTATGTGACAGAGAACAAGACCCGCTAGAAAGATACTCATGGCGAACAGATCAAACGATTGGCGCAAGGTAGTGAGGATCTATATTATGGAAGCGAAACATGCCCACAGCATTTGGTGGGGCAATAGGAGGAGCGCCCTATGTATTGATACCCATAAAAGCATCGCCCGCGTGTTTTATCCGCTCATGAGTATTCCCGACTGAGACAGAAGCCGCCTGAAGTGGCAGAGTCGCGCCCCGATTCGAAAATAAGTACTGTATATACAGTGTAGGAAAACACTGAGTGCGGCTGTTCTAGCAAGCCGAAATGCCCTTCCCTCCCTTGGCCAGGAGAAGTAAAGCTGCGAAGCTTGTTTCAGCGTGAGTCTAAGGATGAGACGCTCATGTCAAAAATAGCTCAACAATTCCGCCCGGAGCGTCGTGCCGCAAGTCTGTGTTCTTGGCTGACGCGCCAGCTATGCTTGTAAAGCGGCTCTTCCAGGTACGTTACCAGTGACAGACAAGAATGCAGAAAAAGACAGAATCCGACAGTCGCGGCGATGCGGGTGACGTTGGTGGCTTCGATGATTGACTTTTCGATGATGGTGATGGGCCTCAACGTTCACTTCCCAAAAGGGGAAGTCTCGGTACTC
Source organism: Armillaria ostoyae (assembly GCA_902506015.1). Taxonomy (NCBI): domain Eukaryota; kingdom Fungi; phylum Basidiomycota; class Agaricomycetes; order Agaricales; family Physalacriaceae; genus Armillaria; species Armillaria ostoyae. Next base: position 2,953,941 of record LR732082.1, read on the forward strand.
CGGACCGTGAGGCACCGCAGTTGATTCGATCACGTGTTGTGTCGCGCTCTGCTTGAAGGCATATTTCCCACGCAAAGGTTTGTTTAGCAGCCACTGTCATCTTTGTCCCCAACAACCACCGACCCAGGTCGCTCTCGCCTTCCCACCAATTCCTACCGTATCGTTGCCGCAGGAAACGATGAACGGGCACAAAGCGTCTCCCTTGAGGGACAAGTTGCTCTCAAATTCGCCAGATCCCGTCAAGTCGTCTATTTTGAGGGAATCAGGCATGGGATGGAGTCCGTCCGATGCCACCAACGGAAACGGAACAAAGACGTCCCCTCTGCGCTTTTCAAAGCGTGAAAATCCTGTCCGGCCCCCGATGCCGGACCTTGCTCGTCGTTCTTCATCGAGCTACCGCCATCTTCGCAACAACAACCTTGTTTCCAAATCTCCCTTCAAGTCACAACTTCCTATGCCTTCGACTCCTTCCCGCAATGCGGCTCCCGAGGCCTCGTCTTCGCCCCGTCGTGTCTCTGGAGAAAAACGTCCCAGGCCTACGTCGATGCATGACCAATCGGAGACGGAGAACGAACGCCCGTTTGCTTTGAAGAGGGAAAGGCGTCAGTCCAAGACCTTTCAAGGGCTTATCAACAAAGAGCCAGTCAAGAAAAGCCCTTTCTTGCACGCATCGAGCCCAGAGGAACCTGCCACCTCGGAATACCAATCGGAACCTGTCGTTCTCCAGCCCCCTCCCACATATCCAGCCTCGCCGTCTAGAATCCCGGTGCCTCTCCCCAGCGGTGTTTCCCCTGCTCGCTCATCCCTTGTTTCGCGGCGTTTGCATGGCCCGCGACTAAGCGGACGGCGAGAACGAAGGAAGACCGTCACCTTCGACGAACGTTGCGACGTTGTCGAGTTTGACTGCGAAGAAGAGGATGTCAGTGACGATGCTCTGGGGAGTGACTATTCAGACCATGAGGGCTTCGAGGGGGATTATGACGGTGCGGGCGATGTCGACCCTTTCTTCCAAGGGATGGACAACAGCGGTGAGGTCGATGAACAGCCGGATGACTCGTACGAAAGTATTGAGATTTCTGACTCTGGTCACAAGCTGGAACTGGATCCTGATACTAGTATCACTGGCCTAGTCGATGCAATGTTTGGATCTCGCCAAACAAGCACTCCACCACGTCACGGTGCTGACATACCTACCGATCTTGACACCGAGGATGGAGTTCCTTTTGGCCGCTCTCATCATGTTGAAAGAGCTGTCCACCATCACCAAGAGGCCACACCACCTAATGGGATTCCCTTCGATCCTTTGTCGACGCTGCGTTCTGCTTCACAGTCTCCTGCTACCCCATCGCAACGAACGCCCGCAACCCCACCCAGACGCGATTCTTTTACGCGCAGTGACTCTGACAAATATGGAGACGGCGATGAAGACATACAGATGCACCCCGAATCGCCCTCTCCAATGAAGCATCACTCTAGCCCTCGTACTTCAGTTCCCAGGCATTCTGGTACGGCGCCTTATACCATTCTCCAGTCTTCCGCTGACGTACTCTCTTAGGTTCTCCGGCCCAACCAGAAACGTCCGGTCCTGATCCATTCGCTCTGCCAAGTCTGAAGGATGTATCCCTTCCAGACAGAGACGATAGCCAAGAGGATCCGGTGAATTTATCGCTACCAGTATCAGATGTCAATGACAGCACAATAGAGGCAGCGTTGAAAGCCCACAATGTACGTTGCCGATATAACCTCTAGTTGCTTCTCAAGTTCATGTCATATTATGTATAGACGCTACTACCCGAAGAACCTAAGTCCGCACTTAGTGATTCAGTGCGAAGTTCTCCTTCGGTATTCTCACCTAGTCCGGCACGACGGTCGCCTTTGCCACCCATCCCAACCTCAGCAGGCATGCCTCACACATCGACCCCTACGGTGCATCCTGCTTCCAGCGTCGAAGCGCTTACTTCCAGCCACCTACGACCTCGCATCAGCAGAGAGGATATTCAAAAGCGTCTTACTCGACAGCTTAATACAGGCAGTCCGAGTCCGGCAAACAGCCCACGACTTTTTGATAGACCACGTTCCCTGGATAGCCCCCGCCACAGCTTCACGGATAGTCCACTCATCGCTGCTGCCGACATCTCAGATGCTACCGAGAGTCCTCGGCCTGTCGATAGTCCTCTGCGTCCCGACAGTCCACAACCAGTGGATGTCGACGAGGCTATCGACGTCGCAAGTCCGCTATCCTCCGATAAGGCAGACCCGGCAGATAGCCCTCATGGGAGCCTTAACTCCTCAAGAAGTCACACCGATGACAGACGGCAAAATGAGGAGAAGGACCGTGATACTACTTCAATCATGACTGCGATGACAGACGCCAGCGCTACTAGTGAAGAAACAGCCATCATTCATACTGCGGAGAAGAGGATTGTGGGCGCCATCGGCATTGCCAGCTCCGAATACCATGAGGAGCCATCGGTCGCTCATGAAGAGTTTGGGATGTTAAAGCCTGCAGAGAATGGGCAGAGGCTGAAATTTGACTTCGGAAGCAAGTTCGGATTGGGAGGGCTTGGGCTTGACGACATGGATCTGGATGACACGGATGTCCCTTTCTCGTCCCAGTCACAATTAACACCTACCCGCGAGGATCTGCCGACAAAAAGTACTGCCAGGACCCAAGTTGCATCCGTGGACGTTGATATGGATATGCGAAGTGCTCTAGATAGGCTGCTGGACGACGTTGCGGGCCATCAGGTTGAACAAGATGACCTTACGATGACAGAAGACGGGGACGCTTCTTGCGCATCCGAGGAGCACACTGACACTGAGGCGTCGCCGGCCAAACCTCGGCTCATGGAAAGGGCTGCCACAGATTCCGCACTGGTCGTCAATGGTCCTGGTAGTGGGGTGGTTAGCAGAAGTGTCAGCGGATCTTCGGCATGTTCCGATCCTCCGCCCCTTCCGCCTAAGGATAACATACGCTCTCGTGAGGCCATGATTTTAGAGAAACGACGTGAGATGAGAAGGATGGAAGAGGAGGAAGAAGAAGAGTTTTTAAGTCGTGCAGCGAGACGAGACGATCACCTCACAGTTACCACAGGAAGACCCAGTAGGAGGCGCAGCCGAAGCACTGGAGATGTCGAAGGTATCCGGGGGAAGCGGCGTGGTTCCGACGGAAAACTACTGGATGTCGTGTCACCCACGAGCGATGATCCTCTTGGTGACAGCATTGAGAAGGAGTTGAAGAAGTTAGAGGGTCCCAGTAAAAGCGTATGTTCTTTGCCGCGTCTTTCTGCATTATACTGATGATGCCACCACAGAAATATCACGTCCGACAACACGAAGGGACCATCTACGCGTCGTCAGATTCACATATGGCTGGCCCAGGTGATGTGAATGCTGGAAAGGCATGGAGGCCGGTGAGGAGGCCGTCGGATATGGTGAGTTATCGTCGAACTAAGATTCGCCTATCATTCATGTTGTGCGCAGAACGAGTACGCGAAACAAATTAAAGAATACCGAGCCCAGGAGAAACCAGGAAAAGCGTATGGGAAAGTATTCGTGAAAGGTACGGACTCGATGGGCTCGTAGATCTATACTCATGGATGATTTTGGTAGTCTTGGCATTGCGCGGTATTCGGGTGCCGATGCCAAAGGAACCGACAGCGGTATCCTGCACTCTGAACAACGGTATACATTTTGTCACAACGCCCGAGTGCAAATTTACTACGGATAGTGCCATCAACCAAGAATTTGAACTGTAAGTCTAGCATACTGCTATTTGAACCCGCTCTGATCCTCGTTGCAGAATTGAGCATAGCAAACTAGAATTCACGCTCACCTTAAAGATTCGACGGGACCCTCATATTATCGCTCAGTTTAATGCCGTCGTACCACCACCACCTCCTCAAGTTGTAGCCCCACCGCCTGTCATCACCCATACATCCTCAAAGACGGGCATGCGCAGTTTCTTCTCTTCGTCTCCAAAAAAGCCGAAAGAGAAACAGAAGCATCCTGTTCCCGCTGCCGTGCAGGCGCCTGTTGCACCAGCGCCGCGACGACTCGCCGAGAACCTCGCGCGCTACCTGAAGCCGGACGGAACTCTTGCGCGGGCGTTCATTGCGTTCAAAGATGTTGCGCACCGTTGTGATACGAGACTATTCGAGACTGCGTTTCCATTGATCGGACAGCGTCTAGAGCCCGGCAACAAGGTCTCAACGTTACAGGTTGGGGAAATTGTGCTGCAGATTTTCAGGTTGCCACCACTGCCCGGCGTCACACCCGATCAACTACCACAAAGTCTTGAAGAATGTCACCGCGGCTTGCGCCATATCAACTGGCACAAGGTAACCTACTTTGAGGGTACCCTCACACAGAGCGGAGGAGATTGTAGTGTCAGTGTTTCGCTGGATTTAGTGTGTATCTGCTGAATCTCTTTTCCAGTCATGGCGCCGTCGACAACTTCGGGTTATAGGATCCAACCTCGTCGCTTTCAATAACGTCACAAAGAGAGTGACTGCGACCATTGACCTTAAGAAAGCGACGGCTATTGAAGATGATCAACCGAAGGAGAAAGCGTTAAGTCCTGGTGCCCGTAGTCGATACGCTGACGAGTATGATGGAATGTATGGGGTGGAGCGCTCATTTCGTTTGATTTTCCCTGACGATGAGATTGCATTCTTCGCTGATACAGACGAAGAAAAGGCACGATGGTACGAGCTTCCTTTCCGACATTTGTGGCGTCCTGCTTATGTCTCATTAGGTTGGATGTACTCCGTGCCCTTGTTGGTCACATACCGCCTCACCCTCTTTGGGCTGAGCTGCTCTGGCAGCGTCAGGAAGAGCTAAAGAAGGCCAAGAGCGGCTCAGCTCCATCGACCCGCCCGTCATCTTCAAAGACTTCGATGTAACGTAGATCGTTTAGGCCGTCACGTTTTCTATCTTGTCCATATTTTGCTTTACGAAGGAATTATCTCCTCTTTGACAGACTCTCCTCTTTCAGATTTACGCTACTGTGTATTGTGTGCTACTTACTTATTTTTGTATATGTCCCCTTTCACTATGGGGCCCCCAGATATCTATTGCATGATAATGCCAAATCAGATTCACATAAAAGTACTGTAGCGAATTCGAACGTATCTGTAATCTACTATTGACGCAATCCGGATTCCAAAGGAAAGGTGGTTGCTACCGGGACTTTTTGTCGTCCTGAAAAGGACTTTCGTTAACCGTAGCACATGGTCCGCGTCGTAATGAGAACTGCCAACCTCCGAGTCCTTTCGCTCATATACCATCTCTGGTACACGATTGCGCTCTTAAGGCGTCTTGAAGTTCTTCTTGGACGTCTGGATCGACAACGAATGTTTCGTGTTGACAGGGATGAAACTTGGCTGGAACAGCGAAATCAGAACCGCGGTGACTTGAATGGGATCTTGCTGAGCCCTGTATTGTCGGTTCCGCTGATCTTTTTCAAGCCCAAGGGATTGAAAATCAAAAGATCTTCCATCCGCCTTAACAACTTTCGTATCCATAAGATGACAGAGAAACATCTACTGGCCTTCTTCAAGTTGAACGATTCGCGCGATTGGTGCTTGGTGCCGCATTTGCTTTGTACAAAATCTCGTCCTTTATTTTGTTCTTCTCGTTGCATTCTCGCAAGTCAAACAAAGGAGATGATAATTGACTTGTCGTCAAGGAAAGGAGTACTTCGTTCGTAAGAAGAAAAGCCGTAAGGACTTGGATAATCGGGCCGATTACAGACATGTGTCGTCATTGTTCTCGGTTTTTGCCGTCATTTGCCTATTATTCACCGTCGCAGCTAATGACCTTCGCTCCTTCCCTCTTCATTTCGTTGACACCTTCCACGACGACAACGTCCCATGGCACTCACGAAACGCTCTAGAGCCCGGAAAGTCAGCGACCCGACCTCGGATGAATCGACATCAGACCAAACGGAGGAGCAGCTTCGGGAAGACAGCAAGAAACTGAAGAGAGAAGTGAAAGGGCTGAAGCACGGAGAAGGGGTATGCCCAGATATCGTCATGTAATTCCAAAGTCTCACCGGTACGCGAACAGAAACAGCCATTTTTTGCGACACGACGGTTTTTGTTCTCTCTCGGCATACTTTGTACGTGCTTTCTGCCATCCTGCTTGCCCTAGACATCAATCCTCCTGTAGTCGGTATTCTGCTTGGCTTCTCCTTGATTGATCGAACGGATATTGAGGGGATGCATGCTCAGCTGCTGCTCTTCATGGATGAATACGATATTTCTCTCCCTGCTCTCCCAGACTTCGACTTTTCTCGAGTTGAGGCAGAGTGGATCCGACTACGAAGCAATATTCCTGAGTTATGGAAGTTCAATCGTGATGGGCGAGAATTCCAGGTCGGGGAGAAGATGGCAGAAAGAGGATTGTCAGCCGAATTCCCCGTCATTCTCGTTCCTGGTGTTATCTCAACAGTAAGCGTGCTGCATCTCTTCGATGTCGATGTCTTTACGCAAACTTCCAGGGGCTAGAGTCATGGTCTACTTCTCCGGACTATCGTCCATTCTTTCGCGAGAAGCTATGGGGAGGATTCAATATGCTGAGCCAAGTCACATTCAACCGCGAAAAGTGGATAGCGGCAATGATGCTTGATCCAATCACCGGACTTGATCCTCCTGGTGCCAAGATAAGAGCCGCGCAAGGTATAGATGCAGCTAGCAGTTTTATCCAAGGATACTGGATTTGGTGCGTTACCGTCTGTTCTTCCCCTTCTCAGCTCATTCTGAGAACATCAGGTCCAAAATTGTGGAGAACCTAGCCGTCGTAAATTATGATACCAACAACCTGTTTCTGGCACCGTATGACTGGCGCTTATCATATTACAATTTAGAGGAACGGGATGGGTATTTTTCAAGACTCAAGTCTGTTATAGAGAGTTTCAAGTACGCCAATTCTCTTTCCCGCTGCACGGACGCCGACCATCTCTCTTTAGGCGGAGGGAGAAAAAAAAGACGGTTATCGCAGCACACTCAATGGGCGCCACGGTAGGTATCGCTGTGCGTGTGCATCGACAAAAATCCGTAATCATTGGCCATCTCTTAGGTTATGCTTGTACGAGTCTTCATCGTTCATGTTACTCCAACTTAACTTCCGCATCTACAATCTAGTACTTGTATGTCGTGAATGATATTCCTACTTTCTTGTACTGAATCTCATCCTCTCTCGTTTCTAGCTTCAAATGGGTAGAATCTCCCGAACACGGCGGAGGTGGACCCACCTGGGTTGAGGTTGGTGAGCTTCCTTTCCGTGATGGACACAAGTTGATGTTGAGCAGGATCATATCGAGGCCTACATTTCCATCGCAGGCACTCACCTTGTAAGCACGATCCCATGCGTCGTTTTCTCTGTTTACTGATGTTATCTTTAGGGAGTGGTAAGCGGACTGTCAGTTAAATATTGCCGCTTGAGTGATAACATCTTACAGGCAAAGGCAATGGCTGCATTCCTCTCCGGTGAAATGAAAGACACCGTACAAATGAACCCTGCCGGTTCTTATGGTGAGCCGATAGCTTCCAGCATGAATTCGCAAGTCCTTATATTTCATAGTGCTCGAGCGGTTTTTCTCGCGAGCAGAACGCAAGAGATTGTTCCTGTCTTGGGCTGGAAGTGCTAGCATGTGGATCAAGGTGATCACGATAAGCCGGCGTACTCTTTCTGTATCTGAAACTCTCGTAGGGTGGGGATGCGATCTGGGGGAATGCTCGCTTTGCACCGGATGATCAGTCTGAATCAATACATACTCATGGAGAGTTAATTGCTTTTCGGGAGTCCCAGATGTTGTCAGCGGAGAACGACGGTGTAGGAAACATGACTTCTGAACAAGCCGGAACTTGGATCTTGCAACATACCCCTGCAACCTTCCAGGTGCGTATCTCATGTCTCTTGATATCATACAATGTACTGAGAGTCCGAAAGAAAATGATGGCAACCAACTATTCTGTCGGAATTGAACGAGATGAAGCGACCTTGAAGCGGAATGATGGCGATCATACGAAGTGGTCGAATCCGCTTGAGGTTAGGTACGTCATTCGGACTTAGGCATCGACTTTATCGATTGACCTGTACTTCCAGACTGCCCAATGCGCCGTCCATGAAAATGTACTGCGTTTATGGACACGGGAAAGAAACCGAGGTACGTCACTACATTCTACTTATTACGATAGACATACAGACAAAGTGCTATTGTCACTCCAGCGTTCATATTGGTCTGTGGTCATAATTCCATCTAAAAACTGCTGCTAATTACCCGAGCAGGTATGCAAGGGGCGCATATGAACATGACGGCAACTCTGTCGATGGCTTGAACCCGACCTGCTCAAATCCTGATGATAATGAATGTGTAACCGAACGACCCCCACTAGATATGCCTTTGACGAGGAAGAGTTGGATTGATGCGGATTATACTAACGATACTATAAGTCCCAAGGCAAGCGTTAATGTCTCTTATACATAAGTGTTTTGGATCAACATAACATCTAGGTTCGCAACGGTGTCAAAATGGGGGAAGGCGACGGAACAGTTAGTCTTCTCAGTCTTGGCGCCATGTGTGTTGAGGGGTGGAAACGGCCACGCTGGAATCCAGCTGGTATCAAGGTCACTACAGTTGAAGTAAACTGGCTCTTTTCACGTTCCATCTTTCAAATTCTTATCGTCGTTTTTAAGCTACCGCATCTGCCTGTTCCATCGATACCGCGTGGTGGAGCAAATACGAGTGACCACGTCGATATCCTCGGATCCACGGGCCTGAACGAAATCATTTTGAAGGTGGCGACGGGTGTAGGCCATGAGGTGGAGGAGAATTTCGTCTCTAATATTCGTGAGTATGCGCAGCATATGCAATGGGACCTTTACTAGGAGGTGGTGACGCTGGCGCTCATCCCATCATTCATAATCTCCGGCACAACTTTAGCTTAACTTTATAGACATTACACTTGTGACCGGCAAATGTTTGCAGTACTGAAGGCAGGACTAATGCTTTTAATTGTATTCTGGTTTCGAACCCGAACCCGAGGACGCGTTGCTTTTGTATTTGTGATGATTTAGCCAGTGCGATACAGAGGTTACAACGTGTATTGTAGCAAAGGTTATTTGAATAGTGACTACTAACCATCCCACATTTGACTACTCCTCTGCACAAGTGACACGAGGGCGACGAACACCGCTTATCCCAATTTGGTTTGGACCTTCCTCTGCAGCCAAGGTCCCCGTAAGCCCCAAGGAACGCCCATATTCTCGCTTCATCGCGTCACACTGAAGTTTAAGATAAGGGTTGAGAGTTACCTATTGTGATGCGCATTAGACTCACTTTACTTTTGCGTTCTTCCGGATCTTCGCCAAGCGCAAAAGGTGCCATTGGGTTGTCGTAACATGCACGGACCTAGTATGTAGTCCTAGAATATGCTGATAGCGGCTGATGCGGACGAAGACACCGAAGGGAATGCTCCATAGTATGCGAACGTTCAATGTCATCAGCCTCCGATAGTAGGTGGGAATAGTTTGTGGAGCGTCGTATATATGTTCTTTACAGTGGCCGTATAGCGATTGATAGCTTTGACCAGCCTTTTTTTGTCGAACTCGGGAATGATATTGGATATTTCATCGCTCTTCGTGACTAGAGTGCGTAGACTTTGGGGGTGGATTCAGAAAAAGACTAGATAAGAGAACGTAAGAACGTACTCGTCGGAGTTTTGTTTCTTGGCCCATTCGTAGAGATTGACGAGAGCTTGGCAGCATGATTTGCCAGCCTCCAGCAAGAGATCGCGTTCGCGTTCGTCAATATCCGCTTGCAGGAAAAGAAAGGGAGAGTCGACAGGCGCACTGCCGCGTGAGGGTAGCCATGGGAAGTACTGGCTGAGCCGCAACATCACACCAGTGAGATGGTGATCTTCGGACCGGAGCAAGTGGAATATATCCTGCACGTCATCGAGGAGCATTAGCACGATGCTAGGATGATGGGTGATACTTACCATCTTACACATGTCCGCTACAATCGCTATGAAGAGCTTACGCTGGTCCGCTGCCTGGTTTGCCAGGTCGAGTAATGATGCACGCTCCTCACTTGTAAGAGCTTCCTCAATCTGTCCCATGCCAATGCAGGCCTTATCCCACACCATAGCGTCCTCGACTTTCTTCAGAAGTGCGCGTCGGTACTGCTCTACACTGGCGACCAAGTCGAGCAAATTCGGGTAGGCTTCAGCATTTATGACGAACAGCGGGGAGACGCTTTGATCTATGGTAAATATGAGAAGCTCTAAGGGAACCGGCTGAGCCTCCAATGGCTTGTTAACGACGTGTTGGTCCATGAAATCTAGTTTTCAGAGGTTTTGAGTTGAACACTAGAAAGTAAGGGTGCCACCTACTGAACACTTCTCGAAGGTATTCGTTGGCACTGTTGAGGTGAGAGTACGGGGGACTTGTTCCTTTGATGTAAGTAATCAGTTCTTCCATGAGTGTACGGGAAAAGGGTGAATTGGAAATTGACGCGTTGAATCCCGACCATGTCACGGGGTCACACGTGGCTACAAGCTCGCTCGGCTCTTGTCCGAAGCTTCGACTTTTCTTGCGTTGACTTTAGGCGTCTGCACCGATGCTTCTGCGTCCATTAGGGCTGCGTCTCTAAATTTCCATCTAGCAACATATTCTTTCTCTTCGGGCGTCCTGCTTCTTGAAAAATGTTCAGTTACCTTCGTTTTTCTCCTCAAGTCTGCGCACGACTGGTTCTTCGACGATAAACGAAGTCGAAGCGGTGATACGATTCTACTGTGGGTCGTTTAGAACGTTGATGACGCTCCAGAAGGCTTATGTCCGATCAGAACAGAGTTTTATGCCTGGGTTTCAGTTTTTTCTGTGTTCAATCCCGACCTTACCTTGTGCAATCTCGGTCGATGTCCTCGGAAACTGAGTCATTTGAAAGTCTGTTTGTAGCAGAGATACTCGGCACGTTGCAAAGAAGAGTTCTTTCTTACTGCAATATCCAAGTTCCCCGACGCAAATATATTGCTACGTCGATGATAACCTGCTCGAAAAAGCAGTTTTCTAGTGTATCATTATGCTCTGAGATGAGCCAAGGTACATTTCCCCATGTAAACGAAGAAAACTTAGGTAATCCCAAACTGGACCGGTGCTCGTATCACTGTGAGTAGGTTCAAACCTGACTACCATCTGGACGATCTACTCGCCTTCCGGTACTCATTGAACCCGGTCCGTCTTTCTGGCATATAACAGCCGTTAAACTGTCTGCTGTGTCTTTATTCTTCCCTCAATGTCTGCTCAAAACGTCAAGCTGCCACCCAAGGTATGCTTTAACTTACCACGAGCTTGCGGTTCGCTGACATTTTCCGTCATCATAGCATGTTGACGTCCTCATTATTGGAGGTGCCTTGTATTCTCGTCGATTTATCTTTTGCGAGATTAATGTTTTCTGTAGGCGGACCCGGAGGCAGTTACGCTGCCGCCGCCCTAGCTCGAGAAGGGCTGGAGGTTGCCGTTTTCGAGGCATCCAAGTTTCCCAGGTGGGTCATCAACGCCGTTTTTTCTGATTGCTCTGACATGCAGCGTGCTCAGGTACCATATCGGAGAGAGTCTCATCCCTTCGGTGCGCCATTATCTGCGATTCATCGGCGCGGAAGATAAACTTGCAAATCACGGCTTCGTGCGCAAGGTACATCAATTTTTGACGCATATATGCGGTGTTTCTTAACGCTCAGCGACTCTTAGCCTGGTGCCGCTCTCAAATTCAGGCAGCATGCTGAGGAAGGATGTGAGTGAAGGCATCCTGGGCTATTCAATCGTGCTTTAACTTTTCCCCAGATACCGATTTTGTCGCCATTGGACATAACAATAACGCGTGGAATGTTGTACGTATGAGTCCCTTCATCTTACACGGAACTTGACGCCGTTTTAGGATCGCTCCGAGTTCGACCTTCTTCTAATGAACCATGCCCGGACGTGCGGAGCCTCTGTGTACGAGCTCACCAGAGTCAATAGTCTCACTTTCTCTCAGACTGATCCTTCGAGGCCGATATCTGCTGCGTGGACGCATACGCCGCCCCCCGCTCCCATTTCTCCTCCCGCATCGCCAAAAGTGTCTAGAGACGGCACCGACGGCCCTGAGATCCTCTCCGAACCAATCAAATTTACCGGGACGACCACTTTCAAATACCTGGTCGATGCTTCCGGACGAGCAGGCGTCATGTCAACAAAATATTTAAAAAACCGACGTTTCAATCTGGCTCTTAAAAATATCGCGGTCTGGGGTTACTGGAAAGATGTGGGAACTTATGGAGTTGGCACGAAGAAAGAAGGTTCTCCTTGGTTCGAGGCTTTAACTGGTTGGTTTCATGACTAGAAGACTGCTTGCACATACTCATGAGCTTTCTTTATGCAGACGAATCCGGCTGGGCCTGGTTCATTCCCCTTCACAATGGGACTACTTCTGTAGGTGTTGTGATGAATCAGGAGGTCTATAATCAGAAGCTTAAACGCCCAACTCCGCCATCGCCATTCTCCTCTGGTTCTGCACCCAGCGATTCAAATTCGGACAGTACTACACGTTATTTAGCGAGCCTCTCACTTGCGCCACATCTCGTTGACTTGATAGGCGACAGGGGGACGCTCATGGAAGGAACTATAGCAAAAGCCAGCGACTACAGCTATTCTGCACCCTCCTATGCTGGTAATAGCTTCAGAATTGTTGGCGACGCCGGAGGTAATCCTACTTATTTGTTCCTGGCATGAACTCATTATGTGAGCAGCATTCATCGATCCCCTCTTCTCAAGCGGTATTCACTTGGCCATGACTTCTGCTCTATCTGCCGCTGCTACTATATGCGCCTCCTTTCGCGGTGATACCAATGAAGTAGATGCAGCGGAATGGCACACGAACCGAGTTGCCACCAGTTATACAAGGTCAGCGGCCCCTTCGTTCCGTTTTGCGAATCGACGAGTTCAACCTCTTCATATTTTATAGGTTCCAGCTCGTTGTTCTTAGCGCTTACAAACAGATCCAAGCCCAAAGCATGCCCATCCTCTCTGATGTCGATGAAAATAATTTTGACAGAGCATTCGCATTTCTACGACCCGGTAAGCTGTGTTGCCGTCGCTCGATCTACCTTGCATTAAATCATATTATATAACAGTCATTCAAGGCGCATCAGACATGGGAACTCGTCTTTCCGAGACCGAACTACAAAAATCCCTGGACTTCTGCGTCAACCTCTTCAATCCGACAACACCCGAACAGCATGAAAAACTTCACCGGAACGGAAAAATCAGCAAAGAACTGCTTGACGTTACATCTCCCGTTATGCATCCTAGCTTACTCGAAAAGGCTCTGCTCCAGGTCACCCCTGCGGCTGAGAAAGAAAACGAAGTCGACCTACAAACGTCAAAGCTGGTGCTTGACAAAATCAATGCTCGCAGAGTCGTGCACGCCGAGTACGGCATTCACAACCTCGAGTCAGAGACTCTTGATGGTTACGTCGTACGACTGAAGAAGGGGTCTCTGGGACTCGAAAAAGTCTAAATATTCCTTCTGCGGTGCGGAACTTTCCGTGCTTATGTATATTTTCTGTTCACCCACTTACTTCTGTCGCCGGTTGACGACATGTACTTTATATTTATGTCCGCCTCGTTTATATGTTTTTTTTACAAGTTATTCAAGTACTTTTTGTTTGATGATGATCCACCTTGTACAATACTGTACATAACTTATTCTGTCTGGTTCTATAAATATCACACTCGGACCAGGGTAACCGCCTTTCAAGCCTGATTGGTTTTGAATAAGCATCGGGGCCGTATTGACTGTCATCATGTCGATTTTCATACCTTCAGTCGATTTTAACGATGGAACCAAGATTCCGACTATAGGCATGGGGTACTGTATATTTCATTTTCTGTGATAATCAACTGAGGTTTGATAGGTGCTGGATGGGAACGCTTGGAGGCGGAGAGCGCGTCTATGAGATGTGCAAGAAAGCCCTCAAGGTATGCCCAGTACCGCCTTTGATTTTTTTGGACTTTCATAATTGGATAACTCAATGTGATCTAGGCTGGTTATCGCCATTTCGATACGGTAAGGCCGCTCAACCATCCTATAGCCTTCACTTACCGGATGGATCATATCCATAGGCAGCTGGATATCGTAGCCATGATCTCATATGTATCTGAGTATGGATTTTGTCTAAGTTATATTCACAGAAAATGAGGCGGAGGTCGGAAGGGCTATACGGGATTCCGGTATACCACGAAACGAGATCTACATAACTACTAAGCTCCCACAGTAAGTGTCTCGTACACTTTGTATGCGTCTTCTCAATAGGCAATAAGGTCCAAGCACGGCAATGTTCAAGAATCACTGGAAAAATCCCTTCGCGACCTCGGTTGTGAATATGTTGATCTCTACCTGATGCACTGGCCTCAAGCGACAAAGACCGGTATGCTGCACTTAGAAATTCGTTATCGCGGAGATCGCTGATAGTAAGCCTTCAAGGACCCGACGGAGAAACTCTCACTTTCAGGCCTGATGAGCATCCTACTATCGTCGATACCTGGAAGGACATGGAGAAGCTTCTCGCCTCTGGTAAGCTCTTCTTTACTCCTCGGCTGATTCCGTGGATGATCTGATGATTATCTCAGGCAAAGTGAAGACCATCGGAGTCTCAAACTTTTCTATCAAGACTCTTGAACAGCTGCTGCTTCAATGTACCGTAATCCCGGCCACCAATCAAGTCGAGTGTCATCCGTGTCTCCCTCAAGAGGATCTCAAGAAATACTGCGACGAGAAGAAGATACCTCTGACTGCATATTCTCCGCTAGGTCTGTGACAGCCACGAAACTACCAGGCTACGAACTTACATTGCATCTCATTAGGACAAGGCCCCTTCCTTCTGAACGATAGCACCATCAAATCTATCGCCGAAGAGCTGCACGTCACGGCCGCTCAGGTTCTTATTGGCTGGGCAGTCCAACGTGGAACGATCGTGGTTCCAAAGAGCGAAAACGAAGAAAGAATGGCTGCGAATATTCAGGTACATAAATCATCTTTCAAGCGAGACAGCCATGGTCACATATGAATCCTATTTCAGCTCGTGAAGCTGTCTGATGCACAGGTTGGCCAGATCGACGGCATTCACTTGCAGCCTGGATTGCACAAGTCACTTTTGGAGTATCACCAGCCCGACGGCACTGTTTTCGGCTGGTCGTATGAGGAACTTGGCTGGAACATGGTCAAGGGCGGCGTCGTTCCTAATTGAATTGAACTGGTGCTACTTAGCCGTCTGTGTAAAAGGTATAATTGAATAACAAATGTATGCGATGTCGTCGTCTCCTGGCAAAGGTACTCAGAGGGCAAATATTCTTTGTACAACCGACATCCAGTGCCTTGGATAACCACACGGTCGTCGTCTGTCTTGAACTGCTTGTCCGTTGTCTTTTACTATACATCGAAGCAGGGCTCTGCAACTTGATTTGAACACGAAACTGAGCTGTCAGAATACAAGCCTATGTACTGATATTAAAGAAGAAAACCCTATCCATCGATCAACATCATCCTCGCCTAGGCGCCGAAGATTTTTATTCCGCAAGGTCGATGATACCGCCAACAACCGATTCATTGCCACTTTGACCAGAAGACCCATGTTGTCAGTTGTCGCTATCACCTACCGCATCCTCTTGTATTCTAGCGTTAAAGAAACAGCTCGCGGACTCTTGCGTGCTTTCTTTGGGAGAGGTGTTCCAGCGGTGTATCGTGCGATGTGCACCATTCCAATTCTTGCTGTCATCAATGCCATGGCTTGCATTGTCTTCTGAAAGATTAAATTTGGGTTTATACACCAGACGGGATAGTGATGACTCAGACTACGAGCACATTCCACGCTCCTTCCGGTCCAGCTGGTTCTTCCCATCGTCATCGATCAATCCCTCTGCACTACCGACCAAGTCACGCAGACAACAGCTCCGTGACACTTGGCGCTGAGTACGAGGAAGCAAAGAGTGTGGGGACGGGACTTCCCTTGGAGGTGCGAATGATGCAGGAGACAGCGCGTTATAATGACAACGACTTCCCTGTAAAGTCTGCCCCTCTCTAAGTTTTAAATCGGTCATCTTTGGAATACCGGATGTAGTCTAGCTTAGTGTATATGGATCCGAGTTTGCAAGCCGCATCATGTCTTCCTAGTGCGAATTCTATTTACTATACTTCTGTGTGGCAGTCAAGTATCCCGAACTTAAACGGATGCTTCGGTCCGGAAACAAACGGCATAGATCAACGGCCTCGCGGCACTATTGATGCCGCTGCTAGATCACCAACTCGGACCCGGTCGGATCTCGAAACAAAACTCCGACAGGAAGTTAGGCATGCGCTGAGCGCTCTGTTGTTTCTGATTACAATTTATGGCAAGCGGGGAGCTTGCTTCCGAGCTGTGCCCGACTCTCACGGACACCTTGAACTGCCAGGGCCGGGATGCGGCATATAACGGCTATTGAAATACTGATGCCACTCAGACAACAGTCAGATTCTCGGAACCATATCAGCCGCCTTGTTCTCGAGATTACTGCCTCACTCAAGAATCTCCACTTCTGGTTGATACCGTAGCTTCGTCCCTCTGGAGAGGCTGTAGATAATCATCAAAGGACTGCCATCACAAGGTGTGCGGCCATCTCGCGTCAGTTTACAGCTGTTTGCACACAGCTTGACAGTAGCATGCGCTTTGTGCGAGAGAAGAGAGTGATTTGAACTTCATCATAAACCATGGTTTAGGGGTTCGATGACGCGTTTGTGGGTGGTTTATGGGTATTTCGGCGATCTCGGAGGCTATTTCGGGCGCTCGAAGTCCCTAAACGCGGTTTATGACGAAGTCCAAGCTTCCTCTCATCATCCACGAAAACGACCCTGACGGTCAAGCTGTATGCAAACAGCTGTAATGTCTTCATTCAAAGTCCTCATTGATATCACAACTTCTTTGGGTGGCAAAATGATGTATTCTTTTATCCTGAAGCGAACCATATTCTGTGAATCGCATCTATGGTCGAACTTGGCTCGCAATTTCTGGCATCAATCCTTCTAGAACGATGCAGCTAGCTCTCCATTTAAGAGCATTCGTATTGCTACAAGCTCCCCGTCCAACCTCCGAGCTTACAGTTCAATGGCTGACCTTCTCTTGAAATACGATCTCTCGAAATCGGAATGGGAGCCTCTGCCCGACGGCACTCCAGGCAGAAGGCGCATTCTTTCCGGCGCAGAAATTGTCGAAGACATCTGGAACCGCCTTTTCAAAGGCTACCAGACTCTCTTCTTCGCTATATATCTAGACATTGCCACCATCCCGACCAGCAATGTCACTGCTGCTTGCCGTGAGGCCTGGAAATGGCTTCGCTATAATATCCCTACCATTGCAGTACCCGTAGAAGTCGACGAGAAAGACGTTTCTCGCTTCGTGTATCATGCCGCTACACCAGAATCGGCCGAAGCTTGGGCCGATCGTACCTGCATCGTCCACAGGCAGGATGTTGTTGACCTTGATGTCCTTCGCGAACTCGTTTGCGGCGCCAGAGTCCCATCAGCTGATGGTGATGCAACTTGGCTCCATGTCGCGATCCCAAAGGGCGCCGATTCCATTTCCAAACTCGGTTTCCTTCTTCATACGCAGCACGCACCTTTCGACGGTACTGCACTGAAGTTTATCTTCAACCTTTATTTGGCGCAACTGGCACAAATACTCTGCTCCGACACCTATGCTCCAGACGTGCTGCCATGGGGGAGGGAGGTGGACAATTTATCACCGGCAGCTATGAACGTTCTGGCGTCTCATGAGCCGCAGCCGATTCCTACTTCCTCTGGAGAGGCGCCGACTGCTAATCACCCCTACTACGAATCTCTCTTGAAGGCGATGGAAGCGATAGGCGCGACATTTCCGGTATGTTATTATGTTCCAAGGTTTTGCATGAAATTCAAGTGCCTCTCTCACATAGAACCCTAACCTGTGGGGATTCAGACATCGCGAAGCTGATCCAGGATGGCCCGTTTGTGCGCGGGAGGAAGTTACCCTTTCCAAGACGGAATCTGACGCTGTGATGGATACCTTGAAGAAGTTAAAGAAGGACCATGCCTTTACTCTGACTCATCTAGGTATATTCCACACTCAGCTTAGTCCTACGCGATACTCACTGCGTCTCTAGTGCATGCCGCGTTGGCCATGATCGTCATCAATGACAACCCTCCGACGCCAGACCAATCATCAGGCATCATTGCTCCGCAGGCTTTAGCCAATTGCCGCGATCGACTCAAGGAACCCTACGCTTCTGCAAATGGGTACGCTGGGTACGCACTCGGAGTGTCTGCCATCCGTATTCCTGTCAAAATATTCATGGAAGACGGTGGTAAGCTATTGCCTATGAGTAAAGAGACTTTAATCAAGGCCTGCTCGCACATCCGGGAGGAGTACAAACTTCAGAGAGAACTCCCGGCTACCCTGAGTTATATGGACCAAGGATCCCAGGTTCTTGCTGGTGGGATGAAGGCCGGCGCGCTGGCGAACGCGTAAGCAGACTAACTCTCGTTTAGAATTGACTGTTTACGGATATACAGGATACCGCCTGATCAGTGCTACAAGCTTTCCAGTGATGGGAAGGGCGAAACGTTGCTACAAGGAGTGTATCTTGACGCAAACGGAAAGCAGCTGTTTGAAATCAGTAAATGGTTCACTGCGCTGAATCGAGTTGATCCCGCGCCGTATGTTTTTTCAATATATCTTGGCGAGTCTGAACTGATTCCTCGTAGGTTTTTCCGATTCTTTTCCTGGAAAGGATGTATCATTCTCAGTTGCGACGTAAATAAGAACGTCATTTCCCTTGAAGATACAAAGGGGTATATGCAGAAGTGGAAAGAGTACATCATGATGATTACCAAGTAACGCCGACCTTCAGACGGCAAATGTAGACAGTGTATTCTGCCCAAGTTCCGCTTGTAGAAACAATTTATGATCCGTCATCATTTGCTTGTGAAAGGGTGAAAAAAGTAGATGCTTTGTCACGAGATCGTGTTGTATCCCTGTAGAGTTGGCTCGGCTAGAACTCTGTTGGGAATAGACGTCGGCAGGCACAAAGGACGTGACGGATATGGCTTGAACGAACGTATATTCGTGGACAGATACGTAGGTGGTGGTGGTATGAAGCCAAGAAAACGGTAGTGATCGATACGAAAATCAAAATAATGTAAAACAAAAGACGGCGTAGCCGTCAGCCCAGTGGCTGTGAAACCACAATCCTCAACAAACTCTAATACATATTGGTATACTGAATTGTCCCCGAGCTTCTCGTCGCAGCTGTAAGGATAAATGGGGCTCCCATCGTTTCTGTCCAACGCCGAAGAGGAGGGTTTTTGTATTCTGATCGACGTCCCTTAGATGGAAACGGGTCAGAGTCAGTACTACATGCGTGTTTACTGCACTGTGCTACAGTACCGAACATATATCTAGTGGTGTGCAGGTTGAGCACCATCCATGCTGGGACAATCAGCTCGAGCAAACTTCCTGATGGTTATCTTTTCACAAGTGTGGAAGGAAGAGCGCACTCTCACAGGTACTCCGTTGCCAGATATATCCAAGCTTATTTAAAGATTCATGATTGAAATGTGCAAGACGTATACATGACATCGGGGTTTACTATCAGAGCGGAAGGTAGTGGGTTCATTCCATCAATTTCCTGAGGAACGCCGTCTGAGCATTGATATTAGTCTCATATCCCTGTCACGAAATATGTCAGTATTCAGAGTTACTGGGTGCGGCTCGTTGCTTTTACCTTTCCCCCTTCCATCACATCAAAGTGGCCTCCAGGAGCCGGAACCAATTCGATTTCTTCGCAGGACATGAGACCGACAAATCGAAACAAAGCTTGCATACGTACTTCCAAGGGCCTTCCCGACGATATTTCGAGTAATTTCAGGCGGGGTTACATCATCTTCCTCAGCCATGACGACTAGCATGGGACATTTCAAGTCTTTCAGCCTTAGGCCTGGCCTAGCGGCGAACAATTCAAACGCTAGACGAGCACATGTTACGTTGGGCGTCTGCTTGAATGTCTTTGAGGCCTTCGAATACACTGCCGTGAAACCTGGAAAGGATTTTTTCTAAGACGGACATATAAATAAGGTGCAGGTGCTATTACCTGGAAGGCAACTCGGCGTTTTCAAAAAGGCAAATTCGTCTGGATTCCCTATCGCGGGCACGAAGACGGGTGGAAATCCTAGTTTACTTCCGACCCAATCGATAGCCGCCCAGAACAGAAGTCTGGGATTAGGAGTCATGGAATTCAAAACGGCCTTGGCTAAAGGACGACGAAATGTAATTAGTCCTCGTGCTATGCATCAAGTCGCGTACCATCCAATAACGGGCAATGTGCCATGCCTCCGGCTATGCCTTCCACATCATCTCGAGTGATAATCTCAGCCACCGAGAGGCCATTCATCGCGCTACCCATCACCACAATCTTATCTCGGAGGAACCTAGTTTGGTTTTCACTAGACCTCGCCCAAGAAATGACACTCAGGTAGTCCTGGACTTGGTTTTTCCAGATGACGAGGTTGCGCTGACCGTCTGAATCCCCAAAACCGCGATAGTCCAGTATCAGGGAAGCCCAACCGGCTTCGCTTGCCCAGCGCTCGCCAAAGACAGCCATCCCCGCTTCTTTGCAGAGAGTGAATCTAGTGAACAATTTGCTTCACAGAATGAGTGTAAAGGTTCCACACGAGACGTACCCGTGACCGGCCACTACGACGGGGAAAGGTCCTGGTCCTGGAGGCGTGTACAGCCAGACATCAAGAAAGGTGTTGGACTCCGCGCTTGGAATTTTTACAGTTTGTCGGTTGAATGGAGGATTCATTGTCTGGCGGAATGTAGGACAGCAGGTCAACGTATCGAGAGCGCAGGTGTTACAAGGTGAAAAACAAGTGTTGCTAGCGCAGTGAAACAGACCTCGGGCCGGGCTAGAGGAGAACTCCTTGATGGAATAGAGGCCTCGGTGGCAGTCAATACCTCCAACTTCGTCTCCGGGCAGCCCGGGCAAATCGGTGTACCAAGTATTACCGTTCTTTGACCGTTTCCATATACTTGCACACTAGACTAGACCCTTCATGAGCGCTCAGCGCTCAGTTTTCAATAATCAGAACCAGCAGCCGAGTAGATCTCACGCAGGTAAACTTGCGCCGGTAATGACAGAACCGAACACGATATTTGAAGTTATAACATACAATCGCAAACTCAATGTACGCGTCTGAGCCTTCCTTCCTGTGAAGATGTTTCTAACCGTAGACTTGTTTAGTTGAATGGATGATATCCTGATGAACACTGACAAGGAGTGGACAATATACACCGAGACGGTCGTGGAGCCTTGTACCTCCGTAAACCTGAGAATTACTAGATGCTTAGCAGCTTCCTCAAGTTTGAGATCCGCGCTACAACAGCCATGAGGTCCACTCAGAGTGGGTTTGAGCATCGGGTAAGATACATCTGTCCCACAACGATCCGAGAAGCATGCGAAAATTGACAGATACATCCTGCGAAGCGAGATGAAGACAAAAAAATAATATAACGTGCAGAGTTAAATATTTCATTATCCAATTATTATATCGTCGTGATTGTGGATCGTCGGTCATGAAATATCGTCAAGTTTTGCTGGTGGGGTCTTACGTTTGTGAGCGATGCGGGGGTTCGGAACCGTTTGGCATCCCCGGGTAGGTGTTGAGTAGCACTACCGCGATCTGGAATGAATGAGGGGACCTGGGAGATAAACGAGGATACAGTGGATAACCGTTCGAGCGCGTTTCTAGCCGGTTTTCAGGGTCTCTGAATGAGAGGGCTAAACGATGTTGCTGCCCAGATTGCCGTCTGAATAGTGATCGATAGGAAACTAGTAGTTTGAGTCAACATTTATGCTGGATGTAGTAGGTCGACATTCTATCAACGTATATCTACCAGGAATTTCTGTTCAAGAAATGAGATACGTGGTGCGTCAATAGAGGAATGAAGCTTACGCTAGGTTTACAATTGACTGACTCAAGAGGAAAGGCCCCTGAAGAGATGTCAGTGGGCTGGAGGCGTCGAATGCCATGATGGGTTACGGACAGTGCTGTTCACGTTTCGAATAATCCCAGTCAGCATTGATACAATAGCATCTGAGACAACGTTAAGGAGATGGCGACGCTGTGCCTCCTAGTCGACACCGTTCGCAAGGCCGTTGCTAGTGGGTGCATCGAGCCTCGACCTGCCCATATTTATTCCACCGAGTACGAGTCGGAGACAGACTTGGTGTCATGATGGAAAACCAACAGCGGCTACACCGGCCCTGCAGTTACCGAATTTGCCGGTCACGTGCCAATTTTCCCATGCGTCCGGGCCGCCCCGCTACGCTCTGTTCCGCTCTTAGTATTCAGTCCCACCAACTTCACATCCTTCCTGCTTTCAATGTACCACAAAGTGTCTTTACTCCGCGAGACGTACGATACCGTGCGATCGGGACGGTACGAGCCTTTGTGGCCAAAGCACATGGCTTGCCATGTTACAAAGAGCCGATCGTATCACCGGATGATGTCGTCGGCTCACTCGTCCGCCTCTTGCTTACTACCAACATCTTCACTCCTACTAGTCATGATCCTTATGTCTTCGGCTTTTTATTCTCGCTCTCAACACAGGAAAAATTCCTTGGCCATCATCTTAGCGAGCCTTATTCTAGCCGCCTTCGCATCATGATTCCTTCTCCGCCTAGCTGGGTGCTGTGCAAAAAAATAAAAGCTTGTCGGTTCAGTGGACTTAGACACAAGTAAAATTTACATTTTTGTTGTTTTTGTGTCATGCTAACCAGGCAATTCACGTATAGTCGCAGTCAATGCATCCATATACATTCGCAGTTCACAAGAGCATACCAAAACCACATCAAGTACAACTTGTCGAACACCGTCGCGACCTGCGGCTGGTTCTTCGTCCTTTCGTCAGCATGCAATGAAACCGGACCGCGCTAACCCAGCTCGCCTCCACTTCTCGCCCGCAAAGCCTCTTTGTCCTGGCACGGCTTAGAAGACATACAGTCACCCGCTCTTTTTGTTTTGCGCGCCTAGTTTCTCGAGGCAGACTGGTGGACCTTGTAGAAGAAATCGTCGTCCTACATTTAGAAGCGCTGTCCCTCTCTGACAGGAAACCTTCCACCTTACTGCACCTACGCTGCAGCCTCAGATCAAAGTCGGTCTGGTTCTGAAGATTCACGTTCAGCCTTTGCTTCCTTCCTCTCCAGCACATCAGAAGCGAAACAGCTATTCGCCCTACTGATCGGCGCCACTTCTTTCCGGATCATGGCATCGTTGACGACCTTTCTTGAACGTTTGAATGTTTCAAGTTTAACTATACAGTATATTCTAGTAAATAAAAGCGTATACTACATCCGGTATTCCAGTGAAGACGGGGAGTGAAAAGCAGGAAAGAGGCTTCAGAGAATACAGGTCTAAAGTTTAAAGAGGAGAAGACTTGGCAGGGAAGTCGACATTATCCCGCGCCGTTTCCTGCATCATCCGCACCTCCAACGGTTGAAGCCCAGTCCCCGCACTCTTTGCCTCCTGATACTCAGCACCGAGTGTCGGTGAGCCGTTGTCTGCGTGGATTGGCTGGCAGTGAATCGGGATTGATCGATGCATACTGGTAGTGCCAGCTGGACCGGAAGTAGCATGGAATGTGCTCAGCTGTGCCATCACTCCGTCTGGCGGTATGAGCCCAAATTTAATTTTTCGGAAGACAATGCAAGCCATGGCATTGATGATAGCAAGGATTGGAATGGTGCACATTGCACGATACACT
Source organism: Armillaria ostoyae (assembly GCA_902506015.1). Taxonomy (NCBI): domain Eukaryota; kingdom Fungi; phylum Basidiomycota; class Agaricomycetes; order Agaricales; family Physalacriaceae; genus Armillaria; species Armillaria ostoyae. Next base: position 2,977,814 of record LR732082.1, read on the forward strand.
GTTGGAAGACCGGGTACAAGGACAAGGATGAGGCAAACAACGTTCCCACATACAGCAACACTATACATAGACTTTTGGTGAGACGGTCGTAGAACAGCAAATAAATTAAATACGTACAGATAATATTGCTGTCCACTAAGAAGGAGGCTCCGGGAAACAATGGGAACACCTCTTCCAAAGAAAGCACGCAAACGTCCGCGAGCAGTTTCCTCGACGCAATAATACAAGAGGATGCGGTAGGTGATAGCAACAAACGTGCAACTGTCAAAAATGAGAGGCATTATAGCAGACAGCTGGTCGTAGTCAGGGACCCGAATGTTGATACACTGCTGTGTCGTTCCGATATGTGCACCGCGAATGCCGACGGGAACAGTGATGGCGCCTGCAATTACCCCGAACCAGAGAATGGTGAAGAAGAAAAAAATGTATCGGTTTTTGTGCCATACTGCGGTGACTCGAAGGAAGAAAAGGAACGACGTGAAAGTCTGGGAAAGGACGTTGCATATTCCTAAGGCAAGCTGAGCGGCACCGCAATTGGGAATATTGGCTACTGTCCAACAAGTCAGTTGGGCCTAACAGCGTGAGGAGAGATACAAACAACTTACCTCTGCCTGCGAAGTTGATGAGGATGTAAGCCAGGGTGAAGACCCTACCACGTAAAAACAATCAGTGACCAAGCGTCAACGAAGAAGTGAACATCCGAACCTAGACATGTAGTAAATCACGGTAGGATACCTAATCCTGTGCTTGAAGAGCAGCTGGTATTCATTTTCCAAGTTGACTGCGATGTCCCAAAGATATCCCTACTTGCAGTTGTGGGGGAGCCGCTCGGAAAAGAATGCAGTAGACTCACACCGAGAGTAGCAGCGTACAGACATAAGGAGACTTTATCGGAATCGGACGCCAACGTTGGATCGACAGACTCGAGGAGCGGGAATGGGTCAGTGAGCTCGGCTCCTGTATTGGACATGACAATTTGCAGGGATGAATGACCGTCCCACTCCACATTGCGCGAACTTGTTTAAAAGGTATCAGGAATTGTCCGGGTCCAAAAAAAGAGATCGTGATACCGAAACCTATAGAACAGCTAGCTGATCAAACGCGGTAGATACACCTACCTCTATACCAGAGCATCTAACGTTAATGCCTACCTAGGCATTCCACAAAACCTGTAACGCCTGTCATCTCGGGAATCAGCCTCTAGCAGGATATACCACATCATTGCACAGTCTTCCCGGGAATTCATAATCCTACTTGAAGTTGCGTAACCCGAAGACCCAAAATCACTCCACCGGAAACAATAACCGCTGTGAGTATCAGTATCAGTATCAGCAACGCTTTTCCAGATGGACATCTGATGAGCAAACAGGTTCTACCGGTCTGAGTCTCTCGAAGACAGTGTATGGTCAGACGAAAGCGGTATTTCAAGGCTCCAAGTTGGCTGGAAAGGGTTTCCCAGACTAGGAGACAGGCTATGCCATAGTCCGTACTTGCATAAGAAACTCTCAAAATGACTTACCGGCACCCCTTTATGTAAGTATTGAGAACCGTCGGGGAATAAAAACTCCTTCAGAATAACTTCTCTAAATTAGTCTTATGAGCATTGCCTCCAACGTTCGGCTGATGCCCAGCGCTCACCGCTCACCGTTGCAACGTCCAGACAAAAAAATTCTGTTTCAGTGAGAGGTGTGTTGCAGTTGAAGTCATTGTTAAGGCAGGACTGGTACCATACTTACTGCCAGCACCCGAGTATATTGGCAGGGCATAGAATGTACATTCTCGAGTTGCTCATCTTCATAAGTAAGAGACTCTCTGGCATGGCTATTATTGTTGGGAATAGACGTCGGCAGGGAAATGAACGTGGCGGTAATGGCTCGAACGAACGTATATTCGTGGACAGATACGTAGGTGGTGGTGGTACGAAGCCAAGAAGCGGTAGTGATCGGTACGAAAATCAAAATAAGGTAAAACAAAGAATGGCGTAGCCGTCGGTCCAGTGGCTGTGAAACCACAATCCTCAACAATTATCGCGAGATGTGCGGGAACTTTTCAATGATCAGAATTCGCCCGTTCCCCGAGGTGACCTGCACCAAATTTAAAGCACTGTAATTAATGGATGTTATTTAAAAACCTCCACTGGATGCATACATCAGATGTCCTGTAAAAACATCCTTGCGTAGTTGGTTGCATGTGCCTCGATTCGTGGTTCAAACCGATAGTCTATATCGATATATATATTCAGATGAGCGCCATTGAATCGAAAATACTCTGAGTGACTGCATTATGGCGCCTTCCATCAAGTTCCCATCGACGCAAGAATTACAACGGCTTCCAAGTTGGAGATCGAATTACGAGCTCTATTCACAGTAGGGTCAAGTCAGTAAGTATCGGGTAAGATACGTCTATCCCACCTCCACAGGGATCCAAGACAATACAGGATAGGTACATACTGCAAAGTGAGATAAAAACCGAATAAGAATATAGTATGCAAGTAGGTCATCAATATGTACAGAGTCATTATCGTAATTGTGCATCATCAATCATGAAACATCGTCAAAATGTAGGGTCTTGTGTTTGTGAGGGACGGGAACCGCTGGGTGGATATTGGGCAGCACCGCCGCGATCAGGAGGGGTGAAAGAACGAAGTGGCAAACCAGGGTACCTCTTTGGATATTTTTCAGCATCCAGGGTCTCCGAATGAGAAGGCTGCGTGATGTTGCTGCCCAGATCGTCGTCTGAATAGTGAGCGACAGGATTCGTGCTGGATGTAGGTCGGTATTCTAGCAACCTATAATCGGGGTATGGCCGAGTAGATGGCTGTGGGATGTATGTATGATTCGGAGCGTGCCGCGATGGCGCAGAAGTGCGACGCTGCTGTCGTCGGGCAGCCACGTCGGACGGGGAGTAGACTTGTGCGGAACTGCGGCGAAGACCTCGGGAAGGTGGCGGACTGGTCGGCTGCTCCATAGTGTCCGGACTGATATAGATAAGTTCGGTAGTATTCGTCTCGTTGACACTAGTGTCAACATGCAGCTTGGGACGATGAATAGCAGACTCTCGTTCGTGCGACCTTTGAGTGCCGGTCATTCTATCATCAGAAACTTCGAATGTAGGATCTACGATCTCCACAGGGATGCCCGCAGTTGCGTTGGTTGTTAGTTGTGCGCCAACATCTACCTTTGCGTGCAACGTGCTTCGCTCGCCAGCAAGACCAATGTCGTACACATTGGTTTCGTACGTCGCAGGCGCATGTCTAATTGAAGTTGCATGATCTGTACTCGGAGGGAAAACACGGCCGAAAAGGCTGTCAGAACGAACGAGATGAACGGGGGGCGGATGTTGAGAAGGCGTCGAGACCTGACGAGCACTGTTAGAATCGACGCGACGCGAATTGGTGCGGGACTTGGAAGTTCCAGAGGATGATGTGCGTCTCTGCTGTTTCCTCTGAACATGAGAACTTCGGTGCTCCGAGAAGACAGACAAGGGCGCCAGCATATCCTCATGAGGTGCGGAACCACGCCCCCCAGGTATATAGTAAGCACTATCTTGATTCCACGAGTATTGATCCTGGCCACGACTTTTCCGAATCAAGCTCGGAGGAGGCGGGTCTTCGAAATTGTTGGGATCATGCAACAAGCTACGATCCGCATCTGCGTCGTTGGAATGTTGACGAGAGCGTGTCCTGGACTTGGATTTACTCTTGCGCTTTGAAAGGCGTCTTGAAGGAACCTCCTCTTCGTCAACATCTTGCCCGGATTGAGATACCCGATTATAGACTGACCGCCACCAAGAGCGCTGCTGCCTATGATCTCCCACAGGTTCGCCCTCAGTGGGAGCCGCCTTGATGTGACCTCTACCAGGAATGTCTGTCCAAGAGATGAGAAAAGAAGGTTTGAAACAAAACGCGAAATGACTTGCGAGATCCGTAGCCTCTTCGCTCCAGCTCTCGCTCGATCTGGACTTCCAGACTATCGCTCCTTTCCCTGCGAACACCATAGCCATAATCATTGCTAAGACCCAACCACTGGCGTTGTCCACCAACGTCAACGCGTTCGTCAACATCAATGTGCACAGCGGGGAATGTGGCCGCGTGCGTCTCCAGCTTTTCGGCATCATATGCACGTTTCCTGTCAATGAAAGCACTCTTTGGTCCGTCCAGATGAGACTTACGGGCCTTACCAAACGCACTCTCATAATGGGCAATTCGCTTGGCGCCTTCGTCATGTTTTGGCTCTCGTCCCCGCATCTTAGCCCACATGTACACACAGCCTTGCCATATTTCTCGGAACGTTTCTCGAAAATCCATGGCGTGACCTAGGGAACGCAATATTGGGGTGCGAGAAGGAGGGTCCTTGGACTCGGGATCGTGGAAAGGTCGATAGTCTTTGTATGTGAATGCTCGGATATGCAAGAAGCCGAAAAGCCTAAAAATATCTTAGTACAGAGATTAGGAGGACTACTATGATACGCACATCATCTCAAAAGTCTCCAGTAGCGCACCAATACCGATGTTGATGTCAGCAGCAGTCATGTACTTCGTCTGCATTTGTGTTAGTGAGGTAAACATACTTTGCCCAGGCATGACCCACATTCTTGACAACACCAAACATAGTCAAAACCGACAAGAATGTTGCTTGCCAGAATGTAAGGAACACTACAATTTATAGCGCGTCAGCATCGCAAATGCTGTCATATGGGTTGCACGCACCGACGGCCTTGACGGCAAAGAGCTTAAGAAGGGGCCGATGGGGCCTTAAACCCTCAGCGACAGGGACATACAGCTGAATCAGACAGTACATGGCAATCGTGACGGAGATGGAGACGATAATGACAATCTACGATAGCATCAAGAACTCGGTTGATGCGCCATATAGAGTAAAAAACATACATAGATATGGCCCCAACCTAATCCATACGATTCTTCGCAGTACAGCCCCATATAATCCAGAATGACGGCGGCGAGAGTAGTTCTATGTCACCCGTAAGCATCAACCGAATGAAAGATGCAATGGAACCTACAGTGGTCGAACAACACAATACTGGAGGACACCCCATTTCATCCATTGCAGGAAATACAAACCATCCTAGAAACACGGTGAATACAAGGTGGCGTCAAGAGAGGAATAAAGCTTACGCTAGGTTTCCACTTGACTGACCCAAGAGGAAAGACCCATTTCTTCGGCTCCTCCCTCGCCATCCTGGCTTTTGCATCGGCCTCGCGAGAGAGACCGGCCTTCATGAATATCGCCCTCTGCTCATCAGGGTCGGGTGACAGATAGTTTAGCAGTAGGTAGAAGAACGAGGTGAGGACAGTGGATTCGTAGCAATCGCGGACTAAAAGTAGGGGTGTGGAGTGATTCTGAGAAGCGCTCAGCGGAGATACGGGACCGGATGAAAGGAACTTACCCAGAAGAAATATGAAGCAAGGCTGATGACGGCGTAAATGGGCACGAGAAGGAGGATGCGGACGATATCTGAAGAGACGTTAGTGGGCTGGAGGTGTCGAGTGTAGTGGGTTACGAACAGCGCTGTTCACGTTTCTGTATAATGACAGTCAGCATTGACACAATAGCATTTGAGACAACGCACATTGGTATACCACTGAAGATGTTTGATTATCAGCCAAAAGGAAGTCGCTATCGCAACAAGAGTAAAAGATGTTGCGACAATCCATCCTACATGGTGCGCTAATAGTCCTCCTTGGTTAGTTACAGATACAGGATATGGTATAAGAGCGTACCTTGGAACACAAGATCGCCGTTTTGAAGAAGGGAGGGACCGCTCTCTGCCTCTTCCTTGTGGCATCTTCCGTTCTCTATGTCCGCCATAGGTTTGAGGTATATTGATACAGACTGGGTGGTAAGTTATATATTGATAAATAGTCGTGAAGTCGTGAAGATAAATCGTAATCGTGAAGAGTCGTGAATGCGGTCTTGAGGATGAGGTGTTTGAATGGCCTTGGAGAGATGGCGGTCCTGTGTCCCCTGGTCGACAACGTTCGCAAGGCCGTTGCTGGATGCGTCGGGCCCTGACAGACGTCAAGGATGAGGGAAGACCCAGGGTTTGCTTGTGCTTGGCTTTCCCCTCCGAAAGTCTTGGCATTTCCTATCCGGGCCGCCTTCCAAATCTCGCTAGCATTGACATTGAACGTTGAACTACTTGCGTATCTCCTCGACTATTACTCGTACCGTAATTATGTCACTACCCGTCGGTCTCTTGTTTATGCCGCGACCCACCAAGGACCAATACAAACAGCCGATCGGGATGTCACTGGCTCGCTCCTTGCTTCCGTACCACCACCATCTTCACTCCTACTACTATTCACGATCTTTATGTCTTCCACTCTTTACCCTCGCTCTCAGCACACAAAAACCTCCTTGGCTATCATCCTAGCATGTCTCATTCCCACCATCGCCTTCGCATCATGGTTCCTTTTCCGGTGCAGCACAAGAAAACGAAAACGTGTCGACTCAGAGGCAAGCAAATCTGTCGTTTTTGCGTGATTCTAACCAGGCGATTCACAGGCCGTGCATCCATATCCGTTTGCGGTTCACAAGAGCATACCGAAACCACATCAAGTACACCCTGTCGAACACCGTCGCGATTTGCAGCCGGTGCTTCGAACAGAACCTAGCTCGCCTCCACTTCTCTCCCGCAAAGCATCTTCGTCCTGGCACAGTTTAGAAGACATGAAATCACCCGCTCTTTCTGTCTGGCGCGCTCAGTTTCTCGAGGCAGACTGGCGGAACCTTGCGGAAGAAATCGTCGGCCTGCATCCAGAAGCGCTACCTCTTTCTGACAGAAAACCTTCGGCCCCGCTTCCTGTGACGCGCTTTCCTATGCTGCAGCCTCATACCAAAGTTGGTCTGACTCCGAAGATTCACACTCAGCCTTTGCCGTCTCCATCTCCAGCACGTAAGAAGCGAAACAGCCCTTCGCCCAACGAACGCAGACGCCCTTTGATGGTCACGGCTTTCAATGGAGCCTTGAAGTGGGAAGGATTTCGCACGATTCAGAACAAGATAGCTAGACCCGCGAAACGACGGGGAAAGGAAAACAAGGCAGTTTTCGTATAACCTTTCTGTGTTTATAGTTTCAACCTACGTCTCTGTACAACTGTTCAACCCTGCTTTGCACCGGCACAATCTCGTTCAGCATAGAAAACGTTATTCAAAACGGATATATATGTTACAGGAAGATCAAGAGTATCCAAAGCTAAAATGGTTCAACGGTGTGACAAGTACTTTTCTCGCTTTCCCCCGCAGACATACTTAGGTAGTTCCAGGAATTAAGGGAGCTCTCTCAGGGTCTTCAAGCCTAACAACACCGCTTCTGGCCCTTCCGCAAAGGCCGACAGCACCCTTGACGACCCAGATGAGGGCTAAGATTGAGAACGCGAGTGAAGACCAGTGAACGAAACCCGATGACGTTTGGTGAGCAAAAATGGCGAACAATGACCATGCAATAGCAACAGATGCCGGCAGATCTCCTTCTGGGCTCGAGAACGCATATGTCGCGGCGGTGCCCTCCAAGAAGAACCTTCGTGTGAAAGATAAATACGAGTGGGTGCACACAAGTAAAACTGCTTACAGTCCAAGGAAGACGAAGACTTTGGTCCAAACTCCTGCCTTGTGGTCGAGCGCATTGACTCCGAAAGCTTCAAAGGCGGTCAAAATGACCAAGACTGTGGTCCATCCATGGTACAAGGAGAATGGCAAGTGGACGAAGATCTCGTCAGCCGACGACTGGGGCGAATGATGCTTCTTGACAATATAATAGATGTGGGTTACAGCGGAGGATACAAAGAGGGCAAAGATGAAGGCTGAAGAACGCGTTGGTTAGTGCAGTAAACACGGAGTTATGGGCTGAGACGCACCGACGATGTAATGATGGCTTGCCCAGACGTTGACGTAAATGGCATTGAGGACACCGAGGAGAGGGAAACGCCAAGAGACTCCATCGATGATGACCTGCTTGCCTCCGGGGAAGAATTGGTAGATAATGGTTCCCAGGAGAAGGAGATGAATGAGAGACCTAAAGACGAACGTGCAATGAGTATAAGGATTCGGTAGAGCCTAGAAGGCATTGTACCAGATCAAAAAAGCCCAAGGCGCCGGCGTAATGTATGTTTCCTTGCCGGTGAAGTAGATGTCTGAGGGCGCAGCAACGGTGTAGATGTTGGAGCCCAAGAAGAGGAAGTAAGAGAGCACATTGACAATCTGTTGTATTGTGTCAAGATGGAATATACTTTTGAGCAAGGGAACAGACCTTGAGCAGGATGCCGTCTTTCCAAGAGTGGTCAGCCATGGTGGTGTGAGGGAGGCAAGCTGCGCAGGTGAGCAGTCTTACTTATAAGTACCCGCCCGGTGACGCATGTATGAATATCATCACGTCATCGGGTATCCACGCGCTGATGATCGCAACCCGCCCTCGCTACTAAAGTCCTATCTTTACCACAAACGTGCAAGCACGGCACTTCCTCTGCATAACAATGCGCACAATTTGGGTACCCAGCATTCTTCGCTTTGCAAAATGAACTCCAACCTAAGCCCCCCTTCTAGACCAGGATCGTATCATGTTACCTCTAAATGGTGTGGTACTTACGGTAATCGAAGTGGGGCCAGTCTTCACCTGGTCTACCCCGCTAATGACTCTGACAGTTCGATGAACCCGTGTCGAGACGTCTCGCTCAAACATCGCAACTCTGTGGGAAAAGGTCGTACCTTCCAAGGCTTACTGTTCTTCTAGCGAATTGGTCTCTAATATTAATGAGTCTTCTGACGCGACTTCCACCGTATGGAGACTTGAGAGTTCTAGTTGACGGATCACGTAGTCTAATGAAATTCAACTCTACAAGGATGTTTTAATACATCTCTCAAGGCTTCAAATATTCAAGCACAAATCTCCAGACTCCATCCTTTACGAACTCGAAAAAAAAGAGTTGAACAGCCACACTCGGCATCGCGGCCGCGTTTTGATCACGTGTCACGGCGCAATTGTTCGTTTCTGGCAATTCCTTCCAAAGTTTCTTTCACAAATCCAACTTGCTACGCAACGCCTGTCGTGTCGGCTCAGTTTATTCTGCCACCTTCGCCGTGCTATCATTATTTTTCTTGTTTTCGATTAACCAGCTACTCACACACGATATCGAGCAACAATGCCACCCGCCAGAGCAACAAGAAGCACTCGCAGGACCTCACCTCTACCCAAGTCTGGTGGGAGATTCGAGGTTACGCTGGTCAGCGACGACGACCCCGACCCATCGCCATCTGTCAAACGTTGGAAGAACGGAAAACCTGCTGCGCCTGTGGACGTCATCGAGATTTCTTCAGATGACGATGAAGAGCCACCACCACCTCCTGTGAAGAAGCCTACAAAGACGTCGGAATTGGAGGCCTTAGTCAAGAAACTGAGAAAGGTTCGTTTTCTCGTCACATCAAGCTGGAGGGACACGTCGTTCTGATATCCTTTTTATTTATTTAGGAGACAGAGAAGGCTAAACAAGCACAAGCCGAGGCTGAGAAACGAGCGGCATGTTTTGAAGAGGCGCTGAAGATATCCCAGATGAAGGCCGCTACGCCATCGCGCAGCCGACCTACGATAGTGCGTCGCATCCCTTCGTCCAACTTCGACGAATCTTTGACCGTTGAAACATAGGACCCTTCTAAACTCGAAGACGACATCAACTGTGAAATTTGCACATTAAAGATGTGGTCCCCTTATCTGTACGTCCGTCTTTGAGCCGTCACAAAGCCTATATCTAACCCGAATTACCAGCCTTCCCGAATGCGGCCACACGTTCTGTCAATCATGTCTACGAGATTGGTTTAATACAACACTCGAGCAACACCGACGACAGCACCCACATTATCACCCTAATCAACCTATCATGCTCCCTGACTTTCTTCGGGAAATGATGTTCTACCCCCAGATTGCTCCTCAGCAACTTTCTGCGTTGGTCAAGCAGATCACCGCCGCATCTGGCGGACCAGTCTTCTCATGTCCTACTTGTCGAGAACCGGTGAAGAATCGACCTGTGGAGATCTTTGCGATAAAGTCGCTTGTTCGGACTGTAGCAGCCGCACAGGGCGAGAGTAGTCCAAGGAAGGAGCCGCCTGAAGGAAGGTCACGTAACAAGAACAAAGCTCCGGCAAGACAGGAAGGACCTTGGGATCGTTTCTTTCCTCCGACGTGATTGTGTTGTATGGACATTCTGTGAATGTCGGATTTCTGTGCTATGAGCTGTTTTAATTATTTGCATCGTGTAATAACTTCCAAGCATTTTGCAGCATCACTTGATTTAAATTTACCATTCTATGTTGCTGAAGAGAGATTAGTGCTCAACTCGTCAAGGTGTGTCAATATCTGGTGACGCACTGTACATTTCTACTGTACAAAGCAGATTATATTGCTATACGGTAAGCCCAGTAAATATATATCATCGAGAGCCCTCCAATTGTTTGACAACACGATCATGCACTTCCCTTGCTATACCACCCACTTCATTCATTCGACAGACAATGCCAACATCAAGCCTTCTACCTGGGCCTGAAAGCTCGCTGATTATCTGGGCGAAGTTAGGGATTGGCTTGAGCCCTAGCTGCGCATCATCGGTCGACGACGGCAACGAGAACAACGAATGCGATCCATCAAGTATGGCAACCCTCCGTTCCGTCATCAGCCGGAAGTCGAGGGCATGATGAGATCGATATAGCACGCGGTACCATCCTGCGCTTTTAGCAAACGAGTCTACACCAGTAAACTCAGAGAGCTCTACGACGATAGGAAGGGTGTCTCGGAGGAGCATGACTAGCTGATGCACGGAGGGCCCGAGCTTTCCTGCATGCAGGACCGTGCGCAAGAAAGGCTCCGCCTCTGAATGTGGGTTTCTGCCACCATCCACGTTGCCCATACGACCAAAACGCAGCTCGAACTTCCCGCCTGTCGGTCGGTTCAGCTGATCTTCGCATGTTATCGATACGGTGTAGTCGCCCTTATAGGCAAACACCGCCGTCTGTAGATCGAAATCCAGTAGCTGGACATCCTCCCATCCTTTTCGGCCCTTCAGTTGCGCTACTTCTCGCGCAATGACCACCATCTTGCTCACCCGCGCCCACTCCTCCAGGAACTCGTCCACGCAGGTGTTGACGTTTTCCGAGAGGAAAGATACGATGGCTTCGGTGGTGTCGTATATTATCCGTTTGGAAGGACGGATGATCGAGCTGGTGCCTTCACCCGATTTTGAAACGTAGACGTACTTCAATTTGACGCAAGTAACGACCTGGGCACCTTTGCCAGATTCGGAGTCCGACCACCAGTTGAGCGGAATAACGCGTATATTGGGCATGGCAGCTTCAGCCGCAGGCGCACCCTCGAGAATATGCTTGGATTGAACACATAGCGATGGAACAGAACGCACGAGTGACGACTGAAGTTCAGTGGCGAGTGGGTTGGCAGAAGTGGAGGGGGTGACATGGGTGAACTGAATGCTTCGTAATTTGAACTGGCGCTCAACCTTGGTGTAAGCCACACGGGCGCAGCAGTAGCTATAAAGCTCCCGCAAGACTTGCGTATCCAGGTTGAAGCCTTTACGATCTGCCTCCATATGTGGCACATTAGGGCCGTCATCGACGCTCCTTTTCCTCTTCATTCCGGCCCTCACCTCAACATCCGGCCGAGCGACGTCTTCGCCGTGTATTCTGTCGAAATCCAGCCAACCAATATCTTCCATGACCAAGTTCGCAAACATTGATTCCCGAAGAACCTTGGATTCTATGAGCGCGTATTGGAAGTTGTCATCTGTAATGACGATGACAAGATAGTGATCGGGGAAGTGCTCCAGTTGAATGAAGAGTGTTCCCCGGGCTGACGGCCCAAGTTTGCGTCTCTCTACAACCAAATGAACCGTAAGAAGGATCGAAAATATAATCATGCCAAAATCTACCTTCCGCAGGGAAATTTCGAGTCCGGAAACTCTGTAAGCCAAGATATTTGGCCATTTGCTCCGCGAGATCGACAATAGTCTGTGATGAGGTTAACGTAAGCATTTTGCAAGACGTGACCCATCCACTTACCTGGAGCCGCAGTCGAACCAATGCATCCATCAGCATAGATGGACTCTCGTTAATTTTCTCGGATACGGCAAAGAAGCGTGGTCCACGTCCTGCTGCCGCAAGATCGCCGGTATCCCGAAGATTCAGTCTTCCCGTCCGAGGATCTATAGTAATGATGACGATCTCGTCTGCGCAAAGTCTCACACGAAGGCCGCGCGAATTATCTACAGATTTTTGATGAGAAATAAACATTGCCCAAATACTCGACTTACCCTCTTCATTCAAAGTCACCACTCCGGGTGCACCGAATACTGCTCTGGATGGCCCGCGTTGTAGGTTCAATTGGATCATAGATATGATTGAGTTCACATGTCTCTGTATCACCTTGAGCAACAGAGATTCGAAATCCAAATCATCAGCATTCTACCAGACAAATCAGCAGTGAACATCTGCCACCTGATCAAATAGAACATACTATCGCGAGCATTTCCGAGGGTAAAATTAACTCTTCTGGTGGTATCTGCACCCCTAGTGCCCCTTGTTCTGGTTCCCATGTCACTTTGAACCGCAGCCCTTCAACGTCATCTGAAGGCTGTTTGGTTCCCAGTTTCGATTTTCGCTGGAGATCGGCAAGGACACGCGCTTTGGAGGACCGCTCAGGCCCTCCGCCTGCCTGGACGGACGCACGTGCTTCAACAATGGCAATGACAAGTTTCCCGCCTATCTCTGGTATCCTGATTGACCGATGGCGTATACCTGTGTTTGGCATGGGCTTTCGCCTATACAAAGGTGAATGTTTTTCCAAAACGAATTAGATGATGCTCACCTCCAATAAGTAACGGTCATAGTCTTCCGATCGGGAGTCATATTCACGGACAGAAACTCCGCCCACCCAAGAGAACGCATTCTTTCAGCCTATGAAATAAACTTCAGCGGCAATGATTGCGGTAACAATGTGGAACTAACCTGATACCAAAGAATTTCCAGCTGGTAAGATAAAGACATAATCTCTGAAAATTGCCATTGATTACGAAACGGTAAGTTTTTGATATTGTAGACAGATGTGCTCACGAAGAAAATTGTACAACCGGACCAGTGGCGTGTCCACAATGCCTTCGGGAAGTACAGGTCGCGGAGGAAGCTCAACGCTTGGTGGTTGTTCTGGCATTGGTAAATAGAAAGCAAGTCTTGAATCGGCTTCGTCCGCTAGATGGCGCTTCATTATGCCTGTCGGTATTCGCGGAAACTCTGCCTTGGTGTTGGGTCATTTTGCAAGATCAAACAAAAAGATCAAGCACCTTGGATTCCAGTAGCATCCCCTCCGACGGTAATTAGAAACTCGACATGCACGAAGAACCAGCCATCATCTTTCTCGGCGCCCCGCAAGCATATAGATGTCTCAAATAATTTTGGGGCCGTAAAATAGACCCGGCCGTTGGCTATGCATATGTAAGAGACCGCTTTACGTCTCATATGAAATGACATACATATTCGATAATGCGACATTTCCACGGGAATTATCTCTGTTAACCTAAGTCGGTAGCGCATGACATCTTCCATATCAGTAAGCGTCTTCAGAACTTCCGCGTCCGTTAAAGGATGGGGTGGTATTATGCTTTTCTGTAAACAGACGCGTTGGTCCCCAGAAAGAGTGGTAGCAGTGGAGTGAAAATGACCTTAATGATGGTAGGGAGGCGCCTGTAGGATCCAGTTGTAAGAACATCCAGAGAGGTCAACAGATCGTGATTTCGAAGGCTAATGCATGCACAAATAAGTAAACGATGGCCAGTCAAACGTCGCATTCACCGTGCAGGGGCCATTGCATCACGTATTGCTTCGAGCGAACCAAGGACGTCGGCGAACTGCTGGTTTTGATTCATGAGAAAAGCTGTAATGTTCTGAAACGTATAACTGAGTATCATGCGATGATTAGATGTGATTGTAGCGTACCATGCACTTCTGCACCGTGCCCGCATCTCGTGCCCACTTCGCCACAGCATAAAGTTTGACCACCTGCTTCTTCGTCTTCACTACCCAGTCAGCCATGGTACGCTTTCGAGCGCTATCAGACATGTTTGGCATACTGCAAAAGGTCAACAGTTGTGCGTGGATGACGATATAGACGACTCACGTCTCTGCCAACTCTGATAGCTCGGCGTAAATGGACTGCATGACGCGTGAAAGTAGTTCGCCCAAGGGTATTTGTCCATCATCGACAAATGGAAGCTCGCGTTCGTGTTCATCGATATTCAGCTCAATGCTGCCGTTTGTGTGAATACCGTTGGAGGCTGGCATGACATTGTTGATTGGTGGCGATATATCTACGACCATATTTGGCTCCATGAGAGGTCGTGGCCGTACCAGATCGTCTAGCGGTCACTATGAAGACGCTTCATGAACCATGCAACGCTCCAATGCCAATAAGTCTTGGGTGGACGACGGTCAAGGGAAAAATGAGAAGACAAACAGCAATATGATGGCCATGTGGTCGCCAAGACCTGACTCGGATTTCGCCGATTTTGGCTACTTCCTTCCTTGTCCCTGAACCTCCACGTCTATCTCTCTCTCGGCGTCGATTGATTCAAGGCTCCTACTCGTCGCGACGTAGGGGAGGATGGATTACCTACGCACCCTTGGATCTGCCGCCGTCTCTACATTGGTCCAAAAGTCGGGACTTAATCTGCCGTTCTCCTTGGGCCCGAAAGTGTCGTCGTTGGATGGTATCTGTACATTGTACGAGGGTACTAAGCGGGTGTGTAGTGCTACTTAGAGCGTGCTCAGTCGCCCTTCTTATTTTGTAGGATGATAGTAGTCCTGTATCCGTCTTTGAATACGACTTTTCCCAGAAGAAAAATCTGGAGCCTCTTGCCAAGAACGCGCTGAGGAAGCTAAGGACCACTCGCCATCCCGATGTGCTCAAGTTTCTTGACGCCGTAGAGTCAGATTCCATCACATACATCATGACGGAACGTGTCAGGCCACTACAAACGGTGTTACAATCTTGGTCGACTAAGGGACAGCAAGAGAAGGAGGATTGGCTGATTTGGGGTCTTCACCGAATCTCCGTACGTTGCTTTGGTTCTTTCAAGTGACAGTGATTTCATTTCGTAGGTCGCCTTGGCGTTTCTCAACGACTCATGTTCCTCTACACATGGCAATGTCAGAATATCTTCCGTCTTCATCTCTCCTTCTGGAGAGTGGAAGCTGGGCGGCCTAGAAGTCTTGAGCAATCCAAACGACGATGCCGCTGTGCTATACGTACGATTTCAGCCCGTTTCCTGGAGTCATGTCTTATATCTTTGTGTACAGACAATGGGTGGATTGCTACCAGATGCCATGGTCTGGGCACCGCCAGAAGTCAAGAAGAGTGGATGGTCAGCGCTGAAGCAGTAAATATTGACCTGTTATCTTACTCCACCGCGAAGCTAATATCTAGATGAGAGGGGATTCAGCTGCTGCAGACGCCTATGCCCTTGGTTTACTTGTCAACGCCGTCTTTAACCCCGCGCATCATCCCCCCGCCACATCGAACCCGCCCCATTCTCCTCCGACTGCTGCATCTCGAGGTGCTATTCCAGCAGCTGTGTTTCCTGTTGTTAAAAACTTGTTGAACCCGAACAGCAAATCGCGATGGACACCGAAACGATTTCTTGATACCGGCATGGCCGATTCAGGCTTCTTTGCAACCAATCGGCTTGTCAGAGTTTGCGGGGAACTTGACAATTTCGCCCTAGGTAGTGAGGCCGAGAAGGCATCCCTTCTAAGGTGAATTATATTTGCGCGCATCAAGATATCGAGCTTAAAAAATTCTAGAAACCTGAATGAATCGTCGTCTTCATTCCCCCCTGAATTCGCCACGCATCGAATAGTACCTTCCCTAGTTTCAGCCCTGGAATTCGGTGGGGCATCTGCCGCCGCCATTTTGCCTCTTGTGCTCAAGTTCAGCAAGAATGTATCCCCAGACGACTATCCAACACAAGTACTTGCACCTCTGGTCAAGTTGTTTACCAGTCCCGACCGTGGAACAAGGATGGCATTATTGGACCATCTTCCGGAATATGTCGAGAAACTGGACAAAAAGATGGTCGATAGTAAAATTTTCCCTCACTTAGTAAGGCATTTACATTGTACAACGAAGTCGTCGGGAAATACTGACTCAGAGCTAGCAAACAGGGTTTTCTGACACAGTTGCCGTTATCCGAGAAGCTACAGTCAAGTCTGTCATCCTTCTTGCTCCCAAAGTACGTTGTGATCTGTAATCCACCGACATGTGTGCTCATTTGTTGTAGCTTAGTGATCGCGTTTTGAATAACGATCTTCTACGACATCTCGCCCGAATGCAAACCGACACAGAACCTTCCATACGGACGAACACTTGTATCCTCATTGGACGTCTTGGTCCTACTTTAGGGTATAATACAAAGCGAAAGGTTCTGGTGCCTGCTTTCACGCGCGCTCTCAAGGATTCCTTTGTACACGCAAGAGTCGCTGGATTGATGGCCTTTATGGCAACGATAGACTGTTTTGACATCGAGGATTTAGCCACCAAAGTCATTCCGAATATGTCTCCTGCAATGTTGGATAAAGAAAAGTAAGTTGCGAGGATCACTGCATCAGGCCATCGATACTAATGTATGCGGAAGACTGGTGCGAGATCAAGCCTTTAAGGCGATGGAGGTCTTCGTCAAAAAACTAGAAACTCATGCAGCAACAATGGTCAGTCACACGATTGCCATGGTGTTCTATGCTGACAGACCACAGCCCGAAACTATTTTATCTGAGCCAGGAGATACACTTGGTACTAACGCTCCTGCACCCGTTGAGACAACCTTAGTAAACTCAGCGGCTGGGGCTGCCGGTGCATTAGCTGGATGGGCCGTGTCATCGCTAGGCAAAAGAGTTCGTGTCATACTTTTTCTTTCAACTTCGATCCAACAGCTTATCCATGCTCAGCTTGCTGCTACAGACATGCAAAGTACAATCGGGGGCACAGGAATGGATCGACCGAACTCTGTACAGCCCACTGAGGGTAGTCATATAGGCAATCTTCGTCCCGGGCTTTTCGTTGCCTCAACGTCTGCTGCTAATTCCACCGTGTCATCTCCTGCTGTTCCTGCCTTTAATCGACCCGTCAACTCGACTTCATCACAAAGCAAGGGACTTCAACTCAGCGCCACCAAGTCTTCCGGCGCAGCCGCTGCAGCACTTGTGAAGCAGCTTGCCGAAGAGGCCGAAGCCGAAGATACAAATCTGGATTCTAATCCTTGGGGTAGCGATGATTTGATCGACGTGAATGCAGACGATGATGACTGGAGTAAGATCGCCGTCGCATTTCATGATTTGGTTCAGTCACTAATTCATGAAATAGGTGCCTTTGAAACTGCTCCAACGCCCGAAGTTGTCCAGCCTAAACCTGTTCGAGTTTCAGCTTCTGGTCCCGGACTCAGTGCCAACGGCAATTCATACCGTGCGTATCGCACGCATATCTGATTTTCATCGGCGGTCAGCCCTGACTGTATTATATAGCCTCCCACACAAAACCCCAAACGTCTCGTTCTCGGTCGCCAGCAGTCAAACAGACAAATAATCTGTCGCCAGGCCACCGTTCAAGCACACCATCATCGCCAGCAATAGATGACTGGAATAGAAGTCCCCCCGCAACCGCCTCCTTGACCAAGGAGGAGCGAGCGGCAGAAATGGCCCGACGGAAAGAGGAGAGGAAGCAGGTCAGAACATATTCTTTGTATCAGTCACATTATCTGACAATGTGTTGTCAGCGGATTGCCATGCTGAAAGAGCAGAAAAAGAACGCGACCAAATCGTGATCTTTGCACCTACATGATAAACGCACATTCAGATATCGCAATTGGGGGGCAAGGGAATTTGTCTTACTCATTCGTCTTTACGCAGATGTAGTTTCCTTCTCTGTAGATTCCGTTTCTTGTAATTCTTCAATGGGTATCCGGACTAGCATTTCCTTTTTATCACTGCTACTTCGAGCTTGCTCGGAGCTTTCCTCCGCACGGGATGCCACTGATAAACAAAACGTAAGTCAAAGACCGTGGCATATGGTTCGTATACTTACGAAAAAGATTCAACATCTGGAACATCTTGGGCCACTGCACCAGGACGTCGCCGAATACTAAAATGTGCATAAGGAATGGTATAAGCAAACAGTGTGTCCTTTGCGAACCTTGTCCCGCATCCGCCATGGTGTCGAAGTCCGTTGATAATCCCTCTATACGTTCGAGGTATAATGCGCTGGCTCGAGTGAGGGCATTGACTGCATCGAACTCTTTCTTTTTCTCCAGGAGCTTAGCAGCTGCTGCTGCTGAGTTTGTCTGAGAGGAGCGATTGGGTGCGACGGACTGCCGCATCGTCGTGGACGTAACGGATAAAGAGTGATGAACAGCCGAATCTGGCCAGTGCACTTAGCCGTCGGCACTTGCCTGTATCCGTCATTGCACAATCCTCCTCTGCGTTTGCTCACCCATGCTGCACCCTCTATCACGTTGAATGGCGACGAGCATTTTGCTGTTCGCAGAATATAGCTTCAATGAGAGGCCATGAACAGAGTTCGATACCGCTCTATAAGTCGCAACCACCAGCATGGCTTCCAAAGGCTCATAGTGCAGGAGAACTTGGTGCGCATTTTCATACGGATCTACTGCTATTTCTTTCTGACATGTGGTCAAAAGGATATCCTGGTTTCTATCCTCCTCATTCAGGACAAGAGGAGGACATTCTCTCGGAATCAAATATCAAGAATGGCTTCGTCCTTCCACCTAGTGTGCAGGTGCGTATTCGAAATATGGTGGTGGCGTCACATCTCTCATGATTCACAGATGGAAACATTCAGCGCTCAAAGCACTGTTACGGAGAGTTTGCATGGACAGGATACCATCTCTAAGCTGGAAGAGCTAATGAATGAGGTGTTTGCCAGACGATTACATCAAATACCATCGATCCCGTGAGTGAAATATCGTTATTATATACAATGCTTCAATTTTTACCGCGACAGTCTTTCCACCTTCCGTGTTCCTTCTCGGGTGACTTTGAACGACACTAAACGTCAAGCCTGGTTCGCCGACCTCGCAAATCCGGACGTCCCTCTAAATAAGCTCGGGAAAAGTGTTCCCCATGGAGCTAAAGGTCACGACTTGCTCGACCTCCTCCATTCCAATAACATCGCTATCCCTCGTGCTGTATGGTTTTTGCGCGTGTTCGGAGCCAACGAAACTGTGAGCTGCACACCTCCGACAGTTACTCGTCGACTTACTACTCATCATAGGCGGGCCTTCGAAACAGACCATCATACAATCCTACACAATACAGCGTGGAATGGGCAGGCGTTGTAACAGGTTATATGAAGAAACAGCTGGCTGATATCGCCCTTCCCAGCGCGCCACGCCCCGGAATGAATATTAAACAAACGTTCAAAGGTGTTTTGGCGGACACGGGTACTCGGGATCGCTGGATTTCTAGGTTCACTTACTGTCTCAAGCTTTTGAGAGCTTTTTATAAGGAAGGATTAGTGGATCGACGGACTTTTCTAGTTTGGGTTGTTCACCAGATGGGAATCTGTAACTTGGCCCAGGCGGGCTTCATAGCGCGAATAGCAGACGAGTATCTTGAGGGGATGATGAGCAGCCGACCTCTAACCCGACCGTTTGTCGAAGCCTGTGTCTCAAAGTTATCCGAGGTAGTGAAAGTTCTTTCTGACTTTGTCGATGTAGTTCTGATAGTCCTATTCAGATTGGATCCTCCGCTTCGAGGGAGTTCTTGGTTGATACAGAGGGCCTGCTGAAAGCTATACTTCAGGTTTGTGCTTTCTATAGGAAAAAAACCTCTTTAGCTTTTGTTTAACGCGAGTCGTCTAGCGCTTTTGTTTAGCTTTACCTGATGCTTTCGTCAGTCCAAGGATGTGGGCGACTCATTCCAGCCTTTTGCTCGCCGTTTTGACAGAAAACATAATGGACCAAACTTTCGATGGTCAAAACCCGAGCGAGATACACCAGGTGTTAATACGGAATGTCGCCGACATTCAGCGGCGTAACGAAGCAATGCTTTTTTACAATCTTCCTCCCCTCGCATCTGATCGTCTTGGCTCATCGGTACTGGATATCAAGGTACACTTTTAGAATGATAGTACATCCTCGTTCTGATGTCTCTTTCCAGCTTCTCAATTCAATATCCAGGACGACCGATATTAACTCGATATCTTTCTTTTCGGATAGCATCCTGGACGATCCAAAGCACAAACTAGATATGCTGCTCACATGGAGCATTACACCTCTTCAGTTTGGTGATCATAGGCCCTTTGCCGCCATCACTTTGATCAGAAACTGGCGTCAGCGTGCTGGAGAGCGAGCCTTGCGACGGGAGGACCGATCACCTGATGAGTTCATACAAGATCAATTGTTCAACTGGCTTGATTCGTCAGAAGTGGCTGGGGACCCGAAGAATACCCGTGCTGTTGCTCTGTTATTCGGTAAACTCATACAACGCGAATTGTTTTCCTATGGAAGCTACATACAACGTCTTATTGCTCGTGGAGAGCCAGGTTTGTCCTTCAACGATGTAAGTCCTAACGTTGACTGGGACGAATCATACTGACGAACTACAGGCTGTCGAATCGCGGCACCGTCTTTTTCTTCGCTGGATCTCACTATCGGAACCTTCGCAACTGAACCAAAGGAAGGTCACTTTATACGGCGTCCGCGCCAGAGACACACCAGAGGAAGGTACAGAACGGCAAATGCGAAAGGAAATTAGAGCAGTGATGCCACAATTGTTTGAAGGTACCTTCATATTCTTTTCCCCACTGATAGACACTTATTTTTCCAGGGGGTCCTGAACCTTTGTTAAAGTCTCCTGATGCTCTCTTTCGGCAGTGCAAGACATTCGTCTCTTCGCCCCTCTACGAGCAAGTACGCACATTAAAGCTGTGGCTCTTACCGATTTTGGAGAAGAGTATTTCAAGGTGAGTAGAACGTGATTTGGCTTGACATTGTCACAGTAACGAGCTTTCTATAGCATATCTGTGATTGATAATGTGCTTAAATCATACTGCATTGCTGTAGAACTCATGGCCGAGACGAAATGTTTCCGGTCAATCTTGAATGTAGGTGAAAACTGTTTCCGATAAGGTTCATGCTTATGGCTATTGATGTAGCTCACTCTCTGTTTACTGGAACACGCATCCACTACCGATAGCCTGAATACAGCGATTGACACACTTCGTCGTTTTCATACTCTCTGGTCATGCATGGATGTCGTCGGATCAATCGTGACTAGTCTCCAGACCGCCCATCAGATCTGGAAAAGTAAAGGCATGCAGACGCGTGTTCTACTTGTTCTTCTGAAAGAACTCGACGACAATCGATTTCTCTCTGCCCAGGCACGTGATCAACTCAACGCGGAAATCTCATACTATTCAATGGTGAGTAAGAGCCTGAATATAATGGTCGCTAATAGGGTACTCATACTCATCAGACGCTCCAACCTGTCATTGTGGGACATCCTGAACCAGTTCCCAGTGTCTTGCCTGAGATACTTTTACTTGCAGGCGACTATGAGGAAGATGCCCCGTCCACTCTCGCTAATGGCCTTTGGATAAAGTATCGAATGTCATTCGACTGGGCATGGAAAGTTTGGGACAACACGATTGCCAGTCTTCGTCAAATTCCTTTGATGGTGCCCGACACCGAGGGTAGAAGGGGATGTGCCTTACGATATGCAACATTTCTCCGTCATGTAGATCACCTTCTTCCTACCGGTCTTGATGACCATGTCCTTGGATGGTTCCTAGGACCGGGTAAAAGTGAGGTCGTAAATCTGACGGCAGATGTATGGGATATCGTCACTCTTCTTTTACTCGGCCTGGTAGTTCATGGCGCTCTCAAGACTACAACGATCATGACCGGCCTCGTCTATCCTGCGTGGCAATGCGCCTCATCGTCTGTGGAATTGCCGCTACAACAGATGGAAGTTTTTCTTGCTGCTGCTAACAACCTCGTTCAAGGGCTGTTGCTTCGCGGGGAGGGCAGTTCTGGAATCATGCCGCCATGCGACCTTTTCGACGTTCAACGGCTGCAAACCAGAAAACAAGACGTCTACTGCGAACCGCATTTTCCAGCTTTGGTGTCAAACATCCCTATTCTTGTATCCTTAGAGAATAACGAAAGGATCCCGGAACATCTACGAACAGAGCTCAAAGCCATAAGGCACTCGCTTTATGAGGATGATAATTTTCGACAGGGCACTTTTCGCAATCTAGACGCTCTTCGAGAGGCATTTGAGCAAGCTATGCAGCTCAAGGAGAACACGAGTCCCGAAGTAGGTGATCGGACTATGGCTGCTCTACGCATGATCTTTTCCGAGGCCCCAGACGAAGGTATGGATTCGGTCCTTGGTCTGGACAAACTCTGACGCTCAATTCTGTAGACATCGAAATATCCAGTTGGCCCGAAAAGTCTTCATTTTTAAGCCCTTGGATGATATCCGCTACTACAATACAACTGCAGTTTTTCCTCAAGCAGATGGAGCGCTCTATCAACAAAGAATCACACGCCTATGACACGGCTTGTATGACACTGGACAAATTGACCTCCGTCATTTTCGACCACACACTTTCATCTGATGAAGCTTGCTTCGTTACACAAATGACGCAAGGGGTGGGCTCTGCAGTCGCTGGAAAGATAATCAACAACGGCTTACGCTTTTTGACCGGTGTCCTTCGTGATCCATCGTCAGACACGGGCACTTCTCTGGCCCGTGCTGGAGAGTCTTTCAGGATCTTGATCTACGTCGCGGAGCCTCTGCGGCAAGAGTCCGCTCAACTCCCTGTTCTTGACCCCGATGTCCAGGACATGTTCTTTTCAACCCTCTGTAGCAAGTTTGCTAGTATCGAAGAAGCAACTCATAATCCGGATGCAATGACTGTCGACCGGACGGACTTTACACAAGAGGTGGTGCTTTTGGCGAGGTTTCTGCAGTTTGACTTGAGCTTCGAAGGTGCATGGACGGCTAGTACCACCGAGTCAAGTCGCAAATTGTGCGCAAGTTTGTATCGACTTACCCTGGTACGTCGCCTGCGGCATCCATAATAGCGTAACTGATTTATGTCACAGCTGTTTGCTTCCGGAAATACCTTCGATCCCATAGCCTATCCACTCCTTTTGGATACTCTGTATTATCTTATCGATGGTATGCATCGAATCCTCTTCCAGCTGTATGTGCTTCATCCATTAACAAACACATGTTTTTGAAGAAGCGCCCACCTCGACAAAAATGAACGCTTTCGACCCATTCATTAATTACCCCGACATCACCCCCTCTGACTTTGCGCCAGACATACCCTTTCATTACCTCACGCAACTACGGTCGTTATTGCCCCATCTTCCTGCCGTCTCCTCTGTTGCGGATCTAGCATCCTGTCATCGAGATGCATCGGGCAAACTGGTACAGGATGCTCCTGTGGTGAATCGACCGTGGGAATGGATAGAGAACCTTGGCGAGCCATCCGTTCCAGAAGAGCGGTTCCGCGAGGGCGAGGATAGAGTAAAGTATCAAGTAAAAAACTCCGGTTCGATCTCTTTGGACACATTTGGGGCGCGAATGACGGGGGAAGGGATTATCACATCCAAATACGACGACGAGCGGATAGAGGCGAACATGAGAATGTTTGAGGATGGTCTGTCAGCTGATAATGTTTTCAAGCGTGACTGGCGGGAGACGAGGCTAACGGTGGAGATTGAGGGAATGGCCTTGACTGCGGGTCGCAAGGCCGGCATGAGCGGGAGTCAGGAACTGGGGCCGCGAGTAGTGTCTCCTGGGGCTTCTTCGTCGCGAATTGGGAAAAGCCCTGCCCGTTCATCTTTGCACCGATCCACGAACTCGACGAGAAGCGGAAGCGTCGAGATCATCGACGTTGATAGCGTGTCGTCTTCGACTATGCGGAAGGGCGTTAAGCGGAAGGCAGCAACGAGCGATGATGAGGTTATCATCGTTGACGGCCCTTCCAAGGGTGGCAGCTCGAGTTCTAAAAAGTCCAAGCCCAAACCCAAGGCACGGAAACGTTGATAGTGCCAGATTTTTCTGCTTATTAT
The DNA here is from genome assembly GCA_902506015.1 of Armillaria ostoyae. Lineage (NCBI taxonomy): Eukaryota > Fungi > Basidiomycota > Agaricomycetes > Agaricales > Physalacriaceae > Armillaria > Armillaria ostoyae. Next base: position 3,001,977 of record LR732082.1, read on the forward strand.
TTCTTTCTTCGATTTTTGTTGTTATCTGAACAGTTCCTTATTTATGTGCACTGTAAACGTATCGCACCATCCTGTAGCTTACTGTAATATACTGGAATTAATGCATGTAGACGCTTGGTAGACGCCTGCCCAGTGCCGTGCCGCTTTGATGCCACCATCACACATCACTTTGTTCAACTTTCCCACGCTATGTTTACAAGTAAGTACCTGCTCAGTCAGTACCCGCTCAGTCATAGCGCCAGAACAGGTCATAAAAGACCCCCTCATTTAAGATTTTACGTCGTATATCTCGCCCTTTTCTTGTTCCAACCTTCTACCTTTCAAGTTCTCGCTTGCGGTGGCGTTAGTTGTTCAACGACATGCTCAGGGATCCAGAACCACACAATCCCAAGCAAGACGTCCAGCCTAGGCGTCTGGAATATTACGTCCTCGCGGCACCAACTCTACGGGCCCCAAAAGACGCATTGTTTCTATCCGTTCCTTTGGATGAAAATCACCCGCGCCGCCTCCATATGTCATAGCGGAGCCTCGTTATTATTGTTTCAAGTCGCCTAGCCTTATCATCTCGACTCGATTACCAACTCCGCTAGAGCACCGAGCGGTACCGATTCCCTAGGAATACGAATTCTTCCCTCCACCGTCAAAGATCACCCGTATCGGGTTTTCCGAATTTGTATGTCACGGCCTCTCTAGATGGGATCTCGTCCGTGCGTTCCCAATTCCTCTTCGCATACTCCACTCTGACACCTCGGCATTTACCCCCACTAGTACTAGAACGTCGCTCAGAGCACAATATCCAACGCGGGCTCTTTGGATCCGAGTGAAAGTCTATCCCAAAAGCGCTGGCTCTCAGCTATGAGCACGCGTCTTATCCGCAGTGCAGCCGTCGGAAAGATCCATATCTTTCTAATTGCATTACAATCGATAGATCAGCCTCAGCCTATACCCAACCGCGCTATGATTCCATGGACCCGGGCCACACCTAGACATGTGCCCACCCTTGATGCATGACTTATGACTCCTCAAGGACCCCAGCAATTCGTATATAAGGAGGACGGATAGTGGGGTGAATCCCTCACCAGGAAATCCACCTAGTAAACCCATCGAAAGAAAACATGTACACCGTGCGTACTCCTCTTCGCTGCCTCCATCCTTCTCCTAGCTCACCATGCATGTAGACCACCCAAGTTCCCGTCTCCCAGACCTGCGCAGCCTCTTCGTGCGCTTGTACTGCGTGAGTACCGCCCGTTCCCCCCACCGCTCATCGTTCAACTTGATTACCTAGGTGTTCCTGCACCACCGGCGACTGCAAGTGCGCCGAATGCAAGCACTAAATGACATGCCAATAGTCATGGCGGAGGTGCCAATCAGCTTTGAAGGACTCTTTTTACGCGTAGGATATCATGCATCGGATGGTTTCAGAAGTCTGCGAATTAATTGAACTATGCGTTATGTGATTTATCTATCTGTTCGACCATGGGAAGACGAAGAAGACGAAGGTCTTCTGTAATTGAGGAAGCTTCGACCTCGTGTTGCACCTCGAGGACACTTAACGTCACATCTGGAATGATGCCTCTAACCAGGACACACTTCAAAACAGAGTGTATTCGCGATAGGAAAGTATCATGCGAACACCGCCATTCAGGAGATGAGCCCAAATGTATGGGCCCTCCTGACGATGGCCAATGCCTACATACCATTGGACGGCAGCTATAGTTGGTGTCCCGGCGTGATTCGTGCAAGGTTTGGATTGAATGCATCCCCATACCTTCTTCTAGGCACGAAAACCTCACACGTAAAAATACACCAGCTGCAGCTATACACTCCTGATAGGTGACTTATTCGGGTCGAACAAAAACCTATGAGAAAATGGGCTGGTAACAGTCGAGTTCTGATCAAGGCTCTCGACCATAGCAAAATGAGTCGGGATTCCATTTAATGGCAAGGCCAACACATTCTGCTGTGGTCAAAAGCCTGGATCAAAATGTCACCTGTATTCCTTGTATTTCGACCGGCACTAGTTAGCCTGCCAGGAGTATTGTTGTTGATGGTGATGATCGGAATTGATGATCTGAATTGGTGGTGACCTGAATCGGTGACGCGTACCACACACAGGCGTCTAGCACTCTATTGCTGTTGTGGTCTCGCCCAGTGTTTTCCGTTGTGTGAATGTTCCTACCTACAAAGCAGAAATAAACAAATCGGGCTGCCGCAGGTCCAGGTGACGCTGTGCGATCTTGTTCATGCGGCTTTCGTTCGTCTTCCCACTGTAGATGTCTTGCCTCGGATTGTGGACGCGCGACTTCTTCGATGCCCTCTGTTTTGCCCAAGCGGTCGCACGTCACTACGGTCACTGAAAAAGAGATCCTCACCAGGTATACGTCGCGAAATCTCCAGAACATATACTCCTGAGCAAGCGTCGTACCCACAACCAAAGGTGATCTAATTCGTTCTCAGGTGACTGACCAGTGACATAGATCCATTAAGTACGCCGCCGAACCTATGCCAAGAACGCCGTTAGTTTATGAGGAACCAATGGTGTTCCGCAAACCCTGGTCCTTACCGCTTGGCAACCTGAAAGCGGAGGCACATGAGTTGTAGGCTGGCAGTACTCATCTGGAGATATTCGCCCCCCTGTCAGTCGTGTCTAAAACAAAAAGTCTTCCTTGTTAACGTGAGTTCCAATTACTTTTAGATTTTGTCCTAGATCGCACCTCAGATGTGACGCTTGGAGCGCGACAAGGAATCTAACTGTGGATGAAGGAGGATGAGCATGTCGACTTGAAGAGAACTACAGGCATTGTCGTTTATTCTCGCCCTAAGACCTAGGAATACGAAGCGTCTCTGAGAAATCTGGTGAGTGCTCCGAGGCCGTACCTTCCTATCAGATTTTCATCCATAAATACTTGCCAAGTAATCCCACCGGGTGGGGATGCAGACCCCGATCATGATGGTTGAAAGTGTTATCGGAAGTTGGGCCGGAAAGCCGGACTCGGGTATTTTGTAAATTTTTTTGTCATGTAACCCCCACTCTCAGGCCCGGGGGTACAAGTGTCGTAGTCCCTCCATTCATAGATCTGGTGTATCGGCGTGGCTGATAATGTGGTTTTGTGCCCTTCATTTCAACTTGTCTGCTCTCATGGGTACGACTCTCTCCCGTCGCCGCTCAGTGCACCGATTTCTTCATTGGTGCATCTCGATATATCCGTTCAGAGGGCACTCGCGAATCTGTTCCATATTTACAGTTTGCTTCCCATGCTTTCTTCTACTGTCTTCGCTTTAGTTTCGTCTTGCCCATAATCTCTGATGCCTATTCTGCACCTTCTCTTAGCCAGATAATCGCGCGTGACCTGGCCTGGCAGCATGACATCTCCACCGTGCACCCTGATCAGTAGCATAGCTGATATGTTGCCGGCATAAAAGTGGAGCTCTTGCGCAGTGTGTTGTCCTCATTGCGAGTGGCCCGTCACCTTCCGCTCCGTCTCCTAATCCCATGTTGCCTGTATCCCATCTCTATATCTCCGCTCCTAATCTTCGTGTATGCAGTCGCTTGACATCTTGATGGTGCTGACATGCTTATATATTTCCAAGGTGGCTGCGGCTCGGAGTTTTGAAAGCATCATCACACGACGGGTCGACTTCTTCTGTTCGTTTATAGCGCTATCTGGATGTTCGGTGGTTCCTGCTCCGCTAGGCAACACGATTATGGGTACTTGGCTTGTTTACAGCATTAGCCGAGGTTAGATTGGACCTGTACGACTCTGCAAGCTAATGGATCGACAAGCTCGCCCCCTGAGTGCGCTGACCTGGCTTGCATGAAATCAGGCCTTCAAGCTCAAACCATCAACATAATTATTTCTAGGAGATCTGCATGCCTGGCTTTTGTTCCAGTGTTTCCCTTTTCCTGCAGACAAGTGGTGGGTCACACGCAGACTATTCCGTACGTGACTTTATGAATCATGGGAGGATATTGATATTCGACCTGACGTCTTCGCTGACAGAGCTGAACCGGGATGCCCTTTTCAACATGTCGTTCCTCTACCATGGGGTGTCGATTGCCCGACATGGACTCGGAAGAGCATCAACAGATAACTGTCACTTTCGAATCACCTGTTAGATGAGAGTGGAGGCCAAGTTCCCCGCATCAACATCCCAGAAGAATTGTAGATGGGTTCATTGCATTCAATTCTAATCCTTGCTTATCGATAGAAGCTTGATGGTCGAACCCGCACCATGCATGGTGTCGTCGAAACTGGACCTGGGCCGGGTATCTTCGTCCGCTGATTATCTGACTGAGGTACCCGTCATCGTGAACAGGAATATGGGACGCTCTCATGGGATACGCAGACTGGTCGTAACCCGGGTGAACGATCTGGCTCTCGGGATTCGCAGTGGAAACGATCTTTGGTGCAAAAGTACTTGTGCTACTGGAAAATGGGCAGACAACAGACCATGTTCTGATCAAGGCTTTCGACCAAAAGGAGTCGGGACTCCCTTTAATAATAAGGCCGACAGATTTTTCTGTGGTCGAAAGCCTAGGTCCAAATGTCACCTGTAACCTTAAGTTTTGACCGGCACTAGTTATCCTGCCAGGAGTACTGTTGTTGTTGTTGTTGTTGATCTGAAATGGCGACCCGCAACATGCCTCGTACAAAGGCGTCTAGCACTTTACTGCTATGTATGTCTACTGCTACTCGTTGTCATACCATTCTACTATTCAACACCATGGAATGTGTTAGAATCGCGGACTGAACTCAAACGAAGTGAGTAGCAAAATGGTTACATCTACTAACTACGAAATATACTAGCTTATATATTACAAAATCCCCAAGGGAATAAGTAACACGTAAGTAGATCACTACGAGAACCCAGACGGCGACTGACTGTCGTGCCATGAGAAGCTCGAATATCTCGCTCTACGTTCAGAAAGGAGAAATAAATGAGGGGAGGCGGACCTGTTGCAGGTTCAGGTGACACTGTTCATGCGGCTCTGGTTCGTCTTCCCATAAACGTCTCGCTTCGGAATCCGGATTGCGAAGGCCCCACTGGACTCTGCTAGGAACCTCGCGGCCATCTGTTGTGTCCAAGAGGTCGCACATGACTAGCTTCTGCGACCCTTCGTCGGTGCTCGGGCACGCTTATCTCAATGAGATAGCAAGATCTAGCGGCCTGAACCTCGGTCATAGAGACTTGGAGTTTCGACAGGGCGGGTCCACCCAGAAATCCGTATCACGCGGCGACTACTACTATTGCGAGCCAAAATCACTGTTCCGGAAGAATTAAGTAAGTATAAGCGGCTCTGAGGGCAGACTTATAACCATTGGTCTGTCGAGAAGGTTCGATCGAGGAGTCATATCGTCGTACACCTCCGTCGGCTGGTCTCTTGGATTCAGAATTGTGTCTTTTGTAAAAAAGAGCACACAGATCCTCACCAGGTGCATGTTGCGAAATCTCCAGAACATATACTCCTGAGCACCCGCAAACGAGGCCTAATTCGTTCGTGGGTGACATAGATCCATCAAGTACGCCACCCAAGAACGCCGCTAGTTTATAGGGAACCAATGGCGGTTCCGCAAACGTTGGTCCTTACCGCTTGGCAGAGTACAGGCTAGTACGCATCTGGAGATATTCGCGCCCTTGGCGGGATTAGTATCACCTAAACCACTTGTTACGTGTAATCTCCAGTCACTTTTAGATTTCGTCTTAGGAGGGGGCAGGGCAGGCAGGCAGGGTCCTAGATCGCACCTCAAATGTGACGCTTGGAGCGCGAGAACTTGTAATTTGACTGTGGATGAATGGTGTCATGCATTCGGACGAGGCATTGTCGTTTATTCTCGCCCCGAGACCTAGAGATATGAAGCGTCTCTGAGAAATTTTACGAGTGCTCCGAGGCCGTACGTTCCTATCAGACTTGAGTCATCCGTACGCGTAAATGGCCAAGTAATCCCACTTTGGGTTGCGATGGTTAAAGAGCGTCATCGGAAGTTGGGCCGGAAAGCCGAACTCGGGTTAGAATGTTATGTCACCCCTACTCAGGTGGTCGTACGCGTAATCCCTCCATTCATGGTCCGATCTGGTGTAACGAACCGATAGTGTAGGCTCGTGCCCTTCAATGCAGGGCTCACTAACACTGGTTTGTGGTTGTGAGCATTTTGATTTGCGCGTCGCGGCGCTCATAATGAATTTGCTCAGCACCCCGATGCTGAGAATGTGTCCACCTCGATATCATGTCCATTGAGAAGGCACTCGCAGTCGCGAATCAATTTCGGGAATGGGGGCAGTCAAATCGTTTGCGAATCTGTTCCATATTTCCGATTCCTACTGCTGTCCTCGCTTTGGTTTCGTCTTGCGCATACTCTTGTGCGTATTCTCTTAGCCAGGTGATTGCGTGACCTGACCCATCTCCACCGTGCGTTCCCATGGTGGAATGACCAGTAAGTGTTGTCGGTATAAGTTACAAGTGAGTGCCCCGTCACACACCTCCGCTTTGTCTCCCAAGTTGCCTGTATCTCATCTCTACTCTTCCCTGCAATCCGTCCGTGCTTGATATCTTGACATGCTTATACATTCCCAAGGTGCCGCGACTCGGAGCTTACACACGACGGGTCGTCTTCTTATAGCGCTATCGATGTGTTTGTTGGGTTCCTGCTCCGCTAGGCAACAAGATTATAGGCGGAGCCAAGGTTAGATCGGGCTTGTACAACAGGCTCGCGTCCAGTGGTTGACTGCGGGTCACACACAGACGTTAGTCTTGCTACGACGTGGGAGGATATCATTCCGATCAGACATCTTTGCTGACACGGATGAAAGATACCCTTTTGAACATGTCGTTCCTCTACCATGGAGTGTTGACTGTCCGATATGGAGGAAGAACATCACTGTTTACCTTTGAATCAGTTCCTATCACTACCCCGTTAGATGAAAGTGGAGGTCAGCATAAAAATCCCTGGAGAATTGTAGATGCATTGAAGTTGTAATTCTTAGTGTTGATAGAAGCTCAATGGTCGATATCATGCGTGGGGAGTGTATGTCGTCGAAACTAGAACCGGGCCGCCCGTTAAGTATCTGGCTGAGGAACTCGGCATCGTTTATAGGAATGTTTGATACGTGGGAGGTTCTCATGGGATGCATAGATCACTGATCGGGTCAACTATCTACTCTCAAGATTCGCAGGTTTCTGCGAAATGGAAGCGATGTTTGGTGCATAGATACTCGTGCGTTGGACGACTATTTGTGGGTACGCATCAAGTTCGGCTGTTGGTGTAGCTGCGCATAAATTCGTCGAGAGATGGTTGCGTTACCAAGACACTCGAATAGAAGTCTACTGCGGTGCGACGACGACGGTTCATTACAATACTCGTCGTTAAAGTTACCTAGCTATTTTCGCGGACGCTAATAATACGCCCTCCAAAGATAGCGCGACGTGCGAACAGAAGACACGAGGCTCGGCCGAAACAACCAAGGTTTCAGGCGTTAAATGCTCAGAGAGCCAAGAAAAACGGACGGAGCACAAAGTCGACTATTTGCTGTCAATCGGAGCATGAACTGTAGAATGAATGGGACGATAAAAAGAGCATAATTTGTAGTAGTCTCGGGATATCTAGGCAGTCGTGTTTCAGCGAGAGAAGTTTTTGTTGCGGGAAAAGTCGGGTACGGACGAGCTTGTGTGCCTAAGAATGACACGGGAGGACCCGGTGATTAAGAGGAGGGTGGTGATTGGAGGGTAGAGGCGAATCAGAAACGATAATTCGATATAGGGTGGAAGAAACGCTTAGGACGGGGAGCCGGTGTAGATGGCTTTGATGATGTCACCCCATAGGACATACTCTCCACATTCTGGACAGTTGCCACCTCGGGGTATCATGCGTCCGTCTGCGAAGTTTGTGGCGAGGCAGGTCAGGTGCGACGAGGCACTGCAAGTTGGCATAGAACAGATGGCGGTGGTCAGTGGGTCCCCGTCCAATGGGAGCGTACAGACGGAGCAGGTGGTGGCAGGGGTCTTGGCTGGGAGAGGCGCGGGGTACGGGATCGGCAGGGTCGACACGCCCTCGGGGTGGTACACGGCTGGGAGTGAGCTTGGTGGTAGTTTGTGCCAGATGGTGTGGGCGTCAGGGGTGAATAGAATGACGCGTAGTGCGAGCGAGTCGAACGGCGGCGTGGCAATCATGCTGTGCACACACTTGATGCACGACGACAGTGCCCTCGCCCGTCGCTGGTCCTGCAGATGTCGCGACAGATCTGGGTGCTGCCATGCCCACTCAAACTGCAGCGCACTCAGCTTCGACGGAAATCCGTGCACGAGCATCTGCATCACCCACGGTCGCTTGTTCTTTGTCTTGGACGCGCCCTGTGTGAGCTCCCCATTGTGCTGCCGGATGCGGCGAGGGGGGTTGGGCGTCGAGCCAATGTATGTAGTTGGGAAATGGACCGATTTAAGAAGGTAGCACGCGTAGAATGGAGGATAAGAATGGGCCGTCATCAATGTCATCTTGCAAACGCGGATCTCTATTAATCCGGCGGGGTACCGGTCGGGGATTCACGGTAGCCGGTCCAGCACAGCCTCATAACGAGCGGCTCCTCCATCTGTCATTGGCCATAGGGGCTATAATCCCTCGGGAAATTAAGGGATGCGCCTCAGGTGGCTGGCCACTATAAAAGCACACTGCTATCCCAGGTCTGCAAGATCCTCACCTTTCCCCCGACCTTCACCTTCTACTCCCATCCGTCCTCGTTTACCAATGGCTCCTCACCATACTCCCTATGTTACCCCCCATATCCTCCACAAGAACTATGCCCAGGCTCACGACTCTGAACAATTTGGTTCTCGTATGTCTTTTCTCGTCGTCGTGTGCCCGCCTTTGCTAATTTTCTTGGCAGTAATCGGCCAGGACCTCGACTACTTTTCGCAAGCAGGTTTCGACATGGACCGCATCTCCATCAAGCGCAATGCCCCAGTCGCCCTGCTCTATGAGGACGCCATTCGTAACGAGGGCGCCATCATCTCCTCCTCGGGTGCCCTCATCAACTTTTCCGGAAAAAAGACCGGTCGTTCCCCCAAGGACAAGCGTATCGTCTACGAAGACACTTCCAAGGACGACATCTGGTGGGGTTCAGTCAACATCAAGATGGACGAACGTATGTCTTTTTAGCTTCTCTACGATAACTCTCTCACCCTCTATAGACACTTTCGAAATCAACCGAGAACGTGCCATCGATTACCTCAACACCCGTGACAACGTCTATGTCTTTGACGGCTTTGCTGGCGTGAGTTGCATCCTCGCCCTTTTCCTTCCGTTACTCACATTCTCCAGTGGGATCCCAAGTACCGAATCAAGGTCAGGGTCATCTGTGCCCGCGCCTATCATGCCCTCTTCATGGTATGTCATCACATCACTACTGCAATATCAAATTCTCATCATCCTTAGAATAACATGCTCATCCGTCCCACCGAGGAACAACTCGCAGACTTTGGCGAGCCCGATTTCATCATCTACAATGCCGGCCAGTTCCCTGCCAATCGCTTCACAAAGGGCATGTCCTCCACGACCTCCGTCGAAATCAACTTTAAGCGTATGGAAATGGTTATTTTGGGTACCGAGTACGCCGGCGAGATGAAAAAGGGTGTATTCTCCGTCATGCACTACCTCCAGCCCATCAAGTTTGGCCAACTCTCCCTCCACTCTTCTGCCAACGTCGGCATCAAGGACGGCGACGTCACCCTCTTTTTCGGTCTCTCCGGCACCGGCAAGACCACCCTTTCGGCCGACCCCAACCGACTTCTCATCGGCGACGACGAGCACGTATGGAGCGACACCGGCGTCTTCAACATTGAGGGCGGCTGCTACGCAAAGTGCATCAACCTTTCTGCCGAAAAGGAGCCGGAAATCTTCAACGCCATTCGTTTTGGTTCCATCCTCGAAAACGTCGTCTACAACCCCGTCTCCCGTGTCCCCGACTATGACGACGTTTCCATCACCGAAAACACCCGTTGTGCCTATCCCATCGAGTACATTCCCAACGCAAAGATCCCCTGTGTCGTCGACCGCCAGCCCTCCAACATCATCATGCTCACCTGCGACGCCTTTGGTGTCCTTCCCCCCGTCTCAAAGCTCACCCCAGAGCAGGCCTCCTACCACTTCCTCGCTGGTTACACCTCAAAGACACCCGGCACAGAAGACGGTGTTCTTGAGCCTATCCCCACCTTTTCTACCTGCTACTCGGCTCCCTTTATCGTCCTCCACCCCGGTCGCTACGCAGAGATGCTCGCAGAGCGCATGTCAAAGCACAATGTCGACTGCTGGCTCATCAACACTGGCTGGACCGGCGGCAAGTTTGGCACAGGCTCTCGTTGCCCTCTCAAGTTTACGCGTGCCATCATCAACGCCATACATTCCGGCTCTCTCAAGAATGCCGAGTACGAGAACTTTGGCGTCTTTGGTCTCACCATTCCCACCAGCGTCGAGGGTGTTCCGAGGGAGGTTCTCAACCCCGAACTCGCCTGGAAGAACAAGGAGGCGTTCAGGAGGGAGCTTGTCAAGCTCGCTGGCATGTTCAAGAAGGCGTTTGCATTGTATGAGAAGGATGTCGACATCAAGGTGAACAAGGCCGGACCCGTGGTGTAAACAAATTAATGTATTGTAATTATAACATTGGATATACTAGAGGCTATAATCGCTTGAACCTTGACCACCATGTCCCGTTCCCTTTTTTTCGTCTACTGCCCCGACAAGACTGAGGACGGCACCTTTGAGCGCCGTCTCTCTGTGCGTTCCACTCATCTCGAAGATGCTGCAAAGCATATCTCTGGGGGCTACATACGTGCGTGCACCGTGCGAACGCGTGATGGGCTGGATTGATAACGCCATCGCAGGCATCGGAGGCGCGCTCCTCTCTGAGGAATCCCTTTCCTCTGAGACGAAGAAGATGGTCGGATCGGCGTTTATCTGCGAGGCGAAGGATATCGATGAGTGAGTGTCCCAGTAATGCTAATTGCATTTTTAATTGTGGTCCTAGGGTCAAGGAAAAGGTCAAGGCGGATGTGTATTATACCGCTGGAGTGGTGAGTACGCTCAGTGCTCAGGCTTGGGAAGCTGATCATGCTCGTCCTAGTGGGACCCAGAGAAGGTCGTCATCCTCCCGTTCGTGGGTGCGACGCCCATTCCTTGAATCGGAGAGGAAGGAAATAAATGTATTCGGCCGATAGTCTCCGATATGTATAAACAATTGATGCCCATGTACTTATTCCTACTTGTTGATTTTACGAGACGACAGATCCGTATCTGAATCGATGCTCTGTGAAGGAGACTACTGGGTAGTGATACGGCCAAAGATTTCGTCGTCGCTTAACACAGAGAACAAGAGCGTGATGCGGCAAGCTCAGGACGTTGTTGATAAAACGTGTAAAAGAATAGCTTCATATATTTGACATCTTCCTGCTTGTTGAATTTACGAGACGACAGTGCATACCAAGGTTGTGGCCGCTCCCGGAGCGGTTCCGCCGCCAGGGAAGCTACCGCCCGGTCCTCCACCACTGAATCCACCGTTGGCTACACCGCCATTCTCAGTGAGAGTAGCCGCGGACTGGACTACGTAGCTCGCCGACAGGTCTATGCCCATGGATCCCCAACTATGGAAAGAATAAATAAATAGATAGAAAATTAGGGAAAGTATGAATGCTCACGCGAGAAGACCATCAGTGATATCATCACCAAGGTAAACGTATTCAAGAACTGGGTCAATGTCCTCCGCAGCTTGTCCCAAAATACCATCTTGTGCGTTGGTTGTGAAAGATTGCGTGTTGGTGTTGTACGGGGAGGTCTCCTCGACGGCGGTGATCAAGTTTTGGTCAAAATAGACTTGGCCTATTTTTTTTTGAAACACATTAAAAAAAGTGAATCCGGGAAAGAATGCAGATAGTTTACCGACGTGGCGGTCGCTGCCGGTCTTGAACGTCCCATTGTCGAAAGCCGTCCCGTCTCCGTGTGCAAGGACGTGGATGTGTGGGGTTCTGCCAGTATAATGCCCTTGTTATGGACCGTTAGCGACATCCGGGTACAGGAAAAAGGTCTCTACCAACCCGGGAAGATGGTTTCGAACTGCACATACCCTCCCTCGGTGGTGGGTTGAATGCCACGAAGGAAAGTGGCGTTCTACTCAAATAAACACAATTTATTATCAGCAGATACCATCCATCACTCACCAAGTTCTCGCCGACGCCTGAATCGCCGTTTCCACTGGCGACAACACCAGAGTAGACACCAGTAGCATTACAGTGCCAAATGTCGACAAAGATGTCGGCGGCTACAGTCTCGCAGGTGGTGTAGTCAATCAGCTCGAGGTCAACGTAGGTGTAGAGGCCCGCCTGGTCTTCATGGATGTCCTTGCGGACGTACTCTCCATCGACCCAATACGGTCCTTGGGTAGCCTCGGGAACGAGGGTGCAAGACCCAGCTCCATCGAAGGGGTCAGACTCCGCTTCGAGGCCGGTCTGGTTGGACAAGTGGCTCGTTCCCAAAACACTGTCCAAACTACGCTTGTAGGGGGCGCCTAAGGGAATATTGCGATCAGCTGTGGAAAGAGGGGGGGGAAGTGTCTTACGAGTAGAAAGACCACGCTGGCGACGGAGTTCATCAGCAAGAGCCTTGCGACGAGCAGCAGAGCGTTCGTGATGGCCTCGACGACGGAGACTGTCTTGGCAGCCGCTGAGGGAACGACTCGCGAACGTCTGAAACTCTGCACGACGCTGAAGCTCAGCCGGGCTCATCGTAGGGGTACTGGGATGAGCTACGGCGGCGCTGGCAGCGAGTAGCAGGACAGATGAGATGACAGAGAGCTGGACCATGTTTCACAGAAACCAGAAGATGAGGACTTTCTAGTGTTGCTGAGATACTCGTAGGCGAATCCACTTTTATACTCTTGACTAGGAAGGTTCACGTGTGGATAAACTCTGCTTCGATGCAGACCAGCGACCTAACGCACTATGCTCGACTGCTTGTACAGCTTCATGCGGTCAGGTAAATGTCACCAACGCTATTGGTCCCTCTCCCTTACCATCATCCGCAGCAAGTCCATGTGTCGGTTTTGAACATCCTAGATATCGGCGGCCACGATGTATGAAAGAGCTCTCAGTTTGAAAATGATTGGGTATTTTCTTCGCCTTGGCATTTGGGTATTAATTCCAGGATCTGGTAGAGGTGTAGTATCCAAGAAAGAACGACGCCCACTGTCTCCAGGCATGAAGACAGTCTGGGTGAAAAGTCCAAAAAAAACGGGGGGCCCCCAAAAGACCCCACGGGACAAGATCGATCGGAGAAAATCATGGCGATCATATTTCAGTATTTTGCCTCGACCATTGACCAGCCTTTCCATGCGCACATGACGCGGATACAGGATGTTTACGCGTAAGCGCAGGAAAATCTTCTGCAGTAGCATTGATAAGAAAAATGCGATACATTGCAAAAAGAAAATACCATGACTGAGCCTCCAAGTTGTGGCCTCCTAGCGTTTTAAGCACATCTCAGCATTGCAACGGTCCTTTCAAAGTATTGGGAAGCCCTCAGCAGTTTTTCGTTTCCAAGCCAATCAGGCAATCGATGTAGGTCATGCGGCTCTGGGATCCAATAACAAGGGCGCAATTGCACTCGCCAGAATGCCAAGGTAGGTGATGGTGGAGAAATTCACGACGAGGATGAATGTACTAGAAGCGGATATGGAACTCTGGAAAGAGGATTCCATGCTTTGATGTCGAAAATGTCGAATGTTTCCGCGCAAATGTCGTTACTTCTATACATCCCGGGCAAAACTCAGGCAATCAAGTGCAAGGTATCGTCGTAGTTGTTACAAAAGCAGATATGGGTGGGCTGCTCACTTACCGAAGGCTTGTCGAGTACAACTCACGAAGATAGCAAAGACATCTCTTGTCCGCTTGAGTAGTAGTAGGCACTGACTCTTTCCCTGCCATTCCTCAAATCCAATTGGGAGAGGGCAATCCGAACCTAACAGCTGCGGAGGGTTCTCTATATCTTGGCATTTGCTGCAAGGACCACGGTAACGATGATACTCGTATCCTCTGCTACAACAGACAGCGTACTGCTTCTCGAAGACGATGTCGCCATATGTTCTCAGCAAACATTTTCGAGATGTTGGGCTTGGCTTTGTTCAAAATTTCAGACGCCATATGCAAAGCTGCCTGTTGCATGTGTGATTGCGAGAACAGATGCGATCCATCGCGGTCACTGGGTTGTGTGTAGCTGAAGAAACCGAGCCTTGGCATAGCTCCGAATCAGCCATAAAGGTTCCACGTCAATGCCAAATCAACGATACGATTGAGTTTAAATTGACAGAGAGCCGATTGTATGGACTCAGTCATTCTGCTATCTGAGTATGTTGAACGCTAATCCTTGTGTAAGCATACGCCGAGCTTTGTACCTTCACGAACACACAATACCTGAGCCGTAACCGAAGAAAGGTCCTTGGATCCACATACCAGAACGACTGCTCAGCTGCTTGTGCCCTCCCTCGGTCTATGCGAAGTATGTCGATTCCTGGCTAGACGACAATTGAGATGACAGCCCTCTCTTCATGATATACCATCCATCACGTCGATTACTAGCCGTAGAGAGAAGGGCGTTCCATGCGAATATGTACAATGATAGACAGCCTAGATTGCAGCGCGCGGCAGTTGCCAACTTTTCTTGGGAGAGAGTCGATATTGAGTACGGTGGCAGTTGAGAGACAAGGTCAATGTCCGGTCCGATTAGTCATCGAATGTCACTCGTCCTCAACCTTGTGTATCCCAAAGTCTCCCTTCGTCTGTCTCGCATTCGTACAGATCTACTTTGTGGGCTACTACGTGTCAATATCAGCACCAGTGTTATCAGCTGCACTACAAGAGTTTCTTGGCACAGCACCGTACTACGGATTCATTATTTGCGTCGCATAGCGCTACCCTACATCGAACGATACTAAATGACAACACAACACTGCACCAAAGCGTCGTGGAGAATATCACCCAGCAAGCCTGAAAGCCTGAATTGAAAACGACGGTCCAGTTTCCCAAGGACTTTGTATGTACATTGCTGCGTGCAAACTGCGAACTATACGGCACGTTCCTGTTGTGAGATCTTCTAGCTACAATCTTCAAAAGCATTACCGCTGAATATGTCTGATAGTGAGCTTCAGGTCAACGTTGCAATGACCGCCTCATCTGTATTATGAGTAACGAATGTCTAAAGCGTTCAGTCTGAGGCGTGTCGACATGTTTTCAGTTTCAGCCACTTCTTTAAGAATGGAGTCCTTGCTATGCACCCCCAGGCATCGTTTGAGTTGTGCATGCCTTATCGTCGCCGTCTCATGACAGTTATGGTACGGTCACGTGTCTGAACATCGAAATTGCGGCTGGCCACAGATTACATGGACGCCTAGCGGATCATAACATTACAGCAGTCGTAAGGTCTGTCGTCATAAACAATGGATTTGATATGTTTATTTAGTACGTGTCCAAGCTGGGCACATCTTGATACTTCCCAAGCGACAGCATACGTGATATCAACCATTATGGTCGCACTCTCGGCAATTAGCCAAATCAAAAGATGTTTACATGATATTCGACGTCATGGCCTAACTTATCATGATGAAGAATTGGGCATCATTTGGCCCCGGCCAACTTTTTCTCTCAGTTGAATCGGAGCAATAGAAGATGATGGGCTACTGACCCCAAGGCCGCATGAAGCAAATTTGAAGCCATCCATCTAAAGCGATACTGTGGAACCGCAGACAGATGCTTCCGCATTATTGCACTTTGAATGCTGTGTATCTTCTCGACAGTACGTACCTTCTACACGTCGCCCTCTATTAGATCAAGCACCAACGCTATGTAACATTCAGAGCCAATTCAAGGAAATCTCTACCTGGGACCACGAGACAATACTGAATAAGTGCCTCTTAGTCTTAACACTACGTTGACGATTTTACCTTCAAGTTGAATACCAGGTGAGCCTGCAACTTTAACCGAGATTTTGATCGAACCGCTGATGGCTTCGCTCATGCTTGCGGTGGCTTTTATTCAGATAAGCAGAATGCTAGGCCGGCAGAGTACACAGCAGGATAACGGCTTTTAAAGAAGCTCTACACAGAACGCTCTTATCAAGGTGATGAGATATATGAAGGTAACTCAGTCTCTATTGTGACCGGCTGCTTCGACATGGATAATAATGCGCTACTATCCGCTACACCTGTGCTTCAAGAGAAGGCCTTTTCTGGCAACAAAACTTCGAAGAGCGACGCAGAGACTGGCGTATATGAAGTCTCTGCTGAGAAGGAAGGTACACGACCCACAAACTTCACGACAACAGCTCTGTAGTTGACGCACTCCTCAGTCGCAGTTGTCCAAGACTACCCCCCGGAGCAGTACAAGAAGCTCAAACGAAAGATTGACATATACCTTCTTCCGCTCATGCGGCTTTGTTGTAGGTCCAACCGTATCGTCAGGTATTCATATGCAGATTATTACCCCATTAGATGGCGTTCAGCAAGTCGATAAAACATCGTTCAGCGGGTATCAATAACTGCCATTGGGGACGCACTACTTATATATCCCTTCGCAGGTGTTATGGCAACGTTTGGTCTTCGCGAAGACACCGGACTTCATGGACAGCAGTACTCCTGGTCAGCCCTGCCTGTTCCCATTTGTCACCTTGCTGATCGGTCGATTCAATTACAGGCTCGCAACTATGTTTTACCTTGCCTATATGTGCTTCGAGTTTCCTTCTAACATCTTACTTCAGCGGTGGAGAATGGGAACAACACTGTAAGGATTCTTAAGGCTGAACCTCAGTCGCTGATTCGAAACGATCTCTTTAGATCAGTCTTCATGGTGAGCCCATAACCACAAGCTTTGATAAACATAGACTTACTGGTGTTGGTTTCGCAGATATGTTGGGGAGTGATCGTCCTATGCATTGGATTTGGTATGTCTTTGCGAGCTCTGCTTGCGAGGTCATTACCAACCATCTCCGTAGCGAAGAATTGGGCTCATCTTATGACTCTGCGCGCCTTGCAAGGCATGTTCGAATGCTGCATTAGCCCAGGCTTTGTCCTTATTGTAGGAAGCTGGTATACCCGGCAGGAACATGCTTCACGCGCTCTCGTTTTTCAGGTCTCTTTCTCGTTCAATTGTATCTCTTAGATTCCTGCTTATATTATTGCTTCAAAGAGCGCTAACGCTGGATTCGCGGTCATTGCCGACCTTATTCTCTACGGTATCGGAACCTTGGAATATAGTCGCCCAGATGTCGAGGCTTGGCGGTACATGTCCTACGTATGGTTCTCTGCTTTATAATGATGTTAGATCTTGATACATCTTCATGCGTAGTTCCTCGGGGGGCTCACTATATCAGTCGGGTGTCTCTGTCTATATTTCCTGGGCACTCCGACAGAAGTTCCGTGGCTCAATAGAGAGGAGAAACGGATGGCAAACACGCGTGTTTTGGCAAATCAGAGTGGACACGATGTAACAGGTACGAGAGTGTGGAAATGGTACCAAGTTCGCGAGTGCTTGGTTGATCCGTGTGTGGGTTTGTCCACTTGATTCACAGGTTCACAAAGCTTAAGTTTTTCAGTTCTATTTTGCGGGATTCAACGCTTTTATAGTATCAGTAAGTCTCAACTAGTTATCTTATTAAAATGCCCTCACGTTTCCCTAGGTTCCAAACGGAGGTTTGTCCATTCCAGCGGAATATCAGCTGCCTCCTCGAATTTTCGTTATCATCCTAGGTCTCCAAATATTCGGTAGTATTATCAACCAAAGTTTCGGTTTCAGTACGTTCACTTCCTCAGAAAACGAACTCTTTTAATTCCGCCTCCGATGATAGCATCTCTTCAGTGCGTACACCGCTATACGACTCCCAAGTGGCACTTCTGATCTGACAATGACAGGGTCATTTTATATACCATTCCAAAGAACGTCTTGAGTGTGACGATCTTTGTGATTGTCGGCGTGGTTCGTATGACCGGGCGTTTACGATGATTCAACGTCCTGACGCTTCTCCTAGATTACGTCCAGATGGAATAATCTTCGCCTGATCATCATGGCTTTGGGAACTATTCCTGGGTTTATTGGAGTATTGGGTTTGTCATTGATCGAAACTATCGAGAGCACTAAGGTATGCCTGATGGTAGGTACACTGGTCGGGCTCGTCACTGATATCTTTTGAATATCAAGTGGACAAAATAGGGGATGTATTTCATGGTCGTACGTGCAAAGTTTATAGTCCGAAAAAAATTCTGATGCCATATCAGACGCCATTCGTTCTCGGTCTTTTTCTAGCTTGGTCGCTTATCCCATCCAACGTCCCCGGGCGTACCAAGCGAACGGTCACGTCGTCCTTTACCTTCATTGGGTGAGAATTATATTTTGAATATTGTCGATGACTTTTCTCTCACCGCTCAGGTATTGTGCCGGTAATATGTGTGGATCACAAATTTTCAAGTCTAATGAAGCCGTTCGTCGCCACCCCTCTTGGCGCTCTTATTCTGATCATCCATTCTTTCAGCCTTCCTATAAGAGCGGTACCATTGGGTGCTGTGCCTGCTTCGGGCTCGAGTTTCTTCTCATCATCGGTACGCTTCAATGGTTTCACCTAGTGCTCAGATAAGTTGAATTCAACTACAGCATGGCGAACAATCCTTGTTTTTCGAAACAGAAGGCGAGACAAGGAGATGTTATCCGATGGCCTTACTCCAGAAGAAAGAGAGATGCAGGGAAAGATTAATGGAGAGTCGGATATGACGGACTTTGAGAACCCTCATGTAAGTTCTCATTTTCTTTAATGGCGGCAGCATAGTAATGACTGGGATACAGTTCCGCTATAGTCTGTAATCCTCTTATGAGCTTTATCCGACAATTAACAAACCTTGCTACATTTTCTCGTTATATAAATATAGCTAGCAATTGGGAAAACTGGATTGATTGGCCATCTCCGCTTGCGAGAACAGATACGGTCTATCGGTCACTGGGTTGTGTGTAGCTGAAGAAATGGAACCTTGGCATGGCTTCGAATCAGCTATTAAGGTTCCCCGTCAATGCAAAAACGACAATGCGATTGAGTTTGAACTTACAGAGCGCCAATTGCGTGGACACTGTACTTCTGCCATAGTGTGTTGAATGCTAATCCTTGTGCAAGCATATGCCGAGCTTTGTACCTTCACGAACGCACAATATCCGAGCCGTAATCAAAGAAAGGTCTTTGGATTCCGAGTCCTATGTATATAGGATTACTCGGTTATAATGTGTCCTGGACAACCCGTGAGAAAATACTATTCGGGCTATCTTATCTTTCTGGAGATTGCCGAGCTTATCGTATTCCATGCCGATTTTTTCAGCTCTGCTTCTTCTCTTCCTTTCCTCTCGTATTCTGCCTTACTGCCCTGATTACGACTTCTCCACATTCTTGAATGTCTTTCTTTCTCTTTGGAATATTCCTTCTCTCTCAATTATTCTTTCTGGCTCATTTTCCTTTTTCCTGCTCGGTTCTCATCTCCCTGTCTCTTCGAGCTAGAGCTCTGGCGCTCCTCTCCATTATCCATCTGACGCTGCTTCTTTTGCTCTTCCTCACCGGATTCGAATCTAATGTTGGCGCTCTATAAATTTTATCGCAGTGCTTTCCTCAATGTAGGCCATGCCGCGTCTTGGCTGAATAGGGCACTTATTTCATACTCGACTCTGGCGCGAGGCCTGACGTATTGGTTCGACGACTCGATAGATTCGTCGCCTTGAAAATCCTCCGGCTCTCATTCCCGAGCTTACCTCCCCCCTCTAGCGAAGTCCCATCAGCGTTTCTTCTGATGCCGTGGTTGATGTCAGAGATGGTAACGGTTTCGCTAAGAAATCTCAATCCATCTCACTTGTCCCTTGCGATTAGTTTGCGAGTGTGCTGTCTTGGGAAGCAACTTTGGAACAGGAGTCAGGTTTATGTGCTTCAAAGTAGCCGCCGCCGTGAACGTCACCTCATCAATACTTTTACCCTTGTTACGGCCATGGGTCGACTCCCATACTCGCGATTCGTCGTTGAACACGATCCTCCCGTGTGTAAGGGAATACGTCGACTTTAGATGACGAAATGTCAGTGTCAGGCTATTCTGTTTTCCATGTTGACCTTCATATCGATGTCATTGGTGGTACAGGAATCTGAGCGGGTGCCGGATTCACCTCTGAGTATACTCCTCCACTTGCCTCCGGGTGTATTCTTTTTTGGAATTCTAAATCTTTGATTTTTCTGGATGTTCGAAATGTGCTTTTCTATGTCCTACGACATGGTTGACATCTCAACATAGGACTCGGCATTGTCACGCAGATGAGATGGCCCTCACCCGACTGGTTCCACGACTACATTCGGGACAGGACGAACAGACGCGCTCTGTTTCGAGTAGAGGATTTGGTGATGATACATTTACGTCAACTTAAGACGACCTTCACATTCTCGTCTAGGTATCCGGTACCGAATTTGGGCTCAATGGATGCTCTATCTGTCCCATTAGCTTGTTGTTGTGATCACTTTGATGTTTCATGCCCGTATCCTTTGGCCCCCAACATTCTTGTCTACCTATGCATTACCTTCCATGGATACAGACTTTGCGAGAACATCATCAATAGAAGCAGACTGTCTTCACCTTCGCTTTCCGACATCGCCAAAGACTGTCCACGATACAGACCCTCCTCCGTTCTAGGTTTCACACGAAACCAACCAACCAAGATGTTTGGGCGTCACGGTAATCACTTCCTCGTCCTTATTCACCTGCTCTAATAAGCGCACCAACTTTCTGCTTGTGTTTTCCTTGTGAACCCGGACCATCGACACATTACGTCCGACGTGTTCTTCCCTTTTACTTTCTGCCGCACCTAAGTACGGCATGGTGAACGCAAATTCCTGAATTCTTGTTGCTTGCAGTAGTGCCCACGTTTGCGGCACACTGATGCATTCGCGTTTGTTTTTCCATATGAAATTGCGGCTAACTACCCTTGTCAATGATTACTGTAACCCATAATTTGGACGAAAGGACACAATATCCAGGAAGCTATGTCCTGTCGGGTTGAGAATGCGGCTGTTCTCTCTTGGTTAACACCAGTAATGTCTTAATTTTGGCTCTCGCGCTAACTCTGGTGGCAAGATTGACGTACAGAGGTAGCGTTGCTGGTCAATGTAGGCTGCTTCAACCATCGGCCTCTTTTAGCAAAAGATAGTCTAAACATTGGACAAGGTTGTTGAGCAGGTACGTTAATTTTTATTTCATTCTTTCAAATTGTTCATGACTTTCGTAGTTCACTGAGGGAGAGATATGGACAGTTCAAAACACGGACTATAATTCAAAGATCTAGTAAGTTTGAGGGGCTATTTACGTAGCTATTCTACGTCCTCAAAACATGTCTATTGTACTATGGTGTAATGTGATTAAGGCATAAATTGTTTCCTGATGAGCGTACTGGGCAGTTTTGTTAGAAGCCGTCGGTATGAAGAAGGAAGTCCCGTACCGTCGTACAGTCAAACTTCGCAAGTAAGAGTTCTCTTTGGCTGATCCAGTTCGCTAGATGAACGGCTTCGTTGTATCTCCTTGAGTGGGATGTTGATATTCTTGGGTAATTTCAATAAAATGTTAGTACCGCATTGATACCATGACCAGGACACGTACCGTTCCCTCAGTACAAATTTCGGTGGTTCGGGAAATGTGGACCGTAGGAGGGTTTAAATGACCTTCGCACTTCGCCGGGGACAGGCTTGCTTGGTGTTCTTGCCGGCGGTTCAGCCTAGCTAAAGGTGTGCTTCAAGCGATAAACACTCGAGGACTAACAACTCACATAGCAAGGAATGAGTTAATGTAGACTATGAAGCAACATGTTAGCCAACGTAGACGGTTTGGACAGAATACAGTACACGAACGTTTTGGCAGGATAAAGTCCACCGCTAGGAAGACCAGAGAAAACGGCAAAGTAGTAAACTGTAGTTATTAGTTAATGTCACAGCCAGAATCAGCGTTGGACGATCAAAACCATAATAAGAACCAGCAGCGAGCATAGACTTGCTTCATCATTGAGTTTTTTTAATGTAAAAGGCTCATGAGACGATACTCACCTGGTAGCCAATCCCGATACAAGAATGAGGCGCATTAGACCAAGAAGCATACTAGTCGTGCTGTATCACTGACATCAACGTTGAAATCTTTTCTGAGAGAAAAGGACACACGTAGAAAAGCCAGTAGCTGCTTTGCTCCGGTATAGGTAACAACACATCCAAATAGCTATGATAAAATCCGATAGAACAAGTGTGGCGAAGAACGTGCAAGTTGATCTCTAAATATGTGCGTGAGAATTTACGACCATCCAAAGCCTGACCACTGCGTACCTTCGTGACCAATTCGCCTGCGTCAAAGAAAGGTAGTGCGTTGTATCTAAAGAGAACGGTTCGGACCGCCGATGGAGGAACTTGAATGCATTTCTTACGTGTCATAGATGAAAACTACGGTCAAGAGGTCAATGCTCGGGTCGATATCACTAGTAGTTCAATCATGGCCTTACAGATTCCGGTACCTGAGCGAAATATAATTGAAGAATACACTCGAAATGTAAAGGGAAATGACCTCACCAAGTGAGGTAGCCACGGCCAGGAACTGGATGTTAGTAGTAGTAGAATCAGCCTTTGAGTATCAAAGGGAGTACGCACGGTAAACCACGGGGCAAACCTGTGAAAGTGACAGCCAACTATCAAACAGTTAAGTCTTGCTAACGCGGGTGATTGCTATTGAAATACACGGACATTTCCATAGTCGTACTGTATATAAACTGAGGTTAAAGTGACAAATGAGTTCATGAAAAATGACCATCTGAGAAGATCTTACAATTGAACACCAACGGAAACGAATACCTGGGAGAGACACCGTTGAGCATGAGGACTACGATTACGACCCGGATACATACGCTGATGGCTATTTGCAGCTAAACGTGTGGGAAACTATCAGCAAGCTTGACCGACAGCAGTAGAAATGAACGACCTGGATGCTCCTACCACAATCTCGGAATAAAAGGGTTATTACGTATCTGTTCGGAAACGTACCACAGAGTAGAATCAAAGAACAGTGCCTGGAGGTTCCCAAATTCCATCAGAAAGGAATATAATACCTGCGTGCTCAGAGCGACGTGAAGAGCATCAAGGGCCCTGTCAAATGGTCCAGTGACTACCCGACATGATTCATGAGATGAGCCAACCAAAGTAATGCTACCTATCTCCCATAAGTATGAAGATAATCGAAAGAATGAGTGACATACTGCACTCTTGTAAAACCACCAGTCATTTCGGTACTTCTTGTAGTAGATGACTGCTTGAAGATTCGTGACGCCAAATAATCTACCATCATCACCACTTGTATCAAAGAAAAGAAAATCTAGTGAAGGGGACGTACATAGCAGCCAAAGTAGCTCCAATATGGAAAGCACCAAAGGTCGCCGATAGAACTGCTGTGCTCATTGCAGATCAGATCGAGGTTCCTATCAAGGTAGAGAAAACACTAGGAATCTCGGGGCCCGTTTCAACTTTATAGGTGTATGTGGAGTCCATCACAGCAACGATTAGCGCCTGGAAGACGTGAGCATCAGCGGGTGTTTATCAGGGGCACCAGAAGTTTACATACAAACTGTTTCAGAGCTTGAGATAGCTGTTGCTTGATATCATGATGAAGTACGCATTGCATTGAAGATAACACATTTGAAGAAGCGGGAGAAGATAAGCTTGATGAGCTTGCCTCGATTTGAAGCAGTGATGGATTCATGAGCTCCCAATGTTTCTCTGTTGACAGTTTGATCAGTAACAATTTGGTGATTCCGTGGGCAGTTCAAACACGGCGGCGTACAGGTAGCCAAAAAAACTTCTCTGGGGTATCCATATATTCGTGTGATCACTGATCTATCATCTGATGTAGTCGGAGTCGCGTTGGAGCAGTACCTATAACTTTCAATGAGTGTAGCTCACAAGGGAGCCGTACCAATAGGATACTTGTAGGCTTAAATGACCGAAAAACGTAAACTAGAAGATCCAAAGTAGAAGTGGAAAGGTAATACCTATCCATTTCCGAAGGCGCTTCCACGATGCTCTTTACGATCAAAGAAGGCCGGAGCAGTTCACACTCTGGCCATGCTGCGATGGTTACAAAGAAATCAGTCAAGAAAATATCAGTACATGAAAGTGGACTACGCAAGGACTACGTACCTTTCTTGTTGCAACTAGCACTGCAAGGTAAATGAACAGAGCCTTTGATGATCCAACTATAGTCACTATGCATCTCATAACGTCAAAACCGCATCACTTGTGGTAACAACTTGGGGCGTATATTATGTTCTTCTGGGCCCGAGTCGATGATTCTGGTCGCAATGCTGCGTCGATAATGTGAATCATGGATACGCGGGCCTATAACAATTGCATCGAATACCTGACAGTTCGTATCAACGCACGGCAAAAATGCAGGGTGACATCAGATGGGAGAAGTTCAATCAGACGAGCGGAAGCCAGAGTCATTCCTGATTCGTTACAACCAATGGTGTAGGACTGGCTTGGGGTCGCCGGTCGCTGTTCAAGTCACCTCTCGACTAAAGGAGACAGCTGATATCCGTCGCTGAATACGCACGCAGCATAGTAGCATATGGAATAGCCCTAAAAGCCCTGAAATTTTAGAACACCGAGCTGGTAAATTTAGCAATGACGAAGTGGAGACGACATGAATCGTTCAGAGAGGGGCCACGGCTCGCTAATCCAATTACTTCAGTCTTAAATAAAGGGACCCTTGCACTTTTTTGTCATTCTTCAGGCTCTCCAGGTCATTACTACATGACTCGGACTCGGTTACAGTAATGTAGCCTTCGTGGCCGTTCAATGTAAGAGACACCTCTGGAAAATCTGCCAACCGGAGGGTAAGATCATTCTAGACATAAAGCATTCGAACCTTACGGTTCAGAAGGACCTTGCATTCTTCCTAAGAGCTGGTGAAAAGACGTATACCACGAAGACGGCTGAAGATCTGAGGGCGGTACATGATGGTCGTCGATCCGAGAAAGGCGGAGCTTGAAAAGCGTGTTCGTTCCAGCATTTCTTCGCCGTTGCTTGTCGCCTCCAATATCACCTTCAATGAAGGCGCTTATCATTAACTGGGCGTCTGAATCATGCCCCCGCGGAGTTTGAAGCCAAACTTGCTCCTCACCTCATCCTCGTGTTCATAGTGAGGTTTACAAGCAGAAACTACGTCCTACTGGTGAGTACTGTTTGACGGTAGTAATACTTGCTCATCCCTTTTGTAGATTTGGATCCTTCATGGTGCTTTTTCATACCGGGTCACCTCGAATGTGCTTGGGCTGCGACTGTCCCAACCATTATACTCCTTTCACGATCTCGTGCGACGAACAAACGGATACCGGACCTACGTTCGACAGCCTTTTACGTTCCAACGACCCTCCATCACCATCTGAAGAATGCCAACTGCGGGATAGTATATCAGAGGGCGAAGCGCGTGTCGCCGCGATTGACGATCATGTCGCTGCTCTGCAGCAAGCGCTTGCCTCGATTGGTGCTGAATTGGAAGGCCTTGACGACGAACGTGAAAAGGTGTTAGCCCGCATAGCAGAACGCAAGCGCCTTCTCTCCCCAGTCCGTCGCCTACCCCACGAGATCCTTTTCAAAATATTTTGCAGTACAGTCATCTTTCCCATGCCGCGATCCCAATCCCAAAGAGAGACAGACTGGTGGGATTTTCACCCTAGCGAGAGTGCGTTGTAGTCAGTCAAGCTTGTGTGTAAAACATGGCGCCACGTCGTTCTTGACTTCCCCCAGCTTTGGTCGAGAATTAATATATTCATTAATGACACCAACTTTTCGCCACATAGCCTTCACTACGTGCGAAAACTGGCGCGGCAGGTTGCACGAACGCGAAGTCATTCATTATCAATCCTGATATGCGCAGAAGCTCGCCGGGCGTCGGCGTTTTCTAGATCTTTGCCGCTTCAGCTTTCCACGCTCTTATTCTCCATGCAAGATCGAATACAATCCCTCTATCTCTTTTTACCCGCCCCATTGTTCACTTCTATGGCAACTCTACGGCTCCGCATGCCTATCCTCCGAAACCTCGCTCTCTTGTCCACGAATGGTGAAGAGTTCCGATCGTTATTTCGCATGGAACTATTTGGAGACACGCCACTCTTAAGTACTCTTGATACCGTGGATATCGGGAACGTTCTTGTTCTCGGTTTGCCCTACCGTCAGATCACCCATTATTCCACTTACCACGTCCTCTGTAATCGAAAGCCCGGACCTTCGACGTATTATATCCTCCCGCTTTTGTCAGAGGCAGAAAATCTGGAAACATGTGATTTGAGATGTGAATTATCGTTCCAGAAAATCAATGGTGAAGACTATTCACGGTCTTGTTCAAAGCTTCAAACTTTGACCTTAAGCTCGTGGGCATCCGAATACCCTAGGTCTGTTCTTGCTCGGCTTCTTAATGCCCTCACATTGCCTCGCCTGTCTACTCTCACAGTGCACTGCTGTGTGAACGAAGGACATGTGCGCGATACCGAGCAAACCTTTGCAGCTATCCGGGAGTCCATATGTCGATCGCAGTCGCCTTTGACCACATTTCACTTCATCCACGGTAATATAAACGAAGAGGATCTTCTCGGCCTCTTTCGCAGTGCCTCATCCACCCTCCAAGAAGTCAAACTCCTTGACGTCGGTCCCTTGGCCTTAACCGATGACATCCTTACCCCTCTGGAGATATCTAACCCGGATGATGTTCTCCTGCCGAGACTGCATGCCCTGCATATCAGCGGCGAAATGAAGTTCGATGCCAATCTTCTCGTGAAGATGGTGAAGTCGCGTTGGGCATGCGTAGGTCCTTCTTTCCAGTGTTTGCGAACGATTGAATTGTGCCGATCTTTGAATATTCGAGATGACAGGGGCCGGGAGGAACTTGGTCGCACATCAGCCTTGTCTGAACTGGAGGAATATCGTGCTGAAGGATTGAAGTTGTCCTACAGTATTCTCTAAATCAGTGACCAGATAAGCTTACGCATTGTAGCCTACATCACACATCCATTCGAGCTACTCCTTCTCTCCTTCTGTCTCACATGCATGTAATAATTCTCTGTTGGTTGGTCAAAGAATATATGTCTATCGCCGAGCACTGTATATAAGAACCTTTGGCTCCTCTAGTCTGCAGGCCATGCCACATGGTCATTGACCAGTAATCCAACGTAGGTACGAAACTTTCGAGAGTGACCTTTCAGTGAAATTACACAATGGTGTACCCTTCGGGGTGGTCTATAAAAAATCGGAACCGGAAATGATACAGCTGAGCTGAGAAAATTAGGATGGCTCCCGCACAAGCATCACGCGTTTGAACTTTTCCCTGAGCGGTGGATCTATAGATCTCGACATTTATTCTATTTTATCCTTCCCACCTGTGTTTTTTTTCTTATATACTGTTGAGGTGTACCCTTACCAATCGTGAAAGACACAGATGTGCATTTTTACCAGATTCTCACCAGGTAATATTTGGGTATCAATATTGAACCTAAGGTGCTCGGCATTTTCCGTTTCTCTCTTTCCAGCCACCATGCTAGCCTTTCGCCTACACCTGCTGTCAACCGACGCGTTTCATCGGCTCATGTCCTCCCATCAATATGGATACTTAAATTTCCACGACTTCCTGTCTGCCGATTCTCTTCTGCGCGTCTTCTCCACCCAATATTGCTTCGAGAATCGATATGCACTTCTTTCTCTCCTGTTTGTACTCTGTCTTCTACTTTTCGTCATGATATCCTTCGTATCAAAGCGAGCGTGCACACCCAAGGAAAACATTCATCTACAAGCACTCTCGACCGTCGTCATTCCTACGCGTAATCGCTCACAGTCAATCAAATATACAGCCACTTGGAAGGAGCAGCGAATGGAAATCTCTCTGACCGCTCTGGTAGAAAAGATCAAGTCTGGAGCTATTGAGATGCGTAATCCTAGAGCAGATCTCTCAAGCATGTTTCGTGAACGCTTGAAGGTGTACGGATGGACAATTGGACTGGACCTTGAACCGGTGTGGTCGGCCAAGACGATGACATGGCTCTTAAAGGGACATTTTCTCTGCTCCAAGGTAGGGATCGTCAATTTCGGGTTGCGTTCGATAGACTGATAGGTTATAGGTGTCGAAAGGTGACCAATCTCTGGCTATATGCGCTCATTTTCACTTCAACTTGGCAGTAAAGCTCCTGCTCTTCTCTTGTTATTCGAGGGACCCTCAACGCTTCACCTGGACGCACTTCATCACTCCAAAATAGATTCATCTATTGCTTCGTTCATCAAGTCTCTCGTTGTCGGAAGTACGGCAACGATCGAATTCACAACCATGTCGCCCCAGATAGTCTGGATGAGCAAGGATTTCATTTTATGTTCTCTTCCCTTGCGTACTTCTACGCCACTCCTCGTCTCTTTCACCGGTGTCCTCTCAGTTTGTGCGCCAACCAGGATCAAATCTGTTGTCAATATCTCTGAGAGATACGCAGACGCCCTCAGTAGTTCGGCGGAGAGATTAGTAGAGGATAGAGCAGATAGGATCGCATTCATAGACCAGTATGGGTTGGATATGTGGAGAGAACGACGATTCCTCATGTACTGGGAGGCAGCGTTGTTGGATGTAGGGCATGTTACCCGGTGGATAGTCGAGCTGCAGAAATAAACGTTCATCTTGTATCTCATCCTGTTCAATTCTTCTTTTATATAACGTCCAACAAAAACAGGAATAAGTTAGCCATTGGTACAACAGGTTTTAAACTTAATCCACATCCATAGATATCGTGCGTGTGCGGTGAGGCTTCAAATTCAAGTGGCCGTATCCAACGCTTGACATGACCAGATTTCGTCGCCGTCATTAACGATCTCGGAAGAAATGCCACGTCTGCCAATAGCTCGCCTTCGACCTGTTTAACCTAGCGACGGCGTCTGGATAATTACGATGCCAGAAACAGACCCGGCCATCACCTTTTTCAAGTACCGCTCATACCTCCTCCGCCCCTCGATCAGAATCCAGACTCTACATCCATTGAACGACTTTTCTTCATACGGATCGTTGAGTCAGGTTTACGAGACTAGACTTGGGCAAGGGAGAGTTAATCGGCAAAGAAACTATCCTTTCCTTCCTCAGCTCACGTCGCTATCTTTCTGCAGCCCTATATACTTTGTTTCCCTCAGAACTGACTTGTGTATGTAAATAAGAAAAGAACAAGGAGAAAATACTATCGCTCGGCCAAGAAGGAATTGAGAATCATGATCGCTGTGCTACAAGACGCTGGAAAAGCGGTATATGTACATGCAAAAGAAAAAAAGAACATAGCTCGAACGCTGCAAGAAACCGACTTCCCTCAATGTTATTCATCATCCACATCGGTATCCCCACCACAACTTGACAACTCTACATTCGTCTCACTGTTGTTTGCAGTAACGTTTCCTCCGAGTCCTGTATTACCACTGGGCCCCGAATTTGAATTGTTGATCGGCGAGCTCTTGAATTTGCCCTTGGTAACCCTAGCCGACGAGCTAGTCCCTTCACGCACTAACCTACGTTTCCTATCCAACAAAATCGCTTCCAGCGTTTGTTTCTCCTGATCCATAGGTGCAGGCGCCGTCACTATCAAGGTAGGAGTGCCAAGAGCGCTAGCATCTTTCTCTTTCTCTTTCTCCAAAACCGCTTCTTCCGTGGTCGACGGTTTTGAATTAGGGTTACGTTCACGCGGTGGCGCACTCCTCGATCTTAGGAAGGAGAGGCCTTTCACTGATGCTAACGATTTGTTCGCAGCGAGGGGAATTGGCTGTGCGAGAGGCATTGGAGCTGCTGGTTCTGCAGGAGATGGGCTTTGATGTATGTATGGCTCTCCATGTGCACCTTCAGGATCAAACTCGTCGTAGATCTCTTCTCCAATGAGTTCTTCAAGTACGTCTTCAAGCGTAATAATCCCTAGGGGCATAATAGCCGGGTCGAAGCCTTTAAGGAACTGAAAGACCAATTTTAATAAGTACGATCAAGCATCAAAAGGAGATCAGTATACCTCTTCCGCTCGTTCTTTGGCTAAGACAGCATCAGCTGGCATGGTCTGCTCAAGAGCAAGCATACTGGTCAATCCCTTCCTTCCCTCTAGATTGCCCAACTCGACGTCCTCATCTGGGTTCTTGCGCTTCTTTCTGCCTCCTCGCTCTTTCTTCCCCGCTGCTTCAGTTGTTGCGAAGTCTTTCTCCCAAACACTGTCTCCCCTTAGCGTCTCATCTGCTCCACTGTGACTGTCAATCTCCTCGCCACTCTCCTCGCTGCTGTCTCCCATCCCGACTCTTTCCAAAAACCGTCGTGTTAAGCCTCTCTTTCCCGTAACGGCTTTCTTCACACTCTGAGCTTTTTCCATGCTGAATCGGCTCACGATGGCCATATGCGAACGCCCCTCCTGGAACTTGTCAAGGATACCTAACAAAGATTCGTTATTAGGTACGAACATGACGCGGTTCAGCTGAAGCGTCCGTATAGGTATGCACTCTTTCGGGTCAAGCAAGACACATTGCTTTACAAGGAGGATACCGATGATCTTCTTGACTCTTTGGGACTTGCCCTCGGGAGAGGCAGCTGGTGGAAGGTCTACTTCTTCATACACGGGCACACGGCTATGACCAGTGTCTACGATTTTAGTCAAAAGGTCGTAGTCCAACTGGGCATCGATAGAGAGCATAAAAACGTCAGATATGGGAGTCATGGCCTAAAGCAGATGAGTACGTTCCTGGAACTGACTTGTAGAATGTTACCTGTTTCACATCCTTTTCTTGTAGGTCGAGCGTAGCCCCGATAATGGTCACGGTATCGGATTTAAGGTCTCCGCCGTTCAGAGACTGAGAAGCATGCATGGCAATAAGTTCCTTCAGTTCTAGAATTATCTGGGTCAGCCGAGTTTCTGCTGAGTAACGGGCGACGGACATACCGACTCTGCGATAGATGATACCATGATTGGAGCCCAGGACCCAGTCAAGGAGTTTGGCTACAGGCCAGGCAATAATATACTATGGGCAGTGAGTGAGGAGAGTGAAACGGCGACAAAGGTTCGATATACCATGACGTAAATCAGACATTTGGTCAATCCCGCGCCTTTAGCACCAAGATAGAGGCCATAGCGCGTGAATAAGGATTGGGGGATGATTTCGGCAAAGCTTTGGGAATTTAGTTCGCGTGCAATTGACTGGCTGGTAACTCACATGACTATAAGCACGGTGCTGACGGCAACGCTCTGTACCCCACCCCCCAGGACTGGATCGGCGATGACTGGCAAGGATTCATTGACAATCATGTTTGCCAAGAGTAGCGTAACGAGCAGTAAATGTCCATTCTTGCGAATAGGCTTTATCTGGTTCGCATATTTGCGTTGTTCCCTACACAATCTTAGTGTGAGAAAGAAGCGGCAAGGCTGTGAACTCACGGTGTGCCACTGATGCTGAGCACGTTAAGCTGTGTCTGGTCAAGACTCATGTACCCAAGGGTCAGCCCGGCAAAGAGACCTGATAAAAGGACGAGAATTGGGATGAGCGCTGCAAAGACGACATCCTTGATCTTGTGTTTGTCGAAACCGTCGTCATCAGCCCGTCTGAGTAAATTATTGGGGCTACTTGAAGGATCTGAACGCGAAAGGTGATAGGAATGCGACGCAAGTGAAAATAGCGTGTATACGAGCCTCGAGGTCGCTGTTGAAGATAAAGGAGTTGGTGCCATGCAAGTTTGAGCTCAAGCCGATTACTGCGCATGATCGTATGACTTGCCCGTGCCGGTACTCGGGTACTCCCACACTCCACGTATGACACGAAAAAACGCGAACCGTTTTCGCGACGCGAAGGAACAAGATATAATTTACTTGCTATTTACTTGGCTTCTTGGCTTAAGGTACAAATTTGACCGCCGAGCGAAAATCG
This sequence comes from Armillaria ostoyae, assembly GCA_902506015.1. NCBI lineage: Eukaryota > Fungi > Basidiomycota > Agaricomycetes > Agaricales > Physalacriaceae > Armillaria > Armillaria ostoyae. The sequence continues at coordinate 3,033,989 of LR732082.1, forward strand.
CAAGCGAGCATCACCGGCTCATCGACTTCCGGCCACGCACCTACACTGGGTGCCTGGCGTACACACAATAACCAATCATGAAGAAGAAATAAACGAAAGCAATCTGATTATCATACAGTCATACCGATCGCAGCACGGGACTTCGTTAAAAAAGGATCTGGGGATGAGCCGACATACCTAGATGGACTTCGGAAGTTTATCCACACAGTCGCGGATAACACGTAGCGTCTCCACTTTGTCATAAAGACTGCGATGGCAGGCATTCTCCGGGCACTTAGCAGTCCAACATGCCACGGCTTCCGGCCATTCCAACAATCCCATCTCGACGACAGTGTCGCCCAGAGGCCGTGTATCCATCTCCAGGATAATCTTATACTTCAGCTCTCGCCATGTGTGGTAGTCAATGAGATTGTGGCAGCTGACACAGGTCGCAGTGCTTCCCGCAACGAATGGTGGGTCATTCAATCTCTGTCGCAACCTACATACTTTCATTAGTAGATGAGGAACAGACGGAAGACATGCGTACCCTTCCCGTCGTGCTCGATGAAGTTCCATCAGGTCCAGTAGGGAATCAGTCGATAGCCTCTGTAGTAATGGGCGGATCTCCGGATCATACAGGTTGTACTGCAGAGTCTGTGTGGACGCATGCTTCGCTTCTGCTTCCCACCCAAATCGACATGCAATGCCATACAATCTGAACGGTTGGACTGTCAGAGCTGGAGTCATCACCAGCAGCCGGACAATCGATAACGGCCCAGGGGTATCATACTTCTCCACTGCATCAAGAAGCGAGTCTAGCTGGTCGTACGTGTCTACCGGTGGCAGAGATAAACCGCACATCATCTTCAACAGACATTCCAGGGTATTCTCGTCCTCGTCAAGGTAGAAGACACCCTTTGCCTTTGAAGAAGACGACGGATCTTGCGGTAGGCTAAACATGGAGCGAAAAAAGCCAGAGGTCATCTTGAGGGTGTGGGAATAGACTCGGAAGAAAGTGCTGCCCCCCTTGGCAGCGAGCGTCGTGTCACCCTCTGTGAAGAGTGGGTGAAGTTCAAAGTCTTCTGGTTTCGGGTCGGATATGCATAGCACATTAGAGGGCCCGTCGTCTACGAGTGCCATTTGCATGTCCTGCGATGAAGAACCTGAAGTTGAAGCTTCTGAAGGCGTTCGACGAACGTTAAACATGATCTGCAAGATACATATACATGAGTTAGGGGGAAAACCGCGATCAAAGTTAATAGTTACCTAGAGCTGTCCGACGCGAGATGGTGGTTCGGAAACGGGTGCGGAAGCCAATCATATCCAGTAGCTGTGCTCGGCATCCGTGCCGGGGCGCCGCTTATCTTTTACTTCCGAGTTAACAGGGGAATTCAAACCTACTGATTTCGCGTCGATTTCGATGTCTGATGTTGATTTATATATAGATAAAACCGAAGGAAAAAAAGATGTTAGGTGAAATCGGATTTCGAGGTGATTTTCGTTGAGTTTCGCAAATGCACGGACACTGCGATCTGAGTTTAAAAATCCGTCGACAGTCGCACGGCAGCACCAAAGCATTTTTCATCCATCGGCATTTTTAAAACTCCGAAGACAAGCCGGCATTCGCCTACGTGATTTGGGCGAAAGCACAAGACGTGAGCTGAGGAAGGAAAGGATAGTTTCTTTACCGATTAGCTCTTCCTTAGTCAAGTTGGACCTCAAAAGGCACTGTTGTTCAATCACGAAATTATGCTCCCAAAACCACCACCTGGCTAGCAAGGTCGATAGCTCGTTCCTCAATATATTGCATCAATCATGGCTCCGACGCCGCCAGATCCCCGACTCGGACTTCTGGGCCGGCCATCATGCTGTTAACTTAGCTGCATCACCTAGAAGAGCCATCTGCTCCTACAGGACTCGAGCTCATTTGTTTGTTGCGATTCGGAATATTCGATTTTGAGTCCACACTTCACGCATCTGGAGGATTTTGACGGGCCAGGCTGCGAGTGAATTTGAGATGCTCGCTGTTTATTCCTGAAATACCTTTGCCGGTAAATTGAGCCCCTTGGAATTTTAGCGTACAGGTGACAAAGTATTCTAATTTTTGAGTTCTCACTGCAAATATTTTAGCCGGTCTGGACTGCTGCTGCCTACTCGAAGAATATTTCAGGGAAAAATCAAGAAGAATACTATGCGTCACCGGAGCCGAGTCGATGATCACCATGCTGTTACGTTGAAGCTTGAAGCTTGACAAGTCGCATCAAAGTGGTCGTCTGGACATTTGTATTTCCGTCATCATCATGATTGGAACAATCATACTGCGTCGGACGCCAAGGTCCCTCTTGCTCAACGCTCCGCATAGATCAATATCTTCCACAGCTCCCAGAGCTCAGAGATTTCTCCTCTATGCTCCTGACAAGACAGAAGAAGGCATTCTTGCTCGCCGGTTCCAAGTGAGGCCGCAGCATTTAGAAAGGATACACACTTTCCTCAAGAATGGGACCTTAAGTGAGAGTATTCGAACAAGTTGATGCGGTCAATAGTTTACACGTTTTGTAGGGGATGGAGGGTTGATGGTCGACCCAGAGTCGCAACCCGATTCGGGAAAGGTGGCAGCGATAGGCTCGTGTATGATACTCGAGGCCGAGACGTTGGCGGATGCCAAGGAACTGGTGGAATCTGACATTTACTACACGTCTGGCGTCGTGAGTTCTTGCATTCGGGATTTTGAAGGGACTGGGCTGATGTGTTGGTTACCAGTGGGATACCGAGAAACTTGTTATTGTACCGTTTATTCCTGCAACGTTGCCATGAACGTAACGGTTGTAATATGTGTCGAGAAAATACCATATGCAAAAAAAAAAATCAAGTCGAGCGGCTGATGTATGTACATGTACCGGACCGGAAGTGGACTGTATCATTGCCGGTCATTTCTGATCACCCGCTGCCTTTACGGACCCACCCAATCATCATTTATACCCTCATGTCCCGTCTTTTATCAACCACCATCTTTCGAACTACCCTCAAATCATCCGCCACCACGAGAGCCAACGTCCTAGGCAGCATTAGACTCATGTCTTCTTCTCAATACGAATTCATCCTCACCTCCAGACCGGAACCAGCTGTAACCCTCATCACCTTGAACCGACCAAAGGCTCTCAATGCGCTCTGCTCGCCTCTGTTTGTGGAGCTGAACAATGCCATTCGGGAGGCTGACAATGATGATTCCGTGGGCGCTATTGTCTTGACCGGATCTGAGAGGGCTTTCGCCGGTGTGTTACCCCACATTCGTGAGATTCCGGGGTTGACCGTTTTCGTTTCTTAGCTGGCGCAGACATCAAAGAAATGAAAGACAAAGAGTGTATGTATCTCATGTCTACGTATCTCTGTCTACCAACGTGCCCTCAGATGCCGACGTGTACAAAAACAACTTCCTGGAGAGCTGGCAAGACCTTACTAAGATTCGCAAACCAATCATCGCGGCTGTCAGTGGATACGCTGTATGTCTGCATACTCTTTATGATGCACCCGTTGAATTGACCTGATCACAGCTTGGTGGTGGATGTGAGCTCGCATTGATGTGCGACATCATCCTTGCATCTCCCACAGCCAAATTCGGCCAGCCTGAAATTAACCTCGGTGTCATTCCTGGTGGCGGCGGGAGCCAGCGTCTTACAAACGCTATTGGAAAGTCTCGCGCCATGGAATACATCTTGACTGGGCGCATATTCACAGGGCAAGAGGCAGAGAAATGGGGCATGGTCAGTCGCGTTGTTGGCGAGGGCGAAGGAGAAGTTGTGAAGGAGGCTATTGCGGTGGCTAAAGAAATTTCGAGCAAGGGGCAGGTCGCTGTGCAAGCTGCGAAAGAAGTTGTCAATGCCGGTACGGATTCTGCTCTTCTTCATGCGTCGTTGAACTCACGCCACGCGTTAGCTTATGAATTGAACCTTGCGGAGGGTCTGAGGTTTGAGAGGAGGATATTCCATGGCTTGTTTGCTACAAAGGATCAGAAAGAAGGTTCGTTTTCCTGTTTTCGCCGTGTCAAAAATTCGACTGCTTACAATGATGTACACAGGTATGACTGCCTTTGCAGAGAAGCGCAAGGCCCAGTTCACCAACTCATAAGGAGCGCAAAGCATCCACCCTGTATCATAGTGTAAAAAATAACAGTTCCACCTGCTTTTCTCAGTGTTTCCTCGATGGTTCGAGTGGATTTCTGCAAAATTAATTAGCGACACATGCTCCATACTGAAGCCACACGCACTTGAACCATCTGGTGATTCCAGCAATGATGAAAACTATATCAGAAGGGGGGGGAAATCACATATTGCATGGTAATGGTGCGACAGAGGTTCATACCGACACCAAGGCCTGCCATAATTCGTTTTTGTCCTGGTGTCCCGGGCGCTGTGGCCCTTGACTGCATCAAGGCATAGCCTCCGACGCCTGTAAGGGTTCCAGTTCCTATTATGCGGCAAGAAAGGCAGTCTTTATACGGAAGAGGCTGGTCAGTTTCCATGGACGAGTGAACAAAACGTGTGTACCGCTGAGTGCCGGCCTACGTCGTTTTGCCGATATTAGCCACGTGTTTTAGGTGACCTCGTCTCGTCTCGGCCCTTCTCCTTCCCTCTACTCTTTGAAGGATGGTGCTAGAGGACAGTCCGTGGATGCAGGCGATTAAGGATAGTATATTATTATTTAAGTCGTACTAATTTTTTGGTCGTTAGCGGAGTGGCTGTGCGCCAGATTTGCCAAGTTAGAACAAGGGCAAAAGGTCAAAATAGGACGAACAAACCAAGTAGAACAATAGAATACTTATGAGGTGCAAACACAAATTTGAAACGATATCGCAAGCCCAGGAACCTACTTTCCTTCCCTCACTATCGCAAAACCATGGTCTGCGTTGACTGCGCTCTAGATCTCAGCTTCAACTTGAAGCTCACCACCGTGCCCAGGCACTGCCCCCATTGTAAACCTAGTGAATCTACGCCCCATAATCCCTCCAATAATGATAAGAAGCGCCGGCGCGACAGCTTCCCAGAGCTACCACCCAGCAAACGACAACGATTGGCAAGTTCCCTGGCCCCCTTCAAAGCGTGGCCGTACAAAGATTTCTTCTTCGAGGATGGAGACATCCTACTGGAAACATACCCATGTTTATTCCGAGTACACAGCCAAAAGCTGCGGGAGGAACTTGGGGGCTCCTTCGACGACTTGCTTGACCTTCCTGAGACCGCAGAGGGGAACCCAACGATACATGGCGTTCGCTCGCTTACACTACCATGGGTAGATGCTAGAGATGTCGTGTTCCTATTGGCATACATCTACAAAGATATGTGAGTTCGTGAAACCACATTTAGACTCGGAGGACACTCACTACTACGCCTCGCAGGCCTTTGGCTCAACCTATTCGTCTGAAGGGCGGCGAGGAATACCCCTCACCGTTGACGGCGTGTCTCAGGCTCGACTACACCCTATCATTGCTGCATACAAGCAGTCGCTTCAATTTCACGCGCCTTCGCCAAAAATGCGTCGGAGCTTTATCCACGCTCTTCCGTGACTTCTCCACTAGGACCGCTCGGCCACCCATTGTCTGTGAGGCAACAAGCGAGGATGAGGAGTTCAGGAAGACATGGGCTATCAAAGCTCTTAATATCTTCGAGGAGTGCAACGTCCCTGCCTTCCTTCCCATAGCATGCTACTACGTCGCACAGCTACCCGAGGTGCACATCAGAGACGGCGTTCCCATTAGCCCAGGGAATAGAGTCGTAAAAATTGAGAGTCAGAATACTATTGACAGTATCCTCGAGGCACGGAAGGCCTTGACATGCTGCAGGGAGCGGGCGTGGCGATGGTTATCCCAACCGAGTGACGCTCATCGTCCACTCTGTGAGCGTCCACAGCCCGACGACCCCCTCGATACATGCCGGGGCGTTCTTAACGGCGTGGGGAAACATCTGAAGAAACTAGGATTCTTCGACGAGCACAGAACGGATTCACTGGAGACCTTGCACCCTGTCGCTGTGAGCGCCATCGTAAAAGAGCTGTGTCCCCATTGTTCCCCGGTAACAAAAAAACGGATAGACGGGGCCAACAGAGTGACTTGGAACGCATTGCCGCGTATTTTTGGATTGCAGAAATGGCCGGACCTGATGGCGATGCAAAAGACTTATGTATCTGGGGAGGACTTTTAATAATCGGAAGAGCTGTAGTAGACGCAGGTGTTCAAGGTTTTATAACATGCTGTCTATACATCGTCTGTAGTGTGGCAGAGATGAATCGGTGTGGTACTTACGAGTTAATTCGCCATCCAAGAGCAAAGCCGGAATCATAAATTCAAGCAATCATGAAGGCGATTCAAGAATGCGTTTCAGTAGCGGTGCTGTAGCCTTTCGAGTTGCGCCAGCGTTTCCTTGTTTATACACCCGGACATTCCCATCCCCAGGCAGCTTCCCCGTCTTAAACTTTTTGTGCTTCTCGACCCTGATCTCCTGGTCCTCCTCCAAGCCCTGCCACAGCGTTTCCGCTAAACCCGTGTCCGACAAAACGATCCATGCCATCTCTCTACAATGTTTCATCTTCTCCTTTCCACTCTTCTTGGGTTTCTTGAACGTCGTCAAAACACCAAGGACGTGCAATTCTCGGGCCTGCATATATGCCTGGCTCTCGCGAAATAGTTTTCCTTTACTCCCCCAATCTTTGAGTTGCAGCGGTACTGTCGAAAGACCAGCCTTCACAGTGGGCTTATCGGGATGCCAATGAAGGGTAAATGTATACTCTTTATAATCTCTCCGAAGCAGGTCTCGTGGGCTCAAATGAGACACGTCGGCTTTTTTTGTGGCGAGCACGGAGCTCAAGGATATAATGGATGGAATATCATGAAGACCATCTGTGTTAGCGGAGGAGAATGAAGGTGGGAGCTCAAGGCGCGCTGATGGAAGGAGGTGAAGTACGGCATCACGATCAGCCTGAACAGCCTTTCCACCGGGCTTGAGACCGTTCGTATCGATGAGAATGGCACATAGCAGGAGAGTAGCAATTTCCCGAGGAAGATTGAACGGGCAAAGATTGGCGACATGAGAAGAACAGCTGCCTGCCGGGGTGACAATTCTGGGGTCAGCGGTGTCTGAGTACAAGTGCTCGTCTTCGTGGTGATCAATGACGGCCTCTACACGCGCCGCATCAGAAACGAATGGAGAACCAAGGCGATTGTGGTCGACAAGACCAAACCGCGTGGAAGGGAAGGGGGTATACGATGCGAGATTATTGGGGAGCAGGAGCTGTTCTTGAGGATTATCAATACCAGCCAGCTGCAACGCGTACAAATTTTCGGCGCGCAAGGCGAGGTCCTCCTTGCTGATCTGTATGTATGGAATGGTAGTGTTGGACTGGGAGCTGAGCCATGCAAAGCCTATTGAGCTCGCGATGCTGTCCAAGTCTTCACAACACTGTCAGACGACCTCAATGAACAAGGAACGAAGACACACGTACCGCCTGCCTCGTTTCCCATTACCATGAGCCACTCGTTGGCATTCTCCCTCGACTCTTTGATGTCAGACAAGTAATGACGCTTTGTGTGTTCCAAAAAGTGCTGCAAGGCATTCTCAGAAGGAGTCACCGCACTTGTAACTGGCGCTGGCTGGGCTGGTTTGGTGAGCTTCCAAGCGACCGAGAGACGACGAATATGGTTGGCCATTGGGGGCTGCAGAGGGCGCGAGATTCGGATGTTGTTGGTGGATGAAAGCAAGAATTTGAATATCACGGAGGTTGGGTGGTGTGACATGGACGCGACCTGTCATCGTCATTGGCCTAAATTTCCTCTCACACCCTTTCTGCTTTCCCTCGATTTGAAAGCGTTGGTAAATATTCTGGAACGTAGGTATAAATTTTATACAGCGATGAAGAAAGTTTCTGGTAAGTGTTACTGCCGCCTTTCAATCAGTTTCTTGACAGGGTATATATACTACAGGTATCTCTGATGAAAACGAAAAACTCCAGACTAAGTATACGATACAGCTCGCACTTCAAGCTTCAAGCTTCAAGTTCAAGGGAGTCGGCCAATGTCCTAGGAAGCCTTCTCAGCAATGCCGACGCCTAGTCGTGCGATCTTTCCTTTTTCAACTCAGCATACGATGCTATACTCCATACCTCTGTGCATTACAGTGTCAAGTCCAGAAATCCAGAAACACTTCGTGCACCAGCTTGTAAAGTTGTACCAAGGCTAAGGCTGCATCTCACCCTAAAAGATGCTAGTTGTGATCACGGTCTCCCAATCACCTTTGGGCGTGTTCCTCCTAAACTTGAAACTCTGCGGAACAGGTACCAGGTACTGTTATTCGGCAAACCTAAAATGGTTTTCGCGATCGTTACTAACCACCGTGATTCCCTTCCCCATGTCCATTCCTTACAAGATCTATATCCTCTGTGCTATTTCCCTCGTTCTCATATTCTCCTTCATCAAATGGTCTCAACTTTCCTTTGACACTAATGCCTTGGTCTCTTTCGCCCCGACATTTGCCAAGTCATCCCCACCGGGGCCGGTCCCTCCTTCCTCTCCCTCTCCCCTTTCATCTCCAGTGCAGCTCGAGCCCATTGCTATCACACTCGTTCTCATGGGCGAGGGTGTCGTGCATGAAGGGAGTGTCGCAATAAAATCCGCAATCATGTACACAAGTCGACCGCTGCATTTTCATCTCATATGTACCGAGGATAATATTGCCTACATGGAGAAGAAGTTTTCCTTGTTCCCGAGACCAGCATATGCCATTGAAGTTAGGACCTCTGTCCCCGTATCCCCTATGCTCATATTTAAATCCCCTTCGTAGGTCACCTATTACCCGATCACTGCAGAACGCGTCCGCGACCGAGGTCACCGTGCTGGCATAGGAGAGCAATGGAACGTCTTAAGCAAAGTCTTTATGCACGAGTTACTCGTGGACGTTGATAAAACCATATTCATGGACACGGACATGATATTCCTTGTAGACCCTTTAGAACTCGTGCGTAGACATAATCCAAATCTCCCTCCAAACTAATACGCCCTTGTCAGTGGAACGATTTCAACAAATTCGAACCCTACACGCTCATGTCATTTCCCACACTAGGCCCCACCTCTCATCCGGGGCAGATTTGCAGCTGCATCATGCTCATGAACTTTGCCCTCATGCGCAATCCTTCCGCGATGTTCATGCCTTCAACCCTCCTACCAGATACTCAGCACTCATCTTTGGCAGTGCTACCGTTCGCTCGTGGAATAAGTGACGGAATACCCAGTCCTGTAGCTGATGAAACAGTATCCTTTGATCCTTATAACCCATTCTTTGCCGACCAGGGAATATTTCACGTTATATGGCTATACAGACCGACGATGTTCAGACACCTATCGCTACGATGGGATGTCAGCACCTGTCGGCAGCAGCTAGGCATTTCTTTGGGCTCTTTCGGAGACGAGCTTGAGGAAGATATGTCAGAGGAAGATCAGTTGGGACGACAGCTCGCGTTAGAGGGAAGCGGCGAGGAGCATACACTCATGAGCCCCGGTATATTGCATTTGTACGTTGCTTTTCTGAACTTCCGTGTTTCGCTCCTGACGTTGATCCCCACAGTAACTGCCAAGACAAGGACGACATCTGGTTGTTCGAGGAGAATCATAACCCTAGTGCCAGATTCGGCCCTATGGTCACTACTGCGCTACGATACAAGTAAGGACTGCCGGATTTTCGTCGTTTCAATCTTGCTGACTTTCATTACTGAAGATGGATATGGCTGAACAGGGGAGATGGTAGTGCCAGCGTGAAAACCCGAACGGAAACTGATAGTAGGTGGTGGGACGAGCGATTAGCAGAGGCACATGCTAGGCGATGATACGATACTAAGACTGGATCGCAATGACAGCAGTAGCAACACAATATACAATGTTCTTCACTCTTCTTCTTCTTCATCACCGGAAACCTCTGCATTCTCTTGTCCAGCCTTGGCCATGAGTTGCGCCAAATCATGTTCATCAGTCTCCGAAATAGCTTTCGGCTGAAACAAGTTAAAACCCGGACGAATACTCAAAAAAACGACTGACCTTCATTTTGATGACCAAAGTACCTCCTTGCTCCTCAATGGTGTGTTGGATACTGTCGATTGCTCGTTCCAGCCTGTCCACGGCAGCATACTGAAAATAATATGAATGTCAGTGCCAGAAGGCGAGTCACTGTCATATTACGAACCTTGTCACCCGCACTTGTACTCAACACATACAACGGGGGCGCGACCAATTTGGCTTTGATGGGCACTTGCTCCGTACTCTCTTTTTCACCCATCCTGAGCGCCTTTTTGATAGCATCGATTCCCTGTGGGGTATAACACGTCAATTCGATGTCGGCTCGCAATTTGATCGGTTGCGGCGTTAGTCGACGCGCAATCGTCGACATGAGAACCGACAGTGTGTTTGGCGATACCGGATTGGGTAGCGCGTTAGAAAGTGTCGCAGGTTCACTGGATACACGTGAATCGATGGGACGATGCGATACGGTGGAAACTCACGTTAAAGCGAGCTTGAATGCATCGTACGGATGGCCAAATACTTTCCCCAGAGGCCAAGCAATAGTTTCGTATAGCTTTTCCAGCCGTTCTTCCTCTCCTGGCCCACCGTGCCCTATGCCACCCTCTCTTTTACCCCGCTTGCTGACCTTTGGCTCATCCTCAGCCTCAGCCTCTCCTTCTTCGGCGTCTACAGCCTTGTCCACGGCAACTTCAGCATCCACGTCGCCGTCAACACTTGAAATTTTTGACGCCACATGCCTCAGGATCGAGGCGACGGTTTTTGATTTCATGTACCTCTCTTCGCACTTTATGATGTCTTCTGAGGATACACGACGTTTTGACAAATCAATGTAACCTATAGAAAGGATGAGACAAAGCAAAATATAAATCCAGGAAGTGACGAGCCTTTTTCCTTGTCGACCCTCAGGACGACGACAACCTCATTCCTCCCCACACGAATGAGCTTTTGAACGGAACGGATACGTCTCCGCGATAATTCGGAGAGGAGGATCATCCCTTCCGTGTTGTCATACTCCAACTATCGCATTCAATTGAAATACCGAGAGAATCATAGACGAGAACAAGCATCGTGACTAGATTAGTAGTGTTCTGAGATCTGAAGCAGGAAAAGTGCGGCGTACCAGCTTAACATAGGCACCCATCTCTGCGATCTGCCTCACTTGCACCATCACCAGCTCGTCCACCTCGGGATATTTCTGTTCATAGTACCGCATGATGTCGTCACAGTGAGTATACGACTTTCGACAGAAGAAGATGTCGTGCTCAGGTTTCGCCACCAAAGTATAAAGTCAAAAGATGGAAAGAAGCAGCAAGTCGTGATGCTTTGCAACGGCGAGGGAGGTGGATATCGGAAGATGTGACTCGCGGCAAGGATTTTGGAAACAGTTTGTCTCTGTTAGGTTCGAAAGCCGCCGGCCCGGCTTCCGAACCGCTTTCTTTTGACCACCATCGTCGATGGATGGAACTGATGACGGCAATGTTGTTCGTGCTACCTCTGCTCCATTGGACGGCATCGTTCGACCTCATGTCGCTGTCATTTACTCGTCGGAAATGACCTGCCATCGTCCACTCCTTGAGGATCATTACGAACAGCCAGCGCGTATCACTCGTATCTGGGAAACCATAACTGCCGCTGGATGTACCCTCAAAATGAAGCGCATACCTATCAGGCCTGCGCATAAAAATGAAGTGTTACTTGTCCATAGCGAAGACCACTGGGATCGCGTACAGGCTCTACGAGGTAGGCTCGTTTGGCTAACAGAGTGCCGATGTCATTTTTCTTTGTGTAGACCTCACCGACGAGAAAATACAAGAAACCCACCCATACTATGACTCGCTATCTCTTTATGTCATGCAGGGAACTACACGGGCCGCCCTTCTGAGCTGTGGCGGTGTAATAGAGGCCTGCCTCGCCGTTGCTAGCGATCTTTCAGAAATTAAAAAGTGTTTCGCCATTGTCCGGCCTCCAGGCCATCACGCAGAACCGACACAGCATATGGGATTCTGCTTTTTCAACAATGTTGCTGTTGCTATCAGAAATATACAGCGGCAAACTAATGTCAAGCGGGTGATGGTTCTGGACTGGTAATTTTCATTCCAATGGTGTAATGTACTTACCTTTAATCGTATCCCCAGGGATGTGCATCATGGTATTAAGTTGTTGCTCTCACTTATATTTTTATCTTGATCGTTTTGTTTCAGGAAATGGAACCCAGCGTGCATTCAATGATGATCCCACCGTTCTATATGTATCATTGCATAGATATGACAACGGAGCGTTTTATCCATGCGGCCCATTTGGTAACATCCAATCGTGCGGTGAAGGTCCCGGGCTAGGGTTGTAAGTTCATTTATCGCATTTTGTCGTCTCACTTCATACCATGGGGTTTCTAGTTCGGTGAATATTCCGTGGCCATGTGAAGGCATGGGCGACGCGGAATACATTCATGCTTTTCAACATATCGTCATGCCCATCGCCATGGAATTTGCGCCCCAACTAGTTATCAGTAAGAAGCCATATGTGAATATGCGTCACCCATCTTCACGGATTGTTAGTCTCTGCAGGCTTTGACGCAGCAGAAGGAGATCCATTGGGACAGTGTTGCATAACTCCTGCTGGATATGCTCACATGACGTATATGCTGTCAGGACTTGCTAGTGGTCGCTTGGTGGTTGCTCTTGAGGTAGTGTGCGACTCAGTGATAGTCAGACTCTGCTGACGGTCACGGTCGCTCTATAGGGAGGGTATAATGTTGAGGCAGGAGCACGTTCAGCATTGGCAGTCACTAAGGTTATAACTGGAGAGCCGCCTGACGAACTTCCTCCTATGACTGCCAACGAGCAAGCTACCGAAGTTGTCTGGCTTGTGGCCAAAGAGCAGAGTAAGTACTGGAAAAATGTCAACCCAAAAGCATGTGAACCACGTGAAGGTAAAGTTTCCAATTCTTTATGCTCGTCTCGTTCTGACAGACTGCAGACGTCCAAATCAGCACATTTTCTATCCCTGGTAAGCCCTTACATGTGTCTTCTCTGATTATCTCGCTTATGTCGTATAGAAATACTGAAATTGCATCGACAAAATTTCTTGTCGAACAATCATCGTATGATGAACGTTCCCTTAGTCAATGAAGAAATGGGAGAGCGATTTGGAATGCAAATAATGTGCACGTAAGCCTCAGCATCCTGTTGCCTTTTTTACTTCTAAGTGCTTCGACCTTAGATCAGACATACTGGACAACCCGACAATGATATTTTTTATGCACGACTTGTGCGTAAAGAAGTCTTTGTGAAGCATGCATCTTATACATGTTCAGCGGCGATCTTCAAACCGAGCTCGAAAATGCTGCAACGTGTAATCTAGATCTTGAGAAATCCTACTTGGTATGCTATACTTGATGGTATTGACCTTATACTGAACATCATATAGGTTGATTTCTCGAAAGAGCTAATTTCGTGGATAAAGGACGCAGGCAAGGGCGTTAACATTCGTTCTCGTTTGAATTTTCACTCCTTCGGGCAGGACACTGTTTGCTTGACGTGAATCTGTACCCCAGGCCTCTTGTAGCACCAGTAAAGGTCTTGCGCATGTCCACATGATCGTTATGTTCCCCGCTAATTTGTGTTACAGAAGTCAAAATCAGCCCAGGTTCTCGCTAAAGAACTCGTGATATATCTCTGGGATAACTATGTACAGTCAGTATCCGTAGCCGCTTCTCTTCTGATTCAGTCTCATGGAAATTCCCTAGGCTTTCAAATGCCCAGAGAGTCATTCTTATCGGGCACGGCCCGGGCTGTCAACCGATGATCGACCTGCTTCAGCAAAGATGTTAGTATAATTGCTTTTTGACTGCATTCTTCCAGTTGATTCGTGTTGAAGGGAGCAGCGTAAGCACGAAAGTAAAAGGCGTCGTGCAAGTCGTGGGGCATCTAAAAGTTCCATTAGCGCCGACTCAACCCGATGAAATTATACCATGGTACCTAGAGGCAAGTGAATCGCGCCTTATTGAAGGAAGTTGTAGCAATGACACCGTTTTCAGCACTCCTTTGTTGCGGTTCCTGCGAACCATCAAGTGCTCGCGGCTAAAACAAAGAAACGCCACGGCAACGTCGTACCGATAAGTGAGCTAAGCTATCAATGCTTCGTTGCATAAGTTCACTATCTTCTAGATGAGACTCGGGCAATCAAGCTCATTACGGACGCCCTCCCAAGTATCCAGAGATTCGTACAAGCCCAGCTGAGGGACCAGCATATGGATACTTCATAAATAAGGCTTAAATGTAATTGCCCCAAATTTGACATCTTGATCGGTCTATCTTCACCCCGTATTCAAATTTCGGGGTAATGTGGGGTAATGCGCGGTATGTGAAGGTATGTGCAGATATGGTTGGACTGACCGGAAAAGCGTACACCCCTTATTATCACCGTAGCTCACCACGGAGCTGAGTTCATGGCGGTTATACGGAATCGATCACCGGATCACCCACTGAGGGAAGGAAGTTTATTTTCAGGAGCATCAACGACTAATAAAGATACTTCTTTCCTTTCTTTGTCATCTGAGCGTCTTAGAAAGATCAATGTCACATAAAGGCGGCCGTTATAAAGGAAGAGACCATATCCTTCCCTCCTTTCCCTCACTGCGATATGTCCAGCTACAATCTTCTCGCTCTCCTCGAGGCTGTGAGCACCCATCCCCCTTCTAGCTGACGATCTTCACATACTTATATTGCGATACGATGGATAGAATCCATTGAATGTTGCAGGTCTTGGGCTGTTGGTTTTACTGGCTGTGTTGTCCCTTTATCGGCGCTTTACACGCATCTCTGTCTCTCATATTCCTGGGCCGCCGTCTGAATCTTTCGCACTCGGTATGTGTGTTTTGCTCACTGAGTCGGTACATAGTTACAATGATGTCCTTACACAGGCAATCTTGCTGAGATATTCCAAAGTCAGGCGGGGGAGCCTGACTTCAAATGGCAACGTCAGTATGGAGACGTCGTGCGTGTGAAAGGGACCTTCGGTGTACGTCCCACATTATTGGCAATTATTTTGGTCCGTCTTGACGGGGCTACAATACATAGGAAGACCGGCTTTTGATATCTGATCCCAAGGCGCTTCAGTATATTTTCCACACATCTGGTATGTCTCATTGATTCTTTTTTAACTAGGTGCCTGTTGACGACTATACGTTATCATCTTTCAGGCTATGGGTTCTTGAAATGGCCTCAAAGAACTGAGATCAGCCGCGTCTTAATGGGTCGTGGACTGTTATGGGCCGACGGTACGCTAGCTTCTGTTGCACTGTCCATCAAATTTGACCGTCACTATCAGGAGACATTCATAAACGACAGAGGAAAGTGATGCTTCCAGGATTTGGAGGTATGTAGCGACATTTTTCAAGAGAGGGTCGAGTGACCAAACCGTTCCTGAAAAGCACCGGAATGTAAATCTTTCATACCTATCTTCCAACGTACTGGTTCCGAGGTAAATGCGGTTTGCAATGAAGTGACAACGAGCGGCTGATGTCTCTACTCAGCTGGTCGCAAAATGGACCGATATTCTTGCTAGTTCACCAAGTCAAAGTGTTGAAATGAACGTCGCCACTTGGCTGTCCCGCGCTACCATGGATTCCCTCGGAGAAGGTACAAGGCAGCAGCATATGGCATCTAGGGATTGCGCTTACGACTATCACAGCTGCATTTGACTATCAATTTGGTGCCCTAGCCCAGAGAGACAACGAGCTGATGAAGGCATATTTTGGTCTAATGTATGAATATCTCAAACTGCAATCAGCCAGTGTATTGATTTTTGTGCTTTCTTAGGAACGACACTCTTGGTCAACCAACCAAAAACACCATTTTCTTGCAAACAATACTGCCTGTCTGGGCTTTGCAGTTAAGAGCCAAATATTCTAATAGCAGGCCGATGGCCCACGCCCGATACACCGCAAAGCTCGCCGAGGAATTGACACAGGCTCTTCTAGACATGAAGTCCTCTGAGCTGCTGCAAGGGAAAGGAAGCAAGGACGTCCTGAGTCTACTGGGTGAGTCTTCCTTTCTATCACAGTACCTGCGCTTAGATCGCACATGGCACATCAAGTGAAAGCCAATGCATCAGAGAATGCGGAGGCCGCTTTGACTCACGAGGAGATGCTGGCTCAAATGCGGTAGGCCGCCTCACATGCATAGTACTTCTAAAAGTGATTCCATCTTTTGTCGCAGGACATTGCTACTCGCTGGACACGAAACGAGTGCTACTAGCACGCTTTGGATTCTCCTAGAGCTTGCTCGACATCCAGATGTGCAGGACAGGCTTCGTAGCGAAATTCGCGCCGTGGAACACGCTGTTCACGGCCGAGGAGACTCTGAGTTTACCTCAAAGGACTTTGAAAGCATGACTTATACCACTGCCGTGATGAAAGAGGCTATGCGACTTCACCCGGCGTTATATCACAATTATCGACAGGCCGCCCGCGACGACGTTCTTCCACTCTCAAAGCCCATTCTCACCACTTCGGGCGAACTCATAGACAAACTTCCGGTTCCTAAAGGAATGAAAGTGTTCGCATCTATCGCCGGATACAACAGGTATCTCCATCTCTAAATCATAAGATCAACGTGCTCACCTTCTTCATAGAAACAAGGACATATGGGGAAGCGATGCGGACGTCTTTAATCCAGAGCGATGGCTTCAGTCGGAGAAACATCGGAAGGGACCTAGCGTGGGAGTTTATGGAAACCTGTAAGCTCTCACATAAAATTACCGTCGGTTTGTGGTCACACGAGGCTTTTCAGGCTGACTTTCGCCGGAGGCGTTAGAACATGCGTGGGCTGGCGTTTTGCGATTTATGAAGTCCAGGCCCTGTTGATTGCGATCATCAACAATTTCGTTCTATCGCCCACAGAGGACCTCAAACGTCTTCGTCGAGAAGCTTGTTTGGTTATGATACCTACGCTCGAAGGAGAGGTGGAAAAGGGTGAAAATCTTCCTCTTCGAGTTAGCGCTGCTCCAAGAGACTAGAGAGGTGTAATTTGAGTGACCCTTTACCAAACCAAGTAGCCAAGTATATATATTCCTCCATGAATCGACAGAAAACAGAGAGCGGTTGTATTTTTTGTGTTAATCGATGCTAAGCTTAGCGCCTCCTGGGCGACCCTTTGTATTGCATTGTCCTCTGTCCTATTCGGTAACTCTTCACCGATATTCATGGGATTCATGGTTCAAACAATCACAATCACCATCGGCAGTCACATGTTCGAGCCAAGAAAGTAGAATCTCCTTCCAGTGCGTCCAAAGCCCACAATGAAGCGAGACGGGCAGCACTGACAGGATTGGTCTCCGTAGCGCTGGCCAACACGATACCATGGACGAGGACTGCAGCGACATATCACGTTAACTGAATTGGACATAGAAGAATGACCTTACCGTTGCATTGAACGCTACCACCATCATTTTCCTTGCTGATTTCGAAATCTTGACATCCGCTCGCTTGAAGGAGTTCCAGAAGAACCTTGGTGGGATGATGAGACAGCGTTTGAAGTGTGATATGCTTGTCGTAGAACGGCTGGACGAGATTTAGAAAAATGGCTTCTACACCATCTGGAAGGAAGTCATCCGATATGCACATCGCCCCCATTATGGATTCTACGACGTCTGATAGAGGCTGTTTCCCCATTATTTAAATAGAGCGTGAAAGCAAAATTATCAAGGCTAACCTTTGGAGGGTCAATATCAAACCAGAACTGACCGGGTGCTCGGCCTTCCTGTTGTGCCGCCGTGTATTCCTCGCTTTGTTTACGCTTCACTTCCTTTTCATAACTACTGATACTCAGAGCAAGCTCCGCTGACTGGAATAACAGGTGTTGATGTAAGCCAGAGCACACGCAAAGGGCAGCTAATGCGCGATTTGAAACCATCGCTCCCTGGAGAGCTATCCTCAGAACGGCAAAAAGAAACAAGTGATTAGAGGCGTACCTTCAGCAATGTCAGCGCCCCGGGCGAAAGTCCTTGGTTACGACTGAAGATGTGCCGGACTACCACTGTACGCAACTTGAGCTCAATGAGACTAAAAAAAGTAGAATAACACACAGAAGTCAAGCACTGCATCTCCGACAAATTCGAACCTCTCATAACAAGAGGTCTGAAAGCCCTGATGGGTGATATGTGTCTACTCAGTTGAGAATATGAGCCGGAGTTGGAGCCAACGAAAGTCCACGAACCAAAGCCTGGGCCAGCAAGTATGGTCGTTTGAACTTGTGCCCTAGTACACCTTCGATAACTTGGAGAGTTCCAGGCTTGAGTTTCGCGGTAACCCTGGACGAGGGAGCCATAGCTGTGCGGCCAAAATCTGACCACTGTTCAACCCTTGGAAGACATACTCCCAGGTCCTTTGTAACACGAAGGGCTACATCTTTGCCGCCTGTGAGGTAGGCGGCACCGATGATAGACTCGACAACATCGGCAACAGTCTAAACCGTGAATGTCAGGCAGAGCCGCTAGAGCAAAAGACTTATGGTACCTTGTCGCCAAGCCATTTGTTGGAATCACACAAAGCCCGAGTTTTCTTCTTCCTTTTCCTACGGCCTTTGGCTTTGGTAGTAGACGCGTCCGTAGACTGAACAGGGGCTGCCACCGGCTGCTTAACTGCAGATTGTACAGCGGAGTCTTGGACCTGACGAGTGGCTGTATTGTTATTCAACTCCCTGGTAAAATTTGGTGGACACCAAGTTTTGATGCTGAACGGTTTCGTTTGTATAAAGGAAGGCAGCCCGATGCGAACAGCTTGGTGGAGCAAAGAATTATTACTGATGAGCTCTCTTCTTGATGCGTGTAGGTTGCCTTCGCTTCTGTCTGGTTCCGTTACGAAAACATATAGAGACGAAACATATTTCAAGAACGAGTCGCCTTTCAGCAGGTCATGCTCTGTGTGAGAGAGGATCGACGATTGACTTACCTAAAAGTTCCAAACGCTCATAATCATAAGCAAGGCCCACTGATGGCGCGGTGATAGCCATCCGGAGTAGGTCCTCGGCCACGGAATGCCCAAAAAAGTTGACATTCAACTCTTTGACGAGCAAGATATGGTTGATGTTTTCCATGATCGACGGAAAGAGAAATCCCGTGCGAATGACACTGGCTTATGTTAGATGGGGATAAATTTTTGAGAGAATAAATACCTTAATGGAAACGTGCATTTGGCATAGAGTTCCGGGATCATATCTGCAAATACGATCGTGTCAACGATGTGATAAGGTGAGAAAGAGATACTCAATACTTACATAAAGGATCCGACCTGCCACCCTGGGGTCTAGACGAAGGGCTAGCGTATTGCAACCAAGGGTCGATTTTCACAACCTCAAGAATACACTGATTCTCGTCCTTCAGATCCGGGAGGTTTTCATATTTTGACCGAACAAACTCAAGGATAGTCATTGAATTGTCGTTCGGCTACAATTGAAGAAAGTCAAATGGGGAATTTGGACGTTCATAGCGGACTTACATGAATACTTTGCGGGGTCAGGTCACGTCTGACCTTCACAACTTCGTAACGACGGATGAACTCCATGTGGCCTTGAATAGCAGCATCATGGACATCCGGCTCTACCATGTCCGCAGCTCCATACTTCAAGGGTACCCACCGACTCTCAGAAGCCAAGTGTATGGCATCCCAGGGTAACCTGGAGCCAATGTCCGGCAAATCAAAAGGTCGGGATGAGTCCAGTACCGGAGAGTGGAAATTTGACTGGAGAGGAGCGACAAAATATGCCGTTTTCCCTGATTCACAAGTATATGGCTTGTTAACGACCGTTCGGAAGAATCGGATGGTATATGTATGCAGAAGTTGCAACTGTTCGTCATTCACGAGTAAAGGAGCAGCACGTCGCAACGGAACCACGATGGGCATACCCAGAAAGAACAGTTTGATGTTCGTTATATCAGGTAAAGGCCGGCGTGTCAAGAGCAACAGAGGCGCATGCAGCGCTTCCCGTTGGAGGCAATCTCCACAGATGATGGTGGGGTACAACACTTTTGTCGGCAAATAAGAGTTAGATTGCCAAAAGCGCGGCACGCTTCCCGAGTACATTCGCGTTCCTGCCACTTTAGCGTCGGTGGCAGGCGGGAGACCCTTGGGCTTCCACGAGCGTCTGTTTTCTGGAATTGGGAAGAACCTATACGGAAGGAGACCAGCTTCAGCCAGTTTAGCGCAAGCCGTGAAGCAAGCTTGACGCCTAGCTATTGCCGGTGACGTGGATGGTGGCCCACTGATACAAGACAGATCGTTGGGCATTCCGGGCAAATGCACCCGAAAGGTGCAAAGCGGTCCAGCAGAGACACACACAAGGCGAAGTTTCTCCTTATTTTGACCTGGTTTTAGTTCCAAAAGTTGGGCACCAAGGCGAAAGATGACAGCAGCAGCATCTTGTAGTCGAATTTCACAACCAGTAGTGGCGTCAGTGATGTACGGTTGCTTGCTGTCTTCGGCCTCGGTCCCTTTATCAAGACTGAATACAACCATCATATCTGACAAGTTTAAAGGAGGTAACGAAGTATCAGAGATACAAGTCGCCCAAGGCAAGATACTTTCGTTGATACGCGCGAGGGAGGATATAATATGACGGTGAACGTTATTTTCACGTTCAGCCATGAACACAAGATGTCTGTCGGTCAATGAGGCTCGAGAGTAAGTGTATGCGTGTGACAAGTAGTCGCGCGATAAACTGAATCTATTTATTGATGGTATTGTCAGCAGCTGGTCATAGGTCGTCAGCCTGGGCTTACCGAACGACAACGGAAGCTCTGGGTATGTGTAAATCTTCTATCGACTGCACTGCGATAAGCAGATTGCAAGTGCCATCCTCAATGGCATCGAAAAGGTCTTGCTAGGAGATTGAAGTGTTACAAAAGACGATACAAAGCTCAAAATGTGTACCTGAACCACATGCGTCTCGTCACCAAGTAATGGTTGGCACCGGAACTCCCCCAAGGCCTTGAGCAAATCAGTGATGCCCAAAGCAACAGCTTTGCTAGAGACTGGGGAGGAAGTTAGTTCTGGTTTGGTAATAAGAGTAAGAAAAATGATTTACCAAAAACTAAGCTGAAGCCGCGGGGCTCCGTGTCAAGATCAAGTGGTTCACATGCCTTGAGTATTTGTACAAGTCGCAAGAACTTTGGAGAAACGTTGAAGCCCCGGGAGCTGATATCTAGATTGGGCATGGCAAACGTCCAATTCTTAATGATATCTCGGACGGGGGCCTTGAGTACCATCTCGGGCGTAGCGTCGTCGTCGTCATGGTCATCCCATGTAGACACGCTGGTCTCTATGTCTCTCAAAGCACGACGCCACACCAGATCAGACGCACACGGGCCGAGTTCTTCCAAAACTCGCCTCGATGCCTCAAGATATTGTGGGAAAACGCGTCCAGATGGATCCAAGGAAGTGATTTCATCCAGTATGGTCTTCTGTCTTCTGTTCGATGGAAATGCCCTGTCGTATAGTACGATGATCTCTCTAAGTCGATTGGGGTCACACCCTCCTTGCACTGCAGGTAGACTTCATTAGTAGCGATGGAGTGAATGTTGATATACTGAACCTGTTTTCGATACGGTCATACAACGCGTTATCTGTCCAGTATCCTGCCCATTTTGCGTTTTCCTGCGCTTGTGAGGCCTTTCAGAGTCAGATAAAGGAAGAGCGGCAGACGACGGAACAGTGTCCAGTAGACTTTGTGAGGGTGACGCCATGGCTGAGTCGTCGAATTCGAACGGCACATTGGCTCCACCCGACGCAAGCTGCTGGTCGCTGTCGCGCTCGGGATCAGATTGGATTTCTCCGTCTTCTTGGTCTTGGGCTTTCCATTTACCCTTCCAAATTTTGAGCATATAGAGACAAGAAGGAGTAGATGGATAAGAGATGTCGGTAACTTCCGAGCTTGCCTTCGATCGTCACTTCTGGTTCTTACCACAATGTTACGCTATCAGTCCAAGTCGCTACAAAGGGCTCTATGGCCAGGTTAGAGCGTTTTTTGCTTCTTTGAATGGCGCTCATCACTATACAGCTCCGCCAATACTAACAGCGTGCTCCAATCCTCGTTGCCAACGTCTACAATATATCGCATGGAGAAATTTTTCTAGTACATGGCCGGCCGCTAGGCATGTAGAATTTCCGACCTTCAAACTTGTCTGACAGATTTCTATAGTGAGGAAGGCCAAACGTCCAACATGAGACCTCTACAATCCATGTTTTCGCAGTCGCAATCGTCCGCTTGGGACCATGTTTTCAAGGGCATTGCGGACTCGCCCCCGGTGGTGTCCCAACAGGGCCCTAGACGCGGTCGGAGGCAGGCCATGACCAACCGGGAAATTAGCGCCTTCAACGACATGTTCAACATGATATTCGATGCTGTTTCTGAACAGTCGCGAAAGCAGCGTGATGTCGACCTACAACGCGACGATCTCGGTGGTCTCTTCAGCAAGCTTCGACGACACTCAAAAAAGATAAAATGGACTACGGAAGAAGAAAATCTTCTGGACCAGAAAAAGGAGGAGATGGATATGTGCGACACGGATCAGCAGCTTCTTGACTGGGCCATGAGGGAAGTGTTTGAAGATTCAGTGCGACGTGAAGCAACATCGCGGCTGGCCATGGAAAACCCAGAAATCAAAGAAGTTCCACGACTCCAATCTCCAGCGTATCCCGACCTCATTGCCCTCCTCATGCAGACGTTCCGGGACAAATACAGTGATCCCCACCTTGCTCTATCCATCTTCGACTACACTCGAAATCTCTCCATCATCTCATACGTCTTTGGATGCACGACAAAGGCTTACAACGAACTTCTCAAAACCAGATGGCGGTGTTTCCGAGACCTGAAAGGATTCCATGACGCTCTGCAAGAAATGACTGTCAACGGTGTCGGGATAAACACTCATACGCGCAAGTTGGTCGAAGAAGTGCGGCGTGATGTTGGTGAAAAGACCCTGTGGATGGAGGAGGACCCGTTGGGAGATAGCACCGAGTCATGGAATCTGCTGAACAAGATTGAGGAGCTGACTGCTGGGAAGAAAAAGAAGTCAAAGGTTGAAAAAGAGCCGAGGTGGGACGAGTGGAAGTCTTCGTCCATGATCGACGATGTTGATGATCAGTGGGGATTCGATAAGTGGGATGACCCAGCAGGTAAATTTCCTTGATTCCATCTTGTTTCTCCCGCTGCAGATTCCGGTGCAGAAGCAAGAAGCAATAGTACATCTGCAACTACATAGCTTCTCTTCGTAGTTATTACAGAGTGTCGTCACTTTATCTAGCGGGAAAGTACATATTGGCGCATGTATCAGATCCTGCGCATGATCTGTTGTATTGGGTATAAAATATTCAAAAATGACCACGTATGGTCCCTTGGAAGAGGAAACGAAGTGAAAGCGAAATAAGTGTTACATTTACAGTGAGAAACGAACAACAATGAGAGAGGGAGAGAGAGAGAGGAGCTTAAAATCCACGTTTAATATAGGGAGATCAAAGAGCAAATCAAAAACGAGTGTAAAGGAGATGGATTCAATACCGATTACGCCGGGTTCGCGATTTCGACGATCGCGATCTAGATACGGCTGGAACTGCACCGAGTCCATGCGCAGGAATGTAATCCATGTCTACTTCGCCGCACTTGAGATAAAGCAGTAGGTTGTACACGAATATCTGCTCGTACCTGAAAACGAAACGAATCAGTAGCGCGATAAAATAGCTGGTTGTGAAGACAAACTGTGTATTAGTGTACACGATAGACATCGAATCTGAGTTGCAGCGGAGGAGATTCGGTGCCATCACCAGTGCAAGGTTAGCGGGCGTCATCTTCGTCAACGACTGTGTTCTATCGTCCAAGAACAACTGAAGGAAGCTGATGACGAAGAGAACAACGCGTCGATTGACGGTCGGTAGACGCTGCACGATATGGATACACGCCTCGGGATCTTTGGAACTCGATATACACTCATTGTACATTTCCTCAGGGACGAGAGGGTCACAAAGCTCTCGGAGCCACGACTTCATGAGAGATGCGAGAACGTGAGGGTCATCCACACCGTCCAGCGTGTAATACCCTCTATCGATGCGAAGCTTGAGCTCAGAGACAGCGTCACCATCCCCAGGTACACGGAAAATGCCCTCCGACTTCGTACCCCCAAGCGCCAAAATGCCATCTGCAAGGAACGGAAGAATGATTGGCACTTTTTGATGAGGGTAATTGCGCTCTTGCAGTCGTATGATGGCATCTAGTGATTCGCCGAATGTGGACGGATTAAATGCGGCATCCTACGTGCAACGTCAGTGATGAAGAAAAAGAAAGTGGAACGGTAGATGTTTTCTACGCACGGAGGCTATCTCAATTTCCGCTGTACTTGGTGGTTTGCTTCGGGGTCCTTTCCGTGAGATGAAAGACAACCGTCGCAGACAATACTTCGCCATAATGTCTACACGTCCCTCTTGCTTGGACAGATGCTGTTGCATGAAGCTCCGCACGTACGTCTCTATGTTTTTCGAGGGTGGAAATGTTATGAGAAGAACACACATCAGTTGCCATCCTCTGAATACGCTCTCCCTGTGAGAATGGGGCATCAGACATTAACCCAGTACAAGAAGAGAGCCCACGAACGTATTGGGATTGCCGCTTAGCTGCTTCATGAGTTGACAAAATATTTCGTCACGAAGCTCTCCGTGGGTCAAGCCCTCGCCCAGAATCCATCTCTCCTCCTCTAAAATGCATGCTGTGTTCGAAGCCAAAGATGCGGAAGATGTGTTACTTGACGAAACGGTCGAAACACCATCGGAGTGCATCCGCACACCCATAGGTTTTCCTTCCCTATCACCCATGATGTGCTGTATAATTTTGAATGTCTTGACTGCATCCCTATTCAAGGTGCGGTTCAAGGCCAGCAGTGGCGAAGCTAAGGGGGGCTGGAAAGGGGAGGCATGAGTGTCGGTAGTAGAGCATAGAACTTTGAATCACCTTCTGCCAAGACATCATCTGCGCAACAGGTATTCGCCGCCGAAAAAGGAACCCTGTGCGATGGGTGGAAAAATACTGCTTCGCATAATCAGATTCGGCAAATTGTAGGATGTCGGAGGCCAGGTCGTGGGGAAGAACCGGATAGCTTTTCCTATGTATCGTTTAACACTCGTATTTATACACCCAAATACGACTAATACCGTACCCAGAACTTAGAGTCGCCGTTGGAGCATCAAGCGACACGACGCGAGGTTGGATAAGGATAGGTTTGCCTGTTGCTCGATTCTTCACAGGACTCATTTCAAATGTGGCGGCTGAATATCAATATCAAAATCAGTTTCGTGGCGACTGTCGTCGATTGAAAGGGCATACTGACCCGAATTTAGAATGGGGCCGCTGATTTCTTTGCCGTTAATCCTCACGGGCGGATTTCGTCCCGTCTTCGAATCCCCTGGTGGCGGCGGGATCGGTCGGCTTGGAGCTCCTCGCTTCCCGGATTGTTCAGCTGCAGAAATGCTAAGTGCTGTAGGCGACGCCTGTACGCTACTGGTACCGGTCTGAGAAGAAAGTTGATTTGACGTATGGCTACTTTCAGAAGTGGAACTAAGCATTTCCACGGCAGCATTGAGGCTCTGTGGAAGTTGAGGACGATGGGAAACATATGATGATGATTTTGATCTCGCTCGAACGGAAGATTTTTCTGGATTGGAGTTATTAGACGAATGTCTCGAGGCGTCATCCTTGAGTCTAGGACTACTGCTGGAGGGTGTCAAAGTCTTGAGCTTTGGCTTTGGGGATGATAAACTCGCTTCCGAGGTATAAGGAGAGGCGGGTATTGGGGGTAAATGCTGAGCAAGGGTATGCAGACGACTAGAGCCGTTCAGATTATTAGTATTGTGGTATTGGTCGTTAGAAAGTGAACGTCGTGCAGGGGGGCTTTTGGGTTTCACAGAAGCTGGACTTTTGGCGGGGGTAATTGAACGGATGGACTTTCGAGTCGGTATATCGTCCTGACCATTTGCGTAGGAGTTAGAACGTCTGTAGGTCGGTTTTTCTAGTGATGGGCTTTGGGACTGTAATGCAGAGTCGTAAGCCATGGATTTGGAGAGACGATGGGACAAACGCCGCCCCAGAGCCGAATTCTGTCAGGGTTTCAGCCACCCACTCAGATATATTGATAGCGTCAAAAAAGACTTGCCTGAATGATTCCAAGAGGGATTACGAAACCTGCTGGTCTTTCCCATACCGTTTCTCCAGTTTTCGTCTGATAATAGTAGGACAAGCCTCCGCGACTCTCATCACTCAACTCCCACCACTCACCCTCTGCGCTCGGTGGCAATCTGAAGGAGAAATACCGTTACGCCAGGACTGGTGACTGAATGATATAGTTGCGCACACGAAATTGCCAACAGGCGCGTCCCAACTGACTTGACCGGTAGCAGGACATGCATAGAACGAGGACTGCGTCTACGTGATCGTTGGCATCAGGGACGCATCCGAATAGTGTTCTGGAGCAGACTTACTTGAGGATCAACGATTGTTACCCAGAAATTGGAGCCCCAAGTCGTATCATCGCCATCCTGGGCCGGAGTACTGCTTCTCGACTGTCGCGTACTTTTAAAGGTGGGCGATTGAGGGGTGGAGACACTATTTACTCGCTCCGAGGCTCTCCCTTTGGCAGACGACGTCGAGACTTGACGGTGGATGGTCGCTCCTGGCAACGGCGAAGACGGCGCTCGTCTAGGAAAAGATTCAAGTAGAATGGTCGGCGTTGCTGGTGCAGGGGATCCAGTCATCACGGACATCGTGTTTGTTGTGAATATCGGAAACTGGGCATCGGTGACCGCCGCCGTTACGGGACGGAGGAAAAAGGTAAGATGAGAAGGAAAGGGCTGGACTTGTGGGATAGTGGGAAAGGCGCCGGGGTAGAAGGGTCCCTGGTCCAGGGGTGGCAAGCAGCGACAAATTCTTCTAATTGCCTTCTTGCCTTCATTTCCTTCGTTTCTTTGATTTCGACTACAGCGTATTACAGCTTCTTCGCTTCCTCCACCATGCCTTTCAGTACCTCAATATCTGCGTTATTCCCTTTCAACGACGTCTCCACCCTCTCGTAAACCTTGGCTATTCCCATGTATGTATCCCCTGCCCCTTCTCCAAGGAACCCTGCAATTTCTTCCATCTCACCAACCCACCGGTACGCCTTTGGGATCATACCTGGTAACCCTCGCGTCGCGTCTTGCACGATGTGAGGTCGTGTTTCGTGCAGAATCTTGAGGAGGGCTTTAGCTGTGGCAGGCGACGACGCATGGGCACCTGGTCTGGAGTTAGGTCGACATCAACACGATGCGCTGAAAATAACAAACCAAGAAACATCGTGGTAAGCACGCCTATCATTCCTTTCGTAATACCCTGTTGACACAAATAAATAAGCATGGGCGCTGATATATCCATATCTCCAAGGGATATGGAATTTCGGTACATGTAGATCTTACCGCATAGGACATCTTCAAGGCGCTGGCAGCACCCACTCCCGCTCCGTCCCCCTCCAAGACCGAAACTTTCAATCCATATTTCGAGAGCTCCGCAAATTTCTGCAGCTGCTCGGCATCATTGCTGGAGGCGAAGAATACTGGATCGTAATCATCCCTCGGAGGACCTCCGATGATCCCCGCATCAACAAAGGAAATGGATGTTCCCGAGAAAATATCTGAAATACTTTTGACCGTCTCCGGGCTCACGGCATTACAGTCCGCAAACAGAATCTTGGACGACACCGTGTTCGCCTCTTTGGCAAAGCTTTGGGCGAATGAAAACGCATCGCTTGGCGGCAGGATACTGAGGATGATACTGGCTTCGCGGGCAATCGAATTATACGTCGCCTCCTTCATACCGGCCTCGATTGCTCTTCGTCGCGTGGATTCCGAGCGTCCTTCAAGATTCGTCAAGACGGTACAGCCCTTCTGCACCAGTTTCCTTGACACTGCAGAGCCCATGGCCCCTGCGGCGATCACTGCAATTGTCGTCGCCATAGTCGATGATAGTTGTAAGCAGGTTGAAAGAATGTCTTCTCCCGTGCGCAGGGCATCTCGTTATCAGTACATGTGACAGATAACGGTTGGATCGGTAATAAGAATAGAACAACCCACTGGAACGACATTGATCACAGGGAACGAAGAAAAGTGGTACAGATACAGAATGCATGAGAATAATGATTTAAATAGCCAAGACGCAACCAGTGCACCTCATGGAGCGGCGCTGTGCGGAACAACTGGTAAACTTGCACTCGGTAAAGGCACTGAAGACGTCGCAATGGTCGCACTGGCACTTGCCGGACCGAAACTAGTCGGACTTTCCATACCCATCTTCTTCTTTACCGCATCGAATGTTTTTACCAACCGTCTCCGTGCTCCCAAAGCAGTCACACCCTTCTTTTCAAGGGTATCCTCATCCAACTTGATCATACCCCTCCAATCCATCCCCTCGAAACACGACGTATATTTGTGCAGGCGCAGGCTCTTCAACCACGCGGATACGTCTTCCAACAGTTGCGGGTCGATGTCTTCCTCCTTCGGCGTGACGCCACTTCCGCTACTGACAGAAGCAGCACTTTTTAAACCACCGCTCTTCAAACCAGCACTCTTCGGCACAATTTTGGCGCTTCTCGACGCGCTCCCGGGGAAGCGAGAGGTGCTCGAGGCTCTCCAGTTTGACGATGACCCTGCAGGCGATTGCGATCGGGGTTGCTGCCGCTGCTGCTGATGAGGGGGTGGTGGGGTGTTTTCCTTTGCTGCTCCGGTGGGTTGCATCAAACCATTCATCATCAACTGAATAGCAAGCATTTGTGCATCGTTCGAGAATCCCATGCTACTAAGCATAGACATGTTAAAACCGGCGGGTTGACCTGGGAAAGCACCACCATTCAACAAATTTGGCGTCCCAGGGTTCGATCTTTTCTTGAACATGATATCATTCGGGGTGCTAACCATGCTAGCCCAGCTGGTCTCATCAGTCGGTTTGACGACGACTTCCTGACCGGCGCCTTGCTCGGCCGTATACTGTGCGCTCCCATTGATTGGATCCCGGCTCGTCGTCGGAGTGGCGCCGGACGTGGCAGGGGCGGGTAAGTTCAAACTCGGGGGGCGCAAGTTCCGGGGCGGTTGTTGCCAGCTCGGATGTGCGGGGGTTTCAGCTTCTGAGTTGCGCATCATATCGTCAGTTTCATGATTCGGATGGCATCAATCAGGACGACGTACGGAAGGTAACGTTACTGGCCTCAAACATTTGTTGAAGCACGGCCCTTAGGAAATACAATTGGCTAGGATTGGCGTTTTGAAGGAGCGTATACATAGTGGCGGTTTGCTCGCTCTCTGATAATAGCTTGAACCCTGCGCAATTTGTGTGAGTGGATTGAAGCGTAACAGCTGCAGAAAACGGACACTGCTCAATAGTACTCAACTCTTCCTTGAATTTCGGTTCTTCAGAGGCCACAGCCATGTTTTCCTGCGACGTTAAATTCAGTCATGGATCGGGCCAATCGCAAATTTGACTCACCAGTGTCGTTTCGAACGTCGTAAACCAATTATCCAAGCCCTCACCTGTCAGGCATAAATGAGAGGCTAAGCAGACACACACAAAACTGATTACCAGTTCGTCCATCAGGGCTGCGAGGAGACGGTGGCATGCGAGGAGAAGGCTGGCGAAAAGCCGAAGATGGTCGTGATGACTGAGGCGACTTCGGTGGATAGGGCCGTATGGGACTGGGGGCAGAGACCTGGTAACTCGACATCGCTAATTGACAAGGAGGCGCAATTCAAGAAATCCGGGGGAAGAGGAGAAAGCAATGCAAAAACCATGTCCATCATTATAAATACGAAAGTAAGAGGAACAACCCTAGGAGGTGGCATCTCAGCGACGCTATTGATCATCAACGTTTGCTTTGCCTGATGCTTGACAACGCGGTGCAACCAAAGGGCGATACAGATCCCGCAATGCCACTCTGTGGTATAAAGCCGAATGCGTCAGCGAAAAGGACGCGATATCGACATTGAAACAACGTACATGGGGAGACCGGCTACAAGACAGACAGGACGACCGGAGATCATATCATTATTGATACTGGATTGTGAAGAGGGGCGGGATCCCAATACAATGTCTATGGACAAAGACGACTTTAACGTCCCCTTTGAATAATGTCTAATCCATGATATGTGGTCCACAAGGCATCCTGAACAAACTGGCTAAAAGTGCTTCCATTGGTCCCAACGACTTGCCACGCCTTTGCAACCACCATCGAATCCAAAAATGACAGTAGAAATGGCTTTAGCTTGACACCGTCGTATTCGTTCACCAGTGTATTCAATACAGCGGTCTGGTGTGGGAAATCTTCCAGGAAGAAAGTACAGGGAAACGTGCGCAAAAATAGGGACAACGTTGGATCATTGGTAGGATTTTTAGCATCGGTTGCAATATACAGCGGTGTATTCAAAGCGAAAAGACGCAACGCCGTATGTCGGATACCACGGCAAGGAAACCGGGAGGCAGTGCTGGGAGAAGGAGGAGGCAGTTGGACTCTCGGTTGCTTCGTGAAATTGGGAGGAATCCGCACCCT
The DNA here is from genome assembly GCA_902506015.1 of Armillaria ostoyae. Lineage (NCBI taxonomy): Eukaryota > Fungi > Basidiomycota > Agaricomycetes > Agaricales > Physalacriaceae > Armillaria > Armillaria ostoyae. Next base: position 3,064,623 of record LR732082.1, read on the forward strand.
GCCAACGGTATCAGAGTGTGACAGAAAGGTGGATTCTAATGCAAGAGCATCCTCCGTGCTGTAGTTGAGAATCCCATAGACGAGGTGCCACCACAGAAACCGGGTATTCTCGTGCCTTCGGTGCTCGAATAGACCATCACCAAGCCTAATGTGGGCACCAAGATATGGACCAGGAATACTCTTCTCTATGAATGTTGCTGCATGTACAAGCTCCGGAGAGGCGTAGGTCATGCTCTGTCGTGCCTTTCCACGTACACGATGATTCTCGGGATCCATTAGCTGCAGCCGAGTTGTACCAAAAAGTGACCCGAATTGAAGAAGTCTGTGCGGATACAGTGCCAAGTCACGGATATATATGTTCGTTTTATATTTGCCGCCCACCATGGGATCGTCTATAGGGCGATCCGTGAAGCGAAAGTGATATGGGCTCGTGTCCTTCAGCATATGAATCTCGTTCTGCGAGATTCCAAGATGGTCATAGATCCAATCGTTTGCCAAGTCCCAGCGGTGAATTAGACGTTGGCGTTTTCGAATGTCGGTAAGATTGACTAGCCAGTCCCAGGGTATATGGGTATAATGAAAATAATCAGCGCATTCTGGCGGTAGGGGGAGACGGGGAGGGAGGCGAGCACAATGACGCAAGCCTTCCTTCCCAGAGAGGGAAAGGAACTGCGCTAGGGTATCAAAACTGAAAAAACTAATCGGGCGACTGCCAAGGCGGATGGGAGGAACAATGAGTGTTCGGTTCAACATGTAGGACAGGGTCAAGGCATTCTCCAACGCTATGCGTTGATTGTGAAATCCGCTATGAGGAAGATATGCCAGGAATTTCTCGTTTGCGTCTGGCAGGTCGAGAGAAGAATTAAAGGCGACGACTTGAGTGGAATCAGTGTTGTGTCGAAAAGTATTGTGGCCAAGGATATCCCACCTCGTTGAAAATAGATGATACGCGACGCCAAAGCTGACGATGGATGCACAAGCTAGGATCGTGATCAAGGCGACCCAGCGACCATTTGATGTACCCGCCGGCCGTTGGCGACGCGTGATAGCTGGAGGGGTGGGACTTGGGAATAGCTGGGTGCCAAAGGGTCTTTGAGTCGGTGCTCGCATTCGATAGGCACCTTTCTCTAGGGTGACTGAAGGAGAAGACTCTCCGGTGCGAGCAGGGAAAAGGTGTTTAGGAACCATGATATCGCCTACGTGAAAGGTCTCGGCTCGCCTTGTAGCAGCGATAGAAAGGAATGCGAAAGACTACTAATGCTTCGTGAGGCCGGTAAGGGAGCTGGTTGAAGTAAACAACCGCGTGACGTGACAGTTAAAGGTTAAAGAGCGGCCCGAAAGAACCGTAACTCGTCGCACCATTGAACCTGGAGGATATCCTTCGCGAATCGCAACCACACGTTCGGTTTGAATCAATATTTCGCAAAACGGATATCTAATCCTTTTGGTCCCGGAAGGATTCTTTCGCGTCTATCCACGTGGCCTCAAACGAGATCGGCCCGACCTTTCCCCCAACTTTACTCCGACCCTCATGCTACTATCGGTCTTACAGTGTCCTCCTAGATGCACCTCCTTACTTGGAAAACCCTCTTTTGTCTATGGTCGCAGATATCTTCAAGGTCGCTGTTACATTGTTGGAAGTTCTTTACCGAGGACTTACTATGTTTTCCCTCAGGCAACTCCGTTGGACATCTCAATGAATCACCACCATTAGCTTTCGCGTTTGATATAGTGGGATTTGAGCTCGGTTTCGCGTCAGTCTTTTGACGGGGGTCTGTTTCAAGGATGGCGTCCTGATACGTGGGCCACATGCACTTCCCCCAGCACACCGAGCTTTGCAAATACTTGAAGGCAACAACCCGTTCAAAAAGTGAGTGCAGAAATTCCATTAGGTCTTCGGTTGACTGAGTGATTGAGTTTAGGAAAATACCATTCATTCTCGTAAGTCCTTGAGATGACATCATGCAAAATTAGGTCGCCTCATATGGACCATAGTTGACCAATGGCGGTGGTGTCTCCGAAAGTGCTCGTGCCAAGAGCCTATCCGACAAACTAGGTATCAAAGTTCGTACCTGTGCTCATACCATATTGGCCCATATCCGATCCGTTTTGTGTAGATCACACCCAACCAGTGTGTGCAAGCACATACGATCCTACAACAGCAGGTTTCCCGGTATGCTAATGAACACGTTCTTGTTTTGGGGGGAAGACGCGACGAAATACGTCAGGTTGCCGAACTGTTCGTGAATCATCATGTTGTCGCTCCACTGCTTTTAAACGTTGCCTTGAAGTTATGGTTTCAATAAGGCTCATACAATGCTGGATGTCCTGGCTTGGAACCCTTCGTACGTCATGGAACACTGCTTTAAAGGATTAACCGTAACCTTTCAACAGTGTATGGCCCTTCTATGAACTTACCCCAGCTGAGAGGGAGAGTACAAGAGTAAGGATTTATCATCCTGACATCTTCGTCCGCTCCAAGATATTCATCATGTGTGTTCTCAGCCTGTCGACTTTTCCAATACACCCATATCGGCCATATTTGTCTTTCACGACCCCCGTAACTGGGCGCTTGACAGTAAGCATTCAAACTGGAGACGTAAATTTCTGTTGACCAATTTTTGAACAGTCCAGATCATCTGTGATGTTATACAATCAAATGGTATCATCGGTGGCCCGTATGGCGGGTCGACCAAACCTGTGGAAGTGGTCTTCTGCAATCCTGATCTGATATGGAGATGTGACTTTCCTAGACCGCGGCTAGGACAAGGTGCCTTCAAAGAGGCTTTCCAGGCTGTTTACAAGGCAGGTAATTTGGAAACTTCCTCAACGGCGCATCACTAATGCCGGTTGCCCTCCATAAGGCTTTGACCGGCAAGAAGTATCCTTATGTCCAGTATGGTAAACCAACCGAAGCGACTTACCAGTACGCCAAAAGCGTACTGGAGGATCAGATACGCCTGTTATACAATCATTCCACAAAACCTACGATGTAGGTGTATCTGTTCATCATAATAGCCTTTACGCATGACATGGTTATACATATAGGTACATGGTTGGAGGTAAGGCGCATCTTCCCATCTAATGATTGATTAGCTGTGTACTAAATGGATCATCGAACAGATAATCCTGAGTCTGGTTAGTCTGGGTTACTATACGTGAACAGAAGCTGTTAAAGTTTATTGTCCAGATATCGCGGGTGCCAACGGTGCGGGATGGCCGTCTGTGTTGGTCCGCACTGGGGTATATGATCCGATCCATGGTTCTCCAACGCACAAGCCTACACATGAAGCAGAGGACGTCGAAGAAGCGGTACGGTGGGCGATAACCAGAGAGTTTGAGAAATAGACTTTGCTACTGCGACCTAGACTCCATCGCAGCCCTACTCGGCATATATCTGCCGTTTCTGACGTTCCTTTCATGTAGTTTGATGTCGTTAAAACGTCGGTTTATATTCTTCGAATTTTGTGCATTGTGATGGAAGTAGCCGCTCCTTTTCTGGACACGCCCCTTACGGCGCCACAGACCGGCGTTCGTTACTCCTTCACCTCGTCCCTATTTTGAATACTCTCCCTACCACCACAACATCTTGTGGAGGCCCACCGAGGACGCTCGCGTTTCCTGTATTTACTTGCTTTAATAATGCCAGTCGAAAGGGCCCAGGTCGAGCCATCTCCCTTAGCAAGCCAACCAGCGGAATTCAGGAAAAAGGATGGATCCCTGTCCAAAATGCGGTCTCACAAGGGCAATGTCCCTATCCTGCCCCAGACCAAGCTTTGCCCTCACTGCCCTGCAAAGTTCACTCGGACTACCCATTTAAATCGACACCTCCGCACTCGTGAGTAAGCCTCAGTCAGCATTGCCCTGATTACGTCCGTCGACGCGCTTTGTCTAGATACTGGGGAGCGACTGCATCGCTGCAATGTACGTCTCGGTCGCATCCTTTATTTTGCTCGTTTATCTGATGGTGAATGGAAAGTCGTGCAGCTCTCAATTCACTCGCAGCGATCTACTGGCACGGCATAAGAAGCGATGTAACTCCGAGTGCGTATTGTGTCTGTTCTTCTCTTACGAAGCGCTCAGTTCGTTCCTCCTTATAGACAGGATCCTTCGCGAAGAAAGTCTTGTGTGGCCTGCACAGAGTCGAAAATAAAATGCGACCGTCAGCAACCATGCTCCAAGTGCACCTCTAGAGGAAAGGAGTGTATTTTCCTGCCAGTAACGCCATCCAAAACGACCCAGGCATCTGCCTCTCCCACAAACTCCCAGTCGCCCCAGGCACTTCCCGCCCTCCCATCTCTTGCAGACCTGTCGTCGTCGTTAGATCAGACGCTCGGGCCCATTGAAGGCTCTTCCTCCGGCAACACAGTGTCAGACGCTCTTCAGCGATTTGCATCAACCCAGGGCCATGATTTGCATGCCCCAGGTTCTGGACTCTTGTCTACCCCGCAGACGGACGAGATGGGCCGTAGCGGGTTCGCATCAGTCTACAGTAACGACTTTTTCGAGCCGTTCTTCACTGATATCTTCATGCCGCGTCCTACCTCTCCCAGCTCTTTCTCACGCCCCGAGGACAGCCCAAGGAGTTCCGATACGGGAAACACGCCGGATCAGTCCCTATTTGCCACCGATTACATAGGCCCGACACCCTTCTTCAAGAGCGTTGGCTTCTTCCCTCCTGAGACCTCTGTCGGCTCTTCTGTGCAGCCGGCCGTAAGCAATGTACGGTCTTCACCTGGTGGCACTTCGAGCGCCAATATCGATACTCTTTCACCCGAATTACAACACTATAGTGCGTACCCAACGATTCAATATTACAACTGACATTAATTGGTTACCCAGTTTATTTCTTTTATACTGCGTTTTTGATTCAAATGCCGATTGTGCATGCACCGACATTCACCATCGATAATAAGCCTGCTTTACTCGTTAATGCCATGCAAGCTTGTGGTGCCCTATATGTTAAAACGAAGAAGGCCGGAGCTTTTATCGAACAAACCCTGGCCACAGCAAGAGACTCGCTGGTGCAAGCTTTCGTGAGTTATGCAGATTGTCACTCTTTGACTACAGACTGAAAACACAACAGGCGACTAGTCCGAAGGATTCTTCCGAGACGTCAGAGTTGATTCTCGCTGTCTTACTTCTTCAAACAATCGGACTGTTCCATCAAAAGTCTGACCAACGCTCCTCCTCCACAATATTTCATGGTATGCTTGTCCAGGTGATTGAAGTCGGTTTCAGAGTATACCGCCATCGTTTGACCTTTAATTCTTCATAGATGATACGTCGTGCCGGCCTGCTCCCTCGAAACGCGGCATGGGAACCTGGGAACATAGATTCTTCAAACCTTGATGCTGCTTGGCGCGATTGGGCTATGTATGAAATGACGAAACGGTCTGTCACATTTTCCAGCCACCAAGTTCTACCGTTAATTCATATGAATAACAGGCTTTTATCACAGTCATATCTGCTTGACTGTTGCCATGCAATCTATTTTGCTACGGCGCCGTCTTATCGCATTGGAGAATACCTAATTAACCTTCCAGGAGAAGATGCGCTTTGGACGGCCAAATCTGCTGAAGAGTGGTTTGCTGTTCTTCAAACGGCTTCGCCGTATGGTTCCGTTCAAATGCGATTAGCGGGAGCCAATATGCGGCGATGTTTGGATTCAATGTTGCAGGCGGAACCGCAGCTGCTTTCGCAGCCTATGGCCATCACCCCTTTCGGCCATTTCGTTCTTTGCCACGCCATCCTCCGTAACCTTTTTGATGTGTGTATTGAAAGCCGAATGCCCGTGCAAGGCAATACAAGTGATCAAGGCGCAGTCGCCAAAGAGATATACACAATCCAATACGCGCTGCACAATTGGCTTCAGAGCTGGCTCGCTTCACCGGATGTTCCTAAGCCCGGTGATCCCAATAGTGACCCTGCTTTCGTTGATAACGGTATTTCTGATCGCTTATTCACATTGCCCTTAACTGATGAATTTTTACTAGCACTACCGTTTTATTGGTTTGGCCAAATATCTTTATTTGCTTACCAGGAGGGCTTGCCGCCGTTTGAGCCATCCTGTCCTGAAAACATGAAAGTAGAAGCCAGGTTCAGATTGGCGAAGCAGTGGTTTAAGCACATTAGGAAATTTCTTAGCCAGAGCAACCAGGACGCGACGGTATTTTGGGATGAGCTTATTAAAGTGCGGTTGCAGGCGTGGCAGATTGAACGAGAGACGTATCCTGAGGATTCAGAGGGACTGTTGGCGTTTTTCAACAACCAGTGATAGTGTGGGGCGCGCTTGTTGTAGTATTTTGTATGCGGTCTATTTAAGACGGACTGAAGTGGGTTAGCATTGAAATTTTATTTGCACATGATGGCCCACATCGTATCCCGAGAAGACTTGTCCGTATTTGGCAGTTATTTCTCTCCCCCACATCAGGGTGACGGAGTGGGACTGGAGGCGAGCATTATTGTACCAAGTAACGAATTCTCGACATATTTATGTTCTTTTGCTAATAACGAAGCCCTCAGCTGTTGTATGTTGCCCACGCCAGTTTCTTTTTCTCGTCGCCCTTTTCGTAGAAACGGGGGATCGAGTCTTGACAAACCCCGTCGACGGATACTCGACAGCCTTCTCACTCGGGCTCGCGTCACGAATCTGGCTGTGCTTCTGCTGGCAGCATTCTCTGCCATTTCATTCCTTGTAAACCTCTCCTTGTACTTCTCAGCCTCATCCACACACGATGAGTCCTTGCCTCACAGTATCGTCTCCACTATCGCACGGCACAGGGCCCTTGCGAATCTGAACCATCTGGTCATCGTACCAGGACATGCCATATGGAAGGGCGCTGATTCTGCCTTGCGGTCAGATGTGAATGATTGGGTTTTAGAACCGTATCAGCGAGAAGGAAATCGAGTCGAAACTTTCTACCAACATATTACACGCGGGTACGCCGTCATTCCTCTTTTGAGTTCCGGACATGCAAGCTAACGATTAACCTATTGCACTCAGGGCGGAGATTACTTTGAAGGATGAGCATGCGCTCGTTGTTTTTAGTGGGTGCGTGCGTTCCAGGAGGATTCACAGATCTCTGATTCACCTTATGCTCTCCAGGGGACAAACGCGAACCAGTTCAACGACTACCGAAGCCGAATCCTACTTACGACTGGCTTTGAATTCCAACGTGTTTGGAGAATCGTCGCATCCTTACCCTCGGGCTACGACGGAGAATTATGCCCTCGACTCATTTCAGAACCTTCTTTTCTCCATTGCACGCTTTCACGAGTACTCTGGCCGCTATCCCGACCACATCACAGTCGTCGGATATGAAATGAAGCGTGCTCGATTCACGGACCTCCATCGTGCTGCACTCCGTTGGCCAAAGGAGAAATTTCACTATATCGGTATAGACCCAAAGGCTGAGGAAGCCAGCGCACTTGCTAGACAAGGGGAAGTGAGTACGTTTCTTAATCATAATCCTGCGATCCTTTGACGCTCTATGTAGCAGCAGAATGGGTATCGTCCCTACTCAAAAGACTTTTACGGATGCCACTCGGACTTGCTGGCGAAAAGGAAGTCGCGGAATCCCTTTTCTCGCTTCCACTCGTACTTAACTTCTTCTCCGGAATTGAGGGAGTTATTTGAGTACTGCCCTTCCCCGAGTACAACTGTCTTCCGAGGAAAGCTTCCGTGGGATTGAGCTTGTACGCATGCATGCTGAAGCATTGACGTGAAATGGGTAGAAAATTAACGTGTAGTGGGCATGGACGAGTAAGGTACATAGAGGGTACGAGAATCACCGACTCTGTGCCGAATATTCGCTCTCTGGCGAGCTAGGTTCCAAGGGTTCTACCGCTGGAATGTCACCGGAATTTAGACTCACGTCGTCGTAATTATTGAGGACATCGTCTTCATCGTAGTAGCTGTACATGCTTTCAATGCCATTCCGTTGCGGAACGTGTAAATCAGGAGGATGAGGCCGTGGCAACGGAGAGGACAGGTCCTGTTCCACAGTCACAGGCTCAGGAATGGGCATCTGGTGGACTTCATACGGCGATGTCGGTGCCTCCCTCTGCTGAATTCGCGGCGGCGAAACAGGCGGCCGAACGTAAGCAGGGGACGCCGGCGGTGTCCTATGGTATGCGCTTTCTGACTCCGCGTAATAAGGATCTGGATCGGAAACGCCTCTTGTGCTTGGCTGAAGAACTCGGGGCAGTGAGATGTTGAAATTCTTCGCGCTCATGGACGGAACGGGTAAAATGCGCCGGGTCGTCGCAAAAAGGACAACATTGACGGTACCCGAGAATAGAAACAGGGTAGCACTGTAAACTGCGGATTAGTGCCTGGCCTCCACCTGCGAATCTGCACCGCACCTGAAGACCGTCGCTTCGAGCGTAACGGTTTGCCCGGCGAAGGCCATGAACCTCGTTACCGTTATGGGGAGAACCATGATTATATATGCTATCTGTAAATATACTAAGAGTTCGGTTCGTTATGTGATGCGCAGCTACTTACTGGATATCTAAGAATCCCGACTCAGTATACGAAGCGTTGAACATAACGTACAGAGACTCACAAAACCATTCGTTTAGCTATCTTGGTAGCTTCATTATCAGAATCCGTCGTTCGCCAGTCGCCCACTCTCTTGACAGGACGAAGCCGAAATCGGTTTGGTATCCATCCGTCCATTTCAATGTGTCCACGTAGTCGGAGAAAGATGAACGTGTATATTAAGAGGCTCCCCAAGGCAGCTATGAACATCTAAGAAAAGCTATGAAGAAAATCATTCAGATCACATGGCAGAACCCACAAATATATAATCCAGTCTAAACATTCTGGTGTAAGCATCATCGACGGATGACAAGGGAACCTCTCGACGTACGTGATTCGTTCTGAAGGATACGCATCTGTTATCCAACACCAGTAGCCTGTTATTCCATCTAATAATAAGACATAAGAATAGCCATCTTTCCGTAAGGACATGGACTAACAATATGGTCCTCTCTCGTGCACGTTCAGGGTAGCAGGACCAGCAAGCACCACAGTCAAAATGCCAGACCATCCTGCAACAAGGGTCATCCATAGGATGAATTGTCTCAAGTGCAGATCGAGAACCAGAAGAAAAAAAGTTTGGACGGCGATAGTCTAGATACCCATGTGAGCAATGGACGCTCACGTGAAGATGGCAAAATTTACTAGCGTCCAGAATGCCGTTGAGACGTCGGCTATTTGCTTCAGCGCTCCTGAAAGTAAATGCTGTATGATCATTATCAGAGGTATGGTAATGTTAAGTACCTTGAATGGTACAAAGTGGTCCAGCATGAACGCCCGAAGACTGTACCCAGGCAGCATTCAGAATGGAAGCAATAGCTAGGGCATCAATATCAGAAAAGACAATGGAAAAGGTGGCGAATCACAAACCCTGAATCAGATCAGACACTAGCAAGCAGATGAAATACGCCGCTATATGTGTCCTAACAAACAAATGTTCGTCCAGAGATGACCTGGTGGTAAATGCCGAAATCTTGGAGGATGTCAGCACCACATAACGTATAGCGGAGTCAACCGCACCGCAATGACAGCCAATAGTACGACGACCGCAACAAGCGAAATGCAGGAGACAACGATAAGGGCCTTAAGGACTCGTTGGATCATGTCAATCATGAAAAGGACAGAATCTTACGGATATTCCGTGAATCTCCTTGGCCGTGTACGGCATTTCCAGCAGAACATTCGGGCCATCAAGAGAAGTGTGCTGTTGTATCATTATTGGTATAGCGTGCCTTCAAGGCAAGAAATCGGGAAAGATGGGGAGGCCAGCTCCAGGGGTAAAGGGAGGTCTTCACGGTCAACGTTATAGCGGAAGGTGGGTCCGTTCCATCGTGGCGGCTACGTCGCCGTCGCCCCCTGCACGGCAATGAACTGGGTGGGATCAATGTCATTGACAACAGGGCGATCCCGTCCCGGGCTCAGCGAACAGTTCTGAGTTGTCTGATGCCTTGGCGAGACTAAGCTATCCTATCCCCATATGAGGAGCAATCCATTCCCTAGACGCCACATATTAATATTTCTGTGTTGGAGAGACAAAGACGTACTTACTGGCTGGGCAGTGTAACCTCATTAGTGAATGCGGTTATTCAAGAAAGAATTAAGTTTGACTAAAAATGAGAAAAACGTGGTGTATGGACTAAAGGAATCAAGGCGGAGAAGATGAGCACCGGGACCGAATTTATGTTGGGTATCAAAAACATTATGAGCGGCGTGGCAGTTTGGTTTCATGATCGAAGCTCGGAGTCGCCAGTTGAGAAAAGGTACTTTTTAGTCACCGGAATTACCGGCACCATCGGCTCATCGGTCCGACTTTCTTCTGACAGGCCCACTCCCAGAAAACAGGACAGCTCCATAAGTATGAAAGCGTCCTAAATAATCATAAAAAGTTGAATGACCGTGACCTAATTCCCAATCAATAAATTAACGTGATAAAAAGCCATCCTTCGTCCCAACGCCCTCATTAATGCCTGCTACGTTGTAGGCGCGCCTCACTTCCACGGGAATAATCTTCCAACGTGAACCCAGTTGCAGTGCCTTGTTCCGTTGTAACGGTCCTTTCGATCCGGACGTGGACCTCAGGTGTTTCTGGATACTCATCCGTAGTGAGCATATCAAAATCTGGTACAGTTAGCTCGAAACTCAGCCCGCTCTTGGGCCGGAACTGAGATCGTAATGCATGGCTGACATCGCGTGCATTTTCGATGTCCCGTGTTATGGTCATCTCCGTGTTGATAGTTTGCATGCGTCGTTCACGCGATGCGTCTGGAATGAGTCAGGCAACTTGCGCACGCTATTCCAATTGTACTCACCGTGTAGGTGGATCAGTAAACGCTGCGACATAATCCACGTCACGCAATAGCCAACAGAAGTCCTAGACGATGATCAGTGGCTTGTGATGCCCATGCCAAGGTAATACATACGCGGCCAGCTATGAGCTATGGATTGAGCAACCACATGCCACTTTGAATACTGCGCAATTATAGACGTACCTGGATATCATGGTTTGTTTGATAGAGTACCAAATTCACGACGTTAACCCCTGGAAGCATTTGGTGAGTTACTTATCAGTAGATGAATGTCTGTAATACCGGTCAAAACTGAGAAGTAACCCAATCCATCATATAGCATCCTACAATGCCTCACAAGTCAGCAACACTGTTGATTAGGAGATGGATAATTACATTTTCCGCAACTTTAACATGCTTTTAAGAAGAGTCAACCAGGGTAAAACGCATGACAATGAAACGCTGACATGGAACTAGTTGAGTTGAGTTTGAACTTGAGGAGGTATATGACAGATATTGCCGTGGTCGCAACATCATACGTGATAGCTACCGCATAATGATTCCAGGCCCCAAAAGGCCACATTGAAACTAGTGCTCGGCAACTTAATTTCGCAGTTTAGGAAAGAGAATCACCGTCATTTGGTTAGGCACTCACTTTCCCTGAAAGGACGTTCAGACGAAAGGGCCAGGGAGAGTAAAATTTAGGCGTACGTATAACGGGTCGCGGTAAGCTGAACAAGAACTGTTATATATGTGTAGAAGCCGGGAAATGAATACTGACGGGTTCTTTTAGCGACAGTCGATATCCATTGGAGCTGAAAGGAACCTTGAGCTGAACTGGCCCGCGTCGTAGAGGAAGGAACGCACGACACAGGCACTTAGATAAAGAAAGAGAAGAGTATATAGTACCTTTCTCGATCGTCGCGAAAGATTGTAAGCACTTGGAAGTAAAGTTCAATTGAGTTGTCGCTTCCGAGAGCCTGGGGATCAACTCACCGGATTCCCAGAATTGCTTGAGAGACCATGGCCTGCAGGACTGCAACGTGGATTAGTAATTAGTATTCGGTACCGCACTTGAGAAGCGGACCTTTGAAAATCGAAGGCAGGGCGTAAAAACGGGTGCACGACGCGTCTGTGAATCGGGTATAGAAAAATCCAACAGATGAGACGATGATCACGACGATACTAGTGAATCTAAATACGAGAATCAATACCAGCGCTCATAAATCAGCACAAAACCTGCTGGATGAGGAAGAACAGCAATGAGGACACCCTGCTTGCAGATCAGCCTATGAATACGTCCAACTTGGCTCGGAGCGCACTGACAAGAGTCGCGGGGCCTCCCATTGCTCTTTATAGAACCGGTACGCGGAGGGAAGCGTCTGTATAAAGCTATCAAGGGCAGCGCTATGAGGCGGCTCACTCTGGGAAGGGATCATCGCACTTACTCGTAAAACGCAATTGCGAGTGAGGCTACACGCAAATACGCTGCAGTCTGAAGGCCGGCGCCCGTGTCAAGAGGGACGGACATGGCGTCAATAAAGAATGGCGGTGGATAGTATCCACCTAGGCTCAAGTACTAGCCCAACATTTGAATCGGAGGCAAATTGTTTGACAGATGATGTGAACTTGGGAGATGACAGCCGTGACCCAATTGGACACCGTGCGCTTCGGACCAAAGGCCGTAATATTAGCCTTCCCTGATGGCTCGGATGGAAAGTAGCTAACCTTCTTCGATCTTCACCGTCTGTCCTATACATAGGTAGCATTCTCTCTGCTCATCGAGGCCTTCAAGTAGGGCCATCCAAATAGAATCTTCAGCCTCTACGGCCGTGTGAGGGTCTCTTACGTTCCTACGACGCCCACACAATTGGCGATAGCTCTCTCGTTTCACAAGCCGTTGACTGATCTTTTCGAGTTATATGAATTGGGCGCATAACAGCATCCAGTATATTCGCTCCACCCCTGAATATCTTGTAATACGTTGTCCAGGGCAGGGCGCTACATCTGAAATATGATTCCGAAATGCTTAAGTATAGCAACGCCAGGTCGTCATTCAACAAACGAATCGAATGCACAAACTAGGCAAAGGCCAGGCTGTGTAAAGCAGGTAGTGCGCCTAGGGCCGCTGTCCTCTCCAGTATAAAAATAATCTCATGATTACTGCGAGGGAAGCCTACTATAATGGATTAAGAACATGTCCCACACGACATGCGTGATGGGAGACCGAATAACCACGACTAATGCTTGGGTATTGTGCACTTGCGTTATGCAAGTGTCATGTCGATTGTCTGTCAGGGAATTGCTGTAGAATGTGCTAAGCTTCTAACCCTGAATTTTCAACTTCAATTGTCACTCACGAGGTGATGCAGACGCAATACAGCGTTCCATGTATCCTTCTTCTTTTGGTCTTCCACAGACATCGACACGGGTGGGTTGCTGAGACCCAGGTCTACAGCCATGTTCATTGCCATCTGATAGTACGATCGGAACGCTGAGATACGTGTGAGAGGGAAAAATTAGAAGCGACAAACAGGCCACGCACCCGACGTCCTGCTGTTATTCATTTCATACCACGACAAGAGAATCAGCGCGTGGAGTGTGTCAAGAGAAGGATGACCCATAAGGCGCAAAAGTTGCTAAGATTTGGTTAGTCGACGTGGAGTATTGCAGCGGCAGACAGACGTACTTTGGCGTGTTCAGAGTATGCATTGGCGACATTATGAAGCCCACGGACGGTAAGTTCGGGAACAGTAGTGTATCTGTGAACCATAAGTGATCCGCGGTTTTAGAAGATTTCAAATGTGACATACTGAGACGCCAAGGCAGCAATAGAGTTGGACAGTAGGGCGGAGAGCCGTCGTGCACCATAATTTGCCGCAACTTCGCCATATGTAAAGAACTTAAACTCGCTGCCCATGCGCTCAAACAGCACGCCAATAAAGTTGGGCATTAGGGTAGGGTGTGGATGCTGCTGGTCGGAGTCGAAGAGGACAACTGCGCCGGGATTTTGCTGGGGTGACTGCGAACGCGAGCTGTTGTAGATGGGTGACCCGTCCGATGACATGTAATTGTAACCTAGGGAGTTACTTCGGGAGTGGGAGTAAGATGATATTGATGACGAGGGGGAGCTAAGCGCGCCGTGAGCGGGCTGCAACATGTCACACACTGGATTCGGCTTACTGATGAGACGGACGCGGATCAGAGGAGAATGACGGGTACCGTCCCCTTGACTCGCCGTCGGGTCGGACCACACCGCTCGGCCTCAGTGAGGAAGAGTGTGAAGGGGAAAGAGAAAAGGCGTCTAGGGACGAATCGGACCTAGACGACGTGAGATAGCGTGTTTGGAGATGATGCGGCGACGTACCGTTCATCGTAGCCTTGCCCCCCGGAGGGCCCAGCGATAGCACGACTTCGTTCTGCAAAGTAGCGTTCGCGGTCGCGAAACCGACAGGGTATTTTTGCAGTCTTGCACGCCTCACACTTGGTCTCTGGGGATGGCTGGAGGCATTTAATCTTCTTCAGGCGACTTGAAACGAGTCAGCTGTCGGGGGGGAAGGAAGAGGAAGAGCAGGACAGACCAATTGTCGCAAGAGGTTACAAGACGCGGGCGTTTCTTGTGACCCTGGGCATTTTGAGGAGATTCGATAATGAATTGCAAGGAGTCGTCCATTGGGATAGTCTGGGATAGCTTCGAGCCAACAAGTCGTAATGCTCAGATGGCTTTTATGGAGTACCTGGACCTCGAGGCCGAAGTTGCGAGAGTCACGGGTGTAACAGAATTCATTTATATTCTATGATAGCTGGAAAATAAGGGCAAAATAAGGCATCAAAGGGTACCAGAAATATCCAGAGTTTCAGCGGGCATCGGCGACACAAACGGTATCCAGATTACCAGTCACTCGTTGGCAGCCGCCGTACGGTAGGGCAGCTTGGCCCAATCCGACTCGGATCTTCGAGCCGGGCTAAGTGGACAGGAGCTGGGATCAGGAATCGGCAGAAATCTGTGAACGTAGCGGGTAAGATCCTGCATACTCGGTACTATTGCAACCGAGCCAGCGCGTCCCCCGAACTGAGTCGATTCGGCTCGAAGCAAACTGGCTGGCATCCTGCAGACCGTCCATCTGTGCGCGCCAGTCGCTTAGCCTGCAGTCCATCCAAGTGACTGATCTTCTGCAACGTGTGTAGCGTGGGTTTTTACGTCACCCATCACATCATCACCCATGTTCATCTTTGAAAACATGCAGCATCAATGCAAAATGGTGGCAAAAGTGTGGCAACCCGTAATAAGCCAGTGCCAAACTAATATCGCAATCATCGCATTCTCAAAAAAACAAATCCCTTTGATCCCTTGCAATCAGTGCAATCACCAATCATTCCATTTCCGACCATGTCTGGCAGCCCATCACTTTACTTTGCTGCTCGCTTACCATCTTCAAGCGAGTCCACATCCATGTGTGCGCCCAAACAGGTGGCGCGCGTTGCGGTGATCACATCTTGCGCATAAAATAGTAGGTCCAGATTTTTTTTGTCCCTCCGAGCCGGCTCATTTGTTGTTTACCCTGGATCGCTGAGTCACTTTTCTTGTGCCCTTTCCTCACCGGTATCTCAAATCCACCTCCATACTCCGCGCCATGTACGTCTTCCATATCCAGATCCCCCCAATGTGTGGCCGTGCTCGAGGATTTCTTAGTCGCCACCCTACTTCTGTCTAGACTCGAAGCAAACATACTTCAGGAACCACGATCACGGATTCAATAATGTTGGTGGAAGTCCCATCTTGATTGCCATCCATGCTTGATGGATCGGAAGGTATGTGGTCCACTAAACACAGCCTCGCATGCAAATGGGGACAAGGGGGTACACAGAGGCCGTCTCGGTACACGATATGTAACGCAATCCCCCTTCGTTCTTTCGGACCTGAATAAATTACATCTGCGTCATCTATGTGGTGAATCCGTAAGCTACTATTCCAAATTCTGATGCTCACTCTGTCTCCCACTCTATATGAAGCTTATGAGGCCCATGCTTTTTGCACTTCCGAGGACTCGAGTGATTGCAATTGCAGATCATCGTGTCCAACTCCGTTTGGCAGCCCGGGGTCGGTTCGAGGTCGAATTGTCGCAGCCGACAGAAGCGTCGCGTCGTCATTCTCAATTTCCTCTTCGGCGGAGAATAACAATTGGCGGGAGCCCGCCGAAGAATTGTCCTGTGTTTCGGTCTGCGTGAGTAACGGGCATCTCAAACGTAAAATATGAGCGCACGCCATGAAACTCTCCACTGCCACGCGCCATTGTTAATGGCAGCGAGTCACCAAGGTGAACGTGTTGCCCACGATCGCCATCAAGAAACTCTTCATCTGATAATATAGGGTTTCCATGTGCGTCCAAGGGTACCGGTGAGTCGATTGACTTTCGATATTTATGATACGTGAATAAGACGATGCCTGAGTAGTATTTGCTATACCGTAAACAATCAAGGCGCGGACAGTTCGGAGAAGAACTCGTACCACAGACTGTGATCGCTACACCGGTAATATTCAGCGGTGTGAGCTCATCGCCAAAGAACCATGCCGAAATAGTAATCGTTGTTACCTCCTTCGCTATCCCAGCGATCGACATTGGCACCATCCCCGTTCGTTGAATGATGCTATAAGCAGCCCTTAATCAAGAGTCCGAATTAAAAGCCGTCAATGTCACTTACTAAAATTCACTCATGACCATACAGAATGCGACGACACCGGGGGCCATCAGGTAGCAGATTGTTTCCAGGGCCTTTGGGAAGGTGGAAAAAAAACCACTGTGTATGACGGTGCCCCATCCTTCTATAATAGCGCTTATTATTGCCAAGGAGATTCCCATGGTAGGTGACATCCAGAAAACAGTCGCGGCAGGGTTGTCCAAACCAAGTTTCTTATTCCGCAACAGAAGCTGGGTGAGGCCCCAGCGTAGACCGCCCAGGGCACTGGCACTGATAACCAAAAGAAAACCTTTGAGCATGAAATGTGTTTCAGTGGCGACCATGAGAAGAACGCCCGCGCAAATTAGGAAGATAACCCCGACCAAGCGCCAAGAAAACGTTTCTAATTTGAAGAGGAAGGCAAAGAGGAGAACGAATATAAGCGAGGAAGATTTGCACATGGCTAAGAAGTGGAGAGATCAGGGACGTCAAAAACTTATAATTAACGGGGACGTACTGTAGAAAGACAATGAGATCATTTTGAGGGAGAAGTTGGACAGTCCTACGTCTAGACTGGTGGCTACAGCCGTCGGAACCACCTTCTTCCTAGGGTGCAAAAGGCTGTTTAGCGAGGCTGGACGGAAGGAGATAAAGGGACGGAAAAGAGGAACAGCAATATCAAAGAACTGCGGGATCCGTAGTACGTGCAGTGATGCAGACAAGCGATAGACTACGAAGGATGGGCCGTGCCTACTCACCCGTAATCTTCGAGCTGCGGACTCCTTTCTGGACGAAAGCGGTGTGGCCAAACGACTCGAAGAACCGCAGATAGTGCAAATTGCACAAACATATGAAGCGTCGTAACAAACAGGGGAAATCTGAAGTTCATGTGTTTCTCTGAGAACATCCATTTATTGTAGACAGAGAGCACGGTGGCAAATAAGAACCTGCGAGGTCCGGTACGGGTCCGTTAGAAGAGCTGAATATGCGACTCTGCAATCCTTTCAAGACACACACCAAGATGCAATAAACAACACGTTCAATACCGCGTTCCTCCACCATCTGCGTTTCTTTTCCTCTGTGGACGCCAGATGTAATGGCTCCTCGGTAATATCTTCGTCTTCATCTTCTCGCGTTAAGAAAGGCTGCGACGGATTAGAAGCCTGGTGTTCGAAGGGGTATTCATCGTTTTCTGGTGGTACAGGCATGAAATGAACGGAGGTGTGCGTGTCAAACAAGTCCGTTACCCCGGTCCGGTCCAAAGTAGGCAATCGCCGCCAGTGTGACAAAGAATTCGCCGCATTTCCTTACATATGAGGAATGATTGAACAGGCATCTATGTTCTCAACAGCATTCTCATCATTATGTTTCGTAACTATTGATTAGGCGCCAAGGCACCAGCTCCTAGGTGCTACTCATCGTACCAGGACCTTCTGCCCCGTCCACCGCCGGGGACGTATCATTAGTTTTGTTCGTGTGAGTCGGATCGCGCCTGTAAACTTGTTTTAATAATGCTGTAAACTGTGACTGGAAGAAAACGAACCATGTCCTCCAGTGGTCGAACTGTTTCTGATGCAGGTATTCTCTCAAAAATTCGTCCTTCTTCATCTCGGCGCGAAACTGAGCATGCTGAAGCAGTTCGAGATGGTGCAATGCATGAGGATAGCTAGACAGGAAAGATGGAGATAAGAGCAGAGCGGTTTTAACAGTGTGTCTTTACAGACTGGATGAATCTAGCATAGTCTTTATCCTGGAAATACTGCAGGTATTCTAGAAAGTTAATGAAAGCCGGCTGTTCCAGGATATTCTGCTGGGCCAGAGAGTGTAGATAGAAAGGATTTGCAAGAGATTGTACGAATTCGAGCTCGACCTAGAAATATTATTTAATGCGCATCAAGGAAGTACATAAGGGATTATATCACCTCAAACCTGGCTCTGTTGGCAACTTTGGGGTCAGATGAAGATCCTTCAGCTTCGTTGAACATGGAGGAGCAATGGAGGAGCACTTTGAGCGTTTGTTTGGATGCGACCGGGTCGATCAGTTTGGACAAATAAACACACCACGTGGAGCGATATGCGTCACTGAAATTTTACCTTTCTTCTGCAAGCTTCACTCTTGGTATCCTCTGGTACTATTATACTGCCTGCGAAAAGTAATCAAAATGTCAGGCGAAGAAGAATCCAATGGGTGGCAATTAATGGAATCTGATCCGGGTGTCTTCACGTACGACGCGTCACTTGTTCAA
Source organism: Armillaria ostoyae (assembly GCA_902506015.1). NCBI lineage: Eukaryota > Fungi > Basidiomycota > Agaricomycetes > Agaricales > Physalacriaceae > Armillaria > Armillaria ostoyae. The sequence goes on from LR732082.1 coordinate 3,083,378, forward strand.
TTGCCTGCCTTATAATAATCACACTTGTATTCCAGAGAACTGCTGAAAACCCTCGGGGTTCCCTTGATTGTTGACGACCTGTACTCGCTTGACCCTGAATCCTTGGCTTCCTTGCAGCCCCTACATGCCCTCATATTTCTCTTCAAATATGTCCCGTCGCTCTCAGAAAGTTCTTCGGTCGCAGACCAATACGATCCTAGTTTCCCTGGCTTTTTTGCGCACCAAGTCGTAAATAACGCATGTGCCACGCTAGCAGTTCTGAACGCCCTCGGCAATGTCCCTACTCTGGCTATGGGTTCGCAACTGAGAGAACTCATGAACTTCACCACCGGCATGGACCCTCAGACGCGTGGGATGGTCATCACGAGTGCCGACTGGCTTAGAGAAGCCCACAACTCTCTCTCACCTCCCAGTGCAATTTCTTTAGACGGCTTAGGGCTACCGAAGAGAACGGAGGAAGCATACCACTTCGTTGTATACCTCCCAGTGATGGGTTCCGTGTATGAATTGGATGGCCTGAAACCGCACGCAGTCCGACACGGTCCTTACGAAGACCAGGGCGAAGGGTGGGTGAAGGCGGCTCGGTGCGTCCTCTGGAAAAGAACTCTGCCCCTCCTGCTAACCTGAATTCAGGGACGCAATCGAGGCCAGAATAGCGACATATCCGGAGAACTCGGTATGTCCGTATAGGCCCTCTTTGGGGCTTGCAATTCATTCCCAACCCTAGCTCGAGTTCAGTCTGCTGGCGGTCCGAGACGATCCTCTTCCATCACTGCAGTCCCAGCTCCAGCAGCTCCAATCGGCTGGCCTAGAATCTGAAGCCGCAGAACTGGTTGTCAAGATTTCTACCGAGACCTCAAAAAGGGATCGCTGGGCAGTCAGTTCATGTTGTCTTTTTCCATCTTGGACGCGGTTTCACCTTTTATTATTTTTAGTTCGAAAGCAGTGTTCGAAGGCACAATCACTTCGGTCTCGTCCACGCGTTGGTTCTCGCCTTAGCTAAAGCAGGGAAACTGGAAGGAGCGAAAGAATCAGCGAAGAACAAAATGAAGGCCCGGGTTGCACAAGCCAGAGAAAAGGGCGAAATGATGGATGAAGATTGATGATGGAGGAAAACTTTCCTTGCTGATATCGTATGCTTCCATCATATACGCCAGCTGTTTTTGTTATCTCTTCGCTGTAACCTGTTGAACTAGCTGTCTGCTGAACTGGCGCTTTTCGCGATGTTTGAAATGAGTCGTGCTGATCAGGGTGATCGAGGATTTTCAGGCGGGTCCGGACTGTAAGCCTCACAGGTTCGTTCGTTCGCTTCCAAGCTTGCTCCAGACTTCAGTCTGTCCAATACATGCTGGTAGACGTCCTCATACTACGATCATCGCCAAGCGGGTCACCCGCGGCAGGCCTTCGTACCGCGGCCATACTAGTACTTCTTAGTGCGTCTGGCCGCAGCTGCGGCTATTCATTTTGCAGACTAAGCCTTAGCTCAGTAGTACAAATTTTTATGGTATATGCTAGCATGAGAACCGTTCATAAGTTAACACTAAATAATTCAATGGAACGGTATATACATAGAATAAGAGTCCATTGTCATCGGTCCCGTCTACCCAGTACGAGGCATCCACGCGACGAGATGACAAGGAATGACGGAAACCGGAGAAAAGACGTCATCTCAAGATACCGTAGAGCGCTGATTAACAGATGGCAGAGTTCCAACTGATGACAAAAACACTGATGGTGATGGAAACGCAGGCGAAAAAGTGTACAATGGGGAAACCGCTGATGATGGGACATTTGGATCTGACGTTGGGATGGCGAGTGTAGTAGGTGGAAGCGAGTGTAGGGGAGTGGCGACTGATGGTGTAGAGAAAGCCGAAGAGGGAAAAGGATCTGTCGGCGAAGATACTTCAGCTGGTACCGACACTAGTACTGTCGGTACGGGCGTAGGGGGTAACGAGGGAGAAGGAAGAATCGGAACCGGGGGTACGTCTATTTTTGTGGTCCGACGACTGCTCGATCGTGAAAAAGACAGGCGAGAGCGAGCTCGACTCAGCATGGGAGAAGGCGGAAGACGGGACAGTCGCGGTACCGGTACCCGTTTCAATTTCCACTTCGGAGTCGTAGGTCTACTTGGTGACTTCGGGAGAGCCTTTCCTATTGAAAGGTTGGTAATCACCTTAATCGCGGGACGCGCTGGTTGGGGGCTCTCGGTGAACCAAGAGGACAGCTCTCCTTTGCTGTGATACGCTGCCGGAAGCGCTGGGATATTTTTTGTGATTGCCGGTCCTTTTTCCGTGTCATAATAGCCCGGTCGTCGGAGTCCTTTCCTTTGTCTTCGCCTTTGAACAAGCAGATAAACCACTAGGCCGATCACAACACATGTGGATACACCTCCTACTACGCCCGTCACAATATCCACCGTTAAAAAACTATTTGACCCGCTTCCCGAAGCCACGGGAGTGGTGGACGCGGTTGAAAATGACAGATGAGGGATGCTCATTATTAGAACTGATGACGGCAACAGATAAGGTATTCAATGCAAATGTCAAAACACTCAAAGAATTTGATTAACATACAGAAGTTCTACTTTGGCAGTGAGAGAAGTGTCCGAATATTTCGCGATGATCACAGCGATGTCTGCAAAACAGCACATGAGCATGGAAAACTTCGGGGCTGGAAAAATACTTACCAATGTAATGTATAATAGTATCGGCGCCTGGCCAAGAAAAAAAGAAAGTGAAAACAAGATGTTCAGCCTTTGTCTTGAATCGCTCATTAAAAGGCTATTGCCATCACTCTATCATCATCAATGCGGGTCGCTTGCCTTGTCCTGTTGCCTTGACCACTTTATTCTGTTTTAGTCTCTAGAGGCCTCTGAGATTCATTCCCCGGCCTTGTAGAGTATCGCTTTTCCAGACACCGACGACAGACATCAAAGTGTTGATTAGACCTCCCATCCTACTCAATAGCCACGGCCAAGAGTTCATGATGAAGGCTGTCCATCAGATCATGGGAAAGGTTACACGCGACAGAGCCTCATGTTTTCTCTGTCTGGCTCGGAATAATTTCCATAGCCAGCACACAATGTAATTGACTTTAGAGACCTGTCCAGGATCGTTCATGGAAATGACCGAGATTCCCCATCATCAAGATCTGATGAAAACACTTGATGGATCAGATACGTCAAAGGACGTGGAGTTAAACTGTCCAGTGTATTTCATTAGTAGCAGAATAACGCAAGACTACTTGCCAGGTATATCTTTCCTCTTGTCATAGATATCGTATACGGGAGACATGCCTGAGCCTTTCAACTGGCTCGACACTTTCTCCGCGCCTTCGAAAATCCGCAGTAGATTACCCCCCGTAAACCCTGCCAGTTCATACTTATTCCAACCTCTCCGGTACAATTCCGCTACCTATAGCCGTCATCAGAAGTTTTGCACCGGTGATGCAGTCAAATGAACCTCACCAACGCAGGGTATGTTGAAACGTCCTCCAATCCTGCAGGTGTACTCCCGATGCCATCGAAATCACTTCCTATACCAACGCTTGGAAGGAGAAACGATTATGAATATCACATTTTTCAGGGTCAATGAAACGTACTGTTGCTTTCCCGTAATACTTGCGATATGCTCAACGTGATTGGCCACAACTTGTAAGGTTGCCTGGCCAGGGTCTGCTACGAAATCGGGCGCAAAGTTTACCTAAACCAATTGGAGAAAAGGTTAGATCAGACAATTAGACAGACAGAGTTATGGAAGGCGACACGATTAGCAGCGCCACTGCGCCAAAAAAGGAGCGGATCCTACTGACCATGATAACAGCATCACTTTGTCCTTCCCCAGTACCGACTAATTTCAAAACATCATCGGGGACGTTTCTAACATGATCGTGTACAGCTCGCGATGACGAATGGGACCATATCACGGGTGCCTTGGAGTAGTTCAAAGCCTGGGCCGCGGTCGCATCCGAAGTATGCGAAAGATCCACTAGTACACCGAGGCGGTTCATTTCATCAATGAGCGCATGCCCCAGTGTACTGGAAAACAATGACGCAAGTCATAAGAAGCTCACGGAGTAGAAATATTGAAAGAGCTATACCTGAGACCACCATGTAGCGGTTTCTTTCCGGGATAGAATCCGCAAGAGTCCGCGAAAGCGTTATGACAGACATGGGTCAAAGTCATATATCGAACGCCCAATGAATGATATTGCCGAAGAACTGCGATTGAGTTTCCTAGTTGATGTCCACTTTAAAAGCGTCAGTGACGGACATCGGAAAGAAAATAGAGGGTAATTGGCTGGAAGAATACACAATTTGTTGGGACAAGGAATGACGCATACTAGTGCTAGCGCGACGACAGGCATCTGAATGGGGATATGACGTACCCTTCGACGCCAATAAGGCTCGCAATTTTGCCTTCAGCAATGGCAGACTTGATTTCTGATGAACCAAGTGCGAGCTGGAATGTCTATGAACGAACAGCTGAGTCGTTGTTCCTTTGTCTTCTGAAAGAAGAAATTTACATCAGAATATTTCTCAATCGACATTCTTGCGGAGTCAATTTGCTCCAGAGTGTCCCTGCAAGTGAGAACGAATGCACATTTGGGAACCCTGAAGCGCAGTAATAAGGATAGCTTCAGACCTGACTTTCCATGACGCAGACAAGAAATCGGGTCCCTCTGCTTCTGGATCCGCACAGTTCACAAATACCGACCTGTGCTCAAGGGTTGAGCTTGATGCTTTAAGAAGAAGAATGGGAAATCCCAACCAGAAGAACCCCCCGACTTTGCCTTGTCGAAGCCTGGGAATATCCACATGGCCGGGCATCGTGGATTCAAGATCGATAGCAGAGATATTATTCGCGTATTCCATGCGTACGAGCCACGGAAGGTCTTGGGGAAATTTTTTTAATATTAATGAAAAATGGAACAGTAGCATCATCACTAACCGATGTGTCCATCCTGGGGGTGGTTTCAGATGGGTTTGATGTGGAGAACCAGTGTGACTCACGATAACGGGTGCCGTTTCCAGGATCTTGAGGGCAGCAAGCAGCGGATCTTTGGGGAGAGTGCCTAGCCATGGCGCGAAGCCATCTGGAAGAGAATCCTGGAAGAACAACAAGACTACCAAGGCTGCGACCATGAGCGCGGTCAAGGCAGACCATACTGCACCTCGCGTTCTCGGGTCTGCCTCGCATGGAGTCTGCTGCTTCGAATTAAGAAGAGACGTAGACTCAGTAATGTAGGGCCCGGGAAGCTCAGGATCCTCGTGTTGTTTGACGGGGGACGACGACATTCTGGCAAGAACCTGAGTGACAACTGCGGCGCCGATGCTGTGGACAGCCTGACGAGACAGGGAGCGACGACGCGTGGGATCCACGTTCGAGCTGGCAGAAGAACCCGAGGAACGACTGGATGACCGGCTTCGCATTCAAGTACTGATAAGTGATGGCGGTCAGATGCAACACGGCCGGCAATACTATCGCGAGATGACGCGACGGTCTCCGGTCCGACTTCCGGCCCAGCGATAGCAGAAAATGTGTGAGAAAAGGTAGATAACTGAGATACGAGCAGGATATAAGTACATCGTCCATGTTACAGTCCATTCTCCCCTTCAAGAGCCTGTATCTAAATCGACAAGCGCTTCACAGAAGCAATCAAACTCTCTAACACCTCCCAGCTGACCTGGCTGACGACGTTTTGCATCCATTCACAGGTGGATTCCTCCCTTTGGTGTGACGTGTTCAACCAAGCGCTCTCCGCCTCGTCACTCGAGAGGAATGCACTTCTCTTGATAGCTCTCCAGCTCATGCCCATCGCGGCAATCACCATGATCTGTGGGTACTCGCTGTACGGGGCAAGATAGTCAAAAAGCTGGGAGGATTCCAATGCAGCAGCGTCTCGTAGGTGAGGATTGCCAAAGTCCGCTTGGGACGATACCTGCACCAATACAAGGGGCTGCACCTGGTCAAGGGGGAACACTGCCAAGGAAACAGTCTGGTAGTCGGAAGAGGGGCCTCCGTCGTTGTACCGGTGATAGTCAGAAGAGAAGGGAATCTCCCAATCGGAGATAATCGAGTGGCCCGGGAAGAAGTGAATGAGGATAGAACGCCAGAGTTCAACATATTCGTAATGGCTGGGCGGGTCTGCGTCAGATGCTAAAGAAAGAAGAAGAGCGAGTTCGAGGGCAGGCGTTGGACAGCGGCCTATTGCATAGTCGTGAGTAGGGTCGATGGGTTCTTGGACATTATCGACTGTTTCGGTTGGACTAAAAACATTTGTACGGCCTCGAGCATCGCGAACTGAAGAGATGTTATTCAAAGGTAGAAGGAGACGCTGAGCGTATAAGACACACTGATATGGATGACAGGCCTATGGAATCGATAAGTATCGGAGCCATGCAGATATTTGCCTACTATACCTTTCCTGTTCGTTTGGCGACGAAGGTAAATGCATAGTAGCAACGGTGTTGTGGAACAAGCTGCAGAAGCTGTGTATGTTATGCGTCTCGGATTGTTACCGAGACCCAGCCTAGACTAAGCGCGCGCTAATAAAATATATTCTGCCGGATCGAAGGCGTGGTAACCTATGTAGTTTACAATCCAAGACGTGATATTCATTCCTTCATGAAGGGACACGCCTTTCAATCTGAGTCTTCATCGTCGTCACTAAGAAACTTAGCTGGCTGATACCTGCGAGCTTTCTTAGTAGGATTCGCAAGCGACGCGCCCTTCAGCCTTAAAGGTCGAAGTGATAATGCTTTCTCTGCAACACTTGCATTTAGTTCACCGGAAAGTAAGCCGACCTTTGAAACTTACTAGATTCAGGTTTGACCGGCTCAGTGTCCTTCCGTTTCTTGTCACTTGAAGGTCCTGCCTTCGTCTTGGGCTCAATAACCTCTTTCTCTTTGCGACTAGCAGGACCCGGCGCCGACTTGGGTGTCCGAGCCGTATTGCTCGAAGGATCAGGTGGCTGCACCGAAATAAAGTCCAGGCCATCGGGGTGAAGGTGACATTTCCTCTTCTGCGCCTGTAGAGCAACCTTAGAGAACGTGAGAGGAAGAACTACAGCGAAAGGATAGGTGACGCCACACATCTAGCAACACGCGACATGTGTATATCGCTGATTCTTCAGAATCCATCCCCTCGAGAGCGACATTCATAGGCTTCTTGGAAGCTGGTGCAAGTGTAAGCTGAAGGCGCGTCAATCTTCAAGCAGGCAAATATAGCTGGAACTAACGCTGATGTCTTTCTCCGTGTCGAAATTGGTGATATAAAGGTCACCCTTAAGGATACTATCCGCTAGTTTCTCTGCGAACGTCTCAAGCAAGAAATCCGACGGATTAGAGCCCTGTAGATCATCCAATAAGTTAAATAAATCTGCGCAAGAAGGGTGTACTAACCACTAATTTCGTGAGATCGGCATCTTGCCACCGCCCGCGCCACCACCGCCCTTCGCCTGTTAGACCGAGATGAATTGTCCATTCAGTACTAGACACATTGGAGAGTACAACGAATCGGTTGACGTCTTGGTAGACGACTTGGATGAGCTCATCGAGACAACTGAAATTGGCGAAAGGGGACATAAGGATTGCACCGCCACTTGGGCTGCCAGCCACCTATATATCACCTTGCAATTGTTCATTTTCTGCTTTTCTTGGTGGACAATAGACATGGGCACGACAACCTTTAAACAATAGTCTTGTCGATGCTGTTCTTGACGACATCTGATGATCTAGTCGAAGGTTGATGTCATATGGTTTCCTTTTCTTAGTGCTGCTCGGCGCAAGCATGCCAAAATTCGGATTTACCTGCTTCCTCACTCACTTCAGTCGACACACACGGCTCGTATCTTCCTTCCCAGTAAATTTAAAGGGCAGGCACTTCACTTTTCTGTCGTGACACATCTCGCTGGAGGAAAGCTTGTCCAAACTACATCGCTGTCTAGAAAATTTCAAGGTGTCGACCGAATCTTATAAGGCTTGACTGCAGGTCTGGAATACTGGCTGAGAGGTCATTTCACAGCTCCTGCAGGTTCTCACCCTTACCCATCTTATATCTTGTGCGCGTGCTCAGGACATATTGCATATGGAGAGCGGAACAATGGCTCCCGGCATTAATAGTATTCGAGGCCTTTATGCTCGAGAGCTTTCCCCAAACTAGACGCTGTTTTCAGCTTTAACGTTAACACTTAAGAGTCGTCTCAACTCTACGACCCACCTTCTGTTGCACTTACTCGTCAGGGATTCCATTAACAGTCACTTGAACATCTGCTTGTATCTGCACGCGTAAACGTATTTCCACCCATCAGCTTCATCATAAAACTTAAAGCCCCGCGAACTGCGGTCAAGTTCCTTATCACCTGGCGCGTGGTTGAGTGACTCAGTCTTAAGACCCTTACTGAGATCCAGATGTCTACTGCCTGCCGATGGATACTAGCGCTCCTTGTCCCTGGCTCCACTGTCCAATAGTTCATACCGTAACGAAGAGAATTCATCACGAAATGAGGGGCAAATCGACGAAACACGCTCAATCCCGCATTTAACGTTCCGGATTCCGAATCATCTTTGATGGACAGGGGAATAGGCGACGTTGTCGAATTATTGAGTTACGCATGACAACTCTTACTTGACGGCGCGGTGACAATTGGCCGGTACGTATAGTTCATGGCATTTTCGATTTCGTACTGCGGTTTCCCTGGAAGCATGTTTGCGATCCGATTCCCAGACGGATCTGACATTATATAGGGTATTAATGCCGTGGTAGCTTGTGCCTATGGGTACATACATATTTACATAAATACAGACGTACATGACAATGAGATGAAGAGGAGGTAGTAAATTATGGCAACAAAACATCCAAGAAGTATGGGGGGGTTATAATAGACCTGCTAAGTATCAGCGGGTATAGTAGGCGGTTTACTATACCATATTACTATCTTGTAAATTTTTCCGCACGACGGTATCCTTAACTGCAGGGCATCATATGAGAAACGGGCCGAGTACTTTCGTCGACAAGACGTACCATTCTCTAGTATATGTGTCGTCGATTTCACGTCCTACAAATCGCATAATGAACGCCGTTCAAGTAACGCCGCGCAGAAAACACCGAAGATACGTACAGTGACGGAAGTGAAATGACAATAAAAAGGTCTGGGTTCCGGGGAATTGGTCTTGAAGCTACCAGCTAGAAAGCGCATCATTAGAAGAGGAAAGCCTAAAAGCCAGTCGTGCGAACCAAACTTCTTCTTCATATCTGATCACAACCATCAACCGTCCGCGAGAGCAATGACTATAATGAGATCACTCACAATTTGCGGCACCCTCGAATGTATTGGCTCTATCGCCGTACGATATCACCCAAGTCCCAAACCTGATCCCCGACTCTAGTTTCGCTTTCAAGATGTCACATTTGTTCAGGAATAGTATGAGGTCCGTGCTTTTCAAAAGCTGGTTCGACACAATGGACTTCCAAAGGGACATGGAATCCTCCTGGGAACGAGCGAGTCATGTAATTATCTCCGTTTATTCAATAGCTAGTGTGACGCACCAGTCTATTCACCGACGAATCTTCGGCGAGAACTTGGTCAAAACAGCTAAGAGGCGCTAGGAAAATGATCGCGTCCATATCGTCGAAATAGGGTGCCCACGCGGCTACTAGCTGTTAGTAGGAACCTTAACACGACGACACTTGGGGTCCCGCACCTCGCTAAAGCATAATGCAGTCATCAGTCATATGTCTTTCTTCACACGAGAAGACGACGAACCAAAGATCGAGCTCCTCCTACATCAAACACCCTCCAATCATGGCTGACCATATTGCCTGTGTATGTTCGAACGTTGGCCTTCGGTTTGATCGGTACGAAGAAGCCAACATACCAGCTTTCAGCCTGAAACGATGTTCGGAGACACCTGATGTGGAACAAAATCAGCGACGGTTCTGGTGATCAGTCGAAGGAAGTCACCTAGAGTTTTTATCCGTGCTCGTAGTATATCATCTACCCAGCTGCTTTTAGACTAGGGCGATTATCGGACGAACAAAATAACCTACCATCTGAAGGGACATATTTCAAAGCGGTAACGCGGTCCAGTGAATCCAAAAAACTAGGACACACATGAGATATGAATATGCCGGTTGAAAACGACTCACAAGCCGGACAAATCTTCCAATCTGAGTTTATGCACCTTTAGCAGTTCTTTGACAGTCGGATCATTCCATAGATGGACCATATCTTCACGGCAATTATGGAGAACAAGACCAGGATCCTTCGGGTCATCGAAATCGATCCCTTGTTCACTATCAAAGCTGGCCCGCTGCTCATTCGGGGTTAATAGTCTGCCGAACGCGCCTTTCCAATGCACGGCGGAGTTCACCGAGGGTTCCTTGTAATTTCGATCAGGGTAGGGGAGTGATGTAGGGACGGTGAGCTGGGTTGCTTCGAATTCCACGGTGTTTCCCGGAGAGAGTCTCCGCAAAAGAGCCTCCTCGACCTGGAGGAGAGGCTTCAAGCGCATTTTGAGTTTTAAATGTTCTGCGGTGAGCGTTGGATAGACGACGTCAGGCCTTTGCAGAGACTCGAAGGAAGACATGCTGGAAGACGCAACGGGGTGTTGCCTCTGAGTCTGCTGGGCGTGGGCCTGTGTCATGATGTCGAGGATAATGCGAATCGACCGAGCAACATTCAACTGAACCACTGCCCGCCATGATGCACGTTCTTGACGGAATGCCTATACGAACGTCAGTATTAAGTATTGGCGGGAGGGTAATGCGTATAGCGGACCTTTGGGGAATTTATCAGTTGAAAATCTGATCAAAGCGGCGGTCAGGGTCTGTTAGGCGATAGCGGAGCAAAAAAACGAGGTACTTTTCAACGTCGTGGATTTCCCTGGCAAGGCATTGGGTCAGACTTCACCATAGGACCAGTGATGGAGAAGGCGGGCAATACCTGATTCACTTTGCCCTGGGATCACGAATCAGGCGATGAAATCAGACACGGATGTTGTACACACCTAGCAGCAAGACTTTGACCACCTTTGGTGCCTTTTTCTCAGCGATTCGCTGCCTGGCGATTTCTTCGTCTATAGCATCAGACCTTTTCTGGGCGGCCTTTTCGCTGGAGAGGCGCTCGTCACGCTCTAACGGCGATTCGTCGGGCGGCGGTGCGGTGACCACAGCCAATGGGTCGCCATCTGGGTAAATACTGGACTTGAGGGAGGACATGACTGGGGCATGAAGAGAAGAGAAAGAACGTGATAGGGAGCCGGAGAAAGGAAAGAGAAAAAGAAGACGAGGGGATCAAAGGAAGCCAGGAAGCATGCTGCGAAAGGCATGTAAAAACAGGGCCACAGTCAGGTCATCCATCTGGTTGCCCACTGTCCTCTGTCAAGATAATTGTTACCATCGATCGGTCCTTTCGACTCCAACTTGCTCAAGGTTTTTTCTGTGCATGGCTCTGGTATTCTCTCTGGGGGTCTCTCTTGGGTCTCGCTCGGGTTCTTCTCTCTCGCACCCAGGCCGTTCGACAGCTGCAGTCCGAGTTAATGATGATACGTCTCGCCACTGACGCGTGGAATTTCAAATATGGAGACATGGAACCAAATTTCAACGTTCTGGTCTCGCAACAAGATTGTTTCCGACAACACGCCATCGTCTGTCAGGCCTTACAGATGACCATCTACTACTCTCCTCACCATCAGTCCCAGCGAATAATCAACATCTCGATTTGCCTATATGTTTCAACACTCGGCTACTGACGAGAGAAGACCTATCAACCACTGAGAACCGCGGCGTATCACTCTCGCGGGTTCTTGTTTGCAGGGACGGCTGAGGGTGGGCGCCCTCCGACTGTCTGCTTTCGTCTTCGTCGGCGTTCTTCACTGCTGTGGCGATTTCAATTCATGTCTCCATTACACGCCACGGATCTTTTCTGGACCGGTTCCCCCCGACTGGTCGTCATGAATCAAGCGTCCTCGCTTGCTGCTGCTGTATAATACAGCAACCTTCATGGCCGGCTCCCGACCTCATATCAAGGACGTCAGTTCATGATGGGCCACCATCTATCTATCCGTCTCTGTTCACTGCATCTTTTCAAGCTGGCAAACTACTACTAAACATGGTTAGACATCTGCCTCTTTTTTTTTCTTTCTCACCATGACCACATGGGTCAGAAGTGGCCGTGTAAGTAAATCCCAGTCTCTTTGCTTGACGTGGATCGTCTGTTTAGTGAGTCCGAAAACCCCGTAATGATCTAAACTATTATCCTCGTTTCAGGTGGACATCACGGCTCCGAAAAGTCTAGACAAACAGACTATCCGTGCCCTTAGATTCAACGGGAATACATATCGAGGAATGTCTCCTCGACTATTTGCCGACGGGATTCATTCACCGGTTTACGACATGTGGACAAGTTTTCCCTCTAGTAAATGAATGTGAATTTCCATTTTCCGTGATGTTCCAACTGTTCCCACTTTTCATCCGATAAGATGGTGGGGGAATTCATTACCTGAGTAAGTTAGTTTGCCAAATGCCGTGTGACGCTCGTGTTGCTCACAGCGTTTTTAGGTTGACCTGGAGCGGTTTTAACCTAAACGAACCGGCTCACACTGATGGTTAAAGATCCCTCTTTGTGGGTACGAAGGAGTGCAGAACACTATTCACGTAAAACGTAGATCGTTTGAAGATCTGAACGCGGCCTCCCGTCGCCCCGCTATTTTTTGAAGTGCGTTGTGGCTCCGACTCGGAAGTCTGCATCGATATGGCAACACATAAAATATGTACCGCGAACATACACTAATCATACACGAGTCCTCCCTTCCAATTTTTCATCTTGCGTAAAAAGATCATCATGTGTGTTTCTCAACAGCATCCTTTGCATCCTTCTTCACTTCCTCAGATTTACTCCTGCCCCATCCCAGCCAGCTGGCCCAGCCAGCCTTTGCCTCGTTCTGCTTCTTCTCCGCGGCGGCCTTCGCTTCATCATACTTCTTCTCACCGGCAGCGCGTGCTTCGTTATACAAATTCTCAGTAGAGCCGCGAGCATCTGTAAGGGACTTTTGTGCTGAAGATTTGTATGATTCATACTTCGCCTGAGCATCTTCAGAAGCTTGGCGAGCTTTAGCTTCTGCCGCCTGGACGGTCGAGTCGAGAGACGCCTGGAATTCCAATTAATACCGAAACCAGGTGACGATCTATGACACTTGCCTGTGTCTGCTTTTTGGCGTCCTCTGTGCGAGCTGTGGTGGCATGACCTAGTTCCCTGGCCTTTTTCTTCAGTTCCTCCCCATCTCGTTTCGCCTTGGATTCCAATTCGGCTACCTCATTGGGATGGCTGTAATACCAGTAGCCGCCCGCACATGCTGCTATGGCCGCCGCGATAATCAAGTTCTGATTGTTCGACTTGGGGGCGGTAGCGTTTGGCGGGTCCTGCTGCGCCGTCGCAAAAGATCTGTTCGACTGTAATCGAGGATCAGTCAAGCAATCAGTGAATGCGACAACGATGATGATGATACCTTGGGTGCTCTTGTTACCGGCGATACCGCCGTTTGCGAGGCGCGCAAAACTCGATACGATAAACGATGATACATATTTGTGATACCGGAAATTGCCTTTCTCTTCGTGGAAGGTGTGAATGAACCACCCTTGTTTTCTTCTCTTTATATGGGTTGAGGTCATTGCTGATGATGATGCCGATGACGTAGCTCCTGACCCCGTGCGTCATGGTTCAATTTGATTTATAATAATTAAAGCGGAAAAAGCGAAATGATCGACAAAACTAAAATACAAAGACATGGAAAACCAACGATTTACTTCTTGAGTGTACCAATTACAGCATCAGGCGCATAGCGAGGGATAACCTAAGCACGTCCATGTCAGCCTCACTGCAAACTCGCAAAAACGAACACTTGCCTTGGGATCATGGAGCATGTTAAACTCCTCTGTTGCGTCCCGGCCAGCATATAGCAGGATTGCCTTTTCACCTCCAGGATGGTCGGGAAGGAACTTGGGACCTGTTAGCGACACTCAACAGGTGCGAAAATGCGGCCTTACGTTGGTAACATCCAAAACCTGTCCGTCCACTATAACCCATATATCGTCCTTCTTGTTATGTTTAGCAACTTCGTCCGCTGTGAATGAGCTCGCTTTGACGCCTAACGAAGAAGCCGCTTCCTTCTTTGTTTCAGCACTAGGAGTCGATGAGGGGGCGCTTGCACTTGATGAACCACCAAGCTGTCCGGCAAGTTGCCCAATCCGTCCGCCGGCTTTCGCGACAGCCTCGCTGGCCTGCATCAACAGGTACTTGGCAGCAGAGTCGCCAGAGACACGACCGAAGACAACACAACCCAGAAGCGAAGATCCTCCTAGTCGGTTAGCTCCATGAACGCCACCAGCGACTTCACCAGCAGCGAAGAGACCAGGTATTGGCTTTCCACTTGCAGAGACAACCCGGGATTCTTCATCGATCTCGAGACCACCCATGGTGTAATGCAGAACAGGAGTCATGACGGCGACATGGAAGAGGTCGTCGTAAGACCATTCGCCGGAGAAGAACTGCAATGAAGATAAGCACACGTTCCATGAAAGCCGCGATGTAAACAAACCTTTTTGCCGAATGGATCCTTTTGTGTCCTGACACTCTTGTTGTAGTCCTCAAACGTCTTTTTAAGAACTGCAGGAGATAGACCGAATTCCTTCGCGAGGGCGTCACCAGAATCGAAACGCTTCATCAAGCCTCGTCCTACGTAATGCTTGCAATGCCATTCAATGTCCTTAGATGCGCGGCCATTCAAAACCAGTCGGATGGGATACTGGTAGAACCATCAGCACCGCGACCCAGAAGATATGTAGTTGTCAATCACCTTGCCATTTTCCCACATTTTACCCGTGACAAAGTCTCTGTGCTGCAGCTCGTCGACGAAACGTTGACCCTCATTGTCTAGCAATAGACCACCGACACCTCGCAAAGCCTCAGCGGCCAAGAACTTGACTTTGGCTTCCGGCTCATTTGGGTCAACAAGACCAGTTGGGTGAACCTGAACCTTCTCCAGATCAATGCCGCTGGCGCCAGCAGCCATTGCCATTTTCTGCCCATCGCCAGTGCAATGGTCACCATTGGTAGTAGGAAGATCCCACAGCTCGGGACGGTATTTCTTGAGGAGGGAGTCGGAAGAAAAGTCGGCCGCATATCCACCGGTAGCCAGGATGACGGGCCCGTAGGCGGTATGTGTCGCATTGCCATGTGTATACTCGACCCCAATGACAGCGTCGCCTTCCTTGATGAGCTTGGTTACCCTGGCCTTCTTCTGGATTTTGACACGGCTAGGGTCGGACACGGCAAGATCCTCAAGGCGTTCCATTTGGGCATAAGTAATAACCTGGTATTATAAATATTGAACAAGAAGGCCAGCTCCCGGCGGTAGTGACGCACCATTCCCGGGAACTGAGCATTTCCACGGTGCGTTCGTGGTTGGCTGTGACCACCGAGGCGGGAAACCTTGGACAGATCAAGTGCGAACTTGTCCTGCAGCCAATTAACAGCATCGCCGGAACGACCTGTGAGCACGCGAATGAGGTCGTCTCGAGCGAGGTCGCGAGCCTATCAAAAAGAGATTTAATGAGACCAATATCATAAGAGCATCAGTGACAGCTCACTGATTTCTTTGTGTCGTCGAAGAATATCTTCGAATTGTCGGGAATCCCATTTTCTTGCTGCGTCTGTGTACCTGCGCCGTTAATACCAGAAGTCGCTTTTGTTGAGTTTCCGCCCATGAATCTGTAGAGCCAATGAGGACGACGTGCGAACGTCAACCGCAGATGACGTACCCTTGCTTGTCAAGGAGCAAGACATTGGCACCTCGCTCGAGGAGCGTGTGTGCTGCTGAGAGACCTGCGAGACCGCCGCCGACGACAATGACAGACATAATGAAATGAGGAGGAAGATGAGGAGGAAGTATTTGTCGTGGTTGAGAAGTCTTATACCGTTACGCGGGGCTTGTGATTGGCTTCCCCAGCCGGAGCAAGTAAAAGCATGTGATTTTTACTCCGCACTTGCCGGTCCGGTGAGCCGTCCTGCCGATGTAAGACATGAACTTGTTGACATTGAAGATGCCATAAAAATTATTCTATTAGTTTACGGTGGTCTACCTGGTCTCGGTATCTCTTAATACTTGACAGCATGTCTCTACAACCTCCCCCATGCTCTCTGTTAAGGGTTCGATAACCAATGCGCCCTTGACTTTGTCTCCGGGTTCCCCGTGCTCCAGATCTCCGTCTAAAAACATATCTCTGTGCGCATCGACATACGCCGGCCACACAATTTGCTCCCAATACATGGGAGGGTCGCGCCATAACGAGCCTTCTGGATCGGATTGCACTCCGTAAGGGCAGCCATGTATGTAAGGAGAGTGAACGCGGGGTTAAATAGATTGCGGATCAGGAATTGAAGGAGGAGGGGGACAAGATTTAGCCCGACGTCGCTAACGTATCATGAGAAATACCAACCTGCTGTGTGGTAACCGTGTCGCTGATGTCGCCTCTCCTTCAGCACATCATGTGGCACACGGAGGAATATACGGACGTCCAGTTGTTCGATAACTTCCTGATCTTCTGTTAGCGTCGGCTATCCTTCTAGATAAGAAAATGGCTGACGGGATGCCAGTACAGCAAAAATCCGTCCACCAAACCCCAGATTACACGTTCCCCCGTCTCCGCATTCGCCTCCTTAATTTTTTCAAATTCGTGCCGCCATCGCTGCTTGATCTCCTCGTCTACCTGTACCAGTTTCTGTTCGTTCAGATGATCGTGACTACGATGGTCGCCTGGTATCTCTCCTGAAGCTTTCACGTGGCGCAAAAACTTGATCAGCCGAGACCATTCTATTGCACCTGGAGCAGCGTCCCAGTCTTGGACTTTGTAAGTTGGATGATATGGCACAAGCTCCTGAGGCTAAAGACGCTGAATATTGAATCGGAACACAAAAGGCACTGGTTGGCAGCGTACTGGAGCGAAATCCTAGACAATCGATAAGCAACGTTAGAAAAACATGATAAAATGTCGCACATCTTGATGAATAATGACACTATCAGGTAAGATGCTCTTGAGATGCTTCGCCAGTGTCGTCTTGCCGGAGCATGTCGCGCCGCTACATCGAACAAACCAAATGTCAGACAGGTTACATGTTAACGTTAAGCTCCGAGGATGTCGTTGTAAAAATATTACATCGATCAGAACGAGTCAGATTTTTACTTACCCCACTCCTACGAGTATCACCCTCGTTTTTGCGGGCGATACAGAAGAGACTCCATTCGACGTCATGATTCGAAGGTTTCTGCGAAGGTGATCGAGGTTTATATCGACCGACGTATGGAACGATGGTGGAGGACTGGAGGATGTCGGTGAGATACAGCACGGATTGACCATAAGTAAGTATTTTTAAACTGACGAATACTCGGGCCCGGAAGATGTCGCTATAATCCTCGGGACTAAGAGAGACTATCGATGTTGATAAGCAGGGGGATAGCGGTAAAAGAATGTGAAGCCCAACGCCAGATAAAGGCAAGAGGCAAAAAGGGAAGGACTTAGGAGTTCGTGATTTCTGGTGTTGATATCCTCATGATGGTGCATGATCAAAGCGATAAAATAATTTTGAATCCAATTAGTTCATACTTATGCTAAACGCATGAGCTAACTATAAGTACAGGACGACGTCAACTAATTACGGAGTCTCTGAAGTAGTGCGAGGTTTTGCTGAGCATAATGCTGGTTCTAGGAAAACCTTAATCTTTTAGGCTCTCCTTACCTTTGTCAGAGGGGCACGCACCATTTTCTCATACTGAGAGATTTTTATTTGCGTCAACGCGACGTTGTGGTGAAGTTTGGCAACCATGCTCTGGAAAGATGAAGCGCTATATATAGCATTCCAATGATTAAAACTACCTTGGCAGTTTTAGAATTCAATCCTTTATGTCGTTCCAATTCCTTCGCAGGAACGGGCCACAAACCCACCCTGTGGGGACGGAAGAGGTGAGTTATATAACAACAATTTTTGTAAATAGACAGACCGAAGGAGCTGGTCATGCAAAGCATCAATGTGAGCCTCGAGGCTCGACACGTAGACTTTACGGCGCTGGGGAGCTGATTCATTGGATCTGGATTCACATAGACATCAGTGTGTAATTATGATGAAGGTGCGGATGAATTAGCTTGCATTTCATCACAGGTAAAGATGGCTTTTTCGAGGACATGATTCCATGCCTTTCGTCGCTTTCTAGCCTCGATTACAGGATAAGGATGTATCGAATCGTGAGGACATGGTTCCTCGGAGGTGGTCGAATCAGGTGAGGAAGAAAACAGGCCGGCATTGTACGCGTTACGAAAGGTAGCGGAGGGGAAGGCAGACTGAGCCATTAATGCCTGGATTTCGGAGACCTTCAGCACTTATATACCAGACAGGGCAGGAATATTCCCCTGGAGATACAGCATCGGGGGTGGGCGGCGAGCCATCGAACATGTCCCCCCCATGGCGATGCCGTCACGTCCTGTCGACTAACTATTATGGATAGACCACACGAGTAGAGGAGGCGAATTTTTAACAAGGAAAGCCCGTTTTTTTGCCCCTTTGCGACAAGAACAGTCTGAGCGTATTGATATTCGCGATGGACTCCCGCAGCGGGGAAGGTGGGAAATGTCTAAATTTCAAATAAACAAGGTACCACGTGATGTGATGACGTCGGCCTTCGGGAGAGCCGGTTAATTTTCAAATTCTAGCAAATTCTCCACCCTCCTCGTTTTTCTGTCTTTCGTACTAATACTATGGCACCCTTACGCTAATCCGACTCTTCTCCCGCTAAAATGCTGCAAACTCTAATCACGAAGGACGCGTCGAAAGCTTTGTCGCTGAACGCGACGGCTGCATTACTTAGACCAAGGGGTGCGAATTTCATTCGGAATCCTCTTCTTCGACAGGCCATTGCACGGAATACTCTCCCATCGATTTCGTTAGGATTTGTGCGTCACTATGCGCAGCCTCCAGGTGGGGGTGGCGGAGGCTTTCCCGGTTTTAGTATGGGGCCTCAACACCAGAAGGGAGAGGCACTGAAGGAGTATGTAAGTACTTGCATTTGAGTCATGGCATGCTTCTTGAACAATTATACGATGTGGTGCTATAGAGTGTGGATTTGACGGAGATGGCTAAAAACGGGAAATTGGATCCCACCATTGGTAGGGATGAAGGTGCGCATGTATTACCTACTTTCTATTGAAATCTTTTTGAATAGCTGCTATACAGAAATTCGGAGGACGATACAGAGTAAGGTTTCATTTATTATATATATTTCTCCAAGCTCACGATTTGATGCAGTCCTATCCCGGCGAACTAAATCTAATCCTGTGGTACGAATCATCGGTCGGTACTTACTCTAGTAAGCAATGTCTGAATGATTATATAGCTTATTGGTCCCCCTGGCGTTGGGAAGACGGCTATTCTAGAGGGTCTTGCGAGCAGAATAGTAGCCAAGGAAGTGCCCGAGGTGTGTTATGACTACATACAAGGGCCAAGTCAACTGTACTAACGGGGAAGTTAGTCATTACAAAACAAGCGCGTCCTTTCCATTGATCTCTCTGCCATAATGGCTGGATCCGGTATCCGTGGACAGTTCGAAGAGAAATTCAAAGCCCTCATTCGGGATATCGAAGAGGAGGTGCACTTTGACCTAATAAATATGATGCGATGTGAGGCTGACCGACGGCTCAGGCTAGGAATGTCATATGCTTTATTGACGAAGTCCGTGAGTACTTACAATATCTTCGTAACCTGCACACGAATCAAGCCGCTCAATGTCAATAATAGACACATTGTTCAATCTTGGTAAGGCAGAAGGGAGTATCGATGCTGGCCAAATGATCAAACCAGCGCTCGCGAGGGGTCTGCAGCTTATTGGTGCTACTACTCGTACGTCCTTTCTAATAAACTATTAAAGATTGACACGACGTTCGACTA
The DNA here is from genome assembly GCA_902506015.1 of Armillaria ostoyae. Classification (NCBI taxonomy): domain Eukaryota; kingdom Fungi; phylum Basidiomycota; class Agaricomycetes; order Agaricales; family Physalacriaceae; genus Armillaria; species Armillaria ostoyae. The sequence continues at coordinate 3,103,370 of LR732082.1, forward strand.
GGTGACGAATACCGCAAAACCATCGGAAAAGACGCGGCTCTTGAGCGAAGGTTTCAACCGGTTCAAATCGATGAGCCTACTGTAGAAGCCACGATATCAATCCTTCGAGGGCTGAAATCGAGGTATGAAGTTCACCATGGTGTTGAAATCTCCGACGCCGCCCTCGTCACAGGTGCGTATTAATTCATTCTCAGTTTCCTGGTTGACATGAATACATTGCACAGCTGCTGTATACTCTGCTCGTTACATTTCGGATCGATTCCTTCCCGACAAAGCAATAGATCTTGTTGATGAAGCAGCATCAGCGCTTCGCCTTGCTCAAGAATCGAAACCAGATGAGCTTGAGGCACTTGACCGAGACGTCATGACTCTCCAGATTGAGCTGGCAAGCTTGAGAAACGAGTCAGACGTCTTCAGCGTTGAGCGCAGGCAGAAAGTTGAAGCAGACCTCGCCGCAAAGCGTGAAGAGGCATCCAAACTCACATCAATATGGAAGACAGGTACGTGTTTTAATCAGCTTTTGACATCATTTCTCATAAGTGCCTTTGTTAGAAAGAGCAAGGCTCGACCGCATAAAGGATGTTAAAGAGCGCCTGGAAAATGCGAAACATCAGCTTGAGGTGGCGCAACGGCAGGGCCAATACGAACTTGCCAGTCGACTACGTTTCTCCACAATCCCTGAATTAGAACGACAACTTCCTGACGATAGTGGCGAGCGTCCTGATGGCGAGTCGGATTCGCCTTTGGCCATGCTTCACGATAGAGTCACGTCCAATGATATCTCCAGGGTAGTCGCAAAGGCCACTGGCATACCGGTCCAGAGTCTTTTGAAAGGAGAAAGAGATAAGCTCGTGCACGTTCGTACTTTTGCATCCAAACGTCTCATTTGGAACTTGTAGCTTACCATTGATTTCATAGATGGAAGATACGTTAAGACAAAGGGTGGTCGGACAAGATCACGTCGTACATGCAGTCAGTGATGCCGTACGAATTTCGCGCGCTGGATTGCAGGCGCCTAATCGGCCTGTCGCCTCTTTCTTGTTTTTGGGACCAACTGGTGTTGGCAAGGTGAGAAATAATAATGACCCTCGGTTCATATAGCTAAAATCTCATGATGCTAGACTGAACTGTGTAAGGCCCTCGCTGGTTTCTTATTCAATGACGAACAACGTGGTCTGTAAGTGCTCGGATTGACTCTGCGTCTGCATTCGTCTTGATTCCCTGTTTGCCTTTCAGTATCAACATCAACATGTCGGAAGTAAGTCTCCACGCCACAGAAGCTAGTGTTATTCGTTTACCATTGAAAAGTATCATGACCGACACACGATATCCAGACTTATCGGAGCTGCCCCCGGTTACGTTGGGTTTGAAGAAGGAGGTAAGCACCTGAAACACGATTAGCCTGATATCTCGTTAACCTCCCATCCCACAGGTCAACTCACGGAAGCTGTGCGAAGAAAACCTTACGGTAGGAATGACCATTCATCACTGCCAAGTCTTTCTAATCAATATCATAGCTGTTATTTTATTGGACGAATTGGAGAAGGCACATAAGGTCTCCACCTTGTTCTAGACGATATCCGCGTACCTAATGTTTCCTGTCCAGGATGTATCCATGATTCTACTCCAAATTTTGGACGAGGGAAGTATCACGGACAGTCAAGGGAGGAAAGTGGATTTCAAGGTGAATTATGATACCCCTGAAATAATGATATATTGCTAAGCCCTGGTAGAACACAATCATATGCCTGACTAGCAACTTGGGTATGTAAATAAGCATCCATTTTCGCGACCTGCTAAATTACGTACTAGGAAGCGATATTCTTGCTCATCAGATCTCTTGCAATGAGGATGGCGTCGTCACACCAGAAGCTAGGGACGAAGTTCTCGAACGTACATCTTCCTACTTTCCTCCTGAACTGCTGAACCGGTTGGACACGATGCTCGTCTTCAACAAATTGTCACGTCAATCAATCCTCCAAGTCGTGTCGCTTCGGTTAAATGACGTCGCTGATAGGCTAAAACACCGAAGAATAACGTTGGATGTCGACGAAGATGCGAGGGGGTGGCTTGCCAAGCAAGGATACTCGGAGGTTTATGGTGCTCGGGCTATTGCACGGGTAGTCCGGACTGATGTGCTATTCCCATTGGCGCAAAAACTGCTCAGAGGTACCATCAGGTTGGTGCTTTTTCTCTTTCCCTTGGGAATATACGTAATGACGACTTGCCATAGGGATGGTGATACTGTTGTTATTCGTGCGAGCGGTGAAGAAAATTCCTTACTCATCCAGGATAACCATCCTGAGGATGCTAGTGTCGCTTCTGAAGCCGCTGCAAAAGCAAATACAGACCTCCGCTAGATCTACATCGTATCATTTTATCAACCATCATGTATACTATCACTCCACTCACTGTATTACACGTCGCAAAACTGTTCAAAGAAATCAAAGCATTTACAATATGTACCTGCATATGCTGCCGTCTTTCGGTATGGATATCATTGTGCGTCAACTCACGCTAGGATCAATCTTTCCGTAGCAAAATGAGAACCTGGGGCGCAAGAGTGAGAATAGATTGTTATCTGCGAGACGGATACCATGGGCAGTCTTATTCAGTTCATGCAGTCAAGATATATGATGGACTATATTACACAGATTAACTATCAACCAAGAGTCCTATCAAGAAAATGTGCTATGCGTTACAATTCATGTGGCAGTGTCTGACTATCATAAATGCGAGGTGGGTCATTAAGTGAGTATCTTGGCAAATCGTCCGTATCTCGTGTTCTCATGGAGGGCGGAGGACCTGCAGGAGACTTGGAATCTCTTTTCCGCTGTTGCTCTTCATCCAGTGAAGGCGCATTTTCAAACTCGTGTCTTTGATGGTCGGCGGTGTCAGCGGTTGACCGTTGTAATCTAGCCTTTTCTTCCACTGAGATCTCAGAATGAGTCCATGTCCCTCCTAAAACAGGGTTATTAAGTTTTAACACTACCCGCCCCGAATAAGGCTCAAACGTACCTCCATATCCCGCCTCTATGGGTAATCCATCCTCGTTTGAATATAAATCGAATTCTCGTATTACTGAGGGCCCCCCATGTGATTGGTTTCGATAGGGATCAGTGAACTCCTCGTAGGGGTTGAACTCGCGGGGCGATGCATATGGTTCGGGTGAGAGTGAGAATTGGGACGTTCTTCTGCTAGTATCAACGAGAGATATGTATTCTGAGTGGGGCGACGGGGTCATTTTATAGCCCATACTCATTCGAGAAGTTCGTGCCGTGCGTTTCTCCCTTTGAATCTGGTTCAAATAGCGCGCGACGATGATGGCACCATCTAGAAACAGTAAATATACGGACAATGGAGGCGAACACATGGACGGACACATCTCAATGAGCAGAACCAGTGCCGCTACAGCAAAGTAGACCCCCCTAGCAATCTGTAATATACCAATACATTGCTGTTGTGTGCCGGCGTTCTTTATGGTGTCTTGACAAGCTTCGGTGGCAGTGTTTTCGGTGAAATGAGTGATGAGCCATAGCAGATAGGCAGCGACGGCCACATTGATGAAGAAATGAACATAAATGAAGTACGCGTAGATTCGGACAAAGAGCTGCTTCCGAACGATCGCGCCCACAAAACTGAGAAATTGAAAATGACCAGGTGGAGGCGGATCTTAAGGCAACGACACTTACCCGAGGATCGAAACTACGCACAGGAACGTTTCTAATAAGCCGGCCAGAACAAATCCAGTACGTTCTCCGCTTGTCAAGTCAGGTGTGCCTTTCAAAGGTTCAGTAACTGCCGGCGGTAAAGAAAAAAAAGTGGAAACATACTAGCCACCTCGTACCACAAGATAATTGACAGAATTCCAGACAGGATGATACCCAAAAGCGACATGGTGATGACGCCGGCCCTTACGGGCAGGCAGCAGCAGAATTGCGTCCCACCGAAAAAGAGCTCCCGATAACTGAAGGGCATGGATGGGTTAGAGGATACGAAGGACAATGCCGGCAAGTGAAACGTCGACGCATCAATGCTGCGTGGCGGATGTTGATGATGATCATGCTTTCGGTGTTCTCGCATTCTTTGCACAGCCTTCAAAGCACCCATGTTCATTCTAAGAATGGTCTATGCCGTTGTGGAAACAACTGAAACGATAGACTTTTAAACCGTTTGCCTTAAGTGCTTAGTAGGCCGCAGCTCATTAGTTCCACTCAAGTCCGGACATTTTCCAGCTCATGATGGGAAATCCCGGGACAAAAATTCCGTGCTGTTGCTTGCCCTGTAAACAGGATCTCATCGACAAGTAATTAGCGCCAAAAGGAAACCTTGATATTCACACGCGGCTCGGGGTATTCCGGTTTCTTTTCATGCACCACAGCGCCTGGCAAGGTTCGAGGACAATCCTGAGGGAATGTCAAGTAATGCGCAACTGCATCTTTCAGACGGGCGAAGATGCCAAAATCCCGAGTTGTAGATTCCGTGTACGCGTGCGCTTTGCTGCGAAATATTCTACCCTGACGCTAGGACGGCCCGATCTGACATTTGAATATAGTAATCGTCCTGGCACCGGGTCCTGTTGGATCCTATTCAGGCTTCGCTTCTTCATTTCCATGCCATAAGAGCGAACCCCCTTCGTAGGTGTACATAAGGCCTGCGAACTGTGCGTTCGGACATCACTCTCTTTCCTTCTCTCGACTCTCATCTGCCAGTCATATCGCTCCATCAAACTGGCCTCTCAAGTATAACTATCGTTTACCCTCCCCAGGCAGATTTTACCACGAGCTAAAAACCTTCTACATCTGCCTGGGGGGATGGTGGCAATTTTCATGGCGACTACGCGCTTGACTCGTGATCTCAACATCGGTGCTAGTGAGTTCTTGTTGATTGCTCGGGTCCAAGGATATACTGACTTTACGGTACAGGCTCCGCTATCGCGTTTCTTATTTGGCGAGTCGATTCTACGAAGATGCTTTGAATGATGATTCTCAACATCGTGCAGGGAACTCTTAATAACTTTCGACCGCGAGGTGGATTTCATATGGTCGTAAGCCTCCTCGCTTGAATTTACTGGACGAACTCTGGACATCTTTCCTTTTAGAAAGCCAAGAAACTCTTGGATAAAGTGGGCCTTTCTCTTTGCGCGATACTTTCCTCTGTTAGCTGGACTGTGCGTTCAATACCCTCTAGCTATCGTATTTCAACTAACGAAGTGCCATAGTTGTGGCCGTGTTATCGATTCCATAGTCTTGTATAAGCACCCAATTCCCATACCACTCAATGCCCTGCGCATCTGGTACATCTGTCAGGTTCTGATACTCCACCTGATGATGCTGGGAGCTGAAATTGTCATGATGGCTCGAGGTCCGTCTAATTCCATGTGTGTATAATTAGGCAAAGCCCTAATTGGCATCATCTAGTCTATGCACTGTATAATCGCAATCGATATATTGGAGGGGTGTTCCTCCTCCTTCTTTTTGGCGAAAGTACCTCGGTCGTAGTTGGCCTTGCGCTGAACTTGCCAAGCAAAGATTTCGATTCTGGTGACCTAATAACCACTTCCTCAAAGTCCTTCATTTATTTCGGGTCCGTCCACCTCTTCGCGATAGGAAGAGTATATCTGACTCTTCCATGTAGAATCTCAGCAATGATTTCGCAAGTAGTCATTCTTGGTTTCTCTATTTTTCGATATATCCGCGGGGATTGGAAAGGTGTTCCGATAGTATCTCTCATGATACGCGATGGAACACTTGCTTTTGCGGTCCTATTCTGTACGTGGTTATCCCCAGTCACTTGAATCAGTCTAATATCAGTGGGGTATAGTTGTTTCTATGCTGCTAGTTATTTACACGGCACTGGGCTTAACATATTCCACACCCACATTTGCGTACGTGTGCCATCTCTCTCAAGTCATCGTTCATGGTTGACGAATAGCAGGTGGCTAATCAACTTTATCTCGACGGCTGTTCGTTATCTACTTCTTTTCACACACCCGGTGCTCAAACCGTTCACAGGAGTGCCGGCTGATCCTGAACATGCAGGAGATTCCTGTTCTAAACAATACTTACCGGACTTCTGATACACCACTGACGACATTCCTCGTGGACAATACTCGACAAGGAATGACGGGAGAAAATCATGAATCAGTAAGCCGTGTGGTTCACAAGTTCGCCGTTTCATTCTAACCCCAAGTAGAACACTGCAATCCCATGACATTCATACCCTTTCAAGTTTTGCTATCACACTGTATATACTAGCATCATCTGTACTATTATCAATTGGGCGGAATAGGGCGGAAATTTGAATTAATTTTCCTTTGGGACGAGTTGCACGTGATGTCGATTGCCTTTTTGAAATTCCCCGCCACGCCCTTGACTGTGAACTGGCGAGTGGAACAGGTCGGGTAATGTTCTGATCTGCCTTTGGAGCAAAGGCACTGAAAAGCTTCATTCGAATTTCTTGGAAGCTGTACAAACTCTGGAAGGACGGGAGCGGAGATATACCCTATGTGAGTCTTGTGCCCTGTATTTCGTTGAGGCTTTCGTACCAGCGGTTCCTGCTGCATCAGCTTTATGACATGCCAACGCGCTACCATGCACAACGAATGCACATTGTATCCTCTGTGAGCAGTATTCCATTATCCCCAGCCTTCTTCCTGGTCTTACTGGCGCTTCAAGCTTGACACTTTGCTGTACCAACTTCATGCCTTGTCCTTTTTCCTGTCGCCGTCGATATGGGCTCTATTTTGCCGCTACTTCATGCAGCAGCAGTGCGTCCGACCAAGAGACTTTGACACACATACCCCGCGGTCGCTGGGCATGTGGCTCGGGCTTATTGCCGTCATCAATGCCTTCAGCGTCTACCCGCATGCGACGGAGGGGGCGTCCCAGGGGAGGACAGTTATCTTGGACTTCATCGGACTCAGTACGTCTCGTTTGGGCACTTGATCGTTTCTCACATTCCGTCCAGACTATGTTCCGTCGAAACTCCTGCTTCTCTCGCTCGACTTGTTCATTATGTGTCTCCAAATGCTCTTGGTATTCATCGCGTACGAGGTACATGTCATCGAGAACACGGATGCAGCCGACACACTGCTCCCATCTTCCAGTTCCCCGACTTTGCCATTATCCACTAGCACGGCGCAGCCATTTGAACCCTCGAAAGCCGGGCCGTCCACATCATGCCCACACGTCATGGAAATAACCTTCTCCCAGTTTCTGAGACGTTTGCGGGAAACTCCTCCCAATAATCAAACAAACAGACGTGATGGTCTACCCATGCCCAACCTTACGCCTTGGTCGTTGAGAATGAGGGCAATGCGGACCCGAACCAGAATCAACTTAGAGGAAAGAAGAGATGAGGAAACAACTCCAGTGCCTAGGACGGTTCCGGGGAGTATCGACAACGGACATGTGGATGAATAGGTAGCCTGTACTATTATACACCCCTGCATTGGATATCACCATTTGCGTTTCATCTAATTGTTCTTTGAATATTGCTGAACAAAAGAAATTGAGGCACACGTACCGCATCACGCAGGCATTGCCCGAATTTGAGAAACTCCTCTTTGCATACATCCTTTCGAACATCTGTGTAGGTTGCCAGAATGCATTTTCCGTATGTGGATGCCTGTGCTGCGCAGGTCGTTGTCGAGTGCACCGCGAGGCGACGAAGGGGTCGTTCGACGATGGTCGTTGAGGTCATTCCTGCTTGCTTACCAAATCACCTCACCCCCTTCTCTCATTGCATGCAATAGCAATGCTGGACAATCTCGTCCTCATTGCCTGCATTTGCATTGGGACTGCCACTGTCATCTACATCTTCTACTGGAGTCGGCTGGTCGCATGGCTTCTCGGCCTCGTCATTCGCTTTCTCTCCTGGTCCCAAGGCGCGTCTAGCATATGGGTGTCAATAGGTGCGTATTCAAAATTCACTACGCGTGCAAGCAGTCAACGTGGGGCCTAGGATCAATACATTTCTCGCTGTTGAGCGGACGGATCCTCTTAAAGGATATTCGGTATCACTCAAGCAACCAGACAGTCAAGATCGTCAAGTGTCAGATTGTATGGCGGTATTGGGTACGGAAACCACTGTCGGAGGATGGAGTCGACTCGGCGCTGGGCAGTGAAGAACGTGCGTACTGGTCACCATGCTCTAGCCAGCATATCCTTACTTGAGAACAGAGAAATCAGAATCACAGAACCCGTGTCGCATACAGGTCTCATTTCAAGGTTTTGAATGGTTTCTGTACAACCGGACAGCTGCCTACGAGAATATCATATCCCAGATGGCGTCCAAAAGCTCTTCTTACCACAAGACGCGCAGAAGCTCAACAGAATGCCGCCAGTCCTTTCAAACAACGGATTTCGGCACGCCAACTCCTCAGCCTTCTTCTGTGCTCGGTGCTCTCCGTCTTCGAACTCCTACCTTTCTTCAAGATGCCTTTACTTGGTTCAAGCGCCAACTCCCTACCTTGGACCCGAAGGAATTATTGCCTATTGGTCTAGATGCCACGAAAGGAGTGATAATTTGCGGCAACAGCTCGACACCCAATTTGCTCGTGGCAGAATTTCAAAGGGCGGAAGGTAATCTTGGAATATCACAGGCGCGTACTAGTGATGGTGTTTTGGACTTTTATTAAACTTATTCCCTTACAGTCACGGTCTAAGTATGACTTGTATAAGCAGTTTCTTACTCTACGCTTCCAAAATGCCCTCATTCAGTACGTGGAGAACAGGCAATATGGTGACACCATGCCTACCATGGGAGAAATGGTTAGTGATCGTGTTCAACAGTGAGTTTTTGCACCCAGTGAATTGCTGGTCACCTGAATCATAAGCAGGAATGTCAATCTCGGTCTATCCTCTTCGTTTATGACATTTCATCGTTTTGGGAAAATCTGGCGGAAACTGCATCTCTATGCGCTCATGGCGAAGTTCATTTTGCGGCAAAGTTCTTCTCGTTCTCAGTCACACGTAAAATCCACAAGTATGGACGAAGACACTCCCATCGGGGCTGGCTTTACATCCATGGAGTATGCTATCGAACGAAAGATACTCGAGACGCCGTCCCTCGAACTGTGCTACTATGCGGATGTGGCTGGTACCGTGCCCCCGCTCTCCCAGCATCCAGATCAAGGAGGTCTCGATGAAATTGGCAACGGGGATGTAGGGCCCGAGTGGGGTATCGACCTGGTGGTTAAAAGCGGGTTCATACGCTACGGACCTTGGGCAGATCGACAGCGGTGAGCGATACTCTCTTCTTGGTTGAGAGCACTTCTAAATGCCCGATCAGAGGTCACCTTCAGCGAGTCTTCTTCCCGCCAACGTTCCATGATGCTGAAGAGACCCGTCGATTACAACCAGGAGATCAACGACTATGGACGAACTTGAGAATATTCATTGAACTTCGTGATGCGACTACTCTCCATATTCCGTTCCGTGAAGCATCCAAGGTGAGTTGTTCTTCCAGTAGCATAATTATGGCGTTGACTGAGTTGTTTAGAATTGGCAATGGGACGGGCTTACTGAGGTCCCCAGTCGACCCAAGAAAAGAGAGCCTGCAGTGATTCACTTTACTGCAGGAGACAGTTCTACTGTCAGCTATATGATGCCGATGATCGCAAGCTCTCGCGGTTATGAACCCACATTAGAGGTGCACATCGATACTCTGGTGATCACCTCTAGTCTAAATGACATAGAACTCGTTACCTCCGAGTCATGTCGCGTGCGTCCTTTCTTTCCTGTTCATATAATAACGCTCATTCTACTTCCCAGGTGCGGTGCGAACTTCCCTCTCCGTTGAAGTGGAACGATTCAAGGACTTGGGATATCGCAGTTTCTCTGAGAAAATCAATTCTGTACCTCTTACGTGATCATATCACCATGCTTGTCGACCTTGGAAAAGACTGGGCTTCAGGTCCTCCGAGCGACTTTTTCCGCTTCGTTCCGACGGTGTATTCGTTTCACCTCGAGATGCATTATTTCGAGTTGAACTTGTATGCAAATGACCATAATATCATTGACAAGCCTTTGATCAAAGAGGAAAATGGTACCTCTGTTTAGCTGTTTATGTTGAACGGCAGCTGAAACCTCGTGTAGCAATCCTGACGATTCGTGGTCCATCACTACGGAATGTGACTACCATACCATCCAATATTTTTCGCCCTGAAGCCACAACCATTGCGTTCTGTATGGAAGCGCCCAGTGTTTCCCTTACTCTGTCCTTACCTCGATGGCACACCCATGCTTTGCACGCTCCTGTGGATGGCAACCATATAGCGGCGTTAGATCTCCAACTAGACGGATCTTACAGATACTTCGCAGACGTCCGAGAAGACAATATTGAACAGCTGAAATTGGTCTTTTCGGTAAGTCTGTAACAATACGCTTTTTCTCTCTTTTAAAAACTTCATAGATTAGGAATGTGGCATACAAAATTGTAGGGTGGTCGATCCGATATTTGATGATCATCAAAGATAACTACTTTGGATCTTTTACTCATTTCTCGACATTGTATGAATATCTGGAACGAAAGGGTCGAGGCCTCCCTCCTGGGGATCCTGTCATGGACAAGTATCGTAAAGGACATGTAAGCAGTTTTCGGCTTGTTTCCATGTATATTGTCAGCTCAGGTCTCTACCTTCAGTCCAACATGCTTCAAGTGGACATAGTTGTGCGACTTGATCATGGCTGCGCGATTTTGCCTGCCGGACTTCCGGGTTACGACAAATCTTGTACGCCAAAAGACGATTCAGAAGAAGCTCGTATCGGACCGTGCCTTGTGCTGAATATTCCCGAGCTGCAACTGCAACTGCGTATGCATGATTACTTTATGGGTCAGTTGACTCTCCATGGGTTTTGATATTGTTAGCTGATATTGTGAGCAGATCTTTCCTTAAATATCGGAACCATGACCGGCCACATAGACTCAAATTGTCCGGAAAAAGTTCTCTATGCCTCGCAGTCGAAACCAGGGAATAACAAGAGCGTACTTTTGATAGAAGGTAAGCTATGGTCGACTCCGGTGTTGAGCTCAAATGCGAATTGTACTGTACCAGGTATTGACATCACGGCCAATAGGCTATTTGGGCCCGCTCCACGCACGATCACATATTTCTGCGTCTGGGAAATCAAAGTGGGCAGTGTCAAAGGCGTCTTGTCAGCTGCAGAGGCATCGACGATCACAGATGCAATCACATCGTTTCGTGTGAACTTCTCGGACATTGCTAATGCACCCGCAGTCGAGTATGCTTTACCTTCTTACCCCGATGGCAAGTTCTCTATCCTTTTCGGATGGCTTGAATTATTAAATTACTGTAATAGTGACGTTCGTGAAGGTCCGCCTTTCAAGTGTTTATGTGACCTGGAAAGCGGGCGATGCAGCGGCTATTCTTTCTCTACCCGAAGGTTTACGTCTGGACAATAACAACCTGGGTGGTCGCTTTCATCGCCAGTTGACAAGTATCCGCATTCCAGTAGCATGTGTCAAGATGCTGCTCCGTAATTTGTCTGATCGTTGGCTGGAAGCAGGAGAGATGACACTTGATGTGTACTTGGATATATATACGTCGCCAGTCAACTGGCGGAACCTAGCAGCAGCGCAGGAATCATTTGTCAAGGAACAAGATGCTCTTACAGGCCGGGTAGCGAAGATGCTGGAGCAGTTCAGGCTTTTCGACTATAGGGATCTGTCTAACAGTCAGTGCTTCTGACCCTTTGCTTAGTCTTCTAGTTCATTGATTCTCGACAAGCCTTTCGTACCCACAGAAATGGCGTCCACATTCCCCAGCCACTGAGTCCAAGCCGAAAGCATGCGTCATGGGAAGCCACCGTACATCAGCGTAAGAATGCGACATTGTGGCCTGATTCTCGGCCCCTTTCGGAATCAGAGGAGGAATTGGGAGTGTCTGAAGCGGATCGTGATGCTCGTCTGGCGTGAGTGCTGTTTCCTTCATAGTCCTCTGATTTTAACGTTGCCTCAGCCAAAGCCGAATAATGTCACCTGTACATGAGGAGGATCAAGACATGAGCGACGGTGACGAATCGGACAATGAAGATCTCACAGACGGCGAGTCGTCTGACAGTGATTGGTTTGACTTTGGTTAGTAAATTTTCATCGTAATACGGAGAGTCAACAATACTGATATAATGAGCAGAGGAAGAGACGTCTAACCCTTTGTGTCAACAATACGGTCGATTCACGCGACATTATATGGCAAGATTCGTTGACACGCTTGAACTCTGGGATCAGTCGCCCTTTGTCTCCATCAATGTGGGTTGGCGAAAGCATTCATGTTTCAATCAACTAACAAGGTAACTCAGTCGCCTAAGGTAGAAGCTGCACCGAAATATACACGAGCTAGAGCACCACGATCGTCCTCTGTGCCTCGGAATTCTATAGACCTTCTGCCGCTCGACGTCGATGTTATTGTAAACCGTTGCGTATGTCGAAAGGGCATCGAAATACGTCTTACGCCTCTCGTCCTGCCTGTACTGTCCCAGTTACAGGATGATTGTGAAAAATTCGTATGTTTCTAATTATTCCCGACTACCTTGCATTTATCGTATGTCACAGAAACCCAACCCAGAACTGTGCATCGACTCAATGATGTCCGGATATCTTGGGAGTTTCTCCAAGTCAAGCAAATATCAAAAGCGCGTCCTTCTCGACGTAGCTGTGCCGTCTCTTCGATTATTCGTTTTGCGTCATCTTGACCTCCCATCTTCCAATCCGACAAGCGTTATGGGCTCGGTTGACCTTCACCTAACAGGATTTCATGTCCGAGGGTTCACCCAGAGAGGAGTAGGGACCTTGACCGCTGGCTTCGATAGCCTTGCCATCACTCTTGACACGGTCCAAAAGCTGGAAAAGGCATTTGCGACAATCTCAACTTCCGATGTGAATATCCATTGGAATGGTAAAGGTTTGGAGGCAGCGCTTGGCTCCTTGACTATGGGCGTCTCTCATCGGTGCCCCGAGTACATCACCGCTCTGGCTCTGGCACTAGTCCGAGACGCCAAGGAGCTGAAGACACTGTTCATAAAATGGAAAACTATCTTCGCGCAACCGAAACTACATGTTGTGCATTGGGTCTTAAATATGACAAGCGAAGATACCATCATGGATCCACTATCCGCCATCCAGCCTTTGTATCTCATCCAAAGCGGTACTCCCCACCAGCTGCGAACAGATGCCACATTTCGGTTCTTATTTCACTTGCGAAATCATCTGTGGTACCTTCAAAATGAGCGCCAGTTGAACCTTCCTGATTCCGATCGTTGCATGAAATTGGAAGATATCGTGCCTGATTTGGAAGCTCGTTTGACGATCATAGATCCTGAGGCGTATCAAACGCAGCGTTTGACTTTGCTGGAACCATTGTTCCCTAGTCTACGCAAGTTCTCAGGAGCTATCGACGTCAAAGGCCTAGGACGTGCTTTCACCTCGTTTACCATCCGGATCTTACACGTTTCCGCTCAGGTTGAAGACCCTGAAGGCTCACACTCTAGCGGAGTGTCTGCACGGAACTTGCACCTAGCCGCCCAGGTCCGATACCTCAATTTGATCAATCCCCCACGAAGTCCCTCGGAGAGTGATTCTGATCTGTCAATTGAACAGTATTCACCGGATCTGATACAAGCATTCTACACCAGATTCTTTTTGGACTCAGCGGCGGTGACCATATATCCTCACGTGGTGGGCTTTTTGCAAACCGTCCTGCGGGTACAGCGAAAGCAAAGGTCGTTCGGTACACGTGATCGTGGTGATGTCGAGACGCGTTCGAAGGCTTCAGTTAGGCGCACAGTGACGGCCACCAAGATAGAGGTCGATGCTTTCGTTCAAAGCTTTCGAGTGCAAGCCATTGCGGCTAATCTCACGTTTGAATACGGCCTAAATGCTCTTCGCTACAGCTCCAACATGATGTTCGACAGTTCTCGTGACGTTTCCATGAACCACTCCCTGCTATTAACCGATATTTACATCCGCGCACGTTCCCCATCAGATCCCTCTATGGAAAATGACCAAGATATTCTTGCTGCCCTAACACTCAGTGGCGGCAGGTTGAACGCCATCACTCGCCAGGAAAGCACTTCAGCCCTGAAAGTTCGGCTTATCTTTGCGGCCGAAAAACTGAATTTCACTGTCCCCCGCAGTGCCCTTCGCCTTTATCGTTTCTTCCAGGAATGGAGGAACGATTTTGTCGTAGGAATCGAGAGCTCTGTACGAGAGCTCTTGGTCGAATTGAGATCCCCCCGCCAACCGACTTCAGCCGAAACTCAATCGTCATTCGTTTCTATCCTCTTCCAAATAAACGGGCATCTTGGCGCATTCGGTGTTTCCCTACAGGTGATGCACGGTACTTGGTTATCATGGGAAATGAACGATACAACAATGCATATGAGCACCACACCACTGCTCTCGTCACACAGATTATTTGGGCTACAAGTGGGTTCTCAAATATTCGCAGTGTCTTCCAAATCAGATGCGCGCGATGTTCTACCTAATTCTAGAGTCAAACTGGAACTACCCTCGTTATGCCTTAGTGGGCGTTTTGATGGGACATGCATCAGAGCCATTCTGTTGGCCGAGTTTCTGGAACTGAGAGTGAAACCATCTCATTGGGATACGCTCATGGCGGTCCAACAAAAGTTCGGACAGGATTTCAATGATCTGTTGGCATTAGTTCAAGAAACTCGGCTCAAACAGTCTCATTCAGCACCGCAGAAGCCTGATGTTGCAATGCCATCCACAAAACTCGTTGTTTCCGTAAAGATGAACGGATTTCGAATCGGTCTTGAAGGTTTATCTTCCACGGTTTATCTCGAGTGTAAGGATATCAATGGAGGTCTTGATGACATGTCTGGACGCGCCTGGTCCATGACACTTTCTGGCCTTGCGTTGTCCTTGGCGCCTCTGACACCACTTGAACCGCGTTCTTCTTTCAGCAGAGATCATCGCTCGGCATTCGTTACCATAGATTTCAAAGTCTTGTCAAGGAGTCGAACGGACCAGACAGCCCTTGGTGACACGTTGCAGATATCTGTAACCAGGATCCATGCAGTTATGCAACCCAGTTCTATTGGCGAGGTGGGAGATTTTATTGGTGAAATGCAGGTAAATGCAAGAGGCTATTCGTGCATACATCTTAGACTTATAACTTCACACAGGCTGAGATGTCTGTACGGAGAGAGCAGCGTGCTCATGAACTTTCTGCTTTCAAGCAAAAAACTCAGAGCATCTTGAAGAGCTTCGATGTCAAGGTTCGTGACCTGGAATCCCGGTCATCCTGGCTCGACAACTATAGTATTGATGTGAACATCAATCATATCGGGGTGGCTTTCCCTCTCACGCACGATGAACAACTCCAACTACCAAAATCGGGCAGTCATGATTCCAGTGCTGTCCGTGCTTTCCTCTTTTCCATTGAATCTCTAAAATTTGGAACCGAACGTGGAGTCACTGGCGAAGCACACATGAAAAACTGCTCTTTCCAGTTTGTCCAAAGGTACGTCAGCACAAGCGTTTTCATATAAATCAATACTCATGTAATCGACAGTTTCCACCAATCACTTGCAGGCGATTTTTCTGGACCATCACATCGAACACGAAATCGTCTTATGTACCCGGAAATGACCGCTTACATCAGGTCGTCAGGTTCCACAACTTCTCGTCAGATTTCCTTGAAGGCCAATGTCAGTGGTTTTATCCTAGACCTGGATTCAAGTATTCCGGATTATATCTTTTCCTTGGTGGATGTTTACCGACAAGGCGAGGAGCGTGTTGCTCAACTGTCCAACACTTCACAACGCCCATCTCCAACCTCTCATTCCCGCCTTGATGCAGCAAAAGAGTCATTTGAGCGACGATCTACGTCCATTCCGACCTCGGCTTTCTGCGGTTCGCTCACATTTTTGAGCGGCAAAGTGCGGGCATATAGCGCAACTGCTTCGAAATTGTCTCGAGCTAAGGGGTTCTCCAAGGGACTATACAATCCCACCGACGAGCAGGTTCTGGGACTAGGTGCAGAAATATTCCGTCTTCCTGTGGTCTCCGTTTGGACGGAATATCGAGCAACGCCCACGTCCCAGAAACTCCGTGCAGCCACAGGCGACGCAGAGGCATCAATTTTAGTATTTAAAAGCACAGTTCATTCCAGCCAAAATACCCTCAGGCCAACGCTCCTGCCCTTTTTAACGGAATTGATCAGTCACATAGAAAGTCGGCTACGGGAATCCAGTCGTCGGGAAACGCTGTCTGCAACGTCAGGCTCCCTTATCGCTCCTAATCCGGCCACGTCTGACACCGATTCGTCGTCGAGCATGCGGATAAGTTTCAGCCTGCGGATAGACCAATCTCGGTTGGAATTGACTTGCAAACCAGATGTCAATGTCGTCGCTGGTTTGCATTGGGATAGTGGGGGATTTATCGTCAATGTGTCTCCTCGTGCTCGCAATGTCACATTCACCGGAAGCGTAGGCGGTCTCACTGTGGGTTTGCGACATGGCTTCTTAAGCGAAGATTGCGTCAATCTGGATGCGCGTAATCTTGCGTTTTCGGTTACATTCTCTAAGCTGGATGTTGATGATACCAGATCAATCAGTTCTGTATCCCTCGTTTTGGACACCGAGTTCCTCGGCGGCGTGCACTTTTCTCGGCTTCAGGACGTCCTTTGTTTCAAGGCCGTTTGGCTCGATCGGCTTCCCATGTTCAATGGGAAGCAAAGTGACGGTATCGTCAATACGGCTCCGAAATCGAATCCTGATACTCCTGTTACGGCACATCGACAAGAATACACTACCATCATTCTACTTCGGATACGTCAAATCAAGTTAGACGTCGATCTGGGCCAATCCATTAGTACCGTCATTCTTGATCTCAAAGATTCCATTCTACGCACAAAATTAACTGAAGTCACTCACGAGCTCTCGTTATCTGTTGGAGATGTCAGCGTTACGGCCAAAGGGAATGTTGCCGGCAAAGCAAATGTATCTAATTGCGTATTCCAGACTATACGGCGAATCGAGAACCCGGTTGATGACACAGCCCACAGTCGCATGTTGGAGCTCAGGTTGACAAGCGGCCCTTTTATTGTAGTTCTTGAATCGGAGCATCAGAAACTATTACACTATAGGTAAGCCAACAATCCTATCTGTGGGAAGGACATCCTAAAGATTATATAGGGCGGAACCCATCGAAATAGAGATCTTTGACGACTGGTCACAGATTCTGTTGCATTCGGAGACGTCCAATCGTCCACTCAGCCTATCATTCACTGTCGTCAGCCCCGAAGTTGTTGCCGTCATCACAGTCGGAACCATTCCGAAAATCCTAACCTATGCAAAGAAGTTCAATGCAAACCTAGATGTCCAGCGGGAGGGTGCTAGTCGAGACTCCAAAACTTTCCGTACCAGTCGAACCACTCAGCCGGATAATGCACTGTCCGCTGTTGCTGAAGCAATGTTGCATTCAGCGCGCAATCGCCTCAGAGAAGCAGAGGCTGGTATGTTGTACATCATCCGTCAACACATGAGTCTGCGACTCGACTTATTGCGTCTCGTCTTGTTCCCAAGGACTATGGATGACCTCGAAGCCGCGCAGTTCATTGGCAGAAACATACGTGCGCGTCTGGATCGTCTTATCCAGGCGGATAAGCCGTCCGAGAGAGACATATTTCTTTCATTCACATCCATGTCAATCTCCCGGTTCGCACAGCTAGGTCATGTACCTGCTACACTACTGGACAACAATGAATGGTTGACAAACCTTCTGAAAGATGCGTCAGAAGCCATCATTGTAGGTCTTCCATCGATGACTATGCACATGGTCAGCAAGGAGAAGCAGGAGGGCTCTAGCAAGGTTCTCGACTATGACTTTCGCAGTGTTTTCGTTCGTCGGACAGGGATGCGGGACTTCGAGGATATCTATATCACCCTGAACGTCGGTCTCTACTCTTGGCTCACTGTTCAAAGAAAAAACTTGACCAGGGAAATGGATCAAGTTCGAACAGCTGTGGAGTGGAGAAGCGCGCTTACTGCGCCAGCCAATATCGCATCAACTCGCCGGAAGGGAGTCGATACTCCAGACCCTCCTCGTTCGGCGACTGTTCCACGACCTCCTAGACCTCCATCCCCCGCAACCGCAGCTCGATCAGCTTCGGCGACTACCTCCAGTTTTGCATCCCCTCCAATCGGCCGAAGTGCTTCCGTACCTGCGACCGCCGACGAGGATGCAGATACGCCGGCGGCAGTTTCTCCCCTACCAGCGCCACACAAGGGGATCATTTATCGACATCATGACAGATTTATCGAACGTCTGACTATGCGCCAATTAGGCGATGCAACACCTGATGTCATGCATCCATTCTTTATGAAAAAGGCTGGGTTCAGTTTGGAAGACTCTCTTCCACAATATGTGCATGAATATGCCACTGTCCCTTTGGAGCAGATCATGGAAGCTTTGCTTAAATTGTATAGTAGGCAGCTTCTGGACAGAGGGGATTCAGTTTAGTTTTGGGTATGATGATATTTGTATAACCGTAATTTTAATCCACGTAGAGTACATTTTATGTAATTCGAACATGTCCATATGTACCAATGTTCAAAAGGTCATTTTCCACCATTCGAAGAACCGCTGAAGACACTCAGCAAAGCAAAACAACCATACAAGAGCCCAACAGGGTACGCGACCAAAAGACGTTGATCCGACATACGCAGGACAGCAACAAATATGCCAGACGCCGAATAAGTGCACCAAATAATGGAGAGAAGGGCAAGAAGATAACCGAACATGTCACTGACAAAGTTTAACATTGGCAGACCAGAAATAAGGAAGGGACTTACTCTAGAGCGACCATGACACTAACACCGCCCACACCTACCATGGGAAGTAGGCAGTACCCAAGCACAGACGCTACACGATACGCATCGATACCCTGCTCCGACATGAGGTTCAAGAGCGTGTAAATAGATACTGAGCCGAAAAGCCCAACGCCATAGATGAAACCGAAATTTGGTTTTCCTGACTGCGACATTGCGTCAAGATAAAGTCTAAGAGATGGACGAGGCATTAAACTCACGAATAGTAGGAATAGGCCATAGCAGAAGAAGAATATTATAGGTCCTGCAAGGTCTGCGTCGTCCATTATCCGGTCGTCCACGCTGCTCAGTGGATTGAGTACGGTCATTGATTTAGCGCGTATATGAGAAAAGTTGATTCCTAGTTCTGAGCACCGAGCGTCAGTAAAAGTGCATCGAGATATTGAGAGTACTTTGTACCTTCCAGTAACGGCGGTTCGCCTTCAAAGCCTCCCGTGCCAAATGCCGTCCACCAGGGACCTTGAACCTGGATATTCCCCCCAAATCCTGGACCGCTGGGAGCTTGAGGCACTGTTCCTTGTGCCCCCATGCTTCCCTCTAAACTGGGACGCGACCCAGGATAAAATGAGCTTCCATCTGAAGCGGATGGAGAATAGAATTGTAGAGGAGCTCCCTGTGCAGGTTGGGAATAGTACGCATTTTGGGAGGATGATGCACCGTATGCGTTGTTATCTTGCCACATGAAAATAAAGGAAGTAGAACTGGATTTGAGAATGAAACTGGGAGGACTGCTGCACGACGCACGTCGACGACGACACGTGGCGGATCACGTGTATTCTGAAGATTCAGTATTTTGGTCTGATTGGCAAAACCGTCTAGAAGTTCTCTCCTTCCGTCATGGTAAGGAAATCCAGTTGTTCAGTATGATATCTTTCCTGACCCGTTTTTCTATTTCAGCCTCAGGTAATACTGAAAACCCAACAAGTCCTATACGAGATACTGAATTATATTCTAGAATGAGTATATCGAGGAGCACATTAAAAGGCATGGAAGAAGATTAGATCATTTCGAGCGAAAGTGAGTGGTCGTTTATCAAAGGCACACAACAATAACTGAACAAGCTGAAAGGCGTAAAAAGGAGGCTCGTGAAGCACATCGCTCCTCAGCATACGCACAGAAAGCATTCGGTATAAAGGCCAAGCTCCTGCATGCTAAACGACACGCCGAGAAGGTTCAGCTCAAGAAGACTCTCAAAGCCCACGACGAGCGCAATGTCAAGCAAGCCGACTCATCAACTGTGCCAGACGGTGCACTCCCAACCTACCTTCTTGACCGTGAAGGACAAAAGGACGCAAAAGCCCTTTCCAGCGCCATCAAACAAAAACGGAAAGACAAGGCGGCAAAATATTCTGTTCCTTTACCCAAAGTTCGCGGTATTGCGGAAGATGAAATGTTCAAGGTCATGAAAACCGGGAAAAGCAAGAGCAAGGCATGGAAGAGAATGGTCACGAAAGCGACGTTCGTAGGGGAGGGATTCACAAGAAAACCAGTCAAAATGGAACGGTTCATCCGACCCATGGCTTTGCGGTATAAGAAAGCCAATGTCACACATCGTGCGTCGTTCATTAGTCTCTCGTATACTTTTGCTCATTACTACATTAGCCGACCTCAAAGCCACGTTCCAACTACAGATTCTCGGTGTCAAGAAAAACCCACAGTCACCCATGTATACACAACTTGGTGTGATGACAAAAGGCACAGTGATAGAGGTGAACGTTTCCGAACTTGGAATGGTCACCACCGGCGGCAAAGTCGTGTTCGGAAAATATGCTCAAATAACCAACAACCCTGAAAACGATGGTTGTATTAATGCTGTCCTCCGTAAGTCCTTGTCTCTTTATTCTGCTCTACTGCTGACTATCGTAATTCAGTTGTGTGATTCACGATATACCTTCCCACCGTCCCTGTATTATAGATCTATGTGTTATGTATACTTAGTGGTATATTTTGATACCTCTGTTCTGTTTTGGGTCGACCCCCAACCTATGGCTAGGAGATATTCAAGAGTCGTGAAAATTTTCGACTTACCGCCGGCTTTATTTAAGGTACAGGAATCTATAAACATATTCATGCAAAAAGAGAGCTACGATGAACAAAGTCCTTGGATATTTATACTACAAAATACATTATTGTAAACAAGTAGAGGAAGAGATAAATAAGCAGTTGCGACGAGTTACATACTGGGAGATCTCTAGTATTACTGACCGAGCCCTTGAATAAAATTAGGAGGTGTGCGGTGTGGGAGGCGGAGGGAAAGCATGAAAGGCCCGTGGTGGGTTATCCCAGGCAAAATAGTTAATTTTGTTTTCCTCGTCATAGTGGCGGTTTTGTCTGTCCCAGCCAGGGGGCGGCCTAATTGCAATGTGCCTTCAGTATTCTGATAGGCGGCAGTTTATAAAATAAGCATCATACCGGAATACCCGTCTGTCGATGGAAGGCTGAGGTTGCGCAGGAATCGATCGCGTGTCCGAGGTCGGCGGATGAGAATATCGGCCGCTCTCGTCATCGTACACATCCATTGCATGACCTGAATCATCCATTGATCGATAAGCGACTTGTCTGTGACTCGAGGGAGGGAGCTGATGGTCGACAAACGACTTATTCGGGTGTTCATATGGAGCAGGCGATGAGTGAGGCAATCGATGATATGAAGCAATTCGTGGAACGCGTGATCTGGAGGTCTGCCAGTCGTTTGCGTCGTTACCCGACGGAGGCGGACGATAAGTTGAATAACCAGACCTATCAGCCTCGGTAGTGGACAGTTGGTCGTCAGAAGTGTCTTGGAGCTGATAAAAACTTTGCCTCAACGCGGACAGTGACGAGGAAGATGAGCTTCTATGCGCAGAATGAGACCGCGCAGGGGGATGAGGATTTGAATCGACATGATACGGCGATTGGAGCGTTATGATAGGCTGTGGCGAATGCGTCGTGGGCATGGACCAAAGAGCAACTTCCTGTTGCGAATCTGTTGATGACTCGGATGAACCTGATATGTACCGAGAAATATTGTCTTGTGTCAATCGCCTGCTTTCTCGGAAGTCCAGAGGGCGTTGTTGATTATCGTCCGTGTCGGAAGAAGGCAATGATTCCTTGATTTGTCGTCTGCAATATCATCCGTGTCAGAACGCTAGGTAAAAACACAACCAAACTCACATTATTGGCTCTACAGTCTCATAGCGGGGTGCCGCCCATTCCAAGGCTTTCAGAAAGATGGCTATGTCCTTCATGAGTGGTTCTAGAGCCTGAACCAGAGGTGGCTTGATATCTTCGGCCCCATTGGCTAGCCGAGCCTTTTCTTTGGCTTTTAGATCCCAAACCCCCACCAGTAGCATGCCACAGGAAATGTGCGATATCGCGATCAGATTTGGAATATTCCAAAGTCCACGCAGCATTTGTTCTTCAACAATGTGAGCGCATGACTTTGCTGCGTTAGTACAGATAGCCAAAGCTGGAAATGGAAACGACGAAGTGGAGTTAGAAGGACGACCGTCACACGCTGCGGGGGACGGAATAAAGGGGCGATAAATCAGCATCTGAGTGAGGTAATAAGTGGTGTATAAAGTCGCCGAAAGATTGGAGTAGATGGGGTTTTCCAGCTGAGAAGACCATTTCACTGAGAAAGCATCAGTGAGTACGATTGAGAGAAAGATCTATCGTAGCACTTACGATAGTCAGGAACTAACTCTACCCATTCAGTCAAGGCGGCGTTCAACTGTGAAACGATTTGCTCTGGTCTTCCGATAGGACGCCCCATAATAACATTGGCCGGATTCGTGGCGTACTATAAAAAGTGTGTTAGACGACGATCTGTGGATCGATAAAATACGTACGACAGTCCGCGTGGTGAAAGCCACGATCTGTGAGAGCTTGATGAACAAGTTAAAGGCAGTTATCGTACAAGGAACATCTGGAGGTTGCCGAAAGGCCATGTTTGGATCTTCAGTTTCCCAATACGCATCGTCCACTTCTACCGGTAGGTCTACATCGAAGCTGTAGAAGAGTGAGTCCCAATAACTGGAGTTAACTGCAATGTACCTACTCTTCTTCCCCAATACCACATGGCCGTCCAATGTGGGCACTCCCTAAACGATCAAATGCTACCAACATCCAGAAAGCTCTCTTCCACAGTTCTTCCTGTACCGTTGGTTTTTGTTGATAAACTGTTCGGCGGTGGGCTCCAACATCTTGAGCTTTGCGTATGCCCACACCGATGAAAATACAGGCAGTCGTGTGAGACGAGGTACCTCGCAGAAACATAGCCAATAGCTGCGAATGTGTCAGGGAAACGGTACTCGAATCCTGTGAGAACTCACTGAAAACGTCTGCAGTTCAAAAAGAGTAACCGGATAGAGAAGGCTCCTTCGATGTCGATGAACACCTGCATACAAGTATCAATCACCATTGTGACGAACGAAAACTAGTCTTACCAAACGCCGTAGCAAAAAAGCTCCACCCCGCCTGTGTCCAATCTACCTCCTCATTTTCCTTCTTGGCGATACCCTTCGGCAGAACCCGCGGATCATCACAATAACGACTAGCGACGGCAAAGATGGTCAGTGTCAGACATGCGAACCAGATGTTCCGATTTTGCATATTCTGGCGCCACTGACGATCAAAAGTTGGCCGGTGAAGGAGGGGGAACTGAACATTGATGTGACGGAAATAAATATCAATGAGCTTCGTGGCAAGATCGGGAGGAGGGAATTGAGCGAGGATTTCTGGGAGAATCTCAGGAGTGTCTGCATGGATACCTTCGTATAAACGTTCCCACTAGCTATTAGTCAGTAAAAATTAATCAAGGTAACAGCTAGACATACAGGTGGGGGACGCCAAAATTCTACCCTCCTTGGTGAATCGGGGCGAAAACCTGGACTAGGTGTACCCTTACCGGAATCGCTAGAAGTCTCGAGCATATGCAGATGCTTGAACTTTCGTGTCGCATCTACCATCCGTAATGAGCTGCTCTGACCATGAAAGCGAGCTGTGTTGTCCTCTTCCGCGACATCATCGGACAAGCGTAGAGATAATCGACCTTTTCCCCCGAAGCCTTCTACCAGTTCGTCGACATCAGATGAAGGATCAGAGGCATTGGCTTCCGATTTAGAGTGACTTCCATGAGTCCCAGAAGAATGTTTCCGAACCGGAACCCGGGGGCGCTTCTGTGGACGTAGATCGCTGAGCATTAAGTGAGTGGAAAATCCAAGCGGGACCGAGGGAGAGAACAGTGCGCTCGCCGCGCCAGGTTTCTTGAATGAGGATGACGCTGGGGGATTGAGAGGACTAGACATGGCTTTCAAATGGGAAGTGGCGTTGTCAGCTGAATTTGCAGACTCCTCGTTTTTCCAGGAATCACGTATAACTGGAGGTCCTAACTCTTCTGAAAAATCGGATTCAGGCCACAGCTACAATTTAGGAGAGTCAGAAATGTTGATCGGGATGTCATGGCGCGAACAAACTGCGCGTGTGACGCGACAAATATACGCACCCTCTTCAAGAGATCCTCCATCTTCTCGAGACGGTCCTCAAGCCCGGTTACATACCTGCGCAAGAGGATGAGTATGAAGTGAATATATGAGAGTGGACTGACGCTTTGGGTGGGCCCCTGGGCTTGGACATTTCCCTATGAGCAGCCAGTGAGAAATAGGACGGCTAGAGGGTGCGATCAGCGACGTACACATAGGTGCAGGCCTTGTGACTCTGTATACAGTTGGTACAGACATTATCGGGCATTTTGGGACCATCGCATTTTGTCTTGCGACGGCGACAAGCATCACAAGCCCTGTCAATCTTCCGTTTCTTATGTGCGGGTAGGCGAAGCTTTGGACGGCCGCTATCTATGGAGTCCAAGGCAAACGATGATGTAGAAGGAGCGGATAAATCAATGACATGAGTAGAATTGTCTGATTGATAATAAGAAAGAGAATTTTGCATTAATGGGTGCGGTAGAAGCAGGACGCAGGGGGCCGGTGGTGAAGGTGGGAGAAGAAGACGGGTAATGTGGGGTGGGCGGGATGGCGGTCAGAAAGGTAGTGAACAAGGTCAGGCACTACGCCAGTTACAAGTTCTCGTCGCCCACGTGGTGGGTCGATCATTTCAATGTCCGGATTAGCAGGTCCCATACGTCAGTCGCGGTTGTCAGCTTACGCCTTTCGCTCGTTTTAGCCGTCTGTGATTTATTAACCGTCGGCAATGGTCTTTGCCTAGCTGCGGTCTACTGCGCCTCAGGGCGTCCCTTGATCTAGATTTTTCTGCCATTTCTTGGACTCTAGGTACCTAGTCCCGGCGTTGAATTCTCCGAATCATTCATGTGAGAGTAGTAAACGCGAAGGAGTCGCCTGCAACTCAACTTGCAATGTGCCAGTCTCCGTCTCCTTACATTTCCATTTTACCGACCCTCTAGATCTAGTGCGGATGGACGGATCAAACATAATCGAGCCGCATCGAACGATGGTAAATCACAAGTTCAGCACTAAAAGCGTCACAAGTTTCAGCTATCAGCGGGGTGGTAACTCGGCGGTGGCGGCTGCTCGTTCCCGAGCTTGCAGCGCTTCGCAGGCAGGGCGTAGGAATATTTGTCTAGAAGGATATTCGCCACATACGGGTAAGTCTCGTCGAGCTTGGTCGGATCATCCTAATCTTTCGCGGGAAAAACATGTGCTGCATATCGAACATTAGAATCGTCGAAAACAACCGCTGTCAAAGGAACGCACCAATCAATCGTATCTCTTGCAACGATCCAAACCCATAAGTCCCAAGAAATTCTTGTAGAATTCAGCGCTTGTTTATCGTCGCTAGGGTGCTTGGATATCGATGGATTCAAAACTCCTACCGGACCTAAGTGATGGTCCACCAGGTCTCCGGCCCGCTCGTAAGGTACAAGGGTTCAACTATTATCAGAAACCTCACAGAAGAGCGAACCTAGCAAAAACACCGACAAGTGCCCGAAAGGCAAACAGCGACGAGATTGTCCGCACAACTACCTTTTATTATCAAGCATAACCGGGATATGACGTTGAAGTTCGGTGATGCTCCTTCGATCCCTCGCAACCCACTAAGCTTTGCTGTCCCACGTTGCCGCACGAATGCTGCTGCTACAACAAACAGGAAGTCAAATATTTCTTCCATACTTACACACGAACGCGTCAAACTAAATGCCCCACGGGTCCTACACAACGCCGTGCCAACACATAGTGTTAAGCGCCGGAAGTACCAGGGCCTTTTCGTAAATGAAATACAAGAAACCATCATCGCCGGATACCTCTTGATGCTGTAGGCGCCACACCACGACCACGCCGGGCTGTGAAAAAGATTCGTCAATAAGCAGGTCCTTTGGGGAATTGTGACAAACATACCATTTGCTGGGGAAAATCGCATAAATAAGCATGATACCTATGATAGGATGAAATCAAGTGCGTACCCCGCATAATGGTTGCACGTCCTCGTGCTGTACCAATACCTCTTCCTCTCATAGCATTGGGACCAACCCTTTTGAACCTATGGCAACGAATTTCAACATTCGTCAGGCGATTGAACGGAAGGGGGGACGCACATTGGAGCGTTCTGCAGCATATCCGGAACAATGAAGAATCGAATCATACTCCCCCGAATATAGACTTGGTCCAGCTGGGAAACACGTCCATCCCGTGCAGTAACAGTGATCTCCTTGAGAGAGATATTCAGGTTATCCTCCGCTGCAGAAAGAGCAAGCATAAAAACGTCAGTCTTGTTGTGGATGAGAAGAAGTAGAAACGCACCTTCTGCCAGTTTTCCGCGGTACAACTGACCCGTTTTCAGCTCTACTGTGATGATGTGGCCCAGTGATTCATGAAGCAACTTTACTGGAACGCCGAGTCCTGAGGTTGCCATCGTTTTTCGTAGTTATGGTCGGGTTGGTTGAAGGCAAGAGTTAAGACGTGATAGGCTTCCGATCCAAACATGAATCAACATACACCTCAACCATCACCAACGTGCCAGGTCTTCGACGCTTTCATGATTCATGAACGATGAACGGTGTTTTCATTCTTCAGATCGCTGTTAATTCATTATAACAATTGACAAGATTCTTTCAAAATTCAGAGGGGTCGGTGTAGTGTGGTCAATAATGTCATTACTCGGTTCGTAATCTGCAGAATACTTATATAGGTACACTATGTCGAAACGGTCATAAAAGTCCTTGGGGTATTGAAAAGAAGGCTGGTCATTCCTTCTGAGACCTTCCTGCTTCCGATAAATAGATTTAAGATGCGCAAGATAGATCTAGCGCTATCAGATGCGGTCATGACTTCTCCTCCAGCTCACTCAAGAAAGCAAGCCATGTCTTCTTGTCAATAACACCTTCAACTATAGAATTTTTCAGTATGCGCTTACATACGAACTCGGAATAACTTACAATATCCGTCAACGTCTGTCACCACGACGTAGCGAGCCCCTAGTTTCACAAAAAGTTGATGGACCATTTCCAATGGAGAATTTGATTGTACAGTAAGAGGTGCCTGTATCGAGATCAGTGAGGAAAACGAACGGAACACATCCCAACTTGCCTGATCCATGTAGATGCTAAAATCGAGGGGGTCTGCAGCATAGTCTTGCACATTCTCTATCAATGAAGAGACAGACGAAGAGGCGAGGCTGTGATATGAAAACGCAGAATGGAAATATACTTCGTCCCCACCATGATCCGCCACGATACCTGTAGCAAATGTCAATTACAGGTGCAATGTATACTCGAGAAGAACGAACTGAGCGCATGTTCGAGCTCGTTAGCGCCGATATATCCAACCATTCTCATGCCCTCTTCCTCGCCGTCTGTTCGGAGAATAGGGAATCCGCCATCATCGTTACCGGAAGACAGTAGGGTCTGAAGTTGATTACGAAGGCTTTCAACGGTGTTTGGTCGGTCAAGTCTGATGACTTCGACATCTCTGTCGTTCTACACTCGCAATAGCATGACAACACAATTAACATCGGCAAAAGTAATCACTCACTACGTCACCGATGGTCAACTTGCCCCATAGGTATTCAATTTTCGAGTCAAGGTAGGGAAGCTGAGACAGATCAATGACAAGATCGTAGATTCCCTTGGGTTCGAGGGCGTCGGCAACACCCTTCGCTACGAGTACAGCCAACATGACAGGGACCGCATATGTTAAAGTATCAGTAAGCTCGAACATGATGACAGCCAGGGATACAGTCGTTCGCTACCAAAAACTCACGGTTTAGCATTGAGTCGGGAGAAAAGAAGTCAAGGGCCGTACCGTGACACCAGACAGAGAAGCCGCCGCACCAACCATAGCATAAAGTCCGGGAATGATACCTAGTGTGGCATAAGAAACGATCACCAAGTCCTCGGGAATATGACAAAACTTACAATCCAAATCGCCTTTACACGGCTTGAAGATTGGGGCATCAGGGTATGTCATTTGCAACCATTGCATGAAGATGCCAAGGATTCGACCCGCACAGGCTCCAACACCAAGGGACGGTATGAAAATTCCCGCCGGTACCTTGATACCAAAGGTAATGATAGTGAGTGCACCCCGTACAATTAGAGCCACTGCAATAGCACGGATGACAGGCCAGATGTGTTCGAAGGATCCTGGGTCAATAACACACAGACCTTCATGAGAATTTCCAGAACCCGTTCGACATTCTGAAAACAGGTTATAGACCAGCTCTGTACCACCCATGCGAGTATAGGGATTGACGAAGCAAAGAACGGTAGTGAGGAGAGTGACCTGGGTATCCATAGCGAAATCAGAAAAGGAAGAGCGCAAGTGACAATATTATTGGCATACCAATAATACTTCCGCGACAGGGTGTGTCTTGAGCCATGTACCATTTCGTACGTGCCGACTCCAGCGGTAATTCAACTTGGAGAAATATGCACCATAGATACCCTATGTCTTGACTATGAGCAACAAAAGGTAACATAGCACAGACCAAAAGGAAGACTCGCACCCCAAACACGCCCAGAAGGACAAATGGAAACAGCTCGTATGCATGCCAGTCCTGAACGTCCGAAAATCAGCGACTGGCAGAAATCGTGATATGACGAGGAATCACCCTATCGTATGTCACCTGGAAGAGTACTAGTTTCCCGGTGCCAAATGGGTCAAGCATCTTGAGAGTGATTGCTGCTATCATCGCGCAGAAAAAACTGGAAGACGTGAGCACCCCAAAACGAGTCATGGAACGGGATTATAAGTACCTTCGCCACATAACCTGCAGACAAAGTTTTGAATATGTAGTCGAGAGTGTAGGTTAACAGCATACCTTGGGAGGGAAGAAGTAGGACACCTCTTCCAAGCTGAACAATGTGCCGCCTATAGGTGCGCCGAAGGCGACTGCTACGCCAGCCGCACATGCTGCGCTCAATATTTCGCGCCGTTTAGCTAGCATGAAATGAGAAGGATGCGAAAGGGCACATATGAAGGTAACAGACCTTCATTATTCTCGTATTTACCATGGAAGCGGCTGACGATGTTCCCAATGCAGCTGGCAATGTGAACGAATGGCCCTTCCTTTCCTAGTGACAAGCCCGAGGCTACGGAAAGGGCAAGGCCAACGGACTTGGTGAACAAGACGCGACCACCCAGGTACCCATGTATGACGAATCCTACAGCCATTGTCAGACGATTCTCCGCAATTTGCGAGACGGCCGTACCAGAAAGAATGGTCTTGATTTCAGGTATCCCGCTTCCGGCAGCCTGTAAATGGCATATTTATGAATTGAATATAAATATAGCAACTGTACGTACTTACATAGAACGCGACTTTGCGTTTAGGTCCAGGAGCGGAAAGCGTATCTTTTAAGCTTTGACGATGATCAGTAAAATCCGGCGCTAGGACTCCCGATTCTACACGGTATCAACGAACGTGCGTAATCAAAAGAATCATCAACTTGCCTTTCCGCGTGACGAATGAGGAGGAGTTTGTTAAATATATCGTGAGTGAGCATGACACCAGCGCTAGTAATAGCTGTGGACAGTCAGCAAGGCCATTGTTATCAGATATATACTAGTCTTACAGCAACTGCGGAATAAGAGAAATATTCCACTGCCTTTCCATCTTTGGCATCCTCATCTAAGTGTGCTGCCTGCGCCCATGTTGTCCATTGCGGACAAGTTTCCAGTGACGAGTCTCCGGAGAAGAATGAATTGAAGGGGGCTGAAGATTCGTCGAGCTGAGGACAACAAAACCGCTTGGCGAGCAGCCAGTGGCCTTTGCAATACCCATCCTTCAAGTCAAATAGCCATTGCTCGCTTCGAACAACAAGAAACGCGACGATAGCTGTGAAGAACCCCACAATGGTGACAATAATCCAACCCAGACTCTTGTCTATAGCTAGACGTATGCGCGCGCGGATGGATTTGTGTCTCCTCAATCGAGAGAAACGCGCCGAATCCTTAATAGCATCGTGGAGCCAATCGATGGACGAGAAAGATGAATACCAGACGCGGATGCCATTGACCTTTGTATCCATGTCGGTGCTTCCAGTATCTTTGGATGAAAGGGGGGCGTCATAAGCTGAGATTGGACGTTGTGCGCTCAGACGTGAATAGAGCAAAGAAGGGGAAGGACTAGCAATATTGGCAAGAACATCCGGACTCGGTAGGGTGATGGGGGGAAGGTCTGGTAGACTGCGTCTCGTCGAGAACGTGAGAGAACCCTTGTGGAAGAGAGACTTTTTGATGTTACCAGAGGGCAAAGTGCCATAAAAACGAGGACTTTGACTGGGCTGACGTAGTGGAGTGCTTTCAGAGGCATCCTGCTCAGGAAGAGGTTCGTTGGCTATCGAATCGCCTCCCTGAACAGAGTCGTGGCCAGGGGGTGGCAGAGTTTCGACCGTAGCTGTACTTCCGATTCGTAGGAGCCGCTCGCGACGCCATGTCGTTGAAGATGGCGCGCCAATCCCAACATTGGCATTCGGACGAGCCTCCGAGGCTGGCATTGCGAGCGTACAAGCACAAGGTGACGGTTCCTTTGGCGATTTCCCCACAACGACCTGATCCGGAAATTCTGGGCACACGGAATCAAAAAATATATGTCGCGTGTCCAAAAAAACGTCCTCGATTTGATATTTTTATGCGCTGATCGGGCCTCTGCGTCCGGCCGTCCTCTGTCTGTGGCATGCAGGCTTCTGAATTCTAATAGATACTTGCCTCTTCATCGAGACCGGATCCAAGTTAAGGAGCCTTACTTCGTGTCCGGAGGTGGTAAATAATGGATGCCGGCGTGGCGGCCGCTGTCGATCAGGGGGCTTACAAGGAACACGGAGTAATCAATATAATTATGTGCTGTACAGTAACCTCTCTAAGGTACGAAACTACCTTTGCCCAGTAGCGCCTAATGTAGCACCTCCAGCAGTCGTACCCGTTCCCTGAACTGGCATTGCTGCAACGGCGGTCGATCCTCCAGAACTACTACTCCTAGACATCAAAGAATTCAATATGACCGCAAGTCCACTCATCTGAGAAGACTGCAGGACTGAAACATTGATCTCCAGGCTCAACATGGTCCCATTAGCCGACGAGCCTCTAAGTACTGCAGGTGGCGCTGGCTGTCCATCCGTCACAGAGGTAGGGGCCACCGGCACGATACCGAGTTGATGGAGAGCTGGAAGTGATGATACAGGGAGCTGAACAGGAATGGCACTCCCTATTTGGTATGGTGCCGTGGCTGCCGGGGCGACAGCTGCTGGCGTCACAGGCGCAACGCTAAACGAGGATGTGGAGCTTTGCTGTACAGGCGCTCCATACGCTTGAGCATACGCGTACGGGTAGGAATGGTAGTAGGGTCGACTGGCAGTGGTAGCTGGCGTTACCGGCTGGGTCGCCATGTAATACGATGTCCGTTGTGCATTTGTTGCAACGCGCTTCTCTCTTTCGAGTCGGTCTAGTTCCGACCGAGCGGTCCGAAGTTCGTTATTTAGCGTCACAGTGTCAGCGCGTTCGCCTTCTAAGACCGCTTGTGCAAGGAAGACCGCCTGGTCATCAGGCGCAGAACGCTAAGCTTGAATGAGTACCCAGTAACACATATTATGATGCTACTTACCCGTCCAGATTTCAAACGTGTTTTCCTAAAGCGTTCTTTCAGCTTCTTCCTTCGTTTGAAGCACTCCAGCGCAAATTTTGTTTCTGCAAAGAGTAAAACAGCAAGATTACTTGATATATGCGCGTTCACGAACCGTGTATCTCCCGGTTAAGGTCATCATCGGTTGCCTTACCCTTGCCTTTGCCTACATTTCCGTGGATGAGTGTATGCAAGTCCTCTGATGGCTGTTGGTATATGTGGTAGGGTAGGAGACGCTTGACAACATCGAGAGTATCGGAAAAAGGAGTATCCACATCTGGATGGATAACCGCTGCCTGGTCTGCAGCAAGACGAGCAGCGACTCTGCACCAGAAAGTGGTAAGCATATAAACGCTCATTACGAGCCCAAACCTACTTGGTTGCTACGTTTGCTGCTATCCTAGTTTCCTCCTGTGTCCTATTTTTTCTAGATGCTGCTTTTTTGGCGGGCGCCTGGTTCTGGGCCAGATTCCAGTGGGCTGGAGGTCGCCAAGTGGATGGGCCAGCATGCGACGACGACATTGCTGTTGGAAGGAGGGGTTGTGTAGAAGAAGAAAGTACGCCTGGATATGCATCCTGGACCGGCTTGATAGAGGTATTCGTGAAGGAAAGAGGTGAAGAGAAGGCTTGCGACATTCGTCTACGTTTGTTGAGGTTTACTTTTCAGGTCACGCGCCAGCGCTCTTGTTTAGGGCAGGTTCCAGGCTAGCTTTGCCACATCGAACTATCTCATGTTTCCTAGAGCTAGATGGTAAATATCTACACTTTCGTGATATTAAGCCTCCACTGCATCAGTTTCTCCCGCCGTCGTTTGCTTCGCCATAAGCCGTGTAACACTTTTCAGCATATTCGTTGCTCGAAACATCTGTTCGGAGTTGCTGGCCGCCACCGACGAGAGGTACTCCTGGGCCAAGTTCAGATCGCCATCTGGAACGACCATCTGATACGCGGCTACTTCAATGCAAGACTTGGCATAGTCTGCAATGTCCCTCTCTAAACGAGAGGAGGAAATACTTCGGTGATCTGCGAAAAATGAAGATAGATGCACTCAACGTTCTGCTTGGCTGATTTCAATTATCCGGCGATGAAAGGATACCCCCTCCATGACTTCGCCAAGCTTGTAGTATAACCTCGCAAGATTCAACTTCACAATAGTCTCGCGGGGATCGGCTGAAATAAGAGACCGTTTATAGCATTCGATAGCTTGGCGGATTCTTAAACATCGTCAAAGCGAATGACACAATGGCTTATGATTTCTCTCACCTTCCAAGCACTTCGTAGCAATGGCCTGCTGCTTGCCACATACGCATATCGTAAGGTCTATGTCTCCGCTTCAGTACAAGCCATTCGGAAATGACAATTAACCCTACACAATTGACGTCGCATGCAAGAAATAATGCAACGCATTGTCGTGCATGCTCAGTAGTTCATACGCTTGTCCCAAACCGTACCATGCACGGTGGTCGTCTCGTCGGATATCTAATTGACAAGATGACAATGCGGCTCTTCTAGTACTAAAGATTTCGTACCTAAAGTCTGGCGATATGCAGTGATGGCGGCCTGCGCATTCTTCATCTCAATATATTCATGCCCCATGAGGGTGAGGGCAGTATCATAAGTTGGATCCAAATCAACGGCGCGCTTGAAGTACTTGATAGCATCGGTATGATAAGAGCGGACAGAGTAATAGTTGCCTTGAACCATATGATGTAAATCAGAACGAATGGAAGAGACTTCAACCTACCGACGAAGCAAGCGACTTCCGGGCGATCTTTGTTAAGAAGGAGGTACTCGCGGCTAAGCCTCGAAAGTTTCCTTGTCCCTTCGTTCACATGCAGCGCAAAAGAGTATACGTCAACGTATTCAATGTGCCAAGGATCCAGTTCTAGCATTCGCTCAAACTCCACAACGGCTGCACCCATGTCTAAAGTGGGTATAAAGGTCAATAGAAAGGACCCCGCTAAGACGGACAACCAACCGTGGCTATTGTACATGATACATCCCCGAAGGCCGTAGAGAAAATCGTTCTTGGGGAAGCAATTGGGCTCCAAGAGTTTGGCTGCCAAGGACATCTCATGTTCCGAAGCTAATTGCAGGTCGGACATAGTTTTTATTTGGAACATCTGCGTCAACGGGTGATTCTCAGGTATAGGTAGCAATTGTATGAGTGCGGACATCTAGGGCTTGGGTCAGCTAACCAAATGAAGCGACTTGGGACACTACCTGTTCGTTATCAGATATACAACTCCTCAGCAGCTCCCAAGCAGACCAGTTCCATAGAAATCCGGCTATGGATAAGATGGCGTTTTCAGCGGCTTCCTCGCGTCGACCAAGATGTTTTAGGAATAACCCCTTGCTAACATCATGAATGACAGTCGCACGATGTGATTTCGATCTTACAGAAAGAGAAGCCAAGGATCTGCCGTATCACGGACGAGGCGAAGGAGCTCACGCAGCTCTGTTGGGCCTGAACACGGGGCTCAGCAGGACCGTAGCACCCATATCAAAATAAGCTCACTGCTTTTATGCTTTCCGCCGATTAGTGACATTGTTAGGAGATTTCTTCGTTCTAACTCACCGCATATCTACTGTATACCTCCAGGAACCGTGCTTTCGAGCTCCGGCAATTCCTTAAGGCCGGGGCGATTCGAGTGTATTCTCTTGTATCCATCCACGCACGTGCCATAGCAATTTCGTCCTCCTCCAGAGCCTCGAGTTGAGCCTCGTGTTGTAGCAGCTCCGGTGGTAAGGATTTGAGCGAAGCCGCATGAGGATGTCGAGCAGGTGATTTTGTTGGAGATTCCATGAAGGACGTCGACGCGTTGGCAGTGTTCCTCGCCGGCGTAGAGGTGGAAAATGTCGTTTCCATTGTAGGAGGTCGTGTATTCCGTTTCGCCTCTGGGATTGTCAGTAACAAATCTGCCGCCCTATGTAGCCGTGTTAATGGGGCTACTGTGCAGCACAATGCTATCTCACCATTGAGCTGCCTTGTAAAGACCTCTTTCTGAACATTCTTGAACTGCTGCACGTATATCTGCTGCCATCGACGCGTCGACGTAGTTTGCCATTTTCGTCACGTTGATAGTTGACGAATGCCACCGAATTTCAATGGTGCCAAGTCCACGTGGTTATCCCCGGAAATAAATTTGATAGAGTAATTATTTATTTAAAATAATGTACCTACCTTCCCCTGCCAAGTACTTGTGCACAGCACCGCACAGCCTGTACTCTCTTTCTGGCTACGACAGATCCTTCTGGTGCATTTTTTAGGAACTTCCTCCCAGCCGGATCCCCTGGCATTCCTGTCTCCTCGGACTCGCATTGATTGAACTGTGGATCTTCTAGGCCCACTTTCCGATTTCCATGGTCTTAAGCCTTTCCGCTGTTGGCTTTTTGATAGGCGCTGCAGCATGCGTTTTGCGCATCTTTTCCTTGTTGCCTGCCCAGAAATCCTCCGGTAGAACACGGTTGTCAGATAACACGTCCGGTACCCGGAAACTTGCCGTGTTTTTAGGATCAGGTAAACTTCTGATTTTGTGTATGTTGCAATGAGTACGTTCGCTTACACGCCTTCGCACAGGCGGCCATACCAGTGAAGCCATAGCCCTTCTCTCTTCCTTGGACTACGCTCGGTTTTCCTCACGAATATACATAGTTAGTGATGACGACACCTTGAGCACCCAAAAGGCGAAAAACCTTGAACAGAAGAAATGCGCTTCTTTGTCAGAGCAAAATGTGCGGCATCTGTTTATCATAGAAGCGCCAAGGATTGACTCTTCTCTTGTTACTATGTGACTGTTCATAAGTTCGCCGTTTGGACAATCCCGCGTGCCAGGCGGGTCCACCAATCCCTTCTTTCCAGTCCCTTGACAGCCCTCTGGTCACTATTGAGATGCATGCAACACGTAACTATCTCCCCCCTTTTGTCTTCATCGTCTGCGTCGCAGCCTTTCGCCGATGTCCTGATTCTTAATGGCCCCGGTACTTGTCTCAGCCTCTGTATCGCTATCTATGTTAACAAAGTAAGTTAATCTGCACCTTTGCTCCTCTGATTGCTCATTGTCTTCACAGTTCATCGGGCTTCCAGTTCCCAAGCTCATCTATGTGGAGTCCTTTGCACGAGTTCATTCCTTATCCTTGTCGGGAAAGTTGCTCCGACCTTTAGTAGACAGGTATCGTGTCACTGATCCTACTGACCCCGTATTGCCTTACCCGTCTCCTAGATTTGTTGTGCAATGGCCGCAACCCTTGACAGATGGAGGTCGTGGGGATTGTTTTGGTTGGCTTGTCTAGTATCTATAATAGGGAAAATGCGGGCCGTGACTTTACATCCATTGAACGACTTATTTTAATGTGGATACTTGAGTTTGGTTTACGAGGCTAGCCCGTAACATCGACAGCGCTACTGCAAGCTATATCTTAATTGTTCAATCACTACATGAACCGCGTGCCCATTGGATAGTTGAGATAAATGACCTCAACTGTCGTTTACAGGCAGACGAAACAGACGATATATTTTGAAGTCGGTACATTACACATACGCTGAGAAGGAAGAGAGGTTGAGAGTTCATTTTCTCGTCCATCTATCTTCTCCTCCATTCCTGGTCGGACTCGCGCTTCTGCCGCGCGCGCCCTCACGTTTTCTGCTGCTGGGCTCCCATCCACCGCCACTCTCGACTTTCGGTGGGTGCAGCCTTCTTTCCAATCGCTGGCCGGCCCTCAAACTAGACACCAGTTCTTTCG
This sequence comes from Armillaria ostoyae, assembly GCA_902506015.1. NCBI lineage: Eukaryota > Fungi > Basidiomycota > Agaricomycetes > Agaricales > Physalacriaceae > Armillaria > Armillaria ostoyae. The sequence goes on from LR732082.1 coordinate 3,140,062, forward strand.
AGGCGAGTCGCAAGTGCATGAAGTTGCAGAAGCCCCCACGATTGCATTCTCCGTTCTCGTTTTGACGACAACAAGCTTCGCGGAAATCTGTGACAGGCGATAACTCTGCATACAACGGTCGCCCTGTACAAGTCAAAATCACAATATCGACGCAGCATCATCAGATTACTTACCTGCGTACCAACGATCATTCAGATTATCAACGGCTGCCTGTGCCTCGGTCTCCCACTCGAATCTGGCGTAGACATTGCCAATGAGATGATCGCCTACGTTGTCACATACCTGGACGTCAGTTAGCGCTATGGCAGTCAGAAAGTAATATCCGGTCTCACGTGTAACTCCAGGAGATGACCAAACTTCGACAGCTCACAATACAGATCTTCATAAACGGCATCAAAGCCCTCTTGAAGCTCCTTCTCCGTCAGTTTGCAGACGGGGTCATGAGCAGGATTGTGGTAGACATTGGGCAGAAGAATTGTTTGGGAAAACGGGGGCCGAATGTGCTTCCTGGAGCACCTATCGCCGTGTCGGCATGCACCTATCTTCGAAGAGAGTTAAAAACAGCGGTAGAGAAAATTTGTAGGACGCACTTTGTAATAGAAAGAGCAGTTAACACGGTCTTGCTCTGTTCCAAAGATATTTGCCTAGATGAATGTCAGAAAATGGACGATATGCAGGCACAACAGAACTCACGAGATGAGACGCCATTTTTGTTCAACAACGGAGTAGAGGGACAAGCAGAGCTATCGCTTAGTCGGTGCTGGCCGAGTGACTAAGCGAGCGGAGTTTCGATCCTTCCAGAACACGATCTGTTCAAAAATGGACATTTGCGTCGTGTTTACTTACCAAAACACAAGAAACTTGTCGGAAACGCTCGAGCTCATGCTATTACAGCGTCGAATCAGACCATTTAGATAAGGTCTATATTACGGCGTTATTTAAACCGGGCCGTCTCCTGCTGTAAGTGTGTAATATATAATTACATCCTGTTTTCAAGTCCGAATCCGTAATCAACCTTGGATCTACTTGGCAAGATTTTGTAGCCACTTCAACAAGGTGAATCGATCGAAGAGCCTACAGAATGGAAATCACAGTATGTCATATCTTCATGTTCCTTCTGATGGTCTGATGTCCTTTCTTCAGGTTTGCCTCCTTCATGGGAACACTGTACGGTCACCGGCGACTGAGCGAAACTTGAACCTTACCTCCAAGCTTTCGTGCGGCGGATGTCAATACTCGGGTTACGCTAGCACCGAGGGCTCTTTCTCCCTACCTCAGGCATACACGGAAAATTTTTGACAACAAGAACCGGTACTTGTCTCATCTACTGCGGTTACTGGTAGCGGCTGAAGACCGTAACCGGTTGAGGTGTGTTAAGTCATTCATTTGTCCTTCAGATCCAGGCTAAATGAACAACAACACGTTTACCGGAGTACCCCACAATTTCATTGAAGCCTTACCGCCGGTATGGGAAGCCTTGCATCGCTAACTCACCCTGCGTGTCTGGAATCGTTTGTCTTGGCGGTACGGAACTGAAAGGGAATTTTCAAACTGGATTCGGCGTGTCTCAAAAACTCTTATGGAGTAGGCACCCTCGTTCCACCGTTCTGTAGAGAGCATCCGTGACTTTGTTCTTTGCATAGAAGGATCACAGGGTTGGACCCCCGCGCTGTCATCCAAAACATGGCTCCTTCGACTCACTACCTTGGGCCATAGTAGAAGCATTGACGGAGTTGCGTATATATTTTGGTCTGTGCCTTGCTTGGGTTTGTCCTTGGACAGTGTCATACCTGAAGTTCGGTCTTGAACGTGCTATTTTCCGCTTCGAAATTCACTCCGAGGCAGTGCTTGAGTAATTCAACGGAACTTCTTCAGCTTGCGGGCCCGTTCATTTGGGATGTCGACTGGATTCGCGTTGATTCTGAGATACATACTGTTCCACGGAAATAGTAAATCATCAATTCCACCCCATCCGATACTCCAACGGCGTTGGCATAGGGGAACTGATCAGTTTGGGGAACAATGTTATGTGGGAATGACATCCCTTCTAGTACTCACGAAAATGATGGGATCCCGTTCGCCAAGCGTACCCTTCTCATCGTCGATACTTCAAGTTACCGAAGCAATCACAATCTAGACGCCACACCCTGTTTTCATCAAGCTGCCAAGGGCAAACTCAAGTCGGTTAGTCGTATATCCGGCATTTCGCGGTATATCATTTATCTGCCTTGATGACCCGATGCTTCAAGGTCACTAAGTCTATCCACAAAATTCTGTGCGTCAACCGCACGGGCGCCATTGGCATGTTGGATTAAGTTATGGAAATTACGGATATGGGTATTATATAAATACAAGGAAAACAGACAAGTATAACTAATATAACAATAATATTCGGTGTTTACACACGCCGATGTTCGATACTACCGACTAGGGCGTAACAATTTCAATAGTTATCTTCATCCCGGGGCCCTCGTCACCTACGCGGTTCCCAGTTCATCATTGGATCATCGACAGCCATGTGCATGTCGGAAACGAAGCTATCCCAAGGGCGCATGTCATGCAATGCCAACGGGGCAATTGCACCAGGAGGCATCGCGGCTTGCACCGTCATTGGATCATAGATGTTCGTATGGGTGCCGAAAGAATGTCGCGGCTGATCACAACCATTTACGGCCGTGTCTGTATCATCGGGTGGACAACTGACGTCGCCTAAGGAAGAGCTATCCAATGTGTCAGCAAAGGCGAACATAGGGAGGGGAAGAACTTACGAAGTATGAGCATCCAGCTCCGAGACTCGTCTCTGGAGCGAACAACTCGAGCCAGGATGATGTCGGGGTGATCTTGCAAGCACATCCGCTGCTTTGCGAAGCCTCAATGATAGCTCCAAGAGCGCACGATAGTTTGCGCCTTCATGTAAACAGCCGCAGTGGCCGCTGTTAGTTTTCTGAAGGTGATCGAGGTTCTGTCGCGCCAGTGCATCGTCTGTGGGGATCATGTCCGGATAGGACATGAACATCGACACCAGATCGAGACCGTCGGACGATCCGATAGCGACTGGTGAGCAGGAAAACTCATCAATGGGAGTGGCTATGGGAGAAGGGGTGCTAATGGGAGATGCACTGAAACACGAAGACTGAGAGGATGGGCTGCTGTCAATACGCAGACCGCTTGTGGGAGGATATGTCGGTGATGTAGGTGAGGCTGGATGCTTCATGGGCGCAGAAGATGAAGGTCTACTGGAATATGAAGCAGTGGAATCGTGAGGGACTGAATCCTGAGACGAGCTTTCAGCTTCTGGGGCCATTTGTTGGCAGCCTGATTGCAACCATCGGGGATGCGGTTTGTTCTTCAGCTGTATGCATTTGTCAATCAACGAAGAATCTGACAAGTTGTGCGCAGTCAGTCACCTCGCGTATAACGCCTTCGAGCTCGGCCACTCGTTTTAATAGACGCGAGCTCTCATCTTGGGTATCAGACCGTTGGTTGGGGTCATCAACTTCATATACACATAGACCTGTCTAAATTACGATTGTCAACGGCGAGTGAAGCTGGTTCAGGATAGCAACCTACCAGACCAAGTTGTGTACAGCGAGCACAAGCTGGACGCTTCCGGTCACACTGCTCGAATATTAGTTTCCTCACACAGCAGTCCAGAGACAAAGTACTTGCCATTCGCTTCGATGTATGACAGTTGAGGCACGACTGAGTGGTGCGGTTCCGACGCCTTTACAACACATGTTAGCTTCGTCAACTCACGGAGTAAGAAACGTATTCTACCTTTTGCGGTGATCGACATCTGAGTCCGGTTTGCTATCGACGGATGCCGTTCTCTTCTTGCGAGGCTGAGTTTCTGAGGGCATAGTGTATACGTGCACAGTAGAGTAGACCGGGAAAGATACTACATTTAAATGAAAGAGCGGATGGACCTTTTGTAGCAATCATTTTTCTTGGCGCTCCCCATCACCTAATAGGCAGATTAATCGAAGTCAGTTTCTGGTCATCAAAGTCATCAACAAAAATACCTAAAACAGCATCTCAGGGGGAGAACAGAAGGCGAGCACGCAAAACTTTCCACGATATCGGGGTAGACAAGGATCATGAAACGGACCGAGATTGCTCGGACGTGAGAACATTCACGAAGATGACAGCAGTCGAACGGGCCTGTTAACATTTTCGTCATGTCCAATGGGTGATAATGGGTGGAGCCAACATATCAAACTGGGTTGTAATGATCGGACAACCGGAAGGGTAGCGAAGCCCCGAGGGCCTGATTCGAGATGCTGACCGAAGTGAGTAAGGTGTTAAAGCAACGTCAAGCCGCCGTAACTTTTACCTATGTCTGCGTGCGATGTGCTGACCTACCGTTGAAACGATCACTTACGTGCGAATAAGCAATAAGCGTTTCTTTCGGGGAAAAAATACCCATGTGTGTACCCTCACTTTCTATTGCACTAGGGTTATCGTTGTTTTGTCGGATTCGGTAGAACATCGATGTAAACTGTCCCCTAAGTATGTCAAGATCTCGATGAATAGATGCCAAGACACTCAGGCAGAGACCTATTGGCGTGATTGAACAGTGAGGGCGGGATTCCATAAGGTGACACGGAAATTCGTACCGTGTGAGCCGTGCGTTAGCGTGGATGAAAGGAACGTCGACCACACATCCGGGATTATGATCATCATCTTTCGCGCCGGCCTTTCAGGAATTAACACGCACCGAACAGGTGTGGCTGCGAACCATAAAATCATTACACGTAGGTTAATAATAGTGCAATACACTTGAAATCACTGCACACAAACATTAGGGCACGTCGAGGATTTGTTTTTAGTTTTAATTCGGCTCCATCCTTCTATGGGCGTAGATGGGCGCATCATCGATCGGCGCTGAAATAACAAATTGGCTTTCATTTAGAATATTGAGGCGGGAGCGAAGGTTCAACTCGCTTGGTCACTGGGCACTGCTTATCGTCGGGATGCATTCGACACCAATCGAAGAAAACCTCCATGGAGATGCCCGACAGTACGAATAGACTTGCCAAGAATGTCCGAAGAACTTCTGAGATTTCTTTTCCCGTTTCCTGGTTTTTGGCTTTTGTTCTCAGACGATACAAACAAAAAACCCACTTACGTCCGACGATAGGTCCCAAGAAAAAGTCCGTACGGGGAGTACCATGCGTTATCATATCAAATGAGGGTCGGGACCACGGGCGGGTAAACGATCTCTTGGCAGGAAGACGAAGGCAGTACACCGGGTGAAAAAGATTGGCAGTGATCTTTAAGAATCAGAACGACCCACCCAGTGCATCGGCGTGTGACAACATGAATCGTATGTCACATGGGAGCATCCTCTGTTCACGGAGCCCCAAGAAGTCCTCGGCGTATTCGTTCGCAAAGGAGATGGTTTAGTGAGGTCAACGCATAACAGCCGCCAGATAGCCAAACAACACATCGTCCCTCGTTGTGGGTAGAATTAAGTAGCACAGAACTTGGCCCTCGGAATGAGCCTGGGTCTCGAAGCGGATAGTATGGGCGCCATGAACCGTCGGGTTGGAGGGATGAAAAGAAGCGAGGGTATAAACCATGATTCCGACTTTCGCACGATTTTGTGTCCCGTTTTGACTCTTACAGTGCAGGGAAGTCTAGGGGTTGTTTGAGTCGAGACTGAGTATGAGGCCGCCAGCAGAATTCTGACGAGATTCGTCGAAGCAGCTGGCAACTTTTAGAACAGGCTCATCTAACATGACGATCAACAGTATTCTATTGCTCAGTATCAGGGCTTACAGCTTCAACGAACGGTAGATTAAACTTCATTGATTCTGTCATTCCAAAATTATAAATATATATTAGAATTGTGTAGCTGGCAGATGTCAGATTACAGAGAATAAACACTACACCATACACTGATATGATCAGTAAGCGATGCCGCTGCTAAAGGTTCCGAGTAGGGTGATCCACCAGGCACGATAAAGCGCGCGCCAACCTTCCTCATCGATGATGCGCTTCGCGCAGTCCGCCAAACCAAGATACGGGTCACCTTCGTTACGCAGGCTAGAGCATGCCAATCAGTATGAAGCCAAAATGGAGGTTCATACTATACGCACCCAATAACATCTTCCTCAACGCCAGAGAACTCTTCCGCATCCTCTGCATCGCCTTCAACTTCCTGAGAAACGGAATTATACTCCGATGATGCATGGTTCCGTTGTATAGCTAGTCGGGTTGCCATCACTTCTAATGGAGTAAGTAGGGCTGTGGCAACCAAAACTACCACCAAGTATATCGCCAGTCTGACCGGTGAAACATCAGGGAGAGATGTGCTTGATTCTGGAAGGGGTGGGAGGAGAAGACGCCTAAGTGGTCCAAGGGCGAGAACCACAATAGCAATGTGTAACACTTCAGCGGCAAGCAATCCAGGAGTCAAAAAGATGATCCAGGGACGACGTCGCTCTGTCGGGGTGAGAAGGATACGCAGTGATTTCGCGGCATTGAGGTAAGGCAGCTTGTGAGGTGTGGTAATTGCACTTCGTAGAACTTATATTGAACAATACGGCTAAAATACGGGATAGCAGGCTTACCGGTACGTGACGATCGCAGTTGGCAGAGCAATGAACATCATTCCAGTGCTGTAGACCAACGTTCCCAGAACGCCCGTCTGGGGGGCGTGATATGTGCCATGACGCGGTTTGGGAGTGTCCATGAATGCTATAATCAAGACAGTGACCACAGAGGTACTCAAGAGAGTTGGCACTACGTATATTCATCAACACAGAAACATGGAAATATTTCGAATTGAATACGCACTCAAGCCCTTATATAGACCAGGCCATCCCTGCCAGGAGATTTTGAGAAATGGAAGTGAAGAATATGAGACTTGAGACAAACCTCAATCTGGTACACCCGTTTCATCATACCAAAGTAGGACTTGATAACTGGTCCTGAGTTTATGTCAGATATACTGCAGTGAAGCCATGTAGCAGACGTTCATACCTGTATGTGGCTGGGCGCCTCCCTCCGGATCCAACTGTAGACCCTTGGGATTGTAGTTCGCTCTGAACCGTATCAGAATGCCAGTGAGCGGCACAATGATGGCTAGGCTCACTGCGAGCGACAGTGTGAGCGCAAGAAAGTCGAGGAAACCTAACATGGGGGAAAGCGGGAAAGTGTTGGCCAGCACTGCAGTGCTGCGTAACAGTGGATGGCTGAGCAGCCGAACAGCCGACCATGCCGCTTTAGGACCCGACCAATCACGTGAATGAAGAGTATATATAGGCGGGATTTATTTGTCTCAGGGCGTTCTTTCTTCCTTCCTTCCCCCACTTCCCTAGGGGAGATGCTGTCATTTTGCTCCGTCGCATTTCTTGATGGCTTAATGGTCTCGTCTGATTGAAGCGTGTCTAGAGCTTTACCTCCTCTATTGAGGATCCACTTCTCGGACTACAAAACTACACGGAACGGAAGAGTGAGATCTTTTATCTTCGACATACTGGAGTAGGTCTTCTATTTTTGCAATGGGATGGCTGGAAAGGTCCGAACTCGGAACGCATTTTATTCCTCCATCTTGGCGTCGCGATGCTATGTCTCATGTAGAAGGTCCTCTGTCTGTTGTTTGGACTGGGAAGCTCTTCAGAGATTCAAAGTATGTCGGATTATTCTAGTCTCTTGGCTTTGGAATTAATGATGTCTAGTTAGGCACAATTCTTGCTTGAAGAAATGTATGCTGTGGACTATGACTCGTGTCTTGATGGTTCCATGTCGGCTCCCGCAGTCGTTCGGTTTTTAAAGAGGTCGATGCACGGCTGATTGTCTTTGCGTCTTCGACCGTATGACCTGGAAGGTGGATGCCATTCCAAGAGGTTCGAGTGCGGTATAGTGTGGCGCATTGTCCTTGCTTATTACACTGTACGTAGTGTTCAATGCATCGTCTTTGGTCGGAATCTTTTATAACTCAGAGTTAGAGTCAACTTTATTGTGGTTTATCGTCGTCGACGCATTACCTTTCATTGAAATCTTTTCGTTCGTTCCTTCGTTAGTCTTCTAGGATGTGCGTGGATACTCTTCAATGTCGTGAAGGACGAAGGTCGACAACGTTGAGGTCTTTCGGAGTTCGTAGCTGTAGGCTTGTAATTTCCTTGTTCGAGTAGTTGTAGAGTCAATGCAGCCACTTTTTTTACTCTCCGACGTTGAGCCGTACTGTTTAGAGTTTGGGGCCACCGCCTTGTCATCACTCATCGTGCAGCAACGGAGGTATACCCTTCAGCGACTTATCACATCGCCTAGCCGATTTCTGAGGTTATCATTGTTGCCGACAATGTCCTCGGTGGACGTTACTAGAGCCAAGGTGCGCACGTCGTCGTGGAACGTGGGTGGTCGACCTCATGGCGACTATTTTCATTTGCAGCGGGAAGCCGCCTTGGAGCACCTCAAGTTTTCCAAGAGATCAAAGATGAATGCCTCTAATTCAAGCCTTACTAGCTCGGCGTCAGCGATAGCAACGAGCACACTGTCTGTGTCGTCGCTGCCGTCGCAGTCGAGGGATGCCACCGTGTCATCGCGGTTTTTTCCTCCGTCTACGCCACCGAGTACTGGTACCATTCTTGTCCCTGATTCAAGTCCTAGCGCTTCTCCAGTCATTCATAACCTGCACCAGTTTAATAATGCTGGACAGAGCGGTGACGTGGCGCCAGCCGTGGCGGTTGTACAAGGCGGGCACTGGAATTACTCGTCGCATACAGGCGGCATTGACCCATTGGCTGGGCCGAGCGGGTTTGTATCGAGCGGGAGAACAGGCAAAGGGGCCCAGCGACGGCCGTGGGATAGCGACGATAGCCATGGTGAAGAACCCCCTCGCAAGCGACTTAACGCGTCCCCCACTGACGTCGCGACTTCACCGGACTCGCCGGCAATTCAACGCGCTGGGCAGCGTCGCCGCAATGTTGGCCACACCGATGCTCAGTCAACAGCATCAGATGAATCTTTGCCTGAGGTTGCCAACATAAGCGCCGATACTGCCAAACCGCGTATATTTCGTGGACGTCTGTCTGATTCGGCTCCATCGACCAGCGATCCATTGGCATCAGACCAGAAATTCGTTCGCTTCAAGCTCACTATGCCTATGGAATCTCCTGACCGTGTCAAGGCGGCCTGGCTCCAAGCCACTGGAGATGTGAGGCGGGCAACAACATTACTGTCAGACCCGGACTGGGTTGCGAAACCCATCCCCTCCCCTACAAAAACAGCTTCGCCGACCATCGGACGTGTAGACGGCTATGTCGAGTCTACAAAAGCCCAGCGCGTTGCGGCCAAGGAAAAAGGGAAGAAGTCCATGATTTATGCCAACCGTCTCGAGATCGACTCGCACGGTGCTAGCACATCGACACCACCACCTTCTAAGCATGCTCTGAGCACACCCGCAGCCGAGCCCTCGCCTGTCATTCGACCCGCAGGCCGTAAACGTGCAAAGAAGATGGTATTAGACACCGATTCAGAGGAGGCAAGCGAGAGTGACGACGGTCATCAACATAAGCGACGTCGACAGGAAGACACAGAAGAAACACGGACGCTGGCGTTTTTCAACTCGAAAGGTGCAGAAGCACTGCAGGAACTAACAGGTCTGTTTCACACCCCTCGTCTCAGAATAATCATACCGACGAGCTCTCAGGTTGCACACCCGAACAGGCCAATACTATAATTGGGCTGCGACCTTTCGACTCTGTTGATGACTTGAATTCAAAACTTGGTCAGGGGAAGAAGAAAGCTGGTCCGGCTGGCATCAGCCCTCGTCTCTTTGACGATTGCACCGGCATCTTTAAAGGATATGGCGCGGTCGATCGTATACTGGAGGAATGCGAGGACATAGGATCCGACCTTCGTTCAGTCATTGCTGGTTGGACGTCCGGTATTGACGTCGATAAAGGCAAGGGCAAAGCTCGATCAGATATTCCAGAATCCGTGGAAAACCAAGATGGATCTCTCAACCTCCGATCATTTGCACCATTGAAGGACCAGCACGCCAAAAGCTACCTGGTCTCTCAACCGTCGCTTCTATCGCCAAATGTCCAACTCAAGGATTATCAGCTTTTGGGTGTCAATTGGCTGCGTCTCCTCTATGACCGTAAGCTAAGTTGCATTTTGGCAGACGAAATGGGTAGGTGGTCAGGACATCTCGGTTTATACATCAACAATTATAACCATCGTATCAGGCCTTGGCAAAACCATCCAAGTCATAAGTTTCTTTGCCCATCTAAAGGAGCATGGACGGAATGGACCGCATCTTATTGTTGTTCCGTATGTTTTCCTCATCGTTCCAGTATCATTTCTTCTTATGTTTTTATAAGATCCTCTACGCTAGAGAACTGGGTTCGCGAGTTCACACGCTTCGCTCCTTCGATCAAAGTACAGACGTACTATGGTAGTAAAGACGAGCGTGTTTATCTCCGCCAGAATCTTCTAGATACCCGACCCCACAAAAACACGGACGACGGATGGAACGTTCTGATCACCACTTACAATCTTGCGCAGGGTGATGGAGACCGCAAATTCTTCCGTCGCATCGACTGGGATGTGAGGTTTTCCGTCATCTGAATGTCCCCTGTTTACTGAGCTTTATAGTCTTGTGTTTTCGATGAAGGACATGTTCTCAAGAACTTCCAATCCCAACGATATCAAGCTTTGCTCAAGGTAGATTCGAAGTGGCGACTCTTGTTGACAGGGACACCCTTACAAAACAATCTACAAGAACTTGTGGTACGTCTTCTAGGTCCACTCTTGTCAACGTGGTTTACTAAATCCCATGTCAGTCGCTGATGAACTTCATCTTACCCGAGCATTTCTCCGACACCATAACCGAATTGCGAGCCATTTTTAAAGTCAAGGGTGACTCGAAGGTGACGTTACTTGCACAGGAGCGAGTGTCGCGGGCGAAGAAAATGATGACACCCTTTGTTCTAAGGCGTCGGAAAGATCAAGTAAGTCATTCAATCTCGACTGTCAGAATGGACGCTCATCAGGCCTAGGTCCTCACTGATCTCCCAAAGAAAACTGAGCGCTTTGAATGGTGCGATATGACATCCCTGCAAAAGACACTCTATCGGGACACTCTAAAGCGCTCCCGAAAGACGATCTACGATGCAGATACCCCTACCGCCACCGATGACGCCGCGGCAAATGGTCGTAAACCTGCGAAGAAGCCCCGGGCGAAAGATAAATTATATCTCGAGAACAGCACCAATGTTCTCATGGATCTGCGCAAAGCGGCTTCACATCCTATGCTCTTTCGAAAACTCTTCACCGACGACATCTTGTCAGGGATCACAAAGCAGCTGTTGAAGGAACCCGATTTCAGGAGGCGGGGCGCACTCTTCGAGATCGTCAAGGAGGACATGTCGGTGATGACTGATGCTGAATTACAACTACACTGCGGGACGTACAAGTCAACCAAAAAGTTCCTCCAGGATGACAGCTGCTATCTTAACTCGGGAAAGGTTCAAACGTTACTCAAACTGCTGGACAGCTACAACAAAGATGGGCGGAAAGTCTTGATCTTCTCACAAGTATGCATATCTCGTCTTTGTTTATTCTCTGTATCATTGAATCTTTTCTTCCAGTTCACTCAGATCCTTGATATTCTTCAAGTCATTTTGAAGCAGAAGGATCTCCGTTTCCTCGTTCTGACCGGATCTACACCTGTGGATGTTCGTCAATCGCTGGTGGACGAATTTACTGAAGACGAAGGCATCCCGGTCTTTTTGTTGTCAACGAAGGCTGGTGGTAAGTCCTAACATCCACAATCTCTCTGCGTCAAACTTAGTCTGGATAGGCATGGGCATCAATTTGACCGCAGCTTCAGTTGTTATCATGTAAGTGGCTTACCTTTGGATGAACGCCGATCCTTATTTTGCGATGGTGCCCAGGTTCGATCAGGATTTTAATCCACACAATGACCGCCAAGCGCAAGACCGTGCGTACCGTATTGGGCAGAAGCGGGATGTGGATGTCGTGAAGCTGATATCACGGGGAACGATAGAGGAAGACATGCTGAGGTTAGGTGAAACAAAATTGGCTCTTGACGAGGCTGTCGCAGGGGAGGCGGACGACAAGGAGGATCCTGCAGCGGAACGAGAGATCAAGACGTCTTTGATGAGTGTGCTGCGACAACAATTCGAGCGACAGGAAGGATTTGAAGAGCTAGCCACATAAACTCTACCACCTAGATTTGAAAGGACAGATAATGGGGTGCGGGGAGAGACACCAAGTCTATACACATTTGTACCAATTTCTTGTATTTTTATAGAGATAATATTCGCAGTCAAGCAAAGATGGACAAGCCTCGGACAAGGCGATCAACACTGGAGCGAAAGTATTCGTTGTCTATTCCACATTCTTTAGAGTCCATGCTAACGAGCGGATTGCGAGTGACATATTGAAGGAAAGGCCCAACGTATATCTGGCGAAGGACGAACCGAAGGGAGTCCGCATTTGGGTCGCTAAGCATGACGAACTTGTATCCCGAGATCGTCTCAAAGAGGTGTAGCTTGTACGCAGAGGTACGATAGTTCACAAATTGCTCATCTCTGTGCCCCAGTCAGCTTGAAAGAAAGGCACACGAAACAGAACACTACCTTCCCGACAACTTCTTGATCATATTACGGAGTGACAGTATAACACCATATACAAGTTTTGCTTCTTCGTCAAAAGACAGACCCGTACTGGTGATCGGGCCAGATATCATCGCCGCTGAAGCAGAGGAAACTGGTGTCTGCAACAATGGAGAAGGGGACGAGTCACTGCCTGCAACGACAATGCCAGAACTTGAGGAGAGCGTGTTTCGAGGGCTTCCTGTGGCAGATACGGATTGCTGATTGACTTCCGCTGGGCGCGCAGAGACGGCCTGAGAAACCGCAGGCATTATCCCTCCTTCGACTGCGAGTTTTGGCCGTCTCGTTCTGTGCCAATCTTGGTAATACACGCAGGCACAGTGCCTATCGAGAACCGTCAGTACGGAAAGTAGACTCAAAAGAAAGCATACGCGCCTATCATAGATGTACAGACTGTGGATTGTCATTCCAACGATGAATTTGGAATTTGGAAGTGACGGTGGACGGCAAGCGCGCGGTCCGGGGCCATCCGGCTTGCAGGAGATACTTAACCCGGGTCCGGGTTTTGGATGGAATTCGAATTCACAGCTCGGCTTTCTTTGGGCATTCTTCCGGTCAGTAGCGTCATGATAGAGGTGAGAGCCATCATCCGTCCTCCAACCATGGTGTATGACGCTTCATGCAAGTGTCCGTGCTAGGAAACGTTACAGCAAATCATACTTTTTTTTCTAACGTCACTTCCGGCGTTTTTCAATCTACACCGTAGATTCGGATACAGTCCCGCCAAGTGAGCGCCACCTCACCCTCCCTGCTGTCATTCGTATTTCCCGGAATCGGGCTTCAATCTTAGTCTTTGACACAGATCTACCCCAGATTAGCCCCAGATCGCGACCGTGATCAGCTAACTATCGCACAGGAACGCGTTTCTAACGCGGTTCCATGTATCCAGTCACATATAGCAGATCGTAACGTTATTAACGTCTGACTTCATTTCCCGGGTAGAAGGCTAGTACCTTCATTGAGCCGCCTTCGTCTCTTTTTGTTAGAATCACGGGGCTGAACTCAGACGAAGTGAGTAGCAAAATGGTTTACATCTGTCGCAAACGCGACATGGGAGCTAACTACGAAATGTCCAGCATTATATGCGACGAAATACCGCCATACGAGAACCCAACGGCGACTAATTGTCTTCACCATGAAAAGCTCGCATATCTCACACTGTTGTCCCTAGCGTTCATTGATCTCTGCAGAGTTAGAGTTAGAGTCCGAGTCCATGGTAATAGTGAGCTTGCCAAAGAGTTGGAACGAAGGCTTGAGAAGGAGACTCATGAGCCGTGGTTGGCTCTGCAAGAAGCCATGGATCAGGATAAAGGGACCAATGAAGCTTACTCCCGTCAACTCGCACGCTATCACGCCTGGTTTTCAATGGACCACTGTCAAGGAAAACCCCATGTTGCCGCAATCACCGTCGCAGCCCATCACGTCGCGCACTATTTTAAATGGGAGGCGAGACGTCCAAAGGTAATGTGACTATTGAATATCATTTGCTGTTGAATGTGCTTAACTGTTCTTCAGGTCAATGACAAGGGCACAGTTGACTACTCGTCCGACGTCGATTGCCCAGGCCATCAGCCGCTCTCGAAAACTATTGAAAATCACCGATTCAATCATCAGCACGAGCCTGCAGTAATCTGTTTTCTGTACTCGGGTGTGTTGGCGTTGCGTGTGGAGTGTAGCAACAGACTGGGGTATCGTCAGTGGGCTACCATCATTAGATGATATAATCAGAGTCAATAGTAAAGGGAATTTGGAAAGGATCAGAATGATAGTCACAACTATGCGGGTCCGTGTTCTTTATCAGTCTGATGGGTCTTCACAAGCCGGAATATACGAGAGGCATCCAGACCGTCCATCCTCCGGCGTATTCCATATTGCAATATGGATCTATCTCTGGTATCCTCGTCTACCCATTCTCCGAAGACATCATCCAACTCTGTGTTTCTAGTCGCCTTGGCAATATCCGAAAACGATACGTCTCCAGCCTCACCATTCCTCATTATGCATACGAGTCCCAACACACCACATACGAATGTCATCCCAAGGGCAGTGATGGAATAGGTTATCCACAATCTGTGGGCATCGTACACCCAAACAAACAGGTCCCGAGCTACCGCAGCGTCCACCGTTGTCGTGTCCCCGGCTAAGCTGATCAATGCAACAGTCGCGTTCACCAGCATCCTCTCTAACGCCCCCTTAATATCGACGGTATTTTCACTGAATGTCCGTGCCGTGTCATTCAACGAGAACAGGTCTGTCATCATCACCTCGGTTTTAGTGTCCCATCCTTGTGGTCCCACATGTACATAGTCTATTGATCCTGAAAGCTGCTTGAAAAGCCAGTTGGCGATGGCAAAGTAACTGGTGTAGTAGGCATCAACAGAGGAGGAGGAATTGCGTATGGGCCCCAATTCATTGCATTCGGGCTCTGGTATGTCAAAGGATGCATAAGGGTCATTGTAGGATAATATTCTGGGAGATATAATGCCGGTGTTATTGACGAAGGAAACGGTGGATTGCTGGGTGGTGTTATAGAGAGAGCAACGTACGCCGCTCACGGCTGATTCATTGTCGGCATTATATGTTCGCCATGCCATAGCGATGTCAGCGGTACGAAAGTCGAGACTGTAGGTAGCATTGTAAACTCCTCTGATGGGATTGGTGGTCCGTAACATGACCAAAGGATGACTTGGTGCTGGTGGAGGGGGATTGACAGACTCGTCGTCGTCAAATAATTCATCTGGCTCCAGATCGAAGCAACGTAACGCTGGCGCGGGATATTCGAAGGTGTAATTACAGCCTGTCCCACAACGAAGCGGTGCTTTCCACCCGATGAGCTCATCGGACTGCAATGACTGTCCAAGAGTGCGCTCCCAACCTGTAGGCAGTGCATAGTCGCAGAAATCTGCTGGAACGTAGCCCCAGCTACGTTCTCTATTGAAGAAGATTGTGGGGATGGAGATGAGCTCGGACTGGACAGACGCGGCCCCAACTTCGAGAGAATTTGGTGCTAGGATGGATACTAGGGTATATGCCTGTACAACTGCGGCCATGATGATGATAGGCAGGATTTTCCATGGCCTCTCAGAGGATGCGAGACGAATAGTACGAATGGGATTTGGCAGACCGAATATATGATTCAACTGCATCACAGTAAAAGCCTGGCGGCGGATGGACCACCAAATCTGAGGGGTTTGAAATCGGTTATCATCCCTTTTAAATGAAGGAAACTCTTACAAGCTGCGTGAGAGACGTTGAAGCTGATGCCGCACAGAGCCACTGGACTAGCGTACTCAGTGCGTTGGAAGAATTCTTGATCCAGAACTGGTGCTGCACATCGCGTCCGCGCAGGAATGTGAGATAAAAGTGATGAAGTACCGCTGTGAACGTCGCTGCCAAGAGTAGTACAGTCATGATCAACGGTGGACCACTGAGTCGAATCCTTTTGGTAGGCGGTGACTTAGACGCCTGCGGAAAAGTAGTGGGGAGAGCTAGGTCATTGCTGGAGTGGCACGATTGTAACAGTTGTGCAACCTCCTCTTCCTGGGTCATCATTGTGGGTATGTGTGCATGTACCTGGCGTTGAAAGGCAAGGTTAGTGAAGGACACAGCCCTAATGCATGGACTGTTATATCAGAAGAGAAAACACCCATTGATGTTCAAAGATTGCTATCAGTCGAAGATCACAAGCCATCTGATACAACTTCAAAGGAATAAGAACGGGAAGATCCAGAGGCTCATGTTACTTACCTCACATACGTTTTGATGGATCCGTGATCTTTGGCACTCGTTGCAGAGGTTTCTACCCACTTACGGCAGTGCGTCCTCGGTGAGTCGTGACAGGATGAATTATTGCCACAGTATTCACGATATCTGTTAAGACGCCACAATCGCTTTTCTTCTTCCGCTTCTTCCCCCCGGATCCTGATTCTTCCTCGAACTGATCCTCATCCTCACTATACCAAACGAAGTAGACTATTACCGGAAAATATACCAAATTCCTACTACTAATACTCGTAGATGATAATAACCTTAACATAACACCGAATCTACAGTCTAAAATATCATGATGGCCTAACCAGTAGGCATTGCGGACTCAAATCCGCACTTCTTCAAACCCGCTCTTCTCGTGGATGTGAATAGGGACATTACCGATTACGCTCATGTGAGGCAGACCGGGCTCGGCTCTGCGATAGGGATAGAAGTATGCTCCATCATCGTGGGGACCATTGATGTAAGATGGGAGGTACGCATCAGGGTGGAAAGCTGTGGGCGCTGGGGCAGGTGGTAATGTTATCGTCAACATCTATAACATAGCGCGATCAGTCACGGTGCACGGTGGGTAAACAAAGACAGTGATTTCACCAATGCAGCTCGGAACACTCCGGGTGCACTAGCTTTCCACAGGCAAGCATGTTGGCCGAATTGTGCACGATCCACCTGACCCCATTTTTGAAGCACGGCTGCAATTGCCCTGCTACCCTTTATGTGAAGGTGTACAGTCAGTTGTCGATTATTCACGGTAAGTTTTGAAGATTACCATGTATTTCCAAACCAGCATAGGCGCTACAACCAGAAGATCTAGACCAACAAAAATGCCAAAGGAAATCGCAGCAGCCTGTGCAGACCCATCTGCAATGAGCTTGGAACAAGTGATGGGGATGTAAAGATACGAACCTGGGTTTGTCGTTCTGATCGCTCTGATTCGTGCCCTTGAACAAGGAGCTTTGATAGCACAAACTGATAGAGAAGCAATGAAAGGACGAAGGCAGACCTAAAGACGTTACTTTATCTCCGAAACAAAAATAGACGAGGCGGGAAAATCACGTACAGGAATCCCACGATCAACCAAACACGTTCCACCATTGGCTTCGAATAACGACCTGCTATACTTCTTATAGCATCTATGCGCATTTCCCACTTGTCAGTAGAAATCTACAAGTTTTTGCATGTTGAGCCTCGTTACGTCCAAGTCGCAGCCGCGGAAATAGCCACTCACTTGACCCTTCAGCTCGAAGGGAACAGGCGGTGCAGCTCGTTGATCTGGAATTAGATGCTGTGTTACGTCTTTAGTCTTAGGATATTCCAAGGAGGAGAGTTTGCACACCAAAACGACTTCATTGGAAACGGTCCTTGTAGGTCTGCTGTAAGCAAGCATGCTTCCAGTTCTCCGCGACCAAATTTTAATAGTGAGAGAGAAAGTCCGCTAGCGGACAAAGGGATTGGAGTCGTAAAAAAGATCGTTGTGGCACTCGTGGGTAGTATCGATCCTGTCGATGCGAGCTAATGTGAGGACGGGGGTGTGAGTGAGGTAGAGATGATGACGGTTGGAAGAAAGAGAGCCAGCATCATGCCGAGAATTGGCATTATTGTTATACTGATTTGAACAAAAAGACGCATCGTGATGGGCGCATCTCTCACGCTGCCTCGTTGTAATTTTGAAATAACACCGCAATGGCGCCGTTCCTATTGTCTAGGCCATTGGAGTATTACTGGTGCTGCAAAAGACAGCACGAATGCTAGCAATCTATAAAATGGTGTGCAGGCAATGTACCGAACATTCAACAGAGCCTCATGCCACTGATTAATAATTGATGAAATGAATTTCCACCTTGACAGAGTCCTGCAGTGCCAATGCAAGTCGTAGCTGCTGAACGAACGTTAAATGTTGAACGTAGAACATTTGAAAACATACAAAAAACATAAGTACTTAAGTACTTGAAGTCGTTGACAAAGTGCACGTCGGAAAGTTCCGCAAACGCACGTATTCTTCCTTATTACATAATATGACATCCACTTTCCCGCCATCGCCTCTCAGGCCTCACCGGCTGCCTCGAGCAGCAAGGACAAAATGTCCTCTCCCTTTTCAGCCAGTGTTCAACTCGCAGACGCAGAAGATGCGCCCACTATACGGGCACCGTCTCTGCACTTCTCCGACAATGAAGACCAAGACTCCGGCTTCGAATATAGCGAGCAGCCAGGAGACTACTCTTCTCGTATAGAAGAACTGCTGGGTGATGAAGACAGTGAAGCGGAAGGAAGTGCACTTGGAGATGACACCGACGGTGATGGCTTTTTGTACACCGGTGTCGATGCCGACACGTCCACTTCGTCTGGATATCGCCAACAGCTGAGAGACGTGCTGGGTCACGACAATGAAGACGATTCAGACATGGATACAAGGGAGGTGGAGCAGTCCCTTCTTATTAGTGGCGACACCACGAATCAGGAAGACATGCTGGTGCGTGACATTAGGTGCAACGTATATGCTATGGATTTGAATCGTCCTTTAGAATGGCGACGTTTTGTCCGATAATGCACCGTCGAGCCCAGACGTGCTGGCGATTGCCTCTTCGCGAATGAGTACTCCTGATCTGGCTGGAAGCAACGGCCTGGCACGACCCTTTCTCCACCCAAATGTCTCCCGACTTCGGTCGTACACACCTCAGCCGTCTCGCATTTCTTCACCTGCGAGCGGTCCTGCCAATCATGCACCGGCATCTTCGCCTTCCCATTTCTCCTTGTCAAGGGTGTCCTCGTTATCTAATCTTCATACCGCGTCTGGGACCGAAGAGAATGGCACTTCCTCCTCGAAGCCGCCCCACACAGACGTCTTCAAATGGACCGAATTGCGTGTTATTGAACAACAACTGAAGGCAAAGTCGCCAAAGGTTTCATCCATTCTCGGGGCCCCGTTTCTCGGTTCTCCTACTGCGCTCGCAGCAAATGGTCTCATTTGCATTGGGACGGAAGAAGGGAGAATATACGTCTTTGATTTCAAGCAGAAACTTGTATGCGTGTGTGGTACGGAAGCGACAGGTAGTTCTCTTCGTCACAGCTTACAGAGGCATTTCTGACAGTCACGCAGGTAAAACAGCTGGACCAGTCACTGCTTTAGCGCTATCCTTCGATCATACCTATGTCGTCTCTGGCCATTCGTCGGGTTTTATTCAGTTGTATGATCTGAAGACGCCAAACTCACCTGTTCGCACTGTTCCGCCAACGACAGTCCTCGCCATTTCGACTGGTCGCAAAGAGGGCCACATACAAGGATCCAGGATTGTGAATGTTGGTTTCGTGGCAGGGAGACATACGGCCATCGTATCAGCGGATGAACACGGCCTCGCCTTTTACCATAGTCTTGGAAAAATGCTCTTCATCGAAGCCTCCGATATCCTTCGGATCCTTGGTAAATATCCATTGGACTCTCTTCCCTCTTCAGATGGCTCTCCCTCTGTCACATCTACAACCCGTCGCCGAAAATCTCGATATTCCATTCTTGCCATGATGCCACTACCTCTTGGTACTACGTCCCATCCCACCGACGCCTACAACGTTGTGGCCTTGTTGACCTCCACTAAACTTGTCATTGTTGGTCTCAAACCTACTCCCAAAACTTGGTTCAAATGTCCTCGAGGAATTGAGCAGGATCCAGACCTACCGAGAACCAAGCTCAGCCCGAAAGGCTCTCTGTCCTGGTTTCCAAGTGTCCTGCCGAACTCAAGCGGAAAGGTAGAAGTGGTCGAGAACTACCCTTTAAATCATTCCGGTTCCCCCATAAATCCGAGACTCGCGTATTCATGGGGACGTACACTCTATATCTTGCAGGTGTTTGAGTCAAAGGTGAAGCAAACGTTTCGTAATTCCAGGTCTGGGAAAGCCAGCGAAGTTGAAGTTGGCACGATAGGCTTCGAGAACCTTGGCAAGTGGTCGGCAGATGACGATATATTAGCGGTTCAATGGTTGAATGTCAATGTGGGTTCGTTTGCTCCAGCTGCCAAGTCCATTCCCGTCTCGAAACTAATATCCTCTACAGCAAGTGCTCATCTTTACGGCGATATCTCTTGAAGTGTACGACATTCACGTTTCAAAGCCGGTTGAAAGGGTACCCTTCGATGGATTCTCGCTCGTTTCCCCGTCTTTGAAACATTCGATGAAGGGTACTATGACCTACTCGGACTGTGCGAGTGATGTCGCGCACAGTATTCGCGTGTATAAGGGAAAGGTGTTTTTGCTGGTAAGACTGCTATCAGTTTCGATGGACTTTCATTCAAACTGTCATTCCAGGGACGCGAAAACTTTCGAGTCGGAACGCTTCTGACATGGGCCGACAAAATCTTGGCATTTGTTCAAAGTGGCGATTTCTTGAGTGCTATCGACATGACGCGACTGTATTATGTCGGCGCTGCGCCAGGAAACCAGAATGGTCTCCCAGAGGATGCCGATCTACGAAAAGACACTGTGGGGCAGAAAATGCGCGATTTGATGGTTGCCTCGGCTCGATACGCCTTTTCCGAGGATCGTATGACGGATAGCACGCATATCACACCTGACGGCCGTGGTGTTGACCGGACATCTTTGTTCGAAGGTCTTGTGGCGACGTGCTGTCGTGCTTGTATTGCGTTGGATGACTTCGAATTCCTTTTTGAAGATCTTTTCCAGCAGTATGACGACTCAGGGATCGTTCGAATATATCTCCTCCAACTAGAGCGCTTTGTGTTGGACAACGAGATACGATTCGTTCCTCCTCGCATTACCCAGAGACTGGTAGCCATGCATAATGAAGATGAGCGTCCGGATCTTGTGGAACGTATCATTTGGCACATTGATCCCGCTTGCCTGGATCTAAATCAAGCTATTCATCTTTGCCAACAGCATCACCTCTACGACGCTCTGATATACATTTATACCCGAGCCCTTCGAGATTATGTAGCGCCAGTCGTTGAATTGCTTGGCCTAATTCGTCGCGTCAACCAGTATCGTAAATCAAATATGGATACTTGGGACGAGAGCACTATGGAGCCGATAATCTTGAGCGCGTACAAGATATATCCGTATCTCGCCAACATCCTTTCGGGCCTTACCTACCCTAGTGAGGAACCCCTCCCAGAAGAAGACCGTTACCAGGCAAAAAAAGACGTCTACTCGTTTCTTTTCTCCGGCCGCTCAAGTGTTTGGCCTGTTGGCGAGGGAGGAAGTTTGATTCTAACGTCGGACGAAGAAGGCGGCGTCGAACCCACATATCCTTATGCTCGACTTCTCCTCCTTTTTGATGCCGAATGCTTTTTGCATTCGCTTGACATTGCATTCGAAGACCTGGGTGACGAGACGCAGGGCATCAGTCGTCTCGTCTATATCCAAATACTACTGGAAATTCTCTCGTCGGGAAGTCTGGCTTCGAGGGATGTAACATTTGTGAACATCTTCATTGCCAGGAATGTTCCAAAGTATTATCATTTTCTCCCGATGTCCGTCAGCACTTCACATAATATTCTGATCAGTCTAGCGGACGATCCAGATGCAAGTACGCGTGAAGATCGTCAGCTGGCTGCAGAATACCTTCTTTCCGTATATACCCCTCACGATATCGATCGGGTGGTGCAACATTTCAACGATGCTGGATTTTATCGAATTCTTCGAAAATGGCACCGCCAAGACCGAAAATGGAGGCCGCTACTTTCGACCTATATCGAGGACGCAGATCTTCACCCATCAGAATTGTTCCATAGCATCGATGAAGTCCTTCAGATTTCAGAAGGAGAGAGCAAGCACATCTCGACGGAGTTGGTCACTACAATAGCGGACGCTCTACCCAGGCTATTGCAGGCCAGCATCCCGATGACAGCTAATCTTCTCGACATACACATCTCTGATCTTCACAGTCGCGCTCTGGAAAGTCTCGGCCCTCGTGGCGACTACAAGCGTTTTGTGTATCTGCAGCATCTCTTAGGCCCTCCACGTCCAGAGGACGAAGAGTATAACAATGTCCCGTCAAGGCCCCCTTCTCAATCGCATGCACTGGATGATCTCCGACAAACATATGTTGCGCTCCAGTGTCAGTTTCACCCTCAGGATGTTATCAACGTTCTGAAGTACTTGTCATCGAGCCGGTTAGATTGGTCCGGTGTTGTGGCAGTGTGCGAAGAGAAAGAAATTTACGGTGCAGCAGTCTGGGCCCTCAACCAACAGGGTCATCCCCTTGATGCCCTTACCAAGGCGGAGATTTTCGAAAAACGTCTTACTCTTCGAGTCATTGAGGCGCTTGGGTCCGCCGAGAGCGCCGAGGCAGATTCGGACATCAAGAAGGCAGTTGACGGACTCGTCGATCTAGCAAGATCTGGCATCTCTGTATGTTTAGATCGCTCATTATCGACCTCGCCGGATGTATCTTTAGAAGACATCTGGCTCCAACTACTTGGCAGTCAGATTAACTGCATCCAGTCTGTCTCCGGGTCTTGTTCGGAAACGTTATCCTCCTTCACCCCAGATTCACGTGCTCATGCAGACCGTATCCTGGACGTCGAACGGCAGACATTGGACACACTTCGCTCTGTCATACAAGAAACGTTTACTTCCCTTGTATCCATAAGTTCCAGCCGGGCGTTGTCCTTTCCCCGGCTCTTCAAACGACTGGTAAACTCTGCAATCCAGATGCCGTCATCCAAAGGCACTCACTACACCGAGTTTCGTACTATCCTGACCAGCATGCTGGAGTCATATCGGTCAGAGGGAGACATGCTTATCATCACGAAGCATTTACTAGACCGGGATCTGTTTCAGGGTATGGCAGAGTTGACTCGAGAGCAGAATCGTGGATGGACTCCTTCAAAGGGCGTGTGTTCTGTATGTCGTAGACCATTACTAAAAGACCCGCACGCAGAACGTGACACCCAAACCCGGCAACTTGTTATCGTGTCTCGAGCAGGACGTTCATATCATAGTACATGCTCCCCGGTTTAATTCGAATGTATAGTGAGTGCGATATACTTTCATAGATGTCTAGCAGTGAAGTGAAAAAAAGTCCCGAGGACGCGACTCAAACGTTAGCAAGTGTGCGTCATCAATGATCATCAGCTTCCTCATTATATATCCGTGGCCCGTGGCCATCTGTGGTCCCGCGGATAACTCAATACGTTGTTCACAACAGATGACCATGTTATGCCACTTCAATCACGTACACCTGTGGGTACTTTAGCAGCGACCTGATTTTGGGAGCTCGCATTGTGATACACATTCCCTCTTGATGGCGATAGTAACACCCGGAATCCATTTTATCGCTCGTGCTGCCTGCAAACTAGGCGCTATAGTTCTACTTGCATATTGGCTGAGATCATGGACACTGCTCCTTCTTCCCCTTCTTTTACCATTTTATCCTGTCCTCCTTTATCGATACTACACTCACCGAGCCTCTTCTCTCAATGCGCGTCTCGCTCCTCGAGTACGCGGGAGCCTCCCTTTCAATATCGACATCATGCGAAGATCTCAAAATGACAAACATCCATGCGATACCTTGGCAGCACTGGCCACGGAGTACGGGGCCACATTCAACACAGATCTCCTGGGGCTCGTGCACATCGTGACCACGAGCCCAAAGCACATTCAGCGTGTCCTCGCCACCAACTTCGACAATTTTGAGAAAGGTGAGCTAGGCTTGTCCATCAGCCGTTCAAGTATTGAATTTGATTGTAAAGGGGAAGCATTCCAAGACACTATGTCGTCTGTGCTCGGGACGGGAGTATTCAATTCGGACGGGAAGATGTGGAAGTATGTTCCATCGCTATTCCTCGCACAGAGCCTGATTCACGGCATATCAGATTTCATCGAACGATGACCCGCCCGTTTTTCTCGCGCGACCGCATTTCGCATTTCGACTTATTTGACGAATATGCACAGACAGTGGTAGCCAAAATGAAAGAGCGCTTTAGGATGGGTGTAGCAGTGGACTTCCAAGTAAGAGTCAAGGGTTGTCTCGACATTAAACTAACAGGGACTCAGGACCTTATCCAACGCTTCACCCTTGATTCTGCAACAGAATTCCTCTTCGGGAAATCGGTCGAGAGTCTCTCTGGTGTCCTTCCGTACCCACCTTCTTCAGCCCTTCATCTTGGCAGACCTCACAAGAAAACTCACCCAGAAGTTTTCGCGGACGCATTTCTGTCTGCCCTTGAGATCCTGCATGAACGCAGCGACGAAGCGTGGATCTGGCCATTATTTGAGATTTTCAAAGACAAAACAGCGGCACCTATGAGCATCGTCAACCAGTTCATAGAGCCGATCGTAGGTGAGGCAGTGAAGCAGCGGGATGAGGAGAAGAACGGAATCAGGGAGACAGACGACAGTCAAAAAGATACGTTACTAGGTCATCTTGTCCGTGAGACGAGCGGTGAGTTATAATCCATTCCCAGTGGCATTTCAATAACTGTTGACTACTCTAGATCCAAAGGTTTTGAAGGATGAAATGTACGCCCACTTCTCTTTGTTTGACTTCCGAGCTTGATACGACAGTAGCCTTAACATACTGATCGCTGGTCGCGACACTACGGGGTGGACATTGTCCGTTCTGGTCTACTTTTTATGTACCAACCCTCTCGTATGCACTCGTCTTCGCGAGGAGATCATCAGTTCGGTGGGTCCGATGCGGCGCCCTACGTTTGAAGATATCAAAGGAATGAAGTATCTGAGAGCGGTGATCAATGGTACGTTCTTATCCACACCCTTCAATCAGTTGAGTACGCTGAGTAAAACTGATGGACAGAGACCATGAGGTTATATCCCGCCGTGTATGTCTTTTCAGTTGACTTGATACAAGAGCTAACGTGAACACTACAGTCCGGTAAACATTCGCACGTCAATTAAGGAGACCACTTTGCCATCTGATGATCTGGATGAGAAGGACATCTACGTCCCCGCGGGAACCCCGTAAAGCTTTCGTGCATCATTTCATCTCCTTCATTTTAATAGGCCTACAGAATTCCATACTCGGTCTTCCTCATGCACAGACGAAAGGACCTTTGGGGTCCAGATGGCGAGTCTTTTACACTCTCTTGCTCCGTTCTCGTCTAATTTTCCGGGTTACTATAGCCGACCAATTTGACCCGCTACGGTTTATTGACGAGCGACGCCATCGCATAACAAAGAATCCATGGATCTTCTTGCCCTTCAATGCTGGTCCTAGGATATGCTTGGGCCAGCAATTTGCATATAACGAAATGTCGTTTATCATCATCCGGCTACTGCAGGCATTTGAGGGCTTTGAGCTAGATGAAAGTATGGGAGGAAAGTTCTGCCCCAAGTTGACGCTGACGTTCTATGCGGGCGTACGTCAATTTTTGGACTGGTTTCTTTGCAAGTGACTAATTCTTTTTCTCAAGGGTGGTATATGGATCAAAGCAAAGGAAGCTGGAGAAATTGAAGAAGTGTAGCGCCCTGGAATAAATGTACATGTTAAGAAAGTATTTCACTTCCCGCTTTCACGAGTGGATCGCCTCAAGATCCGCCGCCTGCTACCAGTTGTTGAGCCAAAGGCGTGCTGTATCCTACAGTTGTCGAATTTTTGTCAGCGCTGGCTGCGGTGGTAACATAGCGGGTAAAGAACGGCCAAACCAATTTAAGAGTTACCTAGGACACATCGCGACTCACAGGTTCACCTCCTCTTCCGATTAGCTTCGCTTTCCGCGTTTTCCCATAAATCCACAGAGGAAGTAACCGATTTCCCCCACTGTTGAACGACTGATGAAGGTGCGCGTATTGCAAGCAAACGGAAGCCGTCCCGACCGCCAGCCAGCTGAATCCTCGCTTTATTTCGGGCATTGATGTCTTCCGCAATTTCAGAACCTTTGGAGCCCATCACTTGGATAAGAAGGACTTCCAAAGAAACATCACTACTGTCGAGCAATGCAGAAATGGTCGAATCTATGATTTCAACGGATCTTTTGGAGTTTAAAGGGATGCTGATGGCTAGGTGCGTGATGTTGTGAATTCCCGCAATAAAATGAAAATCTTCCAGAGATAGTTGCACATGGACGTGAGTGGTTTGCGGAGAAATAAGGAGGAAGGGTATGCCATCTCGGCATGAAGGACCAAGGAAGTGCTTCTCACAAGCAACATGAGAGAGCAAAGTATGGTGGTATGAAAGCAGATAGGCATGGAGCGAAAATCCGCACGCAAGACTTTCTACGTTGCCACACATAGAAATAATTTTCTCGATAGTCGGCAGGGGACCCAAAGCGAAGACTCCGAGGTTCTTCACTCGACTGCAGAGCGGTACCACGGGCGCAAGACTGGGGGCTCCGGAGGAGGCTATAGTTTCAAGGAAAAGTGTTACGGCGCGCGACGATGATAGAACGACGTTTCTGTAGATGATAGGGAGCGTCCAGTGTCGAACGTGAGTCGACACTAGGGTTAAACTCAAGCCAGTCGCAGCAGACGAGGCAGACGCGAGCTCGAATATCTGTCTGAGGATGTCGATGGGCACTCCTGGGAAGGTGCGTATCGGCATGTTCAACCTCTAGTAAATTTCCAAGTCAACGACAGGCGTTTGATTAAATAGCAAGAACTTGACGCGACGTACCTGCAAAACGATATGGGTGTAAAATGGTCGACTGAAGGGTGATTTAGTGGAGCAACAATAGGAGTCGAAGTCGCGAATATATACGGACGCATCAGATCTCTTGTGTGCCTCTCAGACCAACTACATATGGATAATTTGATACGTTATTCAACGCACGAGACGAGTCTGGATTTTTGCTTCACCTCATGTGTCTACACGTGGCGTTAATCTTTTCTTCCGCCTACCCTGAACTTTGTGTGTGGGGACTGGAGGTCTGGAGCATTGCGATACGAGGTTCCAGTACTAATAGAGAAGGAGAGGTGCTCGAAGTATAGAGCGCGGCCGCAGGAGTAGCACAGCCACCTATGTGCACTTGCTTGCCGAATGACGGAAAAGGAAACTCTATGGCGACTACAGTTTTCGCCCAAAAAGGTTATGATCGAAGAGGCTTCTTTAGCTCTATTGGTATACAATTCAACAACAGCTATGGCAACGTGGCCGAGTGGTCTAAGGCGCTGGAATTAGGAGGCCTTCCCAAAAAGGAAATTTACGTAATATCCAGTCCTACGGGGCGTGAGTTCGAACCTCACCGTTGTCACGTGATTAATTTTGTTATCACTGGGCGGACTTTCAACTTTCAGCTGAGTTTGAATTATGCCGAAATTTCTGCACTTGGAGGCGCGATGCCGTTAGTCTTGCAGTTGATACATAGTTGTAGTGACGCGCTGACTGCCTTCCTGTTGCTCTCTGCCACGCCCAGAGATTTGTATTTGAATAATTATGCTATCAGTACTTGAAAATGTATGGGCCTGCCTCATTTTGAGGGCTGTAATTTTTAATTACTTTTATAGTATCAACTAAAACACCGCGGTAGTCCGCATTTGGTTTAAATTTTAAACTCCGTAGCGACTTGCCTGCTCAATGCCTGCTACCATTCGCAAGACTCACAAAGTACTGCCCTGCCTGGATGGCTTGAAATTCTTAGGACACATTCCATGCATAGGTTTGACTTCAATTTTTGAGCACCGGAAACAGAATGCATCCTTTATGTTGAATGAATCCGCTACTGCCAGTGAAAGGCACTGGGCAGGCCTGCCGCTTGATGTGGCTGTGCCTCGAGCATCGGAAAGGTAGTGACACAGAGCGTCCGAGTCAACCTGCAGATGCGCACCTTGAACTTTCTGGAATCCTTTGTATGACCCATGAGCGTGGTTAGATCGTTGTCTTCTAGTTCCCTAGAGATCCGGTTAGAGGCGCCGCGTCGAAAGCAGTATGCGGTGACATGAACTAGGGGAAAAAATCAGCAAGATGAAATTGTGCATGATCCTTACATACCAATGAACCCATCTGCCAACTGACGCGTCGTAAATGGCCACTGTATGCGGTATAGGTCAAGGCACGGTCTGAAGAAATGCCCCAGACGCCGTTGACCAAGACCTCGGCACGTGCTACACACTGGGAACGCGATTCGAGCTTCAGGGTCAAGATGTGGTGGTCCGTTGGCGGTATCTTGGGGGAAAAGATCTGCTCAGCAGTAGCGACGTCGGCAAATATCTGGTCTTCAATGGCGAGAGCTACTGCCTGGGCGACAGGGCACATTGCACGGTTTGCGTTGGGCTCTAGGGGACAAACTCTTTGTATACAGACTTTTTCCCCTGGTACCCTTTCTGGCGGCATATCTTGACGACGATGATAACGAGAGGATGATGAGAGTCGTCTTCGTTGGGAATAATGTGAAAGTAGTGTTCGCCCCAAGTGAGAGCCTCGTTGGTGCCATTGTTCTTGCTTCCTTCGACGAGGGCTCCGGGCGCTCGGGTATGAGCGACTGGATGTTGATAAAGTAGGCGACTTGGAGTACCATGCGAAGCGTCCGAAACCCAGTGTCCCTGAAAAGCGCTCGGGTAAGGACTTCAAAGTCAGTGGCGCTCATGGAGTGTCTAGGCATGGAGTCGGTGCAGAGCGGTACGATTTTTTCGAGCTGTTCAGAGTCGATGTAGGTGTAAACTTGTTGGGTGTATTCAGAGGGAACGGGTTGTAGAGCCTCGCGTCGCCAGATCCCGAAGAAAGAGCCCATGAGGGAGTGAATAGTGTCCCTCGTCGAATATTCGCTGATACAGCCTTTGGAGCTGAGTGCTTGGTGCGTGGTGAATGCGATGAAGGCTTCTATAATGGTGTGAGTATATGCGTATATCCATGTGTGGAAGACGTACCTCGTGGCGGGAGCTTTGTGTCGATGTCGATCTCGGGGTATACCTGTAAAGGGTTGTGCTCTGGCTGCTCGCCACAAAACTCTCTCCAGTCCCGCTTCAGCCGCCTGACTACACAGAGGGATGAGCGAGCAAGCCGTTTGACAAACCGCTGAGCAAAGAAACCCATGCTCTTGATCTTTGCAGCAACGACGGGTACGTCGGAACGTTTGTCGAGACGCTCTTTACGAGTAATGGGTTTTGGACGAAGAGGCATGGCGCCAACGGGGCCGGAGGGCGACAAAGATGGGCAGCGTTTTCGAGCAGCTTTTATAGGGCACCATGCTAAATTAAATCCGGGCAAAACACATTGTTGAATCCAGGAAAAAACGCGTCGGATACCCCAAGGATTTGCGACGGATGCTTGTGATTTCAGAGGTGCGTCCCCAGGGATTGGCAGCGACGCGCTGTGAATAGGAAGCAGACTCTAGGATCTGCGCTGCTTCTATTGGCGGGGGAGAGAACGGAGAGGGGTGAAGAGGAACGACCGGATGGCCTGCGTATGCCTGGTGCTGAGCTTGGTGGACGAAAAACTAGAAAGAAATACGCGTATGCCATTTTTTGCAGTCGAGCCACCGCGTCGATCATGGTGGTAAAGAACACGTCGGTGCGGGAATTGCCGCGAGCAGCCAGCCACGATCATGGGTTGTTTAACAGCCAAGGGACGGCAAGCCGAACTCGTAACCGTAGCGGGCATCACCCTCGCCGCTCGACAGTCAAAATGTCTCGGATGCCGCGACCGAATGCCCATCGCAGCTCTCCTCGATCAGCTCCCTCAACGGCCTTGTGCTCCTCGCACTCACCTGTGGCTCTGGCGACGCTCGCCTGCGGCTCGCGCTCGAGGGCTCACTAGAGCTCGATAATGCTACGAAGATGTACCGGAGAACTTTGGTGCGCGCTACGGAGGCCGAAGAATGACATAGCCTCCTTGTGTTGGGTAATAATATCAAGTGGTTAACTAAAAAGACGCAGTCACTGGACGGAAAGGCAAGCTGAAGTTGGGCAGAAATGATATTATAGAAGTTACAAAGGGACTGGTACAGAAGAGTCATATCTACAAGTTAGCACGATAAATTTCCACATTGAAGTTCCCTGTTCTCTTTTCAAGTACCACTTGGTCAATCAAGCGAAGAACGTCCACTGCACACCCGATAGAGAAAGAAAACCCAGAACCTCCTTGCCCATAGGAATGAACAATGCTGCTGGATTCACCGTGCATCTTATTCGGCCGTAGCTCCCGTCCCACGCGCACATTTCCCACACGCGTCGGTCGGAGTCCTTGAACGACAGGCGCTACTGGGTCAAACTCCGCATTCTCGAGTCCCAGAACACTGACAACGCCGTCGTTAGCAGACCGGAAACATCGCATGTTAGGGAACACATACAATTTGTTGCATCGCTCACGCATCCGCTGGATCTCAGGTGATTCCATCGTGAAATTGAGCTCCCATTTGTGCGGCTGAGCGATACCACCGAGGATAAGAATCTAAAAGGAGCGTAAACCGAAGGAAACCAAATGGCAAGTTGAATGTACTTACGTTGTCATTTCGAGGAACTATGAAAACGATGTCTTCGTGCTCCGAGCTCAATTCGTTGTCGTGCGTGACAGCTAGGGCTTCCGTAACCTTGGGGAACCGTTTCCCGTCGTTGACAAGTCGGATTAGGCCACCACGTAGAGGGTAGCAAGACTTGTCTCCCGCGGCTGCGAATGAATTGAGACCGGTAGCATTGACAATTGCAACGGCGCCATAGGCCTCGAGGAGCTTGGCCTCGGAGTCCAAGAGGTCACCGTCAATGCGGCGGGTTATCAACTCCGCGCCTTTCGCCTCGACCAGATCATGAAGCCAGACCTATTTATGAAGGTCAATACAACCAATCATTTTTGGGAGCAGTGGGACTCGCCATATATGCATCTGTGTCGATGACGGGAGCCAGATGGGAGTAGGCATCGACAACTCCCGCATTCTGGTTCACTGCGTGTTTCGCAATCAAGTCGGGATCCCGTACAAAACCTTGAACACAAGAAGCTTCTATCTCGCGCATCTTGCTCAACTGATCTGGGAGGTCCTCGATTGACTTTCCGAAGAAGAAGTTGGCGGTGCGCATCTTGATGGCGGGCAGGGATTTACTTAGCTGATCGAAAATGCGGTAGGATGTCAGTGACCACCCTTTGGACAATGCCAAGGAGCCCGCATCGGTATGCTGGCCTGTACAGATTGTAATTAAGCGAGGTTCCTTAAAAAGGTGATGCAGGCATACCACAGACGGCTGGAGGATACTCCCACCTGGTTAACGCAAATTAGTTCTGAGCTTTAGATGATATACGCGTACACCTACAACGCTCCGGCTGGAGAGCAAATCTGGTCAGTGCCAGATTGCAGCTTCAAACGGGAGATATACTTACCGATCTGAGACGTGATACGAGGTGTCGCTGGAGCCCACTGCTCGGACACGACCGTGACATCGTATCCTGCATCGAGCAGGATCCAGGAGGTCCTGTAAATGCAAGGATGAGCTTGACAATATTAGCGGTACGATGCACCCACGTTAGACCAGTCACGCCACCACCGACAACGAGTACGCGTTGTCTGTTTCGCGGTGCGCCTGCGGCGTTTGCAGATGTGTCAAGAACAAGGAGACCCTTGTTGAGGCCTAAGACTGGAATAGTTTGTGAAGAAGACATATTTAACAAATATGAAGAGGTTAAATCAACGGATTTAGTAGCTGGAGGCTGAGGGGACTGAGAAACTGGAGCGGGAGGGATGATGATGAGATATGTGGAAATCCGAGCATTTTATAGCGTTCTAACTGTTTTCAAGACTGAAAAAAAAAACCAGTCGTAGTTCGCAATGGATTACGGTGTTGGCAAGATCACCGTGCTGTCGGACACGGCCGTTAACTGGATGTTGAAGGACGTGTTTGATCCATTTAGGATCACAACTTGTGTTTGAAAACTTGTAACCCTTATGGCACTCTCCGATAGCACCTGAACAATAGCCGGCCGCCGCGACGAGAATACCTATGATTGTCCAGTAAATTCCGGCGGCATATGCTCAGCATGTCGTACCTTGGCATTTTCTGTACATCATTCGATGGAACAGTAGTACCATAGCAAGTCTCTGATGCGGACCGCCTGATCACGAATAGTAGGAACCCCTTAGCTATGGCAAAGTCTGGACCGATTTGCCATACTTACGGGAAACGAAGCTGAAACACGTGGCATTCTCCGCAACAAAGCTTATTCCCATTTTGAAGCAGAGAGCACCCCAATATTGAAGTACCGAGACGCTAAGCGGACCGCTAAAGGACCGTCGGATATCATTTGATCAGAAACCCAGAGTCTTGTGACGAATCGCACCAGATACTCATCAAATGGTCCAGGTCGTCCAGTTATTGCGCACTTCTCCTCACTCGGGCATTCTGTTCAGGATAACAAGAAGCCTCACGAGTGCACCGTAGTAAGGCACGAGGGCAACAGGCGGGCATTCGCTTCCGTGTTACTAGCCACGATGCGGGAGAAGATGCCAAAAAGATTCAGACATTGGCCTGATGACGAATGTAACGCATGATCGCATCACAAACGTAGGA
Organism: Armillaria ostoyae; assembly: GCA_902506015.1. Taxonomy (NCBI): domain Eukaryota; kingdom Fungi; phylum Basidiomycota; class Agaricomycetes; order Agaricales; family Physalacriaceae; genus Armillaria; species Armillaria ostoyae. The sequence goes on from LR732082.1 coordinate 3,172,875, forward strand.
GGGTTCTTCATTCCTCAAGACCTCGTAACTGTTTTTTCCGATCTTTGACCCTCCTAGATCATCACCCTTCTTTTGTCGTCGGAAATCGCGAGCACCTCGTTACAAAGTTAATGTACAAAGCAGTTAAAAATCTCATAACGTCGGAGCCTACCGATGTCGGAAGAACCGGTGACAGGACAGCGGTCTCTCATGTACTGGGAAACGTACCTTGCCAAGACTCTGCACACTCTGCCTGCCTAAGGTTGGATCAGGATCAGCGGGTAATAGCCCCTCGGTTTTGTTGTACTAATCGACTGAATCCCGTGGAATTTAGCAGCACCAGACGAAGTGAGAAATGCGGGTTCATTTGTTGATATGCGTACATGAATTACCCTTGCGACCATGTTTAGAAAAATGCTTGTATCCCAGTCATCGCTTTCCCGAGTATCAAAGTGTGGATGTCCTAAAATAAAAGGTTCGATGAGCGTATAGAACTAGCAGCGGTCTATGAATGATACGCACGTAAGTTCCTTCAAGGACAGATATGTCAGCGTAGTTAAGTATAGAGGAAGATAATATGTCACTCACCTTCATATGTATTGGTGACCTGCAGATTGGCAACATGTCTTCCAACGTGATATCTGCTCCCCGTCAGCGCAATACTACAAAAGTATACAGATGACTGACTCGTCAGCACAAGCATTTCCACCTAAAATATCCAGCACAATCCTCGAGTGTTGCAAAGCTTTCCCGCAATTGTTCCTCTTGATCATGCTTATCATCTCAGGTGAATATTGTCCAGCCTCCTTGAGCCGGCCGACTTGCAGACTGGCTAGGAGTCCCAAAGTCACCTCGGTCTGGGCATCAACTAGTTTCTTTTGGACAAGTTGGAATGAGGCCAACGGACGCTGGAACTGATGCCGTTCGAGCGCATACGCTCTCGTCCGGTTGACACAATCCTCCAGGGCGCCCATGACTCCCCACGAAATGCCATACCTAATTATTAAATATGTCAATGACTGTGAAAGATACGACATGACAACATACCGAGCAGAGTTCAAGCAAGAGAACGGTGACCCCAAGCCCTTGGATTTAGGTAACAGTGCATCATGAGACACGCGAACAGAGTCCATGAAGATTGATCCTGTGAGAGAAGCTCTTAACGCTATTTTGTTCTTGATTGCCTGTGTCTCGAGCCCTTTCATTCCCTAATTGGACAAAACTTAGTACACCAAAATATTGATCACGGTCGCATACCTTTTCAAGGATAAATCCACGAATCTTTTGGTCCCACTTGCAGCTGGCCCAGATTATGAAGACATCACTGGAAAGCTTAAAAATCAGCCACAATCTTCATGGCTACGATTCAAACATACGCGACAGGCGCGTTAGAAATCCATGTCTTGCTTCCGTTGATAATGAAACCTCCTTCTACCTCCTCGGCTGTGGTTTCCATGTTTGCCGGATCCGACCCATGGTTGGGCTCGGTGAGCCCCTAACGATACGCAAGTTAAGATACGCCTTTGTGACAGGAAGGTACAAGCTTACAAAAGCACCAACAATTTCACCCTTTGCTGTTCATAACAAAGTCATTTATCGATACACATGTGGAAAACAAGAGTGGCACTGACCAAGACGAGGTATATACTTTTCCTTTTGAGCGTCTGTCCCAAACTCGTTTATAGGATGCATGACAAGAGAAGATTGGACGGACGCCATTGAGCGATACCCGGAATCTACTCTTTTGGGAGTTCAGTATATACGAAGATAGGCTAAACCAGCGTTTTACCGTTCAATTTCTCGTGCGATGAGCCCATACGCGACGTCGCTCGTTCCAGCACATCCATAGCCTTGAATTGTAGAGCCTAAAAGCCCAAGTTTTCCCATTTCAGGTAGAATTTTCGGATTGAATTCTATGGAGTTGTTAATGCGAGAAACACAGACACGGGCATTGTCATTATCACGGGCCTTCTGTACGCCATCCTTCTAAGACGCGAGGCAGAAGGTTGTCCTAAAAGCGCTCTGTTAACACCGCTCGGCTGAGAAATGGACCTGCAGATGCAGAGATTTCCTCGTTTTCGACTGGGACTTGCCTGACAGTACTGATGAGCAGTGTCCCTGACAATCGACGTTAGGAAAGCCACAGTGATTCAAGTAGTGGGCTGGGCTGACTGAATCGCTATTTCCTCTTCAGTGAGAAGGTTCTCGACATTCAATGGGTCCTAGTGACGATATTAGAATGGGATATGGCAGGAGGGGATGGCAAACGTGCCTCCCACTGGAACGGGGCGAATTCTGAGACGCGTTAGATTGGCCAATAGACGAGTTCAAGACTGACTAGAAGAAGCAAAACGTACAGAGCCACCTCGCTTGAGGGCAGCTGAACGCAAGAAGGAAGAGCGGGATAACAAGGACATGGTTAGATGACAAAGTTCAAAGCATGACCGCAGCAGTCTCAGCTGCTGAGCAGGTGTCGTCATTTGGGTCCGAGTCGGTCAGGATCGGCCGAATCCATCGGCTAATTCGGACTGGCATTTTTCGCCTTCGTTCTTAAGAGGAATCCGCTTAGTGCACGGCGCGCTGTCCAGACTCCGTAAGACAAAATATTGTAATCATTGCGTTCAGAATCCAAGTGATACAAGGGAGAGATCATTATACAGTTAGTATTACACTTCCACCTAGGCACTCGTTCGTAGACTATCATCTGCGGTAGCACATTGCACTGAGGGTTACATCGAGGTGGACGGCGAGAGACCTGATTAGCGCCGAGGTATTGACTCAGAAATTTTCGGCACGTCCTTGACCTGTAGTGAGGTCTGACTCATACTCGTATGGATACTAGATTGCACGTCCGGTTTTGCGATTATTGTACTACCGAAACAGGATCGAGTGAACAAGGATCAAACCTCATCATGTAGACTCACCTCCAAGTAATGCATTTCATTTTCATATTAACTAAAGCCACAGACACCAAGTCTATCTGCAGTGGTGCAGGCCGAGAATGATGCACTGGCGGTATCATTGCTTGCGTGACTGGAAGGGAATGGCACGATGAGCTACAAAGCAATAGAATCGGCTGAGCTTCCGAGAATGAATATATGTTGCAGGCCAACGCAAAGAGGGGAGTACTTACTATGTGCTAGCAGAAGATTGAGCCTCGAGCATTTAATCAATGATCCTCTCGTTACGGCCTATGCAAACTAACCTGACCGAAGCATATAAGAAGGGATGAGGCGAGTGAGATGGTTGCTCGTCAAGCCGCGATAGCAGAAAGACGAGCTAGGGGAGAGAAAAGATCCAAGTTCAACTTGCAAAAGTTCACGTGCGTACCATACAGTGACACAGGCCGGCCCGGTGGTCCCGGTAACACTGTGATACGTCACCTAAGTTCACTTTTCGCCAATAATTTCCTGACGACTTCGGACTCACGATATCTCACGAGCTAAGTCCCATGAAAAATAGCTTGCGGCCATACTATTATACCGCCTATAGTGGCATGGGATGGCAAGAAAAAATTTTCCAGGAACGACGCCGACGGTGCTTCCGATGCGCATTGCATGCGTACGACAAGGATGGAGATTTGTTGATGATCAGTATATCCGATCGGATTAACCGAGCGGAGTCTACTTACATCTGGACTGCACCAAATGGATCTGCAGATGGCTATCATTTCGGAAATTTTTCAGGAAACAGCGAGTGGACCTAGCATTGTTCATTCATGCCCATAAGTGGCATGTAGCTAGCTTGTTAGGGTTCGGATCCCGAAATCGAACGGAGAGCTGCACGGATGCACGGAACCTGCGAATGTGAATGCAACAGGTATGCAGTTTTGAAGTTTCTATCTGATCGCTTTGAAGATTTGACTAACCTCCAAAGCTTAGCTGTAGTTTTGACTCAATAGCGGAGTAGATGTGAATTTGGGAAATCCATATACTGTCTATGAGATACTACCGCTGTTCTCGACGGTTCTCCCGACAGCGGTTCCTGAAATTTGTGTGGGATCCAGCGGTGAGAATTCGTCCCCGTGTCCTCGTGGACGAGGTTTAGACTCCCCACTGTTTTGTGTTAACATGTTCACAGACAATCCTCCAACGACTTGCAGTCGAGAACAGGAGAGGATGAACACTACTCAACTACTTAGCTACGAATCACAGGATAACTTTCCTACGCCTGTCACGGCGATGCAGTCCAAATCTAGTTGTGGTGTCTTTCACTTGCACTACAAGGCCATGGTCACCTCAAAGGCATCATCGAAGGCGTTGTATAATCCGTGGAAGGCGCCCGTGATTCAGTCATAGACTGCTCGTGACGTGGGGTAAGATGGCGCGTATCACACCTTCATTTTGGATGGCAGTACATCATGAGCACCTGGGAGGCCCAGACTTCGATGGTTTATATTTCCCTTCAAAGGAACCCTCAGCTCCAGTGGACTTTTGATCAAATGATCCAAAATGTCCTCCGCTTGCCCCGATGGTTAAGCGTCGAGGCTTTTCATTCGGACGGCCTTTCTTTTGGGGTTCGTTTCATCTGGCAGGCAAATCTGGAAATTACCTGCCAGGCCGGTTTAGAACTGCGTTGTTTCATCATCACATGCAATTTTCAATAACAGGGCCCAAGTTATTATGTCGCGGAAAGTTGAGCACTCGTTTTCTTAGAGCAGCTCGTATGAAGACAAGACTAGCTTTTAGGTCGACATCTTCATCTCATAAACCTTTCGCTCTTGGGTTTCTTCTCGAAGCATTATTTCACTATTCCAGCGCTAAAGGCTTCATCAGAAGCAGAAGCTTTCTGGTACCCCTGCAGTTGTGCTCGATAAATCAACCACGTGAGTTACGACCTACGATACCACTGACAGAAATACTCCCTTGTCTGGTAGAAAGCCATAAGGACCACACTCAAAAACTCACAGTCGTGATCCTGGAAGGATCAACCATCATTCGAAGAAACGCCGCGTCCGGCGGTGGGGTGGTCATGCCTACGCCGCTGCGCCGGCATGCATTGTTAACCTCGAATGGATGCCATTGCCAAGTCTCGAAAAAACATCAAAAAAAGTATAAAAGTCTCAAGATGCGCGTCTGTAACTATCACTATCCACCTTCCAGTCCCACAACCTCAGCATCTCTTTAAGTTTCAAGTCTCTCCGAGTCCTCGAGTTGATAAAAATGTCTTCGTCGCAAACTACCCCAGTCTTGCGTCTCAAGAAAGGTCTCGTCGTCCTTGACACGTCCTCAAACGCTACCAGTGCGCGTCGTAACGGCCGGCGCGTCCTCGTCGTAGGCGGGGGAGTCAACGGTCTAACGTACGTGCGCCATTGTTGCCTAATTACTATTTATCCGGGACTCAAGATGTACGTGTAGTACTGCCTGGATCCTGCTTGATGCAGGTTACGATGTCACTATTGTGGCAGAACAGTGGGCACCTGCAACACCCCGTATTGTCTCTCAGATTGGTAAGTAGCAATTTGCGCTTTCAGTAGATGGGTATCCTGATTGGAGATAATTTATAGCTGGCGCGCTGTAAGTCTATTCTGATCTACACAACTTTTCGCTTGAACCTTACAACCATCCTCCAGGTGGGAGTATCCTCCTGCCGTATGTGGTATGCGTTGCTTTATAACCTAGTCTTAATCCCAACGCGCTCATAATTTCAACAGGTCAACACACCGACGCGGGCTCCTTGGCTCTGTCCAAAGGATGGTCACTGACATCCTACCGCGTTTTCGATCAGCTAAGCAAATCCCTGCCCGCCATCAAGATGCGCACCGCCAACTTCTTCTTCGGGAAGCCAATCGAGGACCTTCCAGATCAGTTGAGCAAGATGCGCGAGATAGAAGCTTCTTGTGTCAAAGGTTTTGTCCGGGACCCCAACTTGATTGCGAAACATGCAGTGAACCAGAATGCGGGAGTTGTCGATGCCTACTCCCATCTGGCTCCCGTCATCGACACAGACGCGTATATGGCGAGTCCCACTTCGTAGTCAAATTTCATCGGTTATATTGACCCTGATCAAAAGGTCTGGCTTCATGATCTGGTCGAGGCGAAAGGCGCGGAGTTGATAACCCGCCGCATTGACGGTGACCTCTTGGACTCAGAGGCGAAGCTCCTCGAGGCCTATGGTGCCGTTGCAATTGTCAATGCTACCGGTCTCAATTCATTCGAAGCTGCGGGAGACAAGTCCTGCTACCCTCTACGTGGTGGCCTAATCCGGCTTGTCAACGACGGGAAACGGTTCCCTAAGGTCACAGAAGCTCTAGCTGTCACCCACGATAACGAATTGAGCTCCCAGCACGAAGACATCGTTTTCATAGTTCCTCGAAATGACAACGTATGCATATTCAACTTGCCGTTCGGTTTCCTTTAGTTTACATTTACTTCTAGATTCTTATCCTCGGTGGTATTGCTCAACCGCACAAATGGGAACTCAACCTCAAGATGGAATCACCCGAGATCCAGCGGATGCGTGAGCGATGCAACAAATTGTACGTGCTCCCTAATATGCGAGGTTTCCGGTCCACTAACGACGGCGTTGTTAGTGTTCCGGGACTCGAAAATGCAGAGTTTGACCCACTAGCGCCTGTCGTTCAAGGACTCCGACCGACGCGTGTGGGAAATGTGCGTGTCGAACGTGAACTACGGCCGAATAGGATGCATGGTGGATCCAGCAGCATTGTTCATTCCTATGGGCAAGGAGGATCTGGATTTTCTTTCTCTATTGGGTGTGCGGTAGATGTCCTTCACCTGATTGACCAAGTGGTACTTGAAAGGAGGGTTGGAAACTTCGACGTGGAAATGTATCGTTCTAATCTGTAATCCTCGTGATCGATTTCATTAGGCTTTCTCTTTGTATTACCTCTGCATTGCTACTACTTTCCGCTGCTTCAACTTATTGCTTCTTGAGATAGCGTGTATTTGAATGTCGACAAACGATTAAGAACGAGACATCACACGGAATGCTATAGGGCCCTGCGGACTATCGACCGACATTCTACCTTTTGTAATAAAACCGACCTTCTCATAGATAGATTCCTTTAACAGGAAGAGGTATGAGCCTCGCATCTAAAATGAACTTGGACTTACATTCAAGTCTGTCGTCGTAACCAATGCCGTGGTGGCTCCAGATTGTACAGCCTGAATGAAAAATGAGTTTCGATGTATGAAGAGCTTTTGAAAGCTATGCAGCAACCTACTCTTTTATGCGACTCGTCCAGCAGCATGGTACCTATTCCTCGCCGTCGATAGTTCTCATCTACGGCGATATGTGGTGTCCACCACGAATCCAGCGCTCCCGTTGGACCTAAAGCGGTCGTCACAAGTTCTGACGTCTTGGGACCGTACTACGCCGTCGGCTCCAATATTCAGCTGACGACACTCGGTTAGAAGGAGTTTACTCACAGTCCTCTCCCACCATTGGCGAGCTTCTGGGGAGAGCTTATCCAGGAACTCGTTCAACCCTAATTCTCTTTGCTCTGCGCTAAAAAGGTTGATGGCATGAGCAGGTGAAACTTATACAGAACCATATTACCTACTCAGCGAACAGCGATTTTCCGGGTCCAAACCACACCGCCATCCCCACAATCTTGTCCGAGTCCGAGACGTCACAAGCTAAATCGATGGTTCCCGCTAAATCGGCGGCCTGAATCATCGACCGGAATAAAGGGTCCATCAGATTCTTGTCATCGCCCACCATCGCTCTAGCCACAAGCACTACATAGCACTCAATATGGATTGAGCAGGAGGCAAGTTGGTAAACATACTGTCATCGTAAGCCTTCACGGTCAAATCCACCGCAATTTCCAACTCTTCTGCTATGAAAACTGTGAGGACAGGGGTTCTGAAAATGGACTTGCCTACCATTCAGTGAATCAACGTGACGAACAGTGAAAGGAGACATTTTCGTGTGGCAGGCTTTCAGTGGTAAGGTAAGTGTTTTATACGTATCTATCACCACTTGATGGATACAAGGAAGATTTGGTATGCCCGTATTCATGCGGCAAGATGACCGTTATCGCCTTCATCGCCTTCAGCGGAGATACAAGTGCGGATGGATCTCTGAGGACTCCAAGGCGAAGAAGTCTGATCATCAACACGGGAACTAGTACAAAGGGTACGATGCAATTAATAGCATTGGCGTCAGATTGTTTGATATTGATGCATGAATAATCCTACGGCAATGGGCAGTCAGAAGACAGGCAAGGATCATCAGAGAAAATAATTCGGCGCCTACCAGACGCTTTATCACCGGTACCGACGATATCAACGCTGCATCCAGGACGAGAGCACGTTATTTCGAATGTGTGGTAAGATCCTGACCCGCAGGTGAAAGCGGGAGTTTGTGAAAGCCCTTCACGTGAAACTAAAAGGCTGCCTAGAAACGACCTGGTCACTGAGAATGAAGAATAGGAGACCGATTTCATGTTTAATTTTCTTGTTGCATGGGGGATAGACCAGACATCAAGAGGGACGGCATCGCCAGACATGATATCGGTGTATGCGCTGTGTGAAGGTGTTGTGATCGCTATAGTGCAATTTTCCATTCCGAAGTCAAGCACTCGAAACTGAGCGATCGTTGAAACCTAAAAGGCTTCAGTTTACGGACTGAAAATCCTAGTTCGACTTCGGACCTTATCATTCACCACCAGACGTCGCTCGAACAAAGGAGTGAAGCCGTTGATTGTGAACAGCATCGTGTTCCGATGAGAAGGGATCACCTCATCCGGAGATGCGCTCGAAACTTGGGCGAAAGAACGGGCGTGGCTAATGATGGGATGGTGCTGCGTTCTTTGAAGGCTAGTATTGCTATACAGCCGATCAAGGTTGGCATAAGAGTGCTGGATAGGAAGAGAATCAAAGGCGACGACTTGTGGACTAGGTAATAGCTTGAAGATGTACAGGGTCAAGCCCATTTGAATAATGGAGCCCGCCACGACGAAGGCGGAGAAAAAGACCGTCAGTTTATGTTGCCAATCGATACTGGTGCTTTGCTTGGACATGTCTGCATATACACGTCAGGAGATAGACTAAATGTCTTCAGGAGTAGTTACACACGTTTATTTGATTCTTCTTCGAGTAGATGCTGGCGTTCAAGAGTATCGTTCGAGTCCATGGTGATGTGGGAGTGTCCGAGATTCTGCAAATGCCTTATTTGGGCATATAAACCAATAAAGTGCCGACTCTCCGGTAGTAATGTCATATAAGGTTCATAAGGTATCACGTGATATTATAAACTACCTTATAATGATCGCAAAATAATCTGAACCGCAAGGCCTATCGAGATAATTTTTATTGGAGCTGAACGAGCACATTCCGAAGGTAATTCTGACCAAAAATGAAGGCTCTCAGACTACGCTAACACCTTATAATATGCCATAATCGTATAATACTGGAGAGTTGACATAATAATGCTTATGCAGAATCTCCGACAAGTGGCTAGAAATTGGTTGTCGGACTGCTTCTTATAAATAGTGACCACTAATGACTACTATTCCCATACTATTCGTCATCCTATGCAAAGGGGTCGGAACGACATTGGCTAACCACAGAAAATGGTGTACGACACCACAAACGTCCTGAGAAACGATGTTGAAGCCATTGCCGGAAAGAGCGGGAAAATGGCTATATAAGGTCACACTTATTTTTTATGTGTTTGATTTGAAAATAATTTTCAATCACGCCTCTCCATCCACTATCCACTACTATTACTTTTCTTTCAATACGCTGCTCACGCTGATTCTAGTATTGGGACGATCAATAATCGTTGCCGACATGATCTCACAAAAGTACTTGCTCCTCAGAATTTCTATTCTTCATCCCCGTAGCTATCTGAAGTGAAAATATCGGGCTGATGAGTCGGCGGTTCCGAGTTCGCTTTGGCTGGATAAACGATCAAAACGCTACCACGGCTCAAGCTACTTTTCCTCCTACCTTCAACAATTGCTTTGGTCCCAGGACTGGCCTGTGCCGCGATGGCGCTGAACACGCTCAAAAACATGACGAAGGATGGAAGCTTGAGATACATAAGGGTGAAAGGTGATTTAGATAGCTTGAAATGAGGTGCTATCACTGTTGCAGTTGCTTTATATACAGGATGACGTCCTCTCGCCGTAAGCGACCTTTCTCGATGACAACCTGGGCTTAGAGCAACCCAATAGAACGGTGATGGACCCGGGTGTTCTAAAAGCATGCTCTGGCTTAGAACATACCCAGCGACGACCTATGAATACTCATTGAATGAATAGCACTGACCGACTTCTTGGAACCCCTCCCATATTGGAACCCCACATCGCCATCGGTTGGTATGCCGGCCATGTGACATTTACCCGCGAGTTAAGTGCTGAATCCATACTTCTTATTCTCTGTACCCCATACATTGGCACTAAAGTCAAGAAAACCCATTGCCCGTCACTACTCGTTGACCTGTATTACACTTTATTCCCGTGATGGACGTACCCACGATCGGCATCGACAATGAGCGGGGTTTCTACGTCGGTATTACCTTGGGAGCTATCCTTTACGGTGAGAATCCCAAGCCATTTTTCTACTATGCTCTGAGACGGTCGCATTGACAGGTGTTGAGATTGTGCTATTTTTCCAATCCATGTATTACTTGGTCTACTCCACTGCGGAAAGAAAAACAAAAATCCTGTATAACGCATACGGAACTGTGCTATTCATCCTGGCTACTATTTCCGTCGTAGCAAATGGGTATTTTGGTCAGCTAGTTTGGATAGAGCATAGAGACTTTCCGGGCGGCTCGGGGGCCTATTTTCTTGCGAATGTTAGTCTCTGGCTCAATACCTTTGGTACCGTAGCAGATGCGGCTGCCAATGTTTTTGGAGACGCTCTTCTTGTAAGTCTTGTCAATACTCAATGACCAGCGCTAACCCGAAGTTATCGAGCTTTACCGGTGCTATATCATCTGTGGCGCTCGTAGGTCGCTCATATATGTCCCGTTAATTATCTGGATGGCATCCACAGGTAAGCACCGACAAACGTCCGATTACTATCACTGCGGAACACTAACCAGTGTCTTAGTGATGGCCATAATTACCAATGTCATAAGCGGGTTGCCGGATTCCAATGTATTCAAAGGCAAAGCAGCCAACTACGGTGTTTCCTGGGTGGTCCTTACCGTCAGTTTCAACGTCGTCGTTACAACGATGATTTGCGCGCGCATCTTCTCGCTCCAGCGTTCCATCAGGAAATACATGGATGCGGAAACCGCAAAGATGTACACCAGCATTATCGCGTTGATGGTGGAATCGGCTCTACCATTCACAGTCCTCGGCATAATTTTCATCGCAACTTATGTTCGAGCGAGTCCGGCCGAGTGGACCATGGCACCGACATGGGGATCATTTGTCGTAAGTCCAATCGAACAGTGCTGCTGAGAACTTTACAGATAACTGTATTTCAGATTATATCTCCTCAGCTTATTATCCTCCGCGTGGCCACGGGTAGAGCATGGACGAAGGCTACCATGACCAACGTGACTCGGTCTTTGGAGTATGCTCAACGGACCAGTACGACAATGGGATTTGAGAATACAGTGACCTTGGAAGAGGGCTCGGCTGCAACAAACAGTTCCTCTAACCCGAAGCAGGAAAGCGTCGTCAATCTGCGATCAGAGAAAGTAGATGAGCAGGAACTCCATGTAACGTTTGTGGCTTAGGCCCAGCTTGGTTCTAGCCCAGCGAGCCCTATGTAGATACTCGTGATAATACATAAATCCATACGCCAGAATTTGGGCAGCTACATCATTAGTATAAATCAGTCCAGCTAGTACGCCTTCAAAATATGTATGTGTTACAGTCTTGTATGAACAATATTAGATGGAGCGCCGGCGGGATCATCCGCCACGCCAACATCACTGGTCCTATGTAAATTTACCCAGTCGTGGACCCACTCATTCCAGTTGGTCGCCGCATAAGCGTACACCGCATTCCAATCTTTACAGGCATGCATAGCTCCTACTCTGTCCCTGACGAAATCCCGCTGCTCGAAGCTCCCTAGTTCCAGCGTCAAATCCGCGCGGCACAGCGCCCACTGCCTAATGTAATTCATACAATGCTTGAGATGTCCCCAATGGGGCTTCCTAGCGTCTGGGGCGAAGGATTCGAAGAGGAGGACTATGCAATGTAGCTCATGAAACATGGGTACTACAAAGCTTCGATTGTAGGGTCCTAGGATGACAGTACCCACAGATGCTGGAAGAACGGATTGCCATTCTGCATGAGAATTGGGATCGTGCAGGGAGAAATGCACACTCTCCTCTACTTGCATGGCAACAGTAGAGAGATTCTGAGCGATAGGGAAAGTGTATGGGAAATCATCTCCGATGAAGGCTATCAAAAGAATCGTTAACGCTACCTTGAAGTCCATAAAACTAGTTCACATACTATAGTCTAATATGTCGCTAGATGGCAAAGACGATATTCGGGGTGGACTTGGACTAGCAAACAGCTTGGATACTTCCCGCGCATATTCAGCCAAGGTAAGCAGTAGAACAGTGGAGACAAAGGACAAAGAAATGAGAAGGAATAGAAGTACGTCGGAATATTGAATGCGCATGGTTCAGGCTGCGAAGGTCGTGACACAACATACATACAGTGAAGTATGTTAAGTATCACTCAGTTTCACAGATTTCTAAATAATCAAATCTATTAGCTTTCATATCCGATAGCAGACTCGGATACGAAAGGACCAGTTCAAGTTCAAGTTAGAGATCATTTGTGATTCCAATTGGCGGATACTAAACACTAGCAAGAATACATACAATTGAACGTAGCGATACGTGTGAGAAAAGTGAATAGAGCGCTTCTAGTCCATACCAAGAATCCCTTTGCAAGTTCTTCGTTGTGATGAATCAATGATTTTCAAATCAATTACTGGGCGCCCCGCCCCGCCCGATCAGTGCGATCACCCTGCGCTTTGATTATGGTGTTCCACTTGCGTCCGGTGTGCCCAAGTGGTACCGTGCGGTGTAAGGATGATCTAGGACTTCAAATCGTCCAAAGATAGTGCCGGCGCTCCTCTTCGTCTTCTTTCATCGCTAATTATTTCCCTCCGTATCATACCTAATAATAAGGCCGATAATAATATCATGCTGATGTTACGTCGATCGGCCATTGGCCAAACAGCGTCGTACTTGCACCAGAGATGGCCTAGCCATTGAGTGGATCCCAGAAGGACCCCATACACAGAAGGAAGCTCCAATAGCGCATATAGTTGTCGAACATGATGGTTTCTCCCATTTAGATTTGACCTTACGGAGCATCGAACTTCGGGGAAATTTGTTTACTGGTTACTTCCGTAGTCGTGCTGTCACGCTTTTGTCTTCTCGAGTTCCGTATCTCCCAGTTCCTCGAGCCATGCGATTCGGTAATATCTTCGCTGAGCAGGGCCAGCCTATCCGCCTGGCTACTCTTGTCCTCATATGTGGTGCTATAGGCCTACAGATAAAATGCATCATTTGGATTCAGCATTCAAGACAACGTCTGAGTGTTGACAGTAGGTTGCTCCCCTCCTCGAAAGTCTTTGTGAACTCAGATTCTATCAGACGCTCGCAGCAGTGATCAATCTATCGATATATGGCAGATACCCGCCCTCGACCCCGTCTTAATGGCATTTGAAGACTCCGTTCATTATGGCATACACGGCTCCGCCGCAAAGGCAGAGTGGGACAGTCTGGTTCCCGGCGACGGCTTGATATATCTCGGAGAGCAGGACTCTGAACGTCCCTTCATGATATCCATGTTTCACGAGCTCCGCTGCCTCGGTATCATTCGCGACGGTCTTTTGACTAGATGGAAGGATACCGACAACCCGCTCCCATCAGAGGAAACCCCCGCCGTTATTCGCCATTGCCTGAATTATTTGAGGCAGATGATCACTTGCCGTTGTGATATCGTCGTAGAAAGTCTAATGGGGATGCCATCGACTGGCTATCCCGATCTTTATCTTTGCAAGGACTGGTCTGCTGTGTACGACGAAGCAGTGAAGAACCAGCAGCTGTATGCAACGAAGACCTCGAACTGTGAGTTACAGCTCGTCTCTGACGGTCATGAGGCTTAGGACATGTTGCTTAGCTTCAAGTTGATGCGATGTTATAACTTGTTGGAAGAACTTACCACCTAGTAGCAGTCAATTATTTGTCGGAATGAGAGATCGCTTCAATTTGTATCCATCCAAAGGGAGGTCGATATGACAGTCTGTAAACCACGTCTTGGGGAATCATGCGTTCGAAAGTAATCATCTTGTACCAGCGAGGTTCGCCTTCAAGCTGGTCACAGTCGACATGATTGATATGGAACAGAAGGACTCCATATACTTGAGCAGTTTTTCGAAAGATTCCCAGCCACGCCTCACTCGATCTTAATATGTGTATATGCGCCAAGCGTGTCATATTGCGTTATGTGAATCGGATAGGAAAGCGCCATAGGTACCATACGTATACGCATAAAGTACGAACAACCTAGATCGTCGAGGGGTAGAGCATCTAGAGAGACATAAGCCAAAACGCAGCAGTAGGGAGTGTGTTAGAGTGACGCACCACCCGAACACTGGCACCGAACGCACGGGGAGGGAGGTTGGAACGGAATTTTGATTTTACGACACCAGAGCTTCCATGTGGCCGGGTCACTCGTCTGTCAAGGAAATTGAGTCGGCCATCTAGCTGATAGATAATGTACGCACCCCCAAATGACTCGCACTTTGGATCCTTTTACTTCGCGCTTCGCTTTGTAGACATATGCAACCCGCTGCACAAGGTCAGTACGTAGGACGATTTCAGCGACTGATTGAACACACCTTTCCGAGGTAGAACTGGGCATCCTCCTTGGTAGCGACACCTTCAATCTGAAGGAGGGAGGTGTTGGGGCGAGTGTTGCGCTTGGCCCGCTTGTGTCCAAGGACACGACCTTTGGAGTACAATCTGCCAAAAGACCGTAAGCGTCATCCATTCAAGTCGGCGTCCATCCATCGTTTCCAGCCATCCAAAAGGCTCCAAATCGCGAATGCAGCATCTCGAGGACGTCAAGAAGGACCTCTCACCTCGTTGAGCCCATTTTGCTGTAAAAAAAAGTGTGCCGGCGCCTTGAGAACTTTGAGGACCTTGAGGATGTGTTGACAGCCGAAAACGTCGATTGGCTTCTGATGCAAACAAGCACAAACTCATCCTCTTCAAGTCATAGGGGCCTGGGCAAGAAGCCATCGCATGTAAGTTGTATGAATGGCTGTCCTAGTACATCTGACTTCTCAAAATGCATTAGGTGAATAGTCTGTTTTTTCGTGTCCGTCCATCACAATAATACGCTCCTACTGTAGTACATGGTCCAATCAGATCAACTAAATCCAACATACAAGGCCAACGCATTGGACGACCACCCCTACATCGTCCAAGTACAAAGGCAGAAATGGAAACCAATAGGTAGCAATAACAGAAAAAAATAGAACATCCTGTTAACCTCTATATGCGCCACGGCCTGCCATGTTGCCACTGCCTCCAGAAGGGCCCCGGTCATGAGAGTATTGCCGTTGTTGGCCAGCGTATGGCCGAGGACTGGCCGTTCGCTCATCCAATGGACTGCCACTGCGGTGCTCCACAAACGGACTGCCGCTTCGCTCCTGCTGGAATGGGCTCATCGTCCTATCCATAGGTACTCCGGCGTAGACCGATGACTGTGAGCCCTGCGGCCGATGTACTGGCGCCTCCCTCATAGCACCATCGTTGTACATTGTCGGTGGTATTGACAGAGCCAGGGACTGCGTTGAGTCTAAACCTTGCTGCTGCTGATAGTACATCTGCGATCGTGGGCTGAGTAGAGGCTCTCGGGGGGAATCCATTGTGGTCAACTCAAAGTTCTCGCCAGGGGTAGAACTCTTTCCGCCGGCAAGATATCGGTCACGGTCGTAGCCGTTGAGCAATGTTGTACTGCTGCCATAGAAGTTGGTATTTGAAGGACCACTATCCAACATGGCGGTGGAGTTTATTGATCGGGCGTCCCAGTCCAGTTCACCGCGGTCGCGTTGATATTGAACAGGGTCATATTCGAGATCACGCTGGGGATAGATGTGAGCAAACAGGAAGCATATCGATACAACACATGCTTACTTGATCAATAGCAGCAATTCGGATACCACCTTCAACGACTTGTGCATCCATCTTCTGCCCGCCGTACTCATCAAGCTTGGCTTGGTCTCTACCAATCTTGCCTTTATACACTTGACCAAGGAGAGGCATCATATTCGCATGCAACATTGGCGTGAACAAATCAGCATGGAGGGCGGGGTGTCCAAAGCGTTTCCCTAGCTTGTTGCCCTTGTTGTCAGCGCGTTCCGAATGCACCTTTGCCAGTCGAAGTTCCTCCTCCGAAGGATTGTAGTAGCGGAATGCGGTGTCAAACACCTTATTGGCGTAGATCTTGTACGCGATGACGATGATGATTGGAGGAATAGTAATGAGCCATTGTAGTGACTTGAAACCATATTGGAGACCAATGGCTGCACAGTAAAATAAGAAAACCGTCTCACGTATCCGTAAAAAAGAACCTACTCAGAATAAGCAAGGCTTGCATGAGGGAAACACAAAATAACAGTCGGTTCATGACAAGATTCCACATTCGCTGTATATTTGGATGATGAGCAGGAGTCATTAACTCTTTGAATGCACTTACGCCACCAGTTTCAACCTTACTGACGAACACAAACATCAATTGATATTTGTATACGAAAGAGCTCATCCAGAAGACGATAGCAGCAGCCAAGGGCACTAGCGGTGCGAGGGGAGCAAAGATTAGTCCAACGGAACCCATGAACAGCTAAAGGTATAGTTCAATAAAGGCTTGCCCACTACGCGAATGAGAACTCACAGTGTTGCCGCTGTAAAAATGTGACCATCAGCCCACTGTCAATCAATAAAAGAAATCTACTTACTAATACACGGCGTACGGGAAGATGGGGGGCTGAGTCCACTCTCGGATGTCACGCGGAGTACGTCCAAACACACTGTAAAGAGATAAGCATTAAAGAATTGCAAGAACAGCGACTTCGTTTACTGAGTCTTGAAAGACAGCCATAGCAAGTTGATGATCTGAGCCAAATCAAAGACCACTAGGAATCCGCGCAGACTACAATTCAATCAGTCAGCCTGCGAGCGCCTGCTCCGGAGGACCTACGCACGGGAAGAATGTCAGCCAATAAGACGCCTGATCAATATATGTCCTGTTGATGGTATCGGGCAGGGCTAAAAAGTATGAAAGAATCAAAAATAGACGCGTACACCGGAATGGTAGAACCTACTATCAAGGTTGCTAATAATCTCATTGAAACTCTTCTTTCCGACCTGTGCTACGATCTGTTTCACAGAATCTGTACGGAGATAAGTTTAAGTCGACGCATGGAAACAATAGGACGCACTGAATATGACACCAATCAACGTGAAGATAATCAATTGCGAAATGACCAAGAAAGCAAAGTAGCGAGCGACGACAGCGCGGTCAAGTCTAGAGTGCGTAAGAGCACCCATGTACTAGGGGAAAGGGGGAGAAAACGTCAAGGAAATCTACATGGCAGCTTTTGTACGGCCTCATACCTGCGTCAACCATCTCATAATTACAGGCAAAAAGAAACCAAAAAGACCGGACACGGCCGGTGGCAGAACACCAGAAACGAAAGCAAAGGATGTGGGAGAAGAATTCGACCATTCTGCAAGAAATGTCACGTATGCAGTCAACTAAAAGTCGGTCAGAACGAGTAGAGCGTGAAACTGTGTTACTTACCGAATCCAAGTTGGCTAACACCGATATGATGAACAAGGGCACCGTATTGAAGAAGCATACGAGGGCCAGAAAGAGAAATCCAGTCAACTTCTTCCTTGCCAGTTCACCTTCAGATTTGTTCATGTTCTCCCAGATCTATGAGGCGATGTGCTTAGGCGTCGTCGTTGAAGAAACTGAGACGTGACTCACGATATCTTTGGGATTGGGAGCTAGATCAATGTCTGTTCCTTTAGGATGCTTCTTGTTCAATATCTTGGCCACGATGTGAGCATAAGGGACCGCGGCCATACTCGCAAACCCATAGTTTTCCGCTTTGCGAGTGTCTATTTGGGAACGGTATTCTTCTATGGCCGCCTCTGTGCGCTTGAGCTTTGCACTATACGTATTGTTTTAAGAAAATAGCGCCTGATGCGATGACAGGGACTCACGTATAGAATTCGATGGCGTCATGTGTTGTCCCACCAAGACCACAATGACTGCCAATTCTAACAGTCGGTCGTCTCTTGCCTATCTTTCCACCCTTTAGGTATTTGACGAGATATTGTTCCAGCTCTCTAACAGTGTCGTTGTGATATTCGATCAACTCTGGGAGTTTTCCAACCCTCCTTCCTATGTGAACGCTAGTCGTAGGATAAGGAACGTGGACGGATTCAAAGATGTCCTTGATCCCCATGTCGGACTGATACTTTTTTGGCACATGCCTCACAGTAAGGGTCCGAGCGTAGAAAGACTGAAGGTATTCTGGAGACCGATACCACTCCCGACGCAATCGTACGACTTGCGCCCAGTTGATGTGAACAAGTGCGATGATGAGGGCGGTGATTAGGTAGGAAACCGTGACATGGACAAAGAGGAGGTTGCCAGATACATCACGAATTGTCAGCATACTCAAGATATCACGGTTCTTGGAGTCGACCTTCTTGAGATTGTAAACGACGTTGATAGGGATGAGGATACCGCATGTCAGGACGGCGACACCGGCGAACAGCCAGCGCATGAGTCGCAGGAAACGAAGGAAGGTGACTGCATCGAGACCGATTTTTTCGACGAGCTCAGGCTCCTTCGTGTGGATTAGCGGGGGAAGCCAACCGAACAAGACAGAGTCATTTATCCGAGGTGGAGGCTTGTTTCCAACGTGATACTTGACCTTTGGCTCGTAGATAATCTATGAGAAGACAATGGGCGCATGTTAAGGATAATTGCGAGGGATACCTGCCTTGTTTTTAGGACGTAAAAAGTTGAAGGCAAGGACAGTAACAGTCTAGTGCTTACATGTCAGTATTGTGTCGCAGTCGACAAGATAAGATACGCACTGAAATGACACTCATCAACACCACCTGAGAGCCAACTGCAGCGGGCGCCAGCGTCCGTGAGTTCGTATTCAGGATGTCCCCAGCATCGTCGAGACCGCCCATTTTCTATCAGCAACGGTCGTTCAAGAAATTAAGCAGATTTTTGGTCGTGAAGAGCGTGGGCCTGCTGGGCGGCAGACGTGTATATGTTGCTTCAAGAAGAAGACTGAATCGTGAATAAGGAGGGTAGATATGATAGTGAAGCTTGAGGTTGCCAGGTGGGACAAGGGAAAGAGCGGGGCTAGTCCCGTGGCTATGAATGCCGTCAGTTCATGCTTTATTTGTCTTTCCGACTTCCGACTCTTCCTGACAACAAAGCAAATCGCAATTATTTAAAGATAAAAACTACATGCAAGGCTACCTCATTATTTAGACTGCATCTCATCGCACTTGTCAAGGAATGCAGACACTCAGAAAAGAGGGAAAAGGGTCAATGCGGCGTCAGGCACTCCCCGCAAGGCCCGTAGCTCTTCTATTGTTACGGAAAACAACGTCGTGAAGGCTCACATGCTCACATTCGAGGCAAAACAAGGAGCGTCGAAGAACATATACTGCAGGGTTGGCAAGTAGAGCGGGGATCGCACTTTGTCGACCGCATTTACCACGTCGAAGCGATTTCCCTTTGGCAGATCTCTAGGCTTCTCATGACTGGCCATCTCTTCCCATCAGGGTCATTGCACCACCGTCTCTTTCACCTTGTTGGAGAAGAATTGCAATGACGCATTCTTGGGGCTCGTGGAGTGCAAACTACACCCGCCGCCGCAGTTATGCGTAATGTAGAATACTTTTACTACGCGACCGTGACGCTATCCAGAAGAGATCTATTATGAAATCATCTGAACTCCGAAATCCACTCGCTTGAGTTGTCATTCTGTCGTATCATATCAAGTTCTAGGTGAACAGATCATAAACGAGGCAGTGAAGCGGACATCGCACGCTGTAGTGCAGATAGGAAGATCCAAAGGAATGAAAATGTACATTCGCGTGTCCAGCGTCACATAGCCAGTCCTCATTTCCATTGAACGATGAACAAACAAGACGGTGTACATTTCAGTGTCCACCAGTACAGGCGAATCAGAACCGACAGGGTAAATACAGCAGAGGAAACACCTATGCGTATCAGACAGAATATCGTGACTCTGCTCTTCGGTCCCCCTTACACAGGACATATATTAACTCTATAAAGGGTGTTGTTTCGCACTGGCAGTGCCAAGACGTAACGTTGCTGACGTTTGTATGCGCAAAAATGCTCAGAGAGATGCATAAGTATGTGACGACCCAACGCTGAATTTCGACGCGGAGTGAAATAAAGGTGGGGTGGTTTGGATCCGGAGACGCTAACTTGGAA
This sequence comes from Armillaria ostoyae, assembly GCA_902506015.1. Taxonomy (NCBI): domain Eukaryota; kingdom Fungi; phylum Basidiomycota; class Agaricomycetes; order Agaricales; family Physalacriaceae; genus Armillaria; species Armillaria ostoyae. The sequence continues at coordinate 3,193,327 of LR732082.1, forward strand.
CTCAAGAACTTGGCTTACAAGGACAATGTGTAGATGTCAATTGCGACGTTAACAATGACAGGATATATGGCGGTTTGATTGAATTTGTTGCAGATAGAGGTACCCTGTTTTCCGCTATCAATATTGCTTGGATAATGGTGGGCGAGGTACAAGCACTTAGCATCTTACCACTAGCAACGCAAGAACGGAGACTCGGGCACCGTTGCAGGACAGAAGGCAGAAGAAATTGCTATAGATTTGCAGAACATAATATACATGACCATTTAGACCTTGCTGCGTCCCACAGCGGCCCTAAATAAACAGCGTGCATGATGCAAGGGAGATGGATGAAGAAAGACAGACGACAAGAGCAGTAACAACTATATAGTGGATATTGCAACGAAGACAGTAGTGGAATATATGAGGATGAAGTACTGTGTATGACAATGAAAAAGTGAGAGCAATATATAATTGGTAGTGATGATTGTCGAAGAACGAAATAGTGAGAGGTGAGTGACGAGCAATATATATGATGGGCTTGCGACAGATGAAACAGTCCTGAAAGGATGAGAGCGGCAGAGAGCAGAACCAAAAAGAATAAAACGTGTGATTGGATTGTAGAATGCGTTAAGGACTGGAACGTGGCTCATTGGTACATCGGTGGAAAATTGCGAGAAAATAATATTGCGTGTCAGATGCGAAATGCGTGTCGAAGTCGAACTTGCCGTCCGCTTATACTGCCCGGGCGGGTTCTATGCTGTGGACACTGGGTGACAATGCTCGTGGAATGAAATGATGAGAATGATGATCTTGCTGCTGATCAGGAAGACTGTGATCGGGTATATTATGCATGGAGGGAGACACGCCAAAAGGCGAGAAGGCCGAACTCCCTGAGGTGGTGGCAGACGTCAGGGCGTACCCGTAAGAACCAGTACGTGACGACGCTGATCCACCGAACGCCATCGATGAGGGCGAGTTCGAGAAAAATCGCGGGGGAGGAGGTGACGAGAGGTAGCCATGTGAGTGATGGGGTGGAGGTGATAAAGCAGCATCCCGTTTGGAAACACTTGGTCGTTCATCACCCTGGCAGTTATACGCCCCTCCAGAATACGGTTGCGATTGCTGCTGCTGTTGTAGCATAGACCCGCCACCAGTGGCGCTGGTAGGTGTGCGAACACCAAGAGGATTTTTGCTGTACGACAGCCGAATACCGCCACCCTTGACCAAACCTCCCAGAGGATGGCCATACAATTCGTTTAGTGCCTTCGCTGCGTGATTGACATCTTCAAACTGTATGGAAGGGTGATCAGAATCTACACCGTCATAGTGGGGAAGATGAATTACCTCCACGAAACACATGGGCCCAGAGTTCTTTTGTTTGAATGATAGTCGCCGGAACCCAGGTTGTAATGAGAACAAATCTCGTAAAGCTTCCTCCAGCGCATCAGGGGAGCAACCGAGAGGTGAGATCGGTAAATTGCCAACGTATAAGGTATTAATCTAAATTTGAAATGAGGGACCCAGTTCGTTCGATGAACCATCAATATAACTCACAGGAGGATTCTGATCTACGCCATTTCTTGTACTACCACCAGAACTAGCCCCCGATGCAGGGGACGGCAACTGCGGAGAAGTATTTCCTTGATGTGTACCCACGTCTAAGCTTCCAACTGCTCGTGACATTTCCTCGTCTGTGATAGCATTACCTGAGCTTCTGCCACACTGTGACCCACCATTCGCGCTCGAAGAACGAGAGTCCGTTTGAGATCGAGGTTCAGTAGGATCATGAAGAGATGAGGCAACAAAAGCTTCGCGAGACGGTGAATATGGACGAGGGCCTTCAGAAAATGGGACCGAAGAGCCTGATACAGAGGACGGATCTGTCGGTGAGGATGACCGCTGGGATGACGAAGGGGGCCTGATCGGGATAGCAGAACTACCAGTCCGTCGGACGTTATCCCACGGGCCGATAGAAATGTCATCCGGTTGTTGTTGGAAGGATTGAAGACTACCAAGAGACGTCATTTGATAAGCGTTTCCACCGGAGACGGGACTCGGACCGCCTGTCGCGCCGGTAGGTAGCTCCCCAGACGATAACAAGCCTGTATTGGTGGACGACTGTCGTGATATTCCAGGAGGCACTGAGTGGAAAGCGTCATAAGCAGTCACATTTCCGGTTCTCAGTCGCATCTCCTTCTCGCGTCTCTTCCATTCTCGGGCATCATCATCTCGCTCTGAGGCGCTACGATGCGTAGGACCAAGACCCATAGCATTGAGAGCAGCGACGTCTCTCTCCCGCTTGCGTTCTTCTTCATCTCTGTTGTCTCGAATAGCACCGTTCATGTCGGTAACATGTTCTCGCCACTGCGGTCTGAGAGGCCCGCTGGAATACTCCCGCTCTCTGATATTAAGAGTTTCAGGTCCCATACCATACATATCATTAGAACCCACGCCTCCGAGAAGCCCGCTACCCGCGCCGCTGATCAGGGACGTCTGGAGCCCGTTCATGCCAGGTGCACCAACGCCAATCATTCCTTGACTGATAGCATTGGCAGAAGCACTGGCGCCTCCTAGGCCACTGGGAATGGGGCCTACTCCTCTCTTCGTGTGGAGGTTCTTCTTCGCCATCTCAGCTTTTAGGACAGCGCCCTTCTCGATATCGACCCGTCGACCTTGTAGAAGGTCTCGGGCTGACAGCGCCTCTTCCCGTGTCCTGAACTTCGCAAAGCCAATGATTTGCTTCCGAGGAGGCATGCTCAGGCCACCACCAGACATGAATTGACCGCTACCACTGTCGTCGACGGAGGGTGCAGGCCATGAGGACATGCCGTCACGCCCACCATCGACAACGACACCGCCCTGATTAACGGTAACTAGGTTATATGGATCATTAGAGCCATTAAAGGCTTGAGCATAATTCGAACCAGCGGTGGTGCGTAGGCCCGCTGTGCCGACCCCATTAATGCCGCCATATGACGTGTACTCCTTGTTGGGAATTTTGAGGGTAGCAGCCTCAAATCCGGGAGAGAATGTAAACATGTTTTGGAACTCTCGTTCCTAAAAAGCAGTATTAAGAGGATTACTCTGCCACGTAAGCCAAAAGTACATACCTGCATATCATCGGGGAAACCAACGACGAAGATAGTTGAAATGTCCTCTTGCTGCTGGAGCGGACCAGAGGATACGTTAGAGTTGTTGATGAGCATGCTTCCGGCGCCCGATAGAACCGTAGATCCAGCCGTACCGCCCACAACGTTCCCGTTGACCAAGGACGTAGCCGGACCAGATGGAATATGGGGACCATATGGCGTTTGTGACGACAAATGAATGCCGTTCATGTACTGACTGCCGTAGCCATTAAGCTGCGACTGTTGACTGTGCGGTTGGGATTTGTGCGGGGGGAGAAGAGAAGAATGCCCGTTCGTGAACTGATGCTCGACGACATTGAAAGACGCCTTGGGCACACTGTTTACCGTCTGGCTACTAGAAAAGTCGAAACTGCCCCGAGGCTCGAACGCTTGCATGTGGACGTGGGTGGGGGATGTTATATGTTGAGGATACATATCCGCAGCAGATGGGTAAAAAGTGGAGGAATCGCGATACGAGGTGGGAGAGGTGAGCATGGAAGGCGCATTGTGGTGTCGAGAGCGAGTAGCATTGGTAAAACCGCTGAAGGGTGATCTGAAGGAAGGAGGGCCGTCGTTGATTTTTGATGCGAGCTGCTGCTTCTGGACATCGATGTCAACAGAATAGTCAGAGTTGGAGTGTATATGGTTGATATGGCTGGTGGTGTACATGCCGTTTTGTGAAGGTTGCAGATTGTACAATGTTTCCTGAGACTGAAGATGGTGAAGCATGGAATGGGCCCCGTTGTCAGGCGGTGAGTCTGAACGGGACACGATGGACTGTTGGGATTGAATGTGCATGTGGTAGGGAACAGATGAAGAGCCCTCTGAGGATGAGTTAGAGGCAGAACCGTACGAAGGTCCTGCGGCGTGGTCCGAGTCAGACGACGCAATGGGCTCAGCGTCGGCCTGAGCGTCAAGGGAATCTAGTAGGGACTTGTTGATGAAGTCCTCGTCCGCTTGGTGAGCAGAGGTTGGAAGAAGGGGGGTCGAAGACGCCAGGATGGGCAGATAATGGGATGTGACAAAAATGGGCAGCGAGGGGGTAAAAATGAAGGAAGCTCAGCACATCAACAAATCCGAGAGCAGGATGGAAGGGAAGAGGGCAGAGCACAGGTGAGGTGACGCAGGATAGATATGGATACAGTGGGCGGCGATGGGATGAACGATGGGCGCGGTGTACGGAATGCGCGACGCGTACAGGGCCAGATTGGGGCCAACAACGGCGAAAAAAAGTGGAGCAGAATGTCGTCGACGACGTTGGGCACGATGTCGACGATAAGCAAAGGGTGTTTGAGGTCGTTGGCGGCGACGGCGACGGAATTGAGTCGGGGAAAGGGGGATATGTGCGATCGAAGAGGGTGATGGGTTGGAAGGTAACAAGCGGACGAGGCCGAATTTCCCCTCCGGATTTCGCTTCTTCCCATTTCCATCCATTACCACGCATTGACCACTTCCTTTTTAGGCAATGTAAACCGAAACCCAAACAGAGACAAACCTGATTCATGTGATCCGGGCTCACCCTGGCCAATAGCAGCCCGCCACTACAAAGCGTGTACAGCGCGACGCACCTCCGCTCGGTCCATTGTTCCCATTGTTTGACCACCAAGACAATGTCTCGTACCCACAATGTCTTGCCACTTATTTGCGCAACTGCTGCCCACCCATGTTCTACCCTTCTTTTGTTCCCTATCCAAACCCATCAGTTGATTCTTTGTTCGCCTGATGCAGTGAGGGCTGTTCGACTTTGTAAGCGCATTATCGGCCAATGAGAAAATTGTCGTTTTCGAGAGAAAGAGTTCATGAAAGTCATGGTTGAAAAAGAGGATGAAACCTTACCGAGAGATCTGCCCACATCACTCGCACGCGATACACACGCGATGGCTCGCCAAAATCCTTTTGGGGCCGGACATCTTCTTGGATTCCGGCGGTTGTTATTCGGTGACAGGGTAGCAGAGGTATTGTTATCGATTTCAATTGTGGTTCTGGGTGGAAGTACGGCACCATCTTTGTTCACGGGATACTTCTCGCGTATCGCCGCTGCCTCGTCGAATGAACGGTAAACTTTGTACAGGGGGTGGGCTGTGGTTCCATGAAGGACGTCCATTTGACTGCGTCAGTTCGGACAGGTGATGTCATGGCCTGTAGAAATCATCGAGACGACTTCGAGAACAAAGGCGGCCGGCTACGGAAAAACGATAGTGAAAGAAACGTCAAATCGCGACAAGTTTCAAGAGAACGAGAATGTCGATCTCGCACATAACTAACAGAGGATGTAGAGGCGCAGTCCATGTTCGCAAGCGTTGCACGAGAGAATCGTAATGTCGCCCGAGTCGACGCAGGTGAAGGACGAGCAGCCTAAAGGGAAGTCCATTCAACGTTGCGATCCGAACGACACAGAAGACTTTCAGGGAATACTTGCCATACAAATACCCACCCCGGATTTACTGTGCATTCCTTGCTGTAAAGCTTATGTGGGACGAATGATACGCTGTACATAGCTGTTGTATTGAGCAACGAGAATGGGCGATATTAACAGCCTGAGTACAGCTAAACAGCTAAATTACATGCTGTAGAAACCTAATAACCTGACGTTAGCGTGCATATAATCAGAATCCAGTAAGGGTACCTTTGAAACATCAATTGTCGTTGAAAGGAGCTTCAAGTTCGTGAAAAGAAAGCAAGTCCAGCATTACGCATATAACAGTCCCCATAGGTAGAAATGTCGAATTATAATGGTACAATCCAAGTGCATGCATGTCGTGAAAAATGAAATAAAATATACCTGGAACACAAGACGAATGTCAGAAACACAGGTCCAGAACGAATCAAATGAAACCAACCAAAATTTGGCTATTTGGCCTCGTCCATGATATCCATCTAAAAATACACCTCCCATACGGGATGGCCCAGTCACTCACTCCATGCCTGTCCCCACCATCCCGCCAAAATACCAAAAAGAACCCAAACGCCAGCCGCGTACAAAACCGAACCCAGGAATCTCATCCTTGCACGGTGGTCAGCCATGGCGACTGAGTACTCCGACCTCGGATCATAATACGCGTACGGGAGATGCAACTCCTGTGGCGGGGTAGGCCCAAAGCGAAAATGCTGCACATGGTGCGGATGCTGCACGTTGGGCGGGGTGAATATCGAGGGAAATGGCGTTGACGACGTGGCCGTGACTGTGCTCGCAAGACCGCTGGGTAAGGGTCCAGGATGTTCGACGACCGTGACACCACTGGAAGTAGACTGGGCATACGACGGAGGCGGGGTGTGTGACGGAGGCTTCGTGTCGTCGACTGCCATCGAACTTTATGTGACGGGTCGTGGTGGTACCGGTACAAGGACAAAAACGTTGCAAGTCTTTTAGCCGGACTCGCGCTCCGGAAACGGCAATATCCGTCGACGTTTCTGGTCCTTGTCACAATTATGAATGTCCGAACGTTCAAATTTCCCTGTTGCTTCGAGACCAGAATACAAAAGACTACTAGAAAGCTGTAATTTTTGACGCTGGCTCCATCAAATACAACAGTCCCACCATTCTGGGATGAAGGCACTTTACCTTCAAGCCCGAACTTCCTCTTGTACGATGTTAAATCTAGGTACAAGTGCATGACTTTAAGGAGTACTTGGGTCCAGACACGTATCACCTAAAATCAAAGGGAATACACTCGGCGTTGAAGGGCGTGCCGTGATATTGATGCATGTATCGCTAGGTGTCGATACTCGTTTTCGCTGAATGAAATTATATGATAGCGAGGTCATCCCTGACTCCCCTCCTACGTCGCATGATACGGTTTGATCACGCATGTGAGCGTGCATCGTAGAAGCTTGTTTTTCGGTAGCTCAAAGTTCCAGAATCAATGGTCTCCAACCTCACGACTACCGGGGAACGTTCTTGATAGAGATTTTCCCCAGAGACATTTCGGACTCGTCGCTCTTGATGTGAATCGTCCCGCTGATCGCCTGTAGAGCATCTAGGCCGAACGATATCCAGGGAAGGACGGCAACGCGAAAGATTCCTATAAAATGAGGGCATAAAGTACAACTGCTGCTATACATTACGCTCTATTTCTCCCGTTTTATCCACTCTAAGGTTAATCTTGTCTCCTTTGTCAAGATCCTTGAACTGGCGAGCTTGTCAGCGAGTAGAAAAGAACACGCGAAAACCCACACGTACAGTCAATTCTCTTGTCCGGTGAAGACTTTCAATTTCATCGATCCGGTCGCGAACGTTGTTGAGTGTGTCTTCGAACTCTTCTTGCTCCACCATTTGTCTCGCAGCATGGAGGATGAGCATAGAGTCAGGTCGGACGTCATGGTTGACCTAACGAGCAGTTGTAAGAGACGGCACGAATCCCTTAGCTTGATAGGTCACTCACATCTATAGCAATGATGTTTTTTCGGTCTAAGTCTGTCGGCGGTTCGGGTCAGACATGTGCCAAGCGTACCGGTAGTATCACACACCTTCCAAAAAGTCTGCTCGTGTCATAATTTGTCGGCATTTCCACTGCAGCGGGATAAGCATATAGCAACGAACACAGAGTGGGATGAAACTCACATAAGGAATTACAGGTAGAGGCAGTTCCGCTGTTGATTGCATATTAGAGGTACCGGCCTTACGAGATTCTTCCAACTCTCGTTCTTGTTCTTGCCTCAACTTGACAAATTCTTGTAGCAGCAGCCAAGAGCAAGAACTCCATTTTTGCTGGCAACAATCTCAGAAGACCCTTTGAGAGTTTTGGGGTAGACCACTCTACCTCGTCCATAACATCGTCATCACAATCGGTTATCAGACCTGTGCAGCTATCAGTTTCCATATAACAAAAAAATCGGATAGGCCTACCTATTTGACTTAACAACCAAGCCTTCTCAATTGAGAGAAGTTGTTTTGCCATGTCGAGCATATCCTTAGATTTCGAGATCTTTGGGGAGAAGTGAGGGCAACTCTATGGAACGACAACCGATTATTATACCTTGTTTAGGTAAGAAAGGCGGCCTCCAACGATTGATACGGCGTCTTGAACGACTTGGCCTTTCACCTTCTGACCTAGGTCAATTCTCATGCGGGTACAAGCATGTAATGCCTCCTTCATACCGAGGTCATAGATTGATAGAACCTATCAACCTCTCATTTCAGGAATGAACATTGAAAGGTAGTCACTCAATCACGAACGTGCATTCTAGTGGCGGTCTTTCCTGCTGGTAGTGAGACCAAAGTGCTTTCGTAGGTGGATGGCGGACATACGCATAACATAAAACGGCCAGAAATCATCACTTCATGTTAATCTTAGTCAAAAAGTGGGTTATCGTCAGCTGCAGACGTACGTGCTAAACACAAGAGTCAAGATTCCTGGAAAGAGTTAAGTACGGTAACCGACAGTCAACAAAAAGCTCACCGCTGGCAGCCCAGGACTCAGCCTTTTGTTGCAGTTGAAGTAAGACGTTCCGTCCATCGTCGTCGTTTTTGAGGTAGTGCACGTTGTTGACTATTAGGACCAAGGGCCTTCCCTTCTCGCGGGCGACCTTGAGGGCCACTTTCTCTAGCTTATTCAGAGCTGCAAAACACAGAGAGATTAGGACATTCTCATGAGAGTTCCATCTATCCTCCTTACCTCGCTCGATATCAAGCGCAGGTCCGCCTGGAATCATGTTAGAATCACGGACTACGAACTTGTCGGCTGCTCACCTTCGCGAGGATCACGTCTCTGGAACAAGCCAGTTTGTGAATCTTCGTTGTATTCGTAGTTCAACGCCTTGCCTAAGCGAAGACGGAAGACCTCCAGATCGGGGTGAGCATCACACATAGCGACACCATCAGCCTGGATGGCGGTCATTGAGTCAAAAATCATGGTGCCCTTTCCCGAACCCTACACCGATCGGTTCTATGAGACGTAGTTGTACACTTTTAAATTTGATTATCGTACCTTTGGTCCAAGAAGTACGAAATAATGTCCAGGCTCTGCTCCCTGGACGATCTTGTCTATCCGATCCTGTTCTTTCCGTCGGAGGTGCTGTGTCCAAGGTACGTCAGAATTCATGTCAACATCGTCCGACCCACTACCACCCTCTTCAATTACACTACTCTTATTATGTTCAGTCGCCACTTCAAGTGCGGGATCATAGCCAGGCTCAAAGGCCTTCTCAATCTGTATAACAGTCAAGAATACAAATCAGTGTCGCGTTGAAGGTTACGCGCCTTGTGCAAAACATTCCACTTGTACCACTTCAAGTATCCTACACCACCAAGAAAAACTGTCTGCACGTTAGACAACGATTGCATATCTTATGGAATACGATACGCACCCATACCCAGCCCCATCACCGTCGTCAGTGCTGCATCCAAGAATGCATTGTTCGTAAATGCAAATACACTGGTGCCCCCTACACCCCCTCCGCCACCACCTCCAGGGGGGTTGAACGGAACATTTAGTGCTGCATTCCCCTCCTGGACTTCATGACGCGCTTGACGCCCAGGAACTGCACTAGGCGGGCCTCTTGGAGTTACTTTTACGGAAGGCGAGCTCTTCGGACGTGTTTTCTGGGTCTGAGAGTAAAATCGAGGCAAAAGGTGACCAGCACGGGCGCGAGACAAGTAACGGGCAGAAAAAATCAAGGACATTGAAGGTAAAAGAGCGGTGAACGTCGCTGCGGTCTAGAAAGCCTTGGAAAAAGCAAGTTGCTGTGCGTGGAGAAAATGGACATCATCGCGAGTTTCCAAGCGTCTGGTCCATCATTCAGCGGCGTACACGTGGTCTCGCCAAGCATAATTCCCTCTGCTTGGGAATTTTTAGAGTTTAGACGTCGACGAATCAGTTATCAGTGTGAAGATTCAAGTAGCGCTCGCATGGCGCTAAAATGAGCGCTATTGCACTGAAGGATCGGATAACTTCGACAGCAGGAATGGACCAGCCCGTGCTGCGCGGTTACCTCGTGTTGGACATGACATGGAACCGCCGACTAACAGCCCGGTGCAGCACTCGATGATAATAATAAATTAAATGAAAATGACAAAGTACAAGTTCTTGCTCCGAGCAGGTAAGATAACAAACTTTTACTTAGCAATCTCTGATACGACGAGCTGGAGGCGCTACTTCCTCCTCCTCGATATCGCGGGGACGCTTACGCGAAGGTGACAACGGCTGGCTAGGAGGCTTGTCGCGCGGCACGTTTCCCGAACCTCCCGAATTCTCTGCCGCTTGTCCTTCTTCAATTGAGTCAGGCCTACCAATGCCACATCAGAAAAAATCAAAAACAACTTGCGAAAAAAACTCACTCTTCGTCCGAGTCCGGCATCAGCTCATCTAGGTCCTTCTGAATCTCCTCGTCATCACGTTCCCAGTACTCCTCCTCGTCATCTTCAGTGGCGAGTCTGTTGTCTTTCGGGCCCCACTGGACGACGACCGCTCCGCCGCTCCACACCTGGTCTAAAGTCCACCCGTTATCAAGCCTCCCCCCGGCTTGGACCGTCACGTCGTTGTACTTTGAATCGGGATGATTATTGAGCACGCAGTATCGCAAAAATGTCTCCAAGCGATCCCGGAACAGCCTCTCCCGCTGACAGCCATGAAGTATGCTTTTAATATCCTTGTCGATTTGTTTGAGCATGTCCTCGAGTTGGTTAATCATCTTTAGATCATCGATGTCCTCTTTGACTAGGGCGTTCATCTTGGGGATTAACACGCTGGGGTCGAGATCCTCTTCTATGAAATGGTCAGGACATTCGAATAAATGGAACACGGCTTCTCACCTTGTGGATCAGTAGGTTGTACTGGCTCTTGTTTACGTGCTTCTGTGCTGGAAATTTTGCCCGTAATTTCACCTACGGTATCATTAGACACACATCGAATCAGAACAGTCTCAATGCACGTACTTTCGTCCACAATTTCAGTGGCATCCGATTCGGCGGCCCGTTCCTCATCTTCATCTGAGCCAGAGTCGCTCTCCTCAGGAATCTCAACGAACTTTCCCTTACCCTTAGTTGTCGTCTTGGCTTGGGTATAAACTGGGTCGACGGGGGTTCGTTCTTCTTCGACCTGTTTCTGTTTTCCCTTGCCCTTGTCCAGCGCCGGTACACGAGGTGGAGCTTTAGCCTTCGGGTTCCTCTCGTTGACAGACTCGGCCATGACAGATGCCGCCCTGGAACGTCGCACGGGCCTCGAAGGAGCGCCGCCGGCAGACTCCTTGGCGGCACCGCCCCCTACAGGGGCAAGCTTTGAAGACCGCCTGCTTTTGGCCTTGGATGCTGGAGGTTTACCGGAGGTCTCGGCGCTCTCCTCGACAGCCTCCAGAGCAGCGGCTTTAACCTTAGCCGCCTTTGACCGCGTCAGACGTTTAGGGCTCGGCGTTTTCAGTTCGGGAGATCGTCCCAGTGCAGCGCGTATCGTAGCCCCGCGTTCAACTGCGGCACGTCCAATTGTAGCCTGCAAGATGGACGTTAAGTAAGGAAAGATCTGGTCGCGACGAGCTGTTCAACGCACCCGAGCCATTTAGTGATATGTTGATGGTGATAAAAGTTGGGAGGTTAGGTATTGCGTGGTAGCGGGATGTGGAGGTTCAAAATGCAATGCTTCGAGGCAGCAAAGTCAAAATATAAGAGCAAGACAAGGCGATGACGTGGTTTGAAAATCGTTTCCAGTTTATTATTTTCGAGAGATAAGGATGGTCCATGTTCAGCGAACAATACGGGCCTTTTGTTCTTGCATTGTTTTGACCGTTCCGACCGCGCCTCGTGATTCCATTTCCTTTGTTGTTACCTTGGACCACCGGCCCTTGGCTGGAATAATTATAACAAGCAATGCTAATCTTGCTTTCCTTCACTTACCACCACCACAGAACTTACCCCACAAACCTCTGCAGCGGCACCGAAAACCAATGTCTAAGAAAATCACCCAAGATTATCTCGAGTCGTTGACTAGACAAGAAGTTCAGGCTCTCGCAAAGGTTCGTGTTTCGTTGTTCTTGACACTCCCAACGTCTCATTTCCCCCCGAAGGAACATGGTATTCGGGCTAACCTGGGTACGAAAGTTATCATCATCAATCTATTGGCCATATTGTGAGTACCTCGCATCACTTACTCTGCTGAACTTCTTCCTGAACGTCTGGAAGATCTGCCACTGCGAAGAGCGAACCCAAAGAGCCTCCTGCTAAAGCCAATGCGAACAAGAGAAAGAGAGATGGCGCCGCTGAGGAGCCATCACAGGCCAAGAAGACGCCTGCAAATGCGAACGAGAAGGTACCTGCGCCTCCATCAAGTCAGTGACCTCCGCTCATAGCAAATCCCGATTTCTGATCTTCCTATAGAACACCGCCGAGTGACTCCTGAGCCTAGCAGGCCCTCCAAGGCAGTGACACCGTCCGCCCCCCTAGCAGACCAAGCCGACGAAGAAGATGAAGAGTACACAACCATAGCAGGACAACTTGAACACCACGCAGACACAAACGGCCTACGACACGAACAACTTGAGGATATATACCACGTCCTCGCGGGAATGCAGAAGAACTTGTGCGAGAGGCAACCTGAGCTTGTGCACCATGTCAATGTCCGGCATGCGGTAGAACAAATCCTGATCGTCCCCATGAGGACGCACAGGACGTTGGTCGACGGGAGTGGTTTCCTGCCTCATGCTGCTGCGCTCGCGTGGAAAAAATGGCACGAAGAGAATATTATCTACCCCGAGCTTTTTCATCCTTCAAACAAGATTCCTTAGGAGGAGCTAGATGCAGAAGAGGAAGCCAAGTCGGCATAGGGTTTCTTTGTACTTGTATTAGTTTCGATCAATCACTCTTTTGTATGCCCAAGTTGCACCTTAAGCGTACTCCAGAGGAGCAAGCTGCTCATCGAGAACGCAAACGGCAGAAGAAGCAGCAGAAACGCAGAGAGGCGACTGTTGACGACGGCAGCGACGACGGGCCTTCCTACAACGATGCAATCCAAGCTGAACTAGAGGAGCAGCGATTCCGCGAGAGAATGTCCATGGCGTTCGCCGACGACGAACGGCTGGACTCGCTAGAGGCGCAGTTCAACGACTTTGCTCACGTCCCAAAGAGATGGGGCGGCGACTCCGCGAGGCCTGTGTACGACGACGACGGCGATTTCATGAAACTCGATCCTCGGTACATGGATGATGAGGAGTACGCAGAATGGATTCGGGCCGGGATGTACAGGTCTGTCAGGATCCTGCATCCACGTACTATTGTCCTTGACGTTGAACAACAGGAAATCCCATGCTCAGGAATACGAAGAAGCACAGCGTCGCAAGGCAGAGAAGGCTGCCCGGCGTACTCGAGAGAAGGCTGCAAAGGAAGAGAGCCGGCGCCTCGAGCGACAGGCGGAGGAAGAGCGTCGGCAGAGGAGGCGCAATAGAGATATCCGGCGGCGGGAGCTTGCACGGCAGGAATACGAATCTCGGTGGAAGGAGCTCCTCTCCCTCCCTCCTGCTAATCTCCACTTTGACGATATTCCGTGGCCCATCGCGGCACCACGCTCGTCCGTGGCAGTCGAGGACCTTACTCTCGAGGCGGTATCCCTCTTTCTTTTCTCAGAAGAGACGACGAAGAAGGACAAGCTCCGTGAGACGTACCTGCGTTTTCACCCCGACAAGTTCGAGAGCCGGTTGATGAAGCTTGTCAAGTCTGGCGAGCAGGAGAAAGTCAGACTAGGCATGAGCCAAGTCGTCCGGATACTCAACGACTTGATGAAGCAAGGGGATGGGTAGAATAATTTAATGGATTAATGCATCTACGTTAACCAAACCATGAACCAAAGAACGTCTTTTTCAGCCTCTCAATGATACCGTCCTGGGCTGGCGGGGCCTCCTCGACAGCCGATTTATCCTTCTTCTTTTTCTGTTTAGGCTTCTTCAATGGTTGAGCAGAAGTCTTGGGCGCCTTTGGGATCGGATTTATGGCCTGTTGCGCGGCCATCAACTGAGCCTTTCTGTCCTTCCTCGTCGCTACTGGTGGAAGGTCGATATACGGAATATCTGCAGCTCTAGGTAGGCTGACTGAGGCGAGGGGGGTCTTCCGGACTGGGCTAGGCGGTGGTGAAGGTTGGGTGGCTGCTTCTTCCGAGGCTGCCGCCGTAACCGTAGGTTGCGATATAGGTTCAGGGAGAGGAACCCACGGTTCGCGAGATTTCCGGACCACAGGAGCAGGTACAGGCCGGTAGGAAGGGGGGGCAGGAGCAGGAGAAGACTCCCGTAATGCTTCCTGAGGAGCTGGCGCCCGAGTAACCGGTGGAGCTTCTCGACGCGTCGTCCGTGTGTAGCCGGTATGAGGCGTCCCCGCGTTCTGCGCGTCACCTCTCTCAGAATTATTAAGTGGTGGTCGGTAATTCATGTCATATGTCCATCGCTGTAGAGCCAACCGCATGTGAGGGTGGTCAGTCGTTACGGGGGCCCCCTCAGGTAGCGGCTCCAGAGGGAAAAAGCCTCCCCAGTCGTGAATGGCCTTGATATTCCGTTGGACGACCCTTCGGTTTATCGGAATTCCGTTCGTATACAGTGGCTGGGCTGCACACTCATGAGTCTCGGTAGACCTGGGGGAGGTAAAGTAGAAGACATACCGGCCTTGGAAATGTTGGCATCCACGACTTTCTCGCCTTCCCCAATAATAGGCAATGACTCCGTTCCATCTATTGGCTCCTGCACTACTTGTGTTCGAGGCGTGAGGAGTCCCTTCAAATCATCCAAGCCGATTCCTCCAGGGCGTACCGGGACCACTGGAGCGATGGTGTGCAGCGGCTGGGGAGTAAACGAGATATCCCGCAAAGATTCCGCATTTTTAAACTGCACACGAACGACAGAAGTAAATTTTGAAGGGTCCTCTTGGTCCTAATATTGGTTATACATCAGGTGGACGTATTCAAACAGTAAGAAAAGTACCTTTTGGAACCAATATTCATGAATAGGCCCGTACTTCTCCTCTATGGCGCGAATGAGGGCATAGGCCTCTGCCATTGAATCCATCCATTTCCATGATTTCACGACGGCGCTCCGCCCGTCTGGTGAACGCAGCAACGACCAGGCCTGCCTGCTGAGCTGTAGCTTCAAGCTGGGCTCCCTGTTACTGTTGCTGGCGACCGCGCTATACCGGCGCAATGAACAGACACCACGGTCAACGAGACGTGAACGGAGCATAGGATCATACCGTGGGAACTTGGAGTTGCCAATTTTTCACGTCCATGGCCGGACGCTACAAGGCTGCGCTCAGTGCCATTTCTGCGCGTACAGGCGCTCCGTTGTCGTCTCTGCTTGTTTCTTTTGCGGTATTGCACGAGATCACGGCTATTGCGTCTTTTGCGGGTGTATTCTATGCTGCTCGCACTTTCGGGGTTGGGGAACGCGTCGTTGAGGTCGTGGCAGCCGATGATGCACCCGCTGGATGGGCCCGGCTGCAGGTGAAGACGTGGGTGCAGGAGGGAACCGTCTGGGCGGGAAGAGTTGGCCAACGATACGGGATCTTTGGACTGGAAAAGAAAGATAGTAAAGAGAGCCCAGCGTATTTGCCAGAGCATCTTGCTGGCGATGTAGCCAATGCTGTATTTGCTTACGGTGTCACCAAGGTGAGGTCCTTGTCTGTTCCTTGTCGCCGTTCTCAAGGGCAGCAGGCTCTCTTTCCTGTTCGAATTGGACTATCACTATACCTTTCACCTGTATCTTCCCGGATGGTCGTGGATCCTCTACGAAGAATATTGACGCGGTCATTTAGACAGAAGAGATAAAGGGATATCAGCGTTCTGCTTGATAAAACTTTCGAGTGTGCTTATCACTTTCATTTCTTTGCAAAGTGTGGGGGTGTGGGCATGGAGGCAACGCGTATTTTTTGCGTGCCTCCAGCCAAAGTCATTTAATTTCACCCCTTCCATCCGCCCCTTCAATAGCTACGCTACGATATGTAAGCAGATGTGTATACTAGATAGAGAAGCAGAAAAATTTAAAAAATGGTGATGGCAACAATACAAGGAAAATACACTGTGCTACTTAAGATCGATGAGACGAGTGTCTGCAAATTCTTGAGATGTATGTTCATGCAACGAAAAGTAGAATCATACCAACAATGAACAAAAAAGAAACTTGTCAAGCAGTGATTGCGACTTGTGATTTAGAATCCTTGCTCGCGGCTTCGGCTTCCTTCAATTTCAAGCCTTTCTCAACTCGAAGCTTCTCTTGTTCAAGCTTCTCCAACTTCTCCTTCACTGCAGCCGAGTTACTGAACTTGACGCTTTTATGCGGACTAGGTCCTCCCATGGAACCGGCTTCTGGAGCCTGAACATTAACCAGTGGGGCCGACGTAGAAAGCCCGCGATGGAACGAAGTCGGTAGAACGCGACCTTCCGGATGCTGGAATTGACATGTCGCTCGGGTGCACCCCGCACCATACCGACATTGTTGAGTGAAATGGTTCGAGTTATTGGACGGGCGAGGTGGGTGGGAGAAAGTACAGTTCGGTCGTGTGCAAGCAGCGCCGAACCGGCAGGGCACCGGGGAAGGATGGTGGTGAGAGGGTTGCGAGACAGGCGCTGCCGGCGGGGGATGGTCTTAATTTCACTCAGTAATGACAAATAAAATTGAGCAATGTATTCGCACCTTTGGCCGTAAGCACCGCTGGACTGACGTGCGCTTTCACACAATCTTTATCCTTGCAGTCCTTGCCCTTCTCGCAAGCCTCCGTACTTGTGACCACACCACTTTCTACAGTGGCAACTGGTGACGGATGCGTCCACCGGCAATGCGGATTCGTACACTTGAGGCCAAATTTACACAGCGTGGGCGATTGAGGTCGTCCGGGATACACGTATCCAAGCCGCTGTTGAGACGCACCCGATGGAGCTGCGGCGTGTACAGGCTTGGCCGCAGTAGGAGTAGGCGCAACGATGGGAACTTGCTGTGCCGACTCTGCCTCCACCGTGCCTTCCGCCGGCTTTGAGCCCGATAACGATGGTGTGTGACCGCCCCTGCCTCGTCCGCTTCCTCGTCCCCGACCACTGCCTCGTCCTCTCGTGTTTCCATTCATCCCCTGAGGTCCATTTTGGAAACCGTTCATACCACCGTTCTGGAACATGTTCATATCCCCAGGCATGCCGTTCTGCATCGGAAAGCCGGGCGCATTGAATTGACCGGGACCCATCATCCCGCTGATCTGAGCCATAAGTGCCATTTGGTTCATCATCAGCTCTTGGAGCATCAGAGGGTTCCCCATTGCCGAAGCCGCCATGGCGTTCATGTCCATGCCATTCATTCCAGGGTATCCAGCTGCCATCATCATATTTGCATCGGGAGTATTGGTGATGTTGTCTATCCGCGCTTGGATGTCGTCTTGACCATAACCATTCTGCGTGGGGCCATTCCGACCACCTACGCGGTCCAAGAGACTCCGCGAGTTTGAAAGCGGAGGACCTTCCCGGAGCATGGCTCGCGGGCCCGTAGGGACATCGGTTCGTCTTATTTTGCTTGGGTGGCTTGGCGAGGGTGACCGGGCGGACGCGCTACGCTTTTGAGCTGTCGAGGGGATAGCCTGGGATAGAGCTTGATGATAGAGACCGCTCCGGCCAGAATTTGGTGGTCGTCGTGATGACTCAGGAGCGGCACTTTGAGTCGCCTCTGGCGTTACTTCGGGTGTCTCCTCAGAAGGGATGGCTTCAGCTGGTATTACGTCGGGTCTGGTAGCACCTTTCGCTGCTTCCTGGAACAGCCAGTCCGTGAACGAGTGATCTGAGGCCAGATTGAGTAAGATATCGGCCAGACCAATAAGATGGATGCGTACCAAAATCTGATCCAATTACTATCGAAAAGTGGTCAGGTCTATGTATACGGACAGCAGAAAAAAAATGAACATACGGTCTTCCAATTCAGTGGTTATTTGACCTAGTCGAAACTTGGTGTTAGCTGACGCAACACGATACCCAAAGGAAGCGCGCACCGGAAGTCTTGTTGTTTATTATCATGATAGTAATGTATTCCGCCATAACATTGTCTGTCGCCAGCCTCGTCAGGTTCTGGGACCTGATATTTGCCACAATATCGCTCACCTCCTTCGGGACTGTAGCCCCGCGCCGTGAGCTCATGTTGGATTGCCCGCTGTTGAAATGGATGAGTAAGAAAGCATTTCAAGTGTATAGCGACCAAGAAATCGCACCTCCAAGGCAGCAGCACGCTCAGTTCCAATCGTAAGGCCAAAAACCATAATATCTGAGTGGAAGATGACAGTGAACCGTGGTTTTCAGACTCCGCTGCCGCTTACTTATTTCATTAAATTATTTCTTTATGAAAACATTATTGCTGCATCACGTGTTATTGCACTGCATTAGTAAGCGCGAGCGTCTTGTAAGTTGAGACGAATATCGTGTCTCCTAGCGCTTGATCATCTACTTGACCGTTTACAAAATCAGTTCCCTCGGATTTGCTCTCTTGTTTGCTTCATGTATCCAACGTGCCTTGTGACCCGTCGCGACTCCATGGTCTGTTTTTATTGCTGTGCGTGTTGTATTGTAGCAGACACTGGAAGTCTGTTGTATCTTTCTGTTGGTAGTTTGCCTCGTTGGTGATCGGCTACGATTTGGAATCGCGCTTTTCTTTCCCCCGGCTCTGATCTATTTTGTATCATCTTTTGTACTGGTCATGGTACTCTGAGGGATTTTGCCCCTTTAATTCCTTGCGATTTCTGAGGGCAATAATGATTCTTTCCTGCCGTATCATTCGCCGCCCATTTCGCCAAGCGTCAAGCGCTTAACCTGCGTTGCCCGTAGCCGCCTTACGGCTTCTATCTCGACAGGGTTCTTGGTCATAGGTACCTTTCTCTTAGCGCTTCTCCTTCTCCTGGATGATCATTAATAAAACGGTAGCGAACGTTAGCGCTTCAGAGCCTGTTACAAAGCTCATCGCAACGCGCACCGATATCGCCCTCTGATTTACTTCCATCTTATCAGCTTCGTTGTATTGTAACGATAAGAATATCTGACCGCCACTACAGCTTGTGACATATCCTTTCGCAAACCCATCTCCTTCCCTTTTGGACTGTCAACGTACTTAGTCCGAATCATCTCCGGTCCAACGTTCTTTCTGTGGCGCTGCCGTCACTGCTGAAAGCTGTGGGTTACGTCGGCCAATCATCGGCTTCGGAATCGAAGCTAGCGGAAAGCTCTGATAGCATGCTACTAATGACCTCCCTCGGGTGCGAAAAACATTTATATACTGGTGCTGTGATAAGGAACATACCTGCGCGCCCTGGCCATTATGCACAGAATTTCGGAACGGTCACAACCCAGACCGGCTTGACAGCGAAGTACCCTAGAAGAAGGTAGGAAGAGTGGTACGAGTACGATTATTGGGTGTGAGAACGCACCGCATCCCCTGAGCCCTGGGGTTGTTCGGATCTCATGCCTTAGTAGCATGGAAATTCTTATTCAAAGAAATGTCTTCGTCATAGTGACAAACGTGTATCAATCAGGAAATGGACATTGGGGGTCCCGTGTGGGTCGTACTAGTTCATATGGGTTTGATCTAGTTCTAATAGAATGTGATTAGTACGTGGGTCCACGGTTTCATAAGTGACTGGAGAACAAGAACACCCTGATAACTCGGGGAAAACGATACAGCAATGATTTACGAAGCAAGACAATAAAGGAGGTTCTCGTGCTGTTATGAAAACATGTGTTGGAGATAGGTGATGGGTGCTGTAATTTGATAGCACCGGCGAGAGATTCATGGCTGTTGACACAATGATCTAGCACTTGGGTCGGTGAGGTTTTAATTTCTGTGGGTCAACACGCGGCTTTTTCTGCTCTCACCGCGTGCAGAGTGTGGGTCCAAGAGGGACAGTAAATAGACTCAACCATCAAGAGGGGCCATGAGGCATCGCAGCAGTTGCCAGGAAGTGCCCACAAAATATACTCAGAGCTTCGAAATGAGTCCCGATCACGATCGAAACGAGTACGGACGCATTTCCCTGGAACTCATGTACATATATTGCCCACAGCATACAGATGCATGTAGATGGATTTATAAGTAGATAGACTAATGTGACAACCATAACAAGTGCAAATGACGGACAATGCAAAAGGGAAACCCGAGAGGTAAGTGAAATCCTGGTTAGTGATACAATGCGAACAAATAAGATTATCGATCTCTCTTTGGGCAAGTATGCTGGGCGAAGGTATGATGGTCGGAGGTATAGGTGATGTGGTCCATGCTCGTACAAGGTAACTGAGGCGAGAAGACAAGATGTAGGGATTGCTTGCAGAGAGATAAAAGGAAAGTTGATGCAATGAATGGAAATAAACGAGATCAAAGCAATGAGTGAAAACAGAAAAAATAAGATAAATGCTACCACAACGTTGTACTGGCGAGAGAGAACATGCGCGTTTTTAATGGATGCGACAGTGTCCGATCTTTTTGCCTGTGACGGGATATTGAGAAACCCAGCGGTGAATCGATCCCCCGTATCTTGGCAGTAAAGTCGTTGGGACCGACAGGTGTGGCTGGTGAAGCAGATGAGGCCGGCGACGTCGAGGCAGAATAAGACGGCGACGGGGTCTCTGGCGGAGAATCCACATACTGCTTGCTGCGTTTCCGTCTTTTGGGCGACGACTCGGAAGCGGACGGCGATGGATGGCGACCGTGGTGGCCAAACATGGGAATAGGGCTGGTCGTAGAATGTGGCTCGGGAAGGGGAGTTGCTGATGCCGATGCGGCGGCTCGGACTGCGCGTTTCGACACCATTTGCAAGGAATACATGGGATATGGTCCCTCCGCCGCCTTGAAATCCCTTCTCACCATGCTTTCAAAGTTGGTGAGAAGGGTATTGTCGACGGTGAGTTCCCAATCCAAATACAAGCACATTTCTCTCTCCATTTGATTGATCTCCCGTAGGTTGAACATGCCCTGCCCCACGATCGTCCAAGATTTGTTCGAGTAAGTGTCGTCGCAAATAATTTTGGACGCAATCATGAAGGCAGACAGAAATAGTCGGTGCCCAGAGGAACCACGAGCAGTGGGAAAGCGAGCTTTGAGTCGCTGCAGAAGGATAAGGGCAGCGAAGGTGACAGAAGGGTGTAACTTCGTCCGGTGGAATGCGTACGCGATGAAGTATGGTAGTTTCGCTTGCGATTGACTGGCTGCGGGTGGATTCTCTGGACAGGCGAAGAGATGTGTGATAAATCGAGCACATAAACGAGATATTTCCTCCTGGCCGTAGAAGGGGTCCGGTTTCGTCGGTGGTTGTGTAGGCGCCTAAGATCGGATGAGGTGGGCCGAAAACCCCGACTTTTGCGAGCAACTCACTGGTGGCATTGGCTGGAAATTGCCCCTCCGATTCGCGAGGGTTTTCCGCGGGACCTCTGGAGGGTTATTTGGATTTGAGCTGGCCATTTGACTGGAAGGGTGCCACGAGAACGGGTGAAGATTAGGAAAGGTAGTTCAGATCAATTCCACTAAAAGGTGAGAATTCAGTCAGCAAAGGTACTTTTGTGACGGGTGATATATAGAAGGGTTTGATGCGGTACATCCGATTGTGACACATCGCGGACCTTTGTGGCATCAGAATTCATCAGAACATCATGGCAGAAAATTTTTTCTCGCACAAACAGCCACAAGCAGAAGGCCTACATAGCCCCTTTGGGAAGAGTGCTCGTTGACTGCCACACATCCTGAAAACGAGGCAACAGGGGCAGGACTCACCACAAGGAACGACTGAGGTCAGTAGCGTCGAGGATAGGGATACCCAGCACCCACAAAGCCCAACAGAATTAGAGTGGGGGAGACGATATGATAGGCGACGTGCAGGGGGGAGACAGCAATGAGGGCTCAAAGGGCGGAGTGAAAGAAGGACCAATATATATAAGCAAGGCAAATAAAAGGAGAGACGGCAGATGGGCGTTCGGGTAAGAGACGGTTGGAATTGAACAGCCTAAACCTGTGCTGTGACGTGACCGAATTCGGCCTTGATCCTGGCCCTATTTGATATTTAATCCTAAACATAATTTCATCCAAAATTGGATCACCGGTTATTCCAGCCTGTTATGACGTCGGGCTGTGTTCGCGGGACCTTGTAATATAGCTGTTACCACTGCGACTGCGAACCAACAACAGATATCCCAACACTGGGATTCCCTCCATTCTCATCTTGATTGTTTTCCACCAAGAAACAGCCCCCTTTGTTCCACGTAAAATAATCAGCCATGCAGAGGCCATGCTTCGCTACAGATCTTCTCTCTCGCCGCCGCCCTGCATTCTGCTGTCTCTCACATTGTGGGCCCACATTGCTTGTTGCTGTTCTGTTGTCAAGTTCCATCAGCTTCCCATGCGTCCAATCAAAGTTATTTCATCCATTCGCCCGTTTCCACCGCGAATGTGCATCCATTTGCGATCCCCGGCAGTGTGCGTCAGTGTTCGACTCCAAGGATTGCCAACGGTCATTCTTGGGCTCGGCGAGAATCTCGCAGCAGATATTGATCGTAAAATATTTACGCCCGGTCACCCCATTATGCAGTTCCCGCTATTCCGAAAGTCTTAGAGTCATTGTACGCTACACCGCATCATGTCCGATGCTGTTTGCAAATCTAAACGTGGTATCATCGTGTACACATCTTATGTACTCTCCTTATCTTTCATCCCGACGCCCCAGCTGACCTTTCCCCCAGCATTCTCACAATCAACAAGTCCCATTCAGCATTATTCAAGAATATAACGACACAGCCTTCGTGTTTCAGGCATCTGACAGCTGTACACCTACCGCTCTACATCATCGAGCATTGTGCCGTATCAGTCTCCAAAATTGGGTTTTTAAGTGCATCTGACGCCTACACAGTTCTAGTACCCGGCTTCCCAACACGGTAATCTCTGCCTCCGGTGGATCCACGAAATTGCGGGCCACCTTCTCATACCCTCGTACCGCATGTCTGCGGACTTCTCAGGCTCAGGACCCAGGAACTTCTGCCTGATAGCCTGCTTCACTTCTAAGGGGATTTCCGAGCCTCTTACTGGCTAATGGTCAACCCTATCTATAGCAGACGGGCTCGTGGCTGTAATCTTGCATCAACAACTGTCACATTCACGTTCGCAGCCGCCCTTTTTTACCTTTCGCGACCATGTCGATCACCCTCCTGATCATACCTACTGACGGGCCGGTGGCTGAGGCTTGGCTCAAGCTCGAAATATTGGATATCATAGATCCGATGTCGAAATCATGGCGCAACCTGAGTGGCATCTACCTGTCTAGTATCTACTCTGTCCCATCTGTTGTGGGTTGATGCTGGATCAACGAATACGAGGATCTGCTGTGATGAAGCTGTAGGTCCCGCGGAACTATCCAGCATGTGAACCCGCAGGTACCTTCTTTTCATCTGTATATCTGCCTAGACAATAATCTTTAGACATTATCACTTGTTCGAACTCGACCCAGCGCAAGCGCCGAATGTCACAGTCAATTGAATTCATTATGGTAATCCTGATATGGGACGAACACAAATTCGGGCCACCAATCATCCACCTGCCATGCCTTGATAGTTGATACTTATCTCACCAGACTATCATCTCCGGCGCAAGCGTGACGGCTATTTGACTACTTTTGCCTCGTGCGCGCTCTCGAGCCAGCTCTCTTTCTACCCTGATCTTGATGGCAGGTCCGTTCAATGGTAGACTACGAGACTGGACTGATCTAGTCAGACACGCTCAGCTGCCCCGGGATGCTCGCATATTCCAAACACGCGGCCGCACTGTCACATTCAAGGGTACTGGGGTAAATTCTCTCTCGTGTTCACAGAAGGCTGTCTTATCAACATATCATCTCCCCTCTACGCCTCGGCGTCAATGAAGCTCTTGTAAAACACCCACGCATCTACGTATTCCTCACCAGTTCCGTCTTTTTTCCTCAATCTTCCCGCACGTGGAATCCGTCCTGCTTTCGTGAATCCGAGCCGTTCCCAGAGCCTATGTCCGAAGGTTAAGTAAAGGATTATGGCAGAGTAGAATGAAAACCTCACTTGATGGACGCGGTGTTGTTGACATATACGAGGTTGAAGACGCTGGCCTGATACCCGAGTTTGGGCGCGTAATAGACGTAGGATTTGGCCAGGATGGAACCGGCCCCCTGTCCCCTCTGAGATGGCGGGACCACAAACCCGGCGTTGCAGATCTGTTTGAGGTGTTACAGCCCCAGCGCCAAGTACGGATATACATGACAACATACATGGGACGACCGTCCTGGGTAGTTGGGTTTGACCTATAGAGATGAATTACACCACTTAACAGCACGTTAAACGGGAGCCCATCACGATGAACCCACATAATAGTATCCTATGATGCAATCCTCCCAAGATCTCCCGGCCTTAGTCTCTGTTACTCCTAAAGATGACTCCTTAGGTTCTTCGAATTCATCAGGGTGCTCCAGCGCTCCAATAACCGCTACGAAAACATCGGCGGCAAAGAAATAGTTCTCGAAAGCTGCGAGATCGATGGGCCCCTCCTGTGGATAGGACCTTCCGCCATCGACTTCTTCGGCGAAAACTTGATGAAGATACTCGATCAGGCCATTGAGGGGTTTCGCTGTTTGGAGTGTTAAGTGATGGATGGTTGCGTACTTAGTCTTCGAGGAAGAGTACCAAACAGTTGAGGGTAGACCGTCTCCGGTGTATGCTTTCTGAATAGCACCGTACGCAGACATTCTTGTGGTAAACTGGCAACTAGGGATCCGGAAAACCCTATGTGACTCGAGTCAAGGTTGTTGAAATAATGATCACGCATTGATCGGACGTCCTTCCAAAATTCACGGAATTTATTCGGAAATGTTGACAATCGAGTAATCATGAACTAGCATGAGATGAAGTATAAACTTTACAGCAACTTATTGAAGAAGTAAAATATTTAAGTGAGTCCTGTACGACGCCCGTGCGACGCCATCGGCATAAGATCGGTCTTATTGGCGTTAAGTGACCAGCCTGCGGTCTATCGGAAGCGTGCGCAGTAGAGTATTGAATCACATAAATCTTACTGGCAGCGCTTTTCCAACTGGAGAGGTCAGCACATCGGTTAGAAACGGATAAGAAGTGAATTCTCTCACGTTGACCGGGTTTTCCGTTGATGATGATCCCTCCCCCGCGCGCACCACAGCCCGTATAGGTGAGGTATCAAAGGGTATCAAACTGGTATCAGAACGGCTGGACATCCGTGACCTGCCTCTTTTCATCGATGAAAATCCGAAGTCCGTTCCCTAACCACGGCGGTAAACAAGTTCCGTCAGTGTCGGTGAACCCTTCGGTGACGCCTTCGCCAAAGAAAACATAGCCTGGAATGTATCGGTCCACGAATCTATTTCGTGGATCAGTACGTCTGCTCGAAACATGAGAAATGTAAAAATGTCACAATTTGACCGCATCGTCAGACATCCCTTTGCCGCCGTTGCTAGCCTTCATGTAGTGTTCCTGTTCAAGGCGCCACTGGTATATTACCGAGTATGGTGAGTGGCTTCGGGTGAGCGGCGCTGGTTGGATCTAACGATAAAGCGATTTCAGAGGAGATAAACGGACAGGGTAGATTTTCGAATTGCCTGAACGAAAACGTCAAAGAAAGCCCACAAATCGATATACGCCTTCAAGGCCAGATTGATATCTTGCACACAACCCTTGGATCCCAGTAATTCGTCCTGAAGAGCCAATGTCACTTTTTGCTCCTTCCAAATCCCGTCCCATTTCTCAGCCAGTCCTGATTGCGAGATAGGATAGAACCCCATACACCATCCTTCCATGATGACGACATCTATTGGAGGATGTACGGAATTGCTTCCATCCGTAGGGAGTCTGTCACCTTCGCCATTAAACAGGCTTTTGTCAAACCTAGGCAGATCGACTGCTTCACGCCCTTCCTTCAGAGATTGTAGTATTTGAACACCCAATGCAACGTCGTGAGTACCAGGCTGTCCTCTTCCTTTCCAGAGGGGGTTGGAGGGATGTTGGCGGGCAAGGGAGACAAGGCCATCATGAGAAAGGTAGAGATCATCTATTGACAATACAGCAACTCGAAGCAAGTGCGGTGAATCAGTAAGGAACTTTTGCGTGAGGCCAGTAAGGTATGATTTCCCGGATCCTTGTGGGCCCTGGATGGCAACAAAAACTACGCGTGTTTGACAATAATGGAACAAGGGAGGCAAAGGTAGCAACGCACTCGGCTTCTTACTACCAACAGATACGCGCGCGAGAATATGCCTTGATATCAGTTCCACAGCAGCTGGTAGCGACATGGGAAGTGAGATACTTACTATGTACGGACCGGCGGGCCGGAAGAAGGAGGCCAAATAGAAACTCCGAAATTCTCCGCTCAAAGTAGCCGACAGCGGCGAAGACGCACAGCAAATATTTTAGACGAACTCTTACGGCCACGACCTTCAACGATGATGTCCGACAGCGACTCTGGCGACGGTAATCCTATACAAAATGTCACGGCAGCGTACGGTCGCTTCCAACGGCAATACCAGCAAATTCTGGACCGCTGGACACCTCATATGCTGAATCGTTGGCTGGCAACTGGCGGTATATTTTGTGTATTCCTGCTCAGGGTAGTGTTCGCCCAAGGGGTAAGTTGATTCAGTACCTTTTTTCGCCAATTTAATGACCTTCTGCAGTGGTATATTGGTTCGTGCTATCTCTATTTGCCGTCACAATTTATTCAGCAGTATTTGTGCCCTGTAATGAACAGTATGCTGTAAGTGAGCATCTCTTGGCGAATTCTGTTGGTTCTCATCACTTCTTCTGTCAGATGCGCACGCAATATACCTCCTTAATCTCCTCCTTGCATTCCTTCAGCCAAAATTCGACCCTTCATTACAGGAAGACCTGCTCGCAGATGAGATAGAGGGTGGCGACGCTGGATCTGCTAGCCCTCTTCCAAGCCAACGTGATGACGAATTCAGACCGTTCGTGAGGCGCCTACCTGAATGGCAGTTCTGGTGCGATTCCAATGCCTTTACGTTATCTATACACGTTCAACTTGCGATAGGCTTTCCGCTACACGAGCGACGGTTTTAGCGCTTTTTGCCACCAGCTCGGAAGTTTTTGATGTACCTGTTTACTGGCCTATTTTGGTTGTCTACTTCTTCGTGCTGTTTGCTTTGACTATGAGGCGGCAAATACAGTGAGTACCCCCTTAATCCAACATTTTTGCGGCGTTGTTTCGCCACATGTTCCAACTCTGCCACCACCATGCTAACTCTCGACTGACAGACATATGATCAAGTACAAATATGTTCCATTCGATATTGGTCGTAAAGCAAGATACGGAAGCGGAAAATAGATTGTATCGGAACCGTCCTTTTTAATTGCTATACATACCTTCGGACTGTTCTCGACACGAAATATTGGGCTTGTTGAAGTAACATATATCGTTGCTATAGACGGATTGTGGAACCAAGCTGCCAACTCCATTGTCTTCGGAGCATCTAGAAGATTTCGAACATCAGAGAGACCGCACGAAACGTTGATAGCTGAGGTGAGAAGATATGGAGAGGTCAATCAGTCACAAGATTTTAATGCTGTGTGCCAGCCATCTGAACAGAATCGTGAGGACGAGTCTATTTCCATATATCATCGCAAGAGGCACCCTGGGTGGTCCTAGTAACAGTTTGGCTAGACCTCAAGTTCACAGCCATGTTACTTGATATGCAGAACTCAAGGCGTACGCCAGGCACGGAACTGAAGGACAGACAGGCAAACGGAGACTTCCTTCCTGCGTTCATCTTACCTTTCATATCGCTGTTTTTAGAGTTATCATTAATGTGATAAATCAACTTGGTAGAACGCGCAGGTAATCATTCAGAAACCCGTACGTAACTATCATACCGATTGAAAAGACGGGGGAAAGGCGGGGGGGAACGTTACAGCAAGATGCTGACATTGACTACAGGGAGTTGGAACACATATACATGTTCTGCGTCAGATAGCGGCTTTTTTGACAGAGTCCACCATGCAAGGACAATTGACTAAGTTTACGGTGTGGTAGCCTGTCGGATGTGACAGTACTAGCAACATTCCTGGTGTTCTTATCGATTACCACCCTTCCCTATGCACAATATTTCATCTTCTTCGAGGGGGGGTGACACCGAAGTTTTGGGGAGGTTTCTGCTATTGAATTTTCACCGCGAAACAAGTGGAAAATAGGCGAACAGTCACTGGTTCACCCTTCGATCGGAGGATGATACTTCCAGTCGAGCGTTCCAACGTCCGCTTTCGTGAAGCCCGTTCGCTTGCCAGTGACGTGCCAAAGTCTATCTCGTCGCCTCATTTGAAGTTCTCCATTGTGGATTAGCTTCTCTTTGCCAGGCCATGCTGAACAAGTACACTCAATGCTCGGGATGAAATTATGGGAACGCAAGTTTCCATTTACTCGTCGGATCATACAAACGGTTTCGAATACAGCCGATATCGATGTCATTTATTGCGTCAATGAGGCGTTGCTAGCACTGAGAAGTGGAGATGTTAGGCTCAATCAGTAATAGAAAGGGCCGCGTCTCTTACCAGTAGACTGGCTAACGCAAGCTCCGACTGGGCACTGCCTTCTCCGACTCCAGTCCAGAGATGCACGCTTCTCATGGTTCCCGAGTCACCCTCGTGCTAGCGTTGCTTCTACGTTGGATGAAACCATATAGAGACAGCACACCTGTGACAATAAGAATCAGATGAACGGCTTTCTTTAACGAGGGGGATTCACCATCTTCAGGCATTTTTGAGCCGCCGCTGTTCAATCAAGGTAGTCACAGATTTAATCGCATTTTCTCGCGCTTTCACCAGTCGTTTAGCTTTTGCCAAATCGGATACCGTCCAAATAGGATATACAGGTGCCTTTACTTTGCTGGCATCTGCGTCTGGCGATAACGAATCGAGTTCTGCACGGAGTTGTGCTAGAGTGATATCTAGACTGGACAGTGTAGATATACATTCATCAAGTTCCTCCTGCTGTTTGAAGGCTTGGCAGACTTCGAGGGCACAAGTCTCGATATGAGCAAATCGCACGGGTCCCAGCATTGTGCCTCCGTACCTGTTGCCGTATAGTAAGTCAGACGAGTCAGATAAAGTGCGATAACGTCGCGTACCAGCGGCTGACAACAACGACAGCGTCGATGACAGCGAGGCTGACCATGACTTTTAGAACCTTCCCCCCGGCCCACTTTTCCCCGTCGTCCTCGCTACCGCTTCTCACTTCAAAGTCGTCAGGTCCCATGAGCCCGGAATGCTCCTTCTTGAGTACCATACATCGCCATGCAGAAATCTCGTGAGAGGCAGGCTTTGCGCCGTGAGTGACGCGCCGGAGATACTTGATGCACGAGCGTGCCTCTTCTTCACTAGTACATTTGAATATGTTGGCAACAAAAGTGGAGCTCCGGTCTCGAATTTCCTGCGAAGTCTCGACCGGCTCAGGCTGAGCCTTGGAGTGTTTTACGAAGGTATCAAGGCTCATCGTGGTGAACAAGTTCTGTTTGACGTCATATTTCCAAACACACTACTAAAGTACACACTACAGACTCCGGAGCCCAAAAGACAGAGAAATTTTACTAATACATGTATCGTATACTGCCATTACCGTTGAGGTCGGAGACTGTAAGGATCAAAGGTCGCCTGGGAATGGGACCGCGACGCTTGTTGGTCACTCGAGGTGTACGGATCAGAGGATGAAACCCATTGCCCATGCGGCGATGGCATTGGTATGTTGGCATTGCTCGTTGGCTGGAGCGCCTGTGGATCAGAAAATCTCGTCTGTCCCATGACCCCTGTAATCGATGTTGTATTAGAGTACACCGACGTATACTGTGGTCGCTGATTTATGTAATCAGACGAAGGCCCAGACAATAGAGGTTCAGCCTGAGGGCTCCACGAGCCATATGAAACCGCAGAGTACTCAGACATTTGGGGAGTGCTGAGTGTTGATACTCGGTCAGCCGGGTTATATGAAGAACTCTGTGTTGACGGGGCGTAGCTGCTGCTCAGCATTGTGGTCGTAATCATCGACCTGCCATCCCACCCTGTATTGGCACGAGTCCGTTGGTACAGGGCAGGGTCGTATTCCAGGTCCTCCTAGCAGGGAGTTCAACGCGCGGTTCTCAAAACAGTGTAACAAGGCTTACCTGGGCTACAGCAGCAATCTTGATGCCCTCAAAGACTTGGGCTTGGACATTTTGACCACCATACTCGTTGAGCTTAGCGGTCGTGTCGGCCAAGGTGACCTTGCCCTTGTATACTTGCTTCAAAAGTGGCATCATCTTCGCGTGTAACATAGGCGTGAATAATTCTGCGGTCAGTGCTGGATGACCGAATCGATGCTGCAATCGGTGTCCCGTGATGTCTCCTCGGCTGGAATGCACCTTTGTGTTTCTGAGCTCTTCTTGTGTAGGCACGTAATAGCGAAATGCGTTGTCGAACTTGTACATCAAGAACCACTTGAACACGATGATGATGATGATCGGCGGAATAGTGGATAACCACTGATATGATTTGAACTTGTATTGGAGGCCAATGGCTAACACAACACACATCAGTCTAGGTATAGAGGAGCAGCGGCAAGGACTGACTCAAAACAAGGAGGGCTTGCATCATTACGACGCTGAATAGAAGTCGGTTAATTACAACATTCCAAAGACGCTGGACGTAGAAAGGATCAGCCATGGTGCGTCAAAGTCATGGTCCTATACGTACACCTCCAGTTTCCACCTTCGTGATATAAACATACATCAACTGATACTTGTGGACCCACGAGCTCAACCAAAAGACGACGGCTGCGGCCAGCGGGACAAGAGGTGCAAGTGGGGCGAACAGGAAGGCAACAGACACCAAGAACAGCTGTTTGATGAGCGTAAGAACTAGCGTACAAGAGGAAATGAGAAAACAGGCCGACCAGGTTGGCGCTACAATATCATAGATAAATCTCAACGTTGGATAATTAACAGGAGTGCAAACTTACTAATACAATGCATACTCAAATTCAGGAGGTTGAGTCCACTCCCGAATGTCACGAGGGGTACGGCCAAAGGCACTACACCGAAAAATATGAGCCACGCTCGTCTGTAAAGAGTAGGAAATGACCGTACTGAGTCTTGAAAGAGATCCACACGAAATTCAGAGCTTGCGCCAGATCAAATATCAAGACAGTGAAGTACCGGAAACTGAGTAGAACACGTCAACGTTAGTAATGCGTGGAAGACTCGAAAAGGAAACGCACAAGAAGTACTGAAGCCAATACGAGGATTGATTGATATATGTCTCACTGATTTTGTTGGGAAGTCCTTTGTGGATCGTTAAGCAGGGGAGGATCTTGTTCGAAGTAATCACATACTGTGCAGATTGTCGAGAATTTCTCTAGCGCTGGCATGATCCCCGATGAGGGATACGACCTGGGAGATCGAGTCTAATAGACGACTGAGTAACCCATATGCCTATATGTCCCGCAACACCTACTGAAAGCGACACCAATCAGGGTGAATATAATCAACTGGCTGATGATGGTGAATGCAAAGTAGCGAGCAACCACAGCCCTGTCGAGTCGGGCATGCGTAAGGCCGCCCATATATTGCGATAGCCATCGCATGATCTTCGGTAGGAAGAACCCGAAAAAACCAGATACCGCTGGGGGAACGACACCAGATACGAAGGCGAAAGTGACCCTCGAATTCAATGACCATGACCGCAGAAAAGGAAGATATCCTGTCGCTGATACCTATCCAAACTAAGCATTCGTGCACGAGGCTTCCATAGGAAAACTACGATACTCACGGCATCCAAGTTGGCCAAAGCAGAGACAAAGAAAACAGGAATCAGACTGAAAAAACAGATCACTGCCATCCACAGAAACCCGATAAGCTTCCCTCGAGCTATGGCAGCATCGGACCTATTCATGTTTTCCCAAATCTAATAAAGAATAACAGCTCTGGCTTAACGGAGGATATGTACGGAACTCACAATATCCCTAGGGTTTGGGGCCAAAGTTATTGTTGTTCCTTTGGGATGTTTACCAATCAACTTCCTCGCAGCAATGTGGGCGTACGGGACTGCGGCCAGAGAAACGAAGCCGTACTTCTCCGGTTTTCTGGTCTCGGTCCCGGAGCGATAGGCCTCTACAGCAGTCTCCGTGCGCTTGAGCTTCGAGCTGGGAGTTGAATCAGCAAGATCCCACGGAAAGAAAAACACCATACGTATAAAACTCTATCGCGTCCCTTCTCGCTCCGCCAATGCCACAGCATCCACCGACTCGTATGGTTGGTCGCTTCGCTCCAACTTTGTCGTTCTTGAGATGCTTAACCAAGATTGCCTCCAATTCTCGCACAGTCTGATTATGGTATTTGATCAGCTCTGGGAGAACCCCGACTTGTCGACTGATGTGCACTGCGGTTGCGGGGTATGGCATCTTGACGGTATCAAGGATAGAATTGATTCCCTTGTCCGACTGCAACTTTTTGGGAACATGTGTGATGCTCAGGGTGCGCGCATAGAAGGAATTTTGGTACTCTGATGAACGGAACCAATCCTTGCGAAGTTGTACCATTTTGCGCCAATAGATGTACACCAGTATGATGACAAGCGCTGTGATGAGATAGCTGACGGCAATGGGGGCGTAAAGACTGCTGCCTTTCACGTCCCGAATGGTGAGGATGCTGAGAATATCTGTCTGCCTAGAGTCGACCTTATCACTGCGATTATACATCACATTGACTGGGATGAGCACTCCGCATGTTAAAATGCTGGTTAGACTGAAGAGGGTACGAAGGAGACTGAGGAATCGAAGAAATGTGACACCGTCGAGACCGATCTTTTCTATCAGTTCGGGCTCTTTAGTACGGATGAGAGGTGGGATCCAGCCAAAGAAGGAGTCCGATATACGAGGAGGGGGCTTATCCCCGACGTGATACTTAACTTTCGGCTGGAAGATAAGCTGAAAGATATGTCAGTTACGCCAGAACTACGGAGGTAAAGGGAGTCGCACTTTGTGCTTGGACCGTATAAAATTGAATGTGATGAGCGTCGCAATCTTATGCGTCGTTTTAGCGGTTGAATGGAAGATTAAAGGATGCACTTACCGATGCGGCAGTCATGATGAGCAACTGGAACCCGACCGCGGCAGGCGCCAAATTCCTTTCAGCTCCAGCAGCTTGTCCAAGAGGGTCAACATCGATATCGGGCATGGCAAGTTTTCGTGGACAAGTACAGGTGCAGGGAAGATGTACGGCGGCGACATTTTGCCATCAACCCGTTATGACTTATGGGTAACGGATGATCGAAGACTAAAGCCAAGGGCACAGGATCGACATAGAGGCTATTCAGTCCGCTAAGGGGGTGACCGCCAAGACAAGGGGCGCGCTAGAAGACATGCATGTAAATGACGACAGCAGTGCTCAACTTCACGGATGTTTAGGGCAGAATGTCTGGAAGACGAGGGCCTACAACAGAGTCCGGGGCGGATCGCAGCGTTCTTGATAGGCATATCCTTAGTACTAGTAGCCTGGTGTCTGCCGCTGTATCAGAATATAAGTAGTATTCTTGTAAGGGAGTCCACACGAAGGACATTGAATCCAAAGTCCATGCATCGTGCTTTTGCATGTAAGACGTAATTGGTTCAAGTTATTGACGGACTTCGTTTTTTTTCAAGTCCACTGTCAAACATAGGTATCAGATACACTGACCGACAAAAATAAAGAAACACGTGGTTTTTTTGATTGCAGTTACAATAGCTCCTCAACGCCTTAATATTTTTTCAGACTTCCAGTGAGAGAAATATAGCTTGATACCTGTAGTTTGATATTATGAAAAGAACGGGACTAAAATATCAGTTAGTGAGCAAAGCAGGAGGGTAGCGAAACCACATGCCAATTTTGGTGATGTAATGGCACCACATCAACGTCCGAATCAACTCGAGTCTGAACCACCACTAGGGCTGATCGCACGGAAATTCCTATCATGCATACACCTCCCCTTCGCAAACCAAATGTGCCCATTACCCCTACAAAAGCAGCCCGTATTTGCACTCTCCTCAATGATGGTCACACCTGCACCGAAATCAGCAATGCCATCGGATGTTCACGCTCTACTGTCTGCAAAACTGGCCGCAAATATGAAGGAAAGGAGAACTACTATGCTCGCATCGAAGGGAGAGGTCGCCCACGCAAAATGGATGATGCAGATGTCAAATTTGCAGCACGAAAAATCCGTAGTCATGACTGCAGGACAGCAGTTGACGTTCAACGGCGGTATTTCGACTATCTTTCGGAGCGCACTGTGCAGCGCAGGCTTGCAGATGAGGGTCTGAAGGGTTACAAGAGGTGGAGGGTACCAATGCTTACGAAGGCTCATGTTAGAAAGCGACGGGCGTGGGCAGAGGTGCATGCAGAATGGGGAGCAGAAAAATGGGGTACCGTGCTCTACTCAGATGAGTCCAAATTCAACTTCTTTGGGTCGGATGGAGTGCAGTGGTGTCGTAGGGGTCCTGGTGAGGCACTAGACATGCATAATGTGTTGCCCCGGTTGAAGCATGGGGGTGGGGGGGTGATGGTCTGGGGATGCATGACGTGTTTGGGCTTCGGACGGCTGATTTTGGTGGAAGGCACCATGAATGCTGTCCAGTACTGCCAGATACTTAATGAAGGACTTCTCGGTACCCTTCAGGACTACAATCTCTCAGTCAACGATGTCCTTTTTCAGCAGGATAATGATGTTGAGGATATGGTTTCACAGCCACTGGGCTAACGGCTACGCCGTTTTTGTTTTACCTTATTTTGATTTTCGTATCGATCATTACCGAAACTTGGCTTTGTACCACCACCTCCTGCGTATTTATACCGGAATATACCTTCGTTCAAGCCGCAACCACCACGTTCATTTCCCCTGCCGACGTCTATTCCCAACAGGTTATGGGCCCCGTGCCCCTCTAACTTCTTAACTCGCATTCGTTTGACCCCTATATTATCGTCTTCACCTCGTCGTTCTCGCCGTCAGTAGATCCACGGCTCCGACTCTCGTGCCTTGTGTCTTGTGCCTAAACCGTGCCATTATCGTGCCTATAACCGTGCCATCATTGTGCCTATCTGTGCTTTATTCTATATCGTTCTCATTATCATCACTATGCCTTCCGATTCAAAATACGACGTCGAGAAACTCGACAACACCAACTACTATGACTGGGCTTATGCTCAAAAGCTCCAGCTCATCAAGAAGAGGCTTTGGGACACTGTCAATGGGAATGACACCAAGCCCCTTGGATCTCCCAATCATGTCACGGTGAAGGCATGGGTTAGGAAGGATGAGGAAGCACTGGCTACCATTGTCGGCAATGTTCACAAGTCCCAGTATCACCTTACTCGCCCCGCTACCACCT
Source organism: Armillaria ostoyae (assembly GCA_902506015.1). Lineage (NCBI taxonomy): Eukaryota > Fungi > Basidiomycota > Agaricomycetes > Agaricales > Physalacriaceae > Armillaria > Armillaria ostoyae. Next base: position 3,228,774 of record LR732082.1, read on the forward strand.
CCAAGATGGCCTGGGATGCCCTTGAGCAATACCACACCACGACGGGTCTGGGTAGCATTGTTGCAACATGGAGGCAATTGTTTAGGATGAAGAAGGCTGAGGAAGGAGTCAGTTTGCGGGACCATATCGGGATGATCCAGAGCACGGTTGACAAGCTCAAGTCGCTGGGAGAAGATTGCTCAGATCGCCAAGTCATCGCCATCATCATGGAAACCCTTCCCTCATCATACGAATCCCTTATCATTGCGCTCGATTCTCACCCCAGCCACAACAAACTCGAGTACGTCATCTCGCGCATTTTCAACGAGGAAGTCCGCCAGAAGGAAGAGCATGACCACGCTACTGCCATTTCAAGCTCATCGATGGCATCAGACCAGGCACTTCTTGCTTCCGCTCGTCGCGCACCAATTGATCGTTCCACCATCACTTGCCACACATGTGGACAGAAGGGCCACTTCAAGAATGAATGTGGAACGTTCCCGTTCAACCAAATTCCCGCTACAGCCAATGCTAATATGGCTCAAGCGCTTTCTGCTTATATTTCACACAACGAAGTGATGGCATTGTAGGAGATATTCATGGGCTACGGATTCAGTGGGATTATCATTTCAGTGGGAGCTTCCAGCCGTTTCATATCTTCGTATGTCTTTTAATTTTCTTTATTTATATCTATCTTTCTATGCTATGGTGTCTGTGAAACAGTGGGAGTGTTGAGGATATGGTTTCACAGCCACTGGGCTAACGGCTACGCCGTTTTTGTTTTACCTTATTTTGATTTTCGTATCGATCATTACCGAAACTTGGCTTTGTACCACCACCTCCTGCGTATTTATACCGGAATATACCTTCGTTCAAGCCGCAACCACCACGTTCATTTCCCCTGCCGACGTCTATTCCCAACAAATGACCCCAAGCACACAGCTTGGCTTACGAAAAAGTGGCTCGCCGACAAAAACGTTTCTGTAATGGATTGGCCGCCAAATAGCCCCGACCAAAGCATCATAGAGAATGCTTGGGCTACTCTCGAGCATCGTCTGAACAACAGACCACGTCGCCCGACAACGACTGCCGCATTATTTGCCGTTCTGCAGGAGGAGTGGGCTGCCCTTGGAAAAGAGTATTGTGACGCGTTATATGGTAGTATCCCATCACGGGTGAGGTCCTTGATATTGGCAAAGGGTAGGCATACTAGGTATTAGGTTGTTGGACTTTTCGTCAGGTCAAATTTCTTGTTTTCTCATTTTACTTACACTGCCAAAAATGACACTCTCGGCTAATATACTTATATCTCACCATTTACTTCATGTATATATCTCATTCTTTTTCTAACAAGAAACTACAGGTATCAAGCTATATTTCTCTCACTGGAAGTCTGAAAAAATATTAAGGCGTTGAGGAGTTATCGCAACTGCAATCAAAAAAACCACGTGTTTCTTTATTTTTGTCGGTCAGTGTATGTGCCAGTACGCCCAAAGAGCGCTTCGTTTTGGGGTTAAACAGGACAGACCGTAACAATGAATCAGTGCGCTGTCATTTTCTGCCGTTGGGCGTCACCTTCGGAATGACAGGCAGCTAAAGGCAGTTAATACTAAGAAAACCAAGGGTACGGCGGGTTTTGCCGGGTACCGGACCCTTACCCGGGGGGTACGGGTACGGGTTGCCATTGCTGGATGGTGGCTGTACCCGTGCCATGATCCCGGGCCTTTGCACGGCTATTTTGATTACAGATCAACTGTAAATGATAGATTGGATCAAAACAAATGATTTCCGACGCGATCAAAAAAAGTCTGGCTCCGCCATGACTCCGACCCGGCCCGAAACCCATGCGGGTCCCGGGTATGGGTCAGCCGGGTATGGGTCCGGGTCGGCTTGGTGGCACCCGTGGGTTACCCGTGGTGATCCCTAGTTCAACTTCAACTTAATAGTCGGATGAATCAGGAGCGCCTTGCACGGAGGAGCTCACATGTGTCAGAAATCTGCGGGGCGACCCGATGGGGTCGCGCCATTGATGAGCAGGAGAGCGTGTCGGACACAATACGCCCAAATATATTTTCAAAGCGACTTTGGGAATCGCAAACGATGCACGAGTCTCGGGGTCCTCGGTCCGTATTCTTCCGGGAGATCACGATCACGTGTCGTAATCGCTTCCACTTTCAATTCGTGTTAGTCAGTCAGTGACAGCTCAGTGTTCTTCAAGAATACTGGGACACGCCGTCAGAATTAGCGTCCAAGAAGATTCATGCATTGCGGCGCTTACATGACGTCTCCGCTACCCTTGGAAGTTTCGATTCGATTGACCGCTGTAAACTTGAAGCTCTGATTCTTTGTAATACCATTAAAGTATTCGGAATTCGCTGAAGTGGATGCGACGCTCTTTCAGGGGTTTTCTTTTTTCGAGACAAAATTTCTTTTGTTCAGATGCAACTTACAATTCAGATGCATAGACCCAGTGAAGACAGGAAAATGGGTATCTCGGCGAACTCGAAGGCAAATATAACATCAAGCTGACCCTGTGACTCTGTCCTTGACTCAGGATTTCCACACTGGACCCCGGTGGACCCCGGTCAATTGTATTGTAGTGTATAAGCACACTCCCGAATCTTCGCGCGCTAGCTATACGTAAATCACCCAAGTAGCCGAGGATGTAGGCTCAAAGTATTGAAGCGCAACGTCAGTCGGGTGCGTCCGCCGTAGAGAACGATGGTCATCGTACGATAATATTTTCGGTGAAACCCAGGAGTCTTCCTTCTATGTCTCTTCCTGCCAGAGATGACATATCAACGATGCGTTCAATTTCTCGTCCAAATCGATAGTGAGACGAAAATGGACCTGCACGACATAGAGTTTCACCACATCTTGAGTATTAGTTATGTCAGGGTATCAATATTATTCAGAGCAATCGGCATACTTCCAAGTAGTCACCCCACATGAAAGATATCGTAAGGGTCTTATAGAAACGGCAGAGTCGGCTTATTCAAAACGATGAAGATGGTTTTGAAAATCACACTGCTGTTAGAATAGGTGCAAGCTCAGTCTTCTCTGTCCGTATGAGAAGCCAAAGCTAGGGCGCCAACTAGTACAGGGTACAGGAATTGAATACTACTCTACAGTCCGAGGAAGCGAGGGAATGTAAGTAATGAGTAAAGCAATGTTTAAGAAGTGCATCGTCGCAGCGACGAGCAAGAAGACAGGATGGCAGCGTGCGAGACGCTCCCGGAGGCTTGAAATTCAACAACTGCTGCTAATGATGAGCCATCAATGGCGAATTAGTAGCGGGTGAGTTAGGGATACAACCTCGTAGAAGGTTATGTAACCCCTACACGACGCGGATAAGACGCGGCCAAAACTATATGCCAGTCCTGGAAGGTATAAAAGCATGTTCCTTCTAGTGAGAATAGCCAACATCTCCCCTGTACTATCCATATCACACCTAACATGCCGATCACCCTCAACCCCTCTGACGCCGACACAACCAAGTTCAAGGTTGCGGCCATCCAGGCTGAGCCGTAAGCTCGACACCGTCGCCGTGTAGCTGGTCTGACTAATTGATGATACAGCGTATGGCTCGACCTCGAAGGAGGCGTTGAAAAGACCATAAAAATCATACGTGAGGCTGCCGCTGAAGGAGCAAAGATTATCGGGTTTCCCGAAGTCTTTATTCCAGGTAAGGATGTCGGAAGGTTTGATGATGCCATGCTAATGCATCACTTTAGGCTATCCGTGGACACCCTGGGCGAATAACTTCATCGTTACTCAGGCTGTCCTGAAAGAGTACCAAGCGAATTCCATGGCACTTCACTCGAAAGAGATGGATCGAATTCGGGAGGCTGTCAGAGAAGCAGGCGTAAACGTAGTCCTTGGGTTTTCTGAACGTGATGGAGGATCCCTTTATATCGCCCAAGTTACTATTACGGCCGACGGTAATATTGCCAACCACCGTAGGAAAATCAAGGTGCGAACATCTCCTCGTATTGTCAGTCAAGCAGCTAGCTGATCGTTGTCTCATTAGCCAACACACTACGAGAAAACTGTTTTCGGAGACGGTAGTGGTGGGTAGTTCAATTGGGAACTAAGGAAAAGTAGCTGACCGTTCCAAAGCCCAGTCAATCTACAACGTGGTCCAGACTCCACACGGAAGGTTGGGCTCCTTAAATTGCTGGGAGCATATCCAGGTCTGCCTTCTGACTGCGCTTTCGTGATCCTTACTTACCGTACGAATACAGCCCTGGTTGAAGACCGTTTTCTATTCTCAGCATCCCCAGATTTTCGTGGGTGGATGGTGGCCCGCATTTGAGCCGCACGCTGGCGGCTCGCCCTACATAGTCAGTGGACAGGCATCTAGTCGGATGAGCCAACTCGTGTCCATGGAGGGCGGCATTTTTGGAATCGTCTGCTGTCAGGTAGTCAGCGAAGCAGGCGCCGAAAAGATGAAAATCCTTGGATACCCATGGTTCACATTCCCCGGAGGTGGCTTCTCTGTGGTAAGCATTTTGTGCATCTGTGGACGGTTTATTTTAATAGTAACGTGCCTCGTAGATATACGGCCCCGACGGGTCTGCCCTGACTGAGCCTGTGGACCCGGGAAAAGAGGTCATCGTATACGCCGATATCTCACTTGACAAGATCAATGAAGTCAAACTCGTCGCAGATATCATGGGGAACTAGTGAGTAATAGGCGTCAAAAGTCCATGGCATGCATCTGAGGCATTTCTAGCTCTCGCTTTGATTTATTCCATACTGAGGTTCATGGAAAGAATTGGCTGCCGGTCACTTATGGCGACGAGGAAGAAGAGACGCAATCGAAAGACCAAAGAGCAGACATTGATAACGAAAGTAATAGCCGCAAGCTTGCTAGTCTCCCCTAGGCAGACTCAGAAGTCGAGACAATCGAGATTTCAAGCTTGCTGGCAATCCAGACACTGGAAAGTGTGGAGTCCTAGCTAGACTTTTTCAGACGCACAGTAAAACAGTGTGCAAAATGATTACTTCCCTAAGGCTACTACTCTTCATATGATGGTGAGGTACATCGCGCGCTTGCCGGTTATGGCAATAGGACAAATTCTAAGACATAATCATTTAATTGAAGCTCAGATAGAAGCCGGACAGGGCCGTACAGTCGGACTTTAATTCTTGCCTCTTGACATTGACAAGTCCTCAGGGTCTCTCAGCGCATTCACCACGGTGGCGACGCGACGCAGTTCGATATCGCACCACCATGACCACCCCACGCGCCTCATGGTCGACAGCGCATCCGTCTTCTGCCACCTTGGCTTCCTTGACCTCAACCGCCACCAGGACTAAGCCAGCCCCAATCTACAACCCGTACGACAAATTCACGAAACCTCAGTTCGACGCGTGGATTGATGACCTTACTGGAACTCTCCGCCGGGCGTTGGGTCATATTGATGATGGTGGTCGTGAGGATTCACTGGTTGCGTCAGATGAGTCTTCTATGGGTCACATTGATGCTGAACAAGCCAGCGAGAGCTCGGAAGTCGACGGAGATATTGAAGACTCCTTTGCAGAACTCAAGGCGCGGCGTGCTAGTAGGAAAGGCAAAGCCCGCGATCCACGGGAAGGTCCAGGACTCTTTTCTGGTCGGGGGAATGGTAGCTATGAGGAGCCTATTGACCTTGCCTCGGATTCAGAAGATGAAGAGGCACAGGTGGAGGAGCTAGCTCGGGTAATTGACGATGATGATTATGGTAGCGGGTGGGAAGAACAAGATGAGCGTGCACAGAGTGAACAGGATGCAGAGGATGTCGACCCAGAGACAGACGCGGAGGTCGATTATCAAGGGGAAGCGAATCACGACGAAGAAGCAGGATCTGATTTGGAAGAAGGAAATGAGGCGTACGACGAAGACGAAGATGAGGAACAGCCGGACCTGTGGACGACAGATCAGTCTTCCTCTCCGCCAGTACAGTATGAAGTGCTCGACGCGGATGATGAAGACCATGTCGAGAAATCGGATGAGCCAGAAGTAATCGAACTTCTATCTGACGAGGAGATTAGCATAGCAGGGAGTTTTCCACCGGCTCGGGGCGAGAGCGAAGAGCATTCCGACGCGGATGTCGACGAGGAAGATCGGGACCAGGGTGCACATGAAGATGCGGCGGTGTCTCCAGATATCTACGACTTTGACGACGATGACGAACAACCATTGTATGGTGATACAGGTGCGTTCTTTTCTTGCGAGAATGTATATTTTTGAGCCAATCCTTTTGTCAGCGTTTCCTTCTACTGTATCGGGCTATCCCTTCTTGCACGAACCAGTTGAAATCATGGATCCTTGGGTTCGACCCCAACAGTACGCGAATGATCTCTACAAGGGTGGGGATCATCTCCCGGAGCCCGAAACCCATCCCAGTCCTCATAAACTCGGAGAGACAGACGTCACTAGCACTTCTATCACCCCACAGCGGGAGGTGGATGAAGACACGATGTTGTTCGAAGTATCTCGCCATAAATCTCCAGAAGCTACGAGTCATTTGCGCTCCCCATTCGACGCGTCTTACCTTCAGTATGATCCCGATTCTATCGGCTCTACCAACAAGAAAGAGTATTACGCCCACCGCGACGAGTATCAACAGACAGTCACCTCATTGTTCTCAAACGAGGACATGGCCAACCGTCGTCCTGATGAGCGACACCTTGACACAGATAATGACGTCACAGCTCTTAATATTAATCTCGAGGGACCTAGCAATGACAGTATGGAGGACCTACCATTGTCCGCTGGAGACGTGTGTGACGAGATAGGCGAAAGTAATAATCATACCGCTTCACCCGAACTTGCTGTACCGGAGAAACAGCATCACGAGCTCCCGGCCGTCCCGCTTGCGAATCCAGTGGACGAAATTATCTTTGATTTGTATGGGGATTTGAAGACAGGGAATGATGGATTGACTGTCGAAGTGACAGGACAGCCTGTATCTGGTCCAGTTCCTGATCATGAAGGTGAGAGCAAGGTCTTGTTACAATTTAACTCTTCCTAATAGCTATAGATGTTGCAAATGTTCAACATTCCCAGGATGTGCCTATGAGCCCAGAACTGGCCCTTCGAGAAGGTCGCGTATACCGTTGTTCGTTCTATGTTTTAGCTTATGACCGAACTTTAGATCATGAATCCGACCCACTTCATCTATCTATCGAACCCGGCTTAGATGCAGAGGTATCAGCCGTCGCTGAACTGGAAGCCCATCTCAACCCAGACGTTGCGGCAGGGCTAGCACACCATCAGCCCTTCGAGTCGGAGTTCCCACTTCCTGAAGGTCAATCTTTGCCTCCGTTTGTGACCCCAGATATCGCTCCTGTTGAAGGATCCAACGAACTTCAAGATGGTCGCGACGCCGAAGAGCCTGCATTCCTCCCAACACCCCCTGCTGATGAGCCCACTATCACTTCGGAGGAAATTTCTTCTGCGCTAAATCAAGTATATGGTACACTGGATGATACCGGCGCAGGCGATGACTCGAAACAAGAGGAAGCGAAACATGAGCCCTCCCCTGTTCCAGAGGCTGTGGACCATGACACAATGAGCATTCATGAAGAGAATCCAAAGCTCGTAGGCATCGACATCCCTGTCATTGTTGAACCTGCGGCAGTGCATACAGGAGCAGCTACAGACATTGTTGTGGAGCTGAAGGAGGATTATGGCGGACGAGAAGTAGTTGCGCCTGCAGAGATTTCGAGTCAGGTAGGATCGTCGCTGTGGGTGCTCCATGCAGAATTAACGAGTTTCATATCTCTAGGAAGTTATCGCCGCCGCCGACAATCATCCGACTGTTATTCCACAAACACAGGCTGATAACATCTCAAGTGTTGTCGACGAGGTCCCAACCGCTACATCTGCTGCCTCGAAGTTCATCGTGGACACCGATAAAACTCCATCCGAGGACAGCCCTATCGTGGTCGTGGATGAAATGTGTACAGCTCTTCTGAATGATGGTCCAGCAGACGTCATTGACAGTGTTTCCGCCGCTTTGCCCCATGGGAGTCCGACACTCCCCTTTGAAGAGGGACTTGCATCCGAACCACCTCTAGTAGTTGCTGTCGGCGATCACGCAGACGTTCGCGTCGACAATAACCGAGTTGACAGCTCAGTACCCCCAACCAACGAGATCCCAGCAGTCTTGGTCGACGATGGTGCCACAGCTTCAGACGAACAAAGTTCTGCCAGGTCAGTTGATGATAACCCATCAATTCTGTTGGATACTATTGCAACGGGTCCAGTTGATGCTCTAGTTCCAACTGATAAGGCCCACACAGTGGATGCTGACATGGCCGTCGATGTTTTGCCTCAACCACCTGACGGCCTCGATGTTGTCGAAACAGAAGATACTACTGACACATCTCCCATCGCTGCCCCTGCGGATATTGCATCTTCGCCTCCTGCCAGTTCAGGATCGCCTGCTCCAGCAGATCCTCATACTCCCCCTACACAACTAAAGATTCAGACCGGTTTTTCCCCCTTGTTCACTCCACACACGCATATAAAGCGTCGCCCCCCCGGTCTTATGACGACACCTCCTTCCTCCGAAGGATATTCATCTGACGATGTGCGGAGTCCGTCGCAACGCGATGGAGAGGAGAATCAGCACGGTTCGGATTTAGAGCAGGACCGCACACATGATCCAGCGGGTGACCAGATCACTATAGATTCTCAGGATGCCGTAGCCGGAATGAAGTCCTCTGAGTCCACACCTTTCCGACCTCGAAGAGAGTCGTTGACGCGCACACCACAAGTCGTTCCCACCACGAGAGCCAGGGCAAAGTCTGTTCTACAACCAGACCCCTACCCTTACAGTTTGTCCACACCTGGTGTTACTCAGTACCTAAGCAAGCCTGGTTCAGATGAAGTCTCTGAAGACGAAAACGAAAACGACCTATCAAACACCTCTTCTTCGTCTAATGACAGAGAACTAGAATCAAGTAATCAAGATATTCATGCTTCACAAAACGTGCCGGAACCTACTGTGGGCGCACATGTGCCATCTGAGAAATCCAGCATCTCGACGAACATCCAGACATTCAAGGATAACATATCACCTACGCAACCTATTAAATTTTCCGATGATTCTGCTCTCATTGGACCGCTAAGCCCAATTGAAGACTTAACCGACATCGAGAGGTACGGTTGTTTTCTTTTTACCGTTGTAAGGTGTTCTCTCATGGATTTCCAGTTCGCCGAAGAAACCAAATGGTGTTCCGTCTATTACCTCCCGACGGATACCTCAGGTGATGATCAAGACTGATGTCAGCTCTGCCAAACATCACGATCAAAAGGTTCTGAACGCAGGATCTCCTACCGTTGACCGGAATGATGCACAAGGGTCCACGTCAACTAAGCGGAAACGCAAATCATCGGGCCCTACACGTCTGACCCATACATTGAGCAGCAAAAAGAAAGGTAAATGGAAAGAAGATCCCAGTGGATCTCCAGCTCCTTCAGATGCGTTAAGTCCAGGAGGATTGGCCACAAAGCTGTTGACATATTCAAGGAAACGCAGCGTATCCAGGGCATCATCTTCCACGCCTAGTGAGGCTTCAGTCTCCACTTCCCAAGTACCTCCAACGCCTACAAGGCCGGCTAACGCGCTCCATCGGCCCCCTGTCCACTATCCCCCGGCCTTATTGCATGGTCATTCTACCCAACCTCGCTCAGTTCGACATCGGCATCACCTTCCGACCGCTGGACCTTCTCGCGCTTCTTCAACTTCTTCTCTTGATCGACCACTTTACTATAGCTCACCTGTGACACGATCCAATTGTCGTTATCGTCATATAAGCCTTCCCAAAGTAGAAGGTGGACCTCGCATTTCGTTCCTTGTCCCGGGTTGTTCCTTGGGAGACACAGAGCTCATGGAAGACGAAGAAATTGTGGATCACGGAGATGCTACGACCGAGGACAGTCGTCGAGTCGTTCCAGATATTGAGAACCTGGATTTTAGCCCTTACCTAATTGGCGTTTTGCGTCAGTTGGTAGGCGTAGATCTGCTCCGTGAACAGGAAATCTACTATCTCTGCGCCGTGGGAGAAGATCCTCGGCTCGTTCAGAAGAAAAAGGCAGACCGGTTTACTGTCAACCGAATGGGGGAGTCCAGCAATTCCCCTCGTCCTTTGAGCGAGTCGGTTCGCTCTCCATCATCTTCAATACGGCCTCCGGCTTCTGGCGCGTCCATCGTCTCAACATCACCAGGGATTGTGGTGAAGAAGGAAGATGACGGATACGAGTCCTCTATGTCTCTCTCCACAGTCGAGTCACACACTGAAGCACCCGCTCCACGTCCTACCAAACGCCAAAAAACATCTGTCGATACACCACCACCTTCTGCGAGCACATCTCGTACCAAGATGAAAGGTCCGACGAAGCGTTCGTTGAAACCAATAGCGTATATTTCTGCGCCTGTTGTGACCGTGCCTGAGGAAGAGGATTCAGACCTATCGGGAGATGAATTGCCATTTGATCATCGTCCAAAGGCGCCCCGGGCGAAGGGTTTGAAGAGAGCTCGGACTGATATGCGAGCGGATGAGGAAGAGGGCAGGCGTTTCAAGAAATTGAAGGGCCGCTTAAGCGACATCCATTAACGATTGCATCAAATCATTCTTTGGACACCCTTGCATGCATCTATACAATGTATTTTAGTGTAGTTCAAACTTGATCTTACTTCGCATTATCATCCTCATAAGTAAATAGTAGATCGTGTTTATAGTTCCTCCAGCTTCGCCAACGCAATTACATCTTCGCCGTCTTTTTCTTGGGCTTCTCTTCATCGTCGCTATCATCACGTTTCCGTGTCTTGGCCATTTTCTTCTTGAGCTCTTCTTTTCTTTTTTCCTCTTCCTCCGCGTCCTCTTCGTCGTCGTCAGAGACAAAAGTATCCCTTTGCATCTTCTTGAGTTTGGCTTTAGGCTTGGGCTTGGGCTTTTCCTCATCAGGTTGGGCGGTCTCTGAACTCTTCTCCTGCTCATTGAGCATTGGCGATGGGCCAGAATCTTTAGGCTTCGCTGCGAGTTCATCGAAAAATGCACCGCGTAATTCCTATTTCACGGGTAAGTTTCAGGCGGACCAAAGACACGATGGCACCTCCCTTGATCTCCGTGTCCTTCATCAACGACGTAGCTTTCCAAATCTAGGCAAGTATGAGTTGACAATGGCAAAAAGTCAAGAGAGAAACATGAACTCACTGTGGAAGGGATTCCAGAAGGGTGTTTACTATCAATGCCTAATAGAAGTTGGACTATCAGCACTAAGTTTCAGTTGATTGATAGGCAAGTACTTAGGTCAGTGTATAAATCCGTCTTGACGCCACTAAGATTTAATCCATGATGCCGCAGCAAGACCTTCATAACCTGTTGCGTCTCATGTGAGGATGTTGACAAACGGGAAAAGGCTCCCGGACCTCTGTGACTACATCTTTATCATATACGTTAGGCATGTAGATGCAAAGGACATGCTGATAGTTGGACTTCTCGTCAGCAGGACATGTCGCCACTTTGGTGCAATATGCCAGGGTTTTTGAAAGAGGACCGCCGACAAGGGACCCTAGACACATTTGATGTCAGCATGCATACTTAGAAGATGTGAATGTTATAGGATAAACGGACTGGCGACGCTCGACCATATTGAATCAACTTTTTCCGATGATGCGAACATAAGCCTGGGGAAAGTAAAGACATGTAACACGGCGTTCTTGGTCAATCGCAACACTCACCATTTGCCGCAAGTATAACCATTTTTGATCGCTATCTCTTTCAATTTCTCGGCGGCTTCTGCTTGAACCTAGACGGGTAAGGTTCAGCCCGCCAAGACATAAACTGGCGGAGAAAGACTTGCCTGCTCTCGCACTTCTTTCTTGCTCTTAGCTCCTGTTTTCTTGTTGGATCGAACAGGTATTGACGCGTCGTTCTTCAAGGTCAAACCATGAGCAATCCGCATGCTCTTATTTTTGATACTTACTTGGATGCTTTGAACCTTTTCCGTAGCTTCCTCCACTGAAATTACACCCATCAATTACAAGGTGCAACTAACGGGGAGAAATACACGCACATACAACGGCTGCTTGAGCGATTGCAGCAGTTTCACCTTCAACGGTACGTTCTTCTGAAGGCTCACGGGCCCGGACCCATAACCACCACACATACGCGCATTATTTCAAAAATTCATAAAAACTTACAAACCATTCACGCTTACCGGCTTCATGCCGTCGTCTCGAACCATTGAGGGGCGATACTGTGGCGCGCTCAGGTACCCTATTGGACGCGTTTTCTGTTTCACAAACCTTTGTTAGGAAGTGGTCTAGGCTGATATCTGGTTCTGAGGATTTGGACCAAGCATAAGGATTCTTCGAGGACATAGAATCTTCTTGTCTGAGCTCGGTGGAAGCCATGGTGGATTGAAAGGAGGTGGTGATTCGTGGGAACTTGGCGCGTGAGTCGTAACGTAGACCACGTGAGTCGCCGACGCGACATGTACTTTTTGCCTGAGTAATAGTAAATGTTGATAGATGTCCTTGGATTCTATGTAATCATGCTGAACTCGGAGCCGGAATGCCTGAAGGGTTTCACGCGCTAAATGCGCCACATTTTCCATTGGACAAGACCATAGCGATAACCAAGGACCACAGGCTATCTTCTCAATGATGGTCGGATAGCAGTATTCCTTACCCGCCAGCCACATCGTGTTATTAATCTCGTTTATAGATTCCCGAATGAGCAGGCCCAATCTGTTTTCGGAGTTGAAAGTGTGAAATAGGTAGTACGAAACTACACCCCCAAATTAAGGCTCGCCCAGAGAATGAACTACCGCAGCCACCGTAGACGTGTGGCGCACCAATAGAGTTTCTCTGGTTTTCAGGAAGCGTGATTTCGGGTCAGGACTTACGTTCTACTAAGCGTTGGAAACTCCAGCTGCGGATAGTTGTGATCATCGATATCAATTTTGATATATGTATACCAAATAGTCGGTATGAAAGAGGACTATGGGGCTAAAGCAGGGCTTTGCGGAGAAATGCCGCTGCCGTCCAACCTGGTGTGGCGTTCGCGCGCAGAGCCGGGAGTGGTGAGAGCTGTACGTTCGACTTGCGCCCACGGCGCCCGTGAGTACGGACCCTCACAACGCAGAGTTGAAGGTTAATGAATGGAAGGCTGATACTGAAGCGAAACTAATATGAGGATGGAATATTGCTGTTTACGACATCAACGGGATCCAAATCCATCCCTGCTTATGTTTTTTTTTGTCTTCCGGTCGGCTCTACCTCGTTGTCTGTGGGAAAGTGAATCAACTGCCTGGTTGGGAGATCGGAACACAAAACAAGGTTCAGTATTCAGTGAATGGGACCGAAATAGACACATCTAATTAGTATGCTGCGTGATAGAAAACCTTACGGGTGAGTAAGCGAGAATTTTACAGACGGAGCAGCAAATATGACGCACATTTAATGATACAATACAATACATAATGACGAAACAGATTGTACCCGGTCAAGTCGGCGCACCCTGGTCGGGCAAACGCTCAATGGCGTACTTCCTCCGAACGATGTACATGAGTGGGATGCCTGGTATTTGACGAATGCGTCGCCGAAGTTCGCGATCGCATGTCGCCACGATGTAGCATTTGTGAGAAGTAACTCGTTGCACTAGGCAATCGTCGGCATAGGTTCCGGGGTGCGTACAGCGTAAACGCTCGAATCGGGGGTCACGAGCGACGCTTTATCGACGTAAGAATGCAAAGTGCTGCTGATAGTCGAAGGGGACGCACCGAAGAGCGACACGGTACTTGTGACCGAGTTTTTCCAGCTCGGCCATAACGCAGTCCGTTACGCAAGGTATACCTGCGAGGGGGTGAGCAGGCGCTGGGTTGAAAAGGCCTAGGACATACATTTTGCATAAAGGCAGTCCATCATTCCACTAACAAGTTCGAGCTTGTTTTGGAGGGAGAAATTGATGAAATTGGTATCTATGAGGACGCGATAAGGGGGGACTAGCGCAGTGTTATGGGCCAGGAACAAGGACGAGGCAACAGGTGCACTATTCATCATTTGTTAGGATCAGGAATGTAGCGGTACCGAGTCAGACGTACACCCGTCTAACGGCTTTTGCCTTGGCATCTTCTTCCTTTTTCTGTTGTTTCGCCTGATTTTCTTTTCTAGAGAATTTGTGAAATGCGGCCAAGTGGTTCGGTGTTGGAAACTCACAAGCGAATGTCCTTGGGACTGATCATGCGCTTTACGGCTGCGAATTTCCGAGTTTTCTTTGCTTTTCCCTATGAAGATTCTGTGAGGGGATGAAAATTGAGCAAGAGGATATACTGACCATGGCGGTAGTGGTCCAGACGGAAAGGAAGAGAAATTTAAGGAACGCCTGGTCACGTGGCTTGACGCCACTATCTTTCCGTTTGGCCACATGCAACGTCTTGATTGATCAACTCATTCCGAAAAGACTGGACTTTTTTCGAAGATGGTCGTGGCGACACTGTATTAATTCTGTCCCTGCACGGCATTGTGATATCCGAGCGATACACGTTGCGGTTGGGACCGTGACCACTGAGCAGGGCGATTAGGGCTGCTCTGTTCTGCTGTATTGGGCTTACTGGAGACGGGACGGAAGGATATCGGTCGTGGCGCAGGCTACCGTCTGTGGATAACTCTTTGTGGCGCGGCGCCACGCACGGCGCTTCACATAATTCCAAAACAAAACAACTGCAAACCGCGTATATGATCAACCCACGATGCTCTCCCAGGCCTTTGTGGCTCATCACCCGTCCATGTCTATTCCTCCATCAGCTACCGTCGACGATGCCCTCGTCGTCGTCAGCAACAGCGCCGCCGCTGAACAAGGGTCAGTCGCGTGCCCAGACCGTCGAATATCACTCACCAGCGACCCCGTATAGCACCTGGAGCCCATGGCCTACACATCCCGTAGATCCTAGCATCGTACCTGTGATTCCCTCGTCGCCAACGAACCTTGCCATGGGTCTCGTTTGGTACAATACAGACACGGAATCCATACCGAAGCTCATGCCTACCAAGATGTATGTTACAGAACCCATGAACATCAGGGACAAGGTCTGTGCCTTGCCTTCGGTTCCGCTACCGGCTCCTAACGCGTCTGCAGGAGCAAGTACTTGCCGACATACCTCCCTATCGTTACTACCCTCCTTCCCCACCTCCATCTGAGCCTCGCGCGAGCTCTAATCCGCTCTCGTCCGACTCGACATCTTTCTCTTCCATGCACATCGAGTCCCGCGATCTAGACACTGAATCCGACGACTCTGACCGTGAAGAACGACCCGAAGAGGAGGATACTAGTAGCGATGACCCGAACACTCCGTCGCACCCTCCCACCATGTTCTACGACAGACAGGATTCTGCAGACTCTCCCCAAAGCCTCACAAACGACACAGATTCCATCTATTCCCCTTCTGTTCGTGCACCCCGTATCATCACTCCCGCTGGCTCAAAACCGCCCGATACCAAACCCCAGCTTGCGTTACAGGCGCCTAAAACAACAAATACCCCTTCACCAACCCCAGTTCGATCAGGTTCATCCCGTCGTGCAGCTACCCGCGCACGTATCGCTACAAAGAAGGTCCAACAGCTCGAGTCCGAGGATGACATCGACGACGACAGTGAATATGAGCACGAACAGACTCACCCCCATCCTGTCGTCCAGACCATGGATGAACTTCCGTCCGAGGATGACCATCAGGTCGACGACGAATACGACGAACTCGATGACGATACCGCCCCCAAGAAGCGGAAGATCAAACCTTCCAATAAGTCTTCAAAGAAGCGAAAGATTACTGAACGCTTCAGATGCACCATACCTGGGTGCACCAAAACGTTTACGAGGAAGAATGACGTTACTCGTCATATTCGTGCCTCAGGTGCACACCCCGACTACCAGGAGCAGTCCGACAACGTCAAGTGTAAAATTTGCGGCATCGATCTCTCTCGGTCTGATGCTCGTCTACGCCACGAACGTACATATGCCTGCGGGAAACGCAATGTACAGCAGTCGCGGGACAAGGCTAATGCCAAGAATCGCGCTACCACCGCCTGACATTGTTTTAAGGTACGCGCATCATCCCTTGCCTTTCTTCCGCTCATAACCCTTCTCCAGTGTTACCCATCTAAATGCTGTCCTTGCTTTGTTTTTCATACATGTATCTTTTATATCACCATTTTCCCTGTCTTTCTGTATCGCTGTATATTTTACATCTATCTGGGGGTTCTGTGATTCGTTCGTTCGTTTTTAACATTTACATTTACATTCTTAGCTTAAATGGGATGGTTTGTTTCTTGGTTTGCACTCCCAATATAACATCACTACGGCATGCGGTACTAACCAGGTAAATGTTTTCCTTCCCATTGGTTCAAGTCCGTCAGCTGATAGCTATTCAGGCGCCTTCATCTAGATACATATCCTCACAAACGGTGGATACATTTGCCGAAGTGGAGCTTCCGTTTTATACGGGCGGCTCCCGGTCGGTCGTCCTGAATTATCAGAATACATTTAACAATCATATCACGTCGCTTCGCCAGACAGCTTTCTTCCAAGCTTCATCTTCAAAGCGACGGTCAAGATGTTCCGCATTTCCGACACTCGTACAATGTACATCATATCAAGAAATGAACAAATGACAGCAGTCAAGGTCAAGGGACCTCAGTCAAGTTCATTTCACAACGTGCTGTGCTCCGTCGGCCCTTGGGGATGTTTGTTGATGTACCTGTTTGTGTCTTCAAAGAGGATCAAGACAATTAAGCCGTCTTGCTGCGTCAAGGCCCTCGAAGACCGGAGGGATCTGCTACATGAGTCAGAAGTCAGTGTACCATTTTGAATTTCCCATCAACTTGACCAAGCGGTGCAGTAATTTCCGGGCCGGGAGCACGCAATTTTCAGTCCATAACGCGGCGACTTGGCCAGAAATTTTCGCGGCGTCCTTCGGTATGTGTTTATTGGTCCAAAAGCTCTTCCCTCAATCTTCTCCCCAATCATTATTAGGCTTCTGTTCATCCAGCTTCCAAGCGATGCCAATCTGCATCGAATTATTTTCGATGATGACGGGACTTCTCTGCCGTTATCGGTTGAAACGAGTCATGAAACTGATGATCTACACTGCGTATCATCCGGGGCAGGAACCGAAAGCTATGATAATTCATAACCGGAGGTTGGCCTCGGATCTGTCTTGAAGCGGTGATCGAATCATTATCCATCGCTGGACTCGTATTTAAAGGACGTGCTGGAGATACGTCGGAATCACCATTCTCACCAACTGCCCAGCTCTCTTCATCAATCTTTGACATAGACATAGACTTACTCGTACCTCGCCATCTAATACTTCTTATCTTAATTCGCTATGGCCATTCTCTCCGAAACTCGCACAGCTCCCCGACGCATGTCTTCTGCTCCTCCTCCCGGGCTGCTTGACCGTAAAGTTGTCATGCTCAACACCTCTCCTGTCATTTCAGAGGGTCCAATCGCTCCTTCACCGTTGCCTACCACTACCTTGCTTTCGAAATTCGTCCAATCCTTCAAAGAACTCGAATCTTACAAGTGAGTACATCGAACGTCCTGTCGTGCGTAACGCGTCCTCATATCATAATGCAGGAACGGAAAGTCGGTCACTATCGACGGACAGACATTATCTATTGCTGCGGTCACCGCCGCGTCACGGTATCAGGCTTCCGTGCATCTGACCCAGTCTCCTGAGGTCAAGAAGCGGGTCGAGAAGAGTCGTAATCACATCGCAGACAAGGTTGACAACGGGATTAGTGTCTACGGTGTCTCCACCGGCTTTGGTGGAAGCGCCGACACTCGTACGGACCTTCCTCTCGTCCTAGGGCACAGTCTCCTCCAGATGCAACACAGTGGTGTCCTCCCTTCTTCGATGACGAAGCCGCTAGACGCGCTTCCTCTTCTCGATCCAATGGGCTCGACCACGATGCCTGAGTCCTGGGTCCGTGGAGCGATATTGATACGCATGAACTCCCTCATTCGTGGTCATTCCGGTGTGCGGTGGGAACTCATCGAAAAGATGAAGCAGCTTCTCGACTATAATATTACTCCCGTTGTTCCCCTTCGCGGGAGTATATCTGCCTCCGGAGGTATGTGCTCCGACGGCAACGCGCTGTTTTTTCATTACTGACCCTTCTGTTGCAAGATCTCTCACCTCTTTCTTATATCGCCGGTACTCTTATCGGCAACCCGTCGATCCGCGTGTTCGACGGGCCGGCTGCATTTGGATCTCGTACTATTACACCATCCATCGATGCACTCAAGGCGCACAACATCGAGCCGTTGCCTCTGGCTTCGAAAGAACCGCTAGGCATCTTGAACGGGACCGCCTTTTCCGCTTCAGTTGCCTCGTTGGCGCTCAATGATGCTTTACATCTCACTTTGCTGGCGCAGGTTTGTACGGCCATGGGTGTGGAGGCTCTTGCCGGGACCCGAGCATCATTTGATCCCTTCATTCACGCTGTTGCGCGTCCTCATCCCGGACAGGTATGCTATATATTGCTCCTACGCGTATCAGGGCGCTGACATACATCTGCAGGTGGAGTCCGCCAAGATCATTTGGGACCTTTTGGAAGATAGCCAGTTCGCAATGACACACGAAGACGAGGTGTCCATCAAGGAAGATGAGGGCACTCTTCGACAAGATCGCTATCCTCTGCGAACCGCTCCGCAGTTTATCGGCCCCCAAGTCGAAGATTTGTTGGCATCTCTCGAAACAATAACACGGGAGTGTAATTCAAGTACGTAGGGTTTATTATAGCATGCCGGCTATGTTTGACACATCATTTTCTTCAGCCACTGATAATCCTTTGTCCGACGGAGAAACGGGCATTATACACAATGGTGGAAACTTCCAGGCTATGGCGGTCACTAATGTTATGGAGAAAACGCGTCTTAGCCTCCATCATCTCGGCAAGATACTCTTCGCACAATGCGCGGAGCTCATGGATCCTACGATGAACCGTGGCTTGCCGCCTTCCTTGGCTGCTACGGACCCATCTCTGGACTATCATGCCAAGGGCATTGATATCGCCACAGCTGCATATGTCGCGGAGCTCGGCTACCTTGCGAATCCCGTTTCAACGCATATCCAGTCCGCAGAGATGCATAATCAAGCTGTAAAGTAAGTCTTCCATTCACTTCTGAAACACGGTGTTCTGACTTGGAAATTAAGCTCGCTTGCTCTAATCTCTGGCCGTGCTACCATCAACTCGCTTGAGGTCCTATCAATATTAATGTCGTCGTATATATATGTTATCTGTCAAGGTACGCATTCTACCCGCTCGTGCCGTAACCACGATCTAATATCTCGAACAGCCCTGGATTTACGGGTCCTCCGACAAGAGCTAATAGATGGGGTCTCACGTATCGTAAAGGAGGAGCTTGTTGAACTATTTGCCCCCATTCTATCTCACTCCGACCTTACCTCCGTTACATCTAAAGTACAGAAGACCCTGATCGACGCGCTCGATCATACAACTACGATGGATGCCACTGAACGGATGATCAAAGTCGCAGCCTCGAGTACTACAGTGCTTGTCGACTTCTTCACATCATGCACCTTCGTTTCTGGCCCCTCGGCTGCTGGATCAGCGCTAACATCCATCCCTTTGTTCCGTTCGCGTGTCGCGTCGAGAGCTACCACACTCTTGGACCAACTTCGTCGCTCATATCTCTCAGGCGAGCGAGGTGCTGCATCAGCAAGCAAGCATTTGAAGAAGACTCGTCCTTTGTATGAGTTTGTCCGCATAACTCTTGGTATCCGGATGCATGGATCTGAAAACTACCACCGTTTCGTTAACGGGCATGGTACAGACGAAGTGACAGTTGGTCAGAATGTCTCTTTGATTCATGAGGTGAGTTTCTGGGTTGTAATCAGTTGCGGAAAAAAACTGATCAAATCTCTTCTAGGCTATCCGGGATGGAAAGTTGCAATCACTCGTTGTGAGCATGTTGTCATAGATTTATTATCTTAATATTACATCACACATAATCACATTGTATATATACTACATTTTCGAGAGCTGTGACAGTAGTAGTGAGAGTATTCTAGAAGTACATAGATAGACCTTGTTATAATAAGATCAATCAGCAAGATTCCACAACATGTTGATATCTGGTTGTGATGATTGGACCTTCCCTATCGCCTCTTGACATTCTCAATCATTGCGTTCCTAGGCGGATGAACGATCATGATTACTTGTTGCCAACTGGTAGTAACAACTTCTTGGAAATCCAGTTACCTGTATTCCTTCCAACGTCCAAAAATAAGTATACGCTCAGAGGAAAGATGTTGAAGTGAGATGTAAAAACATTTGTGCAGAAATTGCCGGCAGGTAGGTTCGGGTTACATACAGACCGTCCCTCCCTCCGATCAATAGGTCTGTATCGTCGTCTGTCTACGAGAGACTAAATGATCGCTACCAAAAACAGAATGATATGTGCCTGAACGATCGATAACTACTAAACTGGGACGAGTTGGGACAAGTGATCAGTACTCAGTCCTGACCCTCTCGGTTCGACAACTTCAAACACCGATGACACCGGTCATAGCGTCCTCTGAACCCGGGTACTGGAGTATGGAAATTGCACCCTGGAAAATTATCGTCAACAAATTGCGCCACAGCTGAGATACATCCGATCGGACCAAATGGTGACAGCCGATTTCGCGACACTAGCCACTGAGCAGTATTCCCCTGGTACTGACCCAGGTGCTCTATGTTACACGCAGCAAATCGGAGACCTCGTTGTAGAGTGATAAGCGCCGAAAAGCCGGCGGCACAACTGAAGGAAGTCACGGAGTGGCCGTGTGAAGTATGGAGAGCAAGGCGCCACGGCCGTAAGACTATTCAACATCTTATTCAAAGTAATAATCGTCGAAATAGGTCAGATACTGGACGATGCATTTTCCTTGCCTGGATCTCTGACGACTGGCCTTGTCGGCTGAGTGGCGAGCAGAGAATCGATCCAGCGAGGTCATGATGGTGCCAGTCAAAAGATAGTGCCTTTAGTCATATTTCGGTGGTGTCGATTGATAGATGCTTCTACAGTCAACATCTTGTCGATCCAGTGGTATGTTCTACAACTTGTGGTCGGGTGGCAGGTCTTGGAGAGCTTGGGTGTTGAAAAATAGAAAGGCGTACATTGCGGAGGAGGCGGGTAACTTTCCACAGAGATCATGTGAGGGTGAGAATAGAGGCGCAATATCTAGAGCTGTCGGGGCTGTTAGCGGGTTAGCGGGTGGAAGACTTCGGCGGGCGGTAACCCAGGCGCAGACGCCCACAAAGAGTGGAACTTACCTACAAGGACACCAACCACTCCTTCCCATAGCCTTTACCATCATGCTATATCTAGTTACTGATTGTTGGCTTCCAGAGCTACAAGGGATTCCGGCGGTGTGGTGCATGTGCCACGCCTCAATCAGTTGGGTGGGGTGGACGATGCGTAGCGGCGGCAGGCGACTCGGGCTTATGGATCGGTCCGGAGGTGAGGATAGTGAGAGTACGTGGTCCTTGGAGGAATTTCTGCCTTGGGGAGCGACCGTGAAATATCTAAGATGAAGGACTGGTGGCGATCAAAATGCAAAAATCATTATTCGGTGTTTGGCCATCGACACAAACAGAGGCTCATCTCCGAGGCAATGTTAGTGACATCGTCTCGAGTGCTTTACTGGCAAATTCATATTGTACTGCAATTTTCCCTTGAGCAAGGGACGCCACGGCCAATAAATCTAGTTTACAGTTAAGTACTTATTCCGAACCTTTGAGCGCAATTGTCACGGTGACGCTGCAGAGGCGCTTTCTACATGGAATACCGCCACTGGACATACACTCAGCCAGATATAAGCTGGCTATGCGCCTGCACTAGGGCACCGACGGTGCGCGGCTCGACCTTAAGCACCGGAACACCCGAAATGGAACATCTTTTCAATGAGGCTCCCATAACTCCAGCTTCGGCAGCCTCCGAGCTCAGAAATAGAGTGCTTATACACTCCTGTCTTCGTATTCATCCTGAGCAGAAGAACTCTCAGGCTCTCTATTCAAGTTGAATTCAGCATCAAATCGAATGACGTCAAGGTGGGTCCTCAGTACCACGCTGTCAACGAAAGGACTCGGCCCGATTCAACTCAATGACTGACACCACGGCCCATCTCCATAGGGACTTGGAATTCTTCGCCTGCAGGCTACCGCACCCATCTAGCGAGTCGTGGAACCCACGGATCTTATGTCGCATGTTACGGACCCTGAAGGCTTCTGAATCTAACGTGATCCTTGCTGTTTGTTGCATTTCTTTCGGCCCCTCCCCAAATCAAGTGCGGGCTCAGGGTATGTTCCTGGGACTGTCACTCTAACAAAGTGGCGAGCACGTTGTAGCAATGCTTTGGGCTTCCAGAGCTCTCTTATATAACCAATTGTTGAAAGGAGAACTGAACCACCTTGTGAGGATATTACGGTCGAACCGGGATATATTTCTCTCGACCCTATCAGAATGTCCTGTTTTTGCGCGTGTTCTGATTATCAGGGTAGAGGGCATATCTTTTCGGCGCCCTTCGCTCAACTTCGAAGCTGGAGTTCAGATGACTAGCGACGGTCTCTCGTAAAAGATTTCCAAAATAGGCGTGCTGCTGTCCACAAAATCGTATCGAAGCTGCCGTATTCATCGCGGCAGTTGCGACCTCTGTACCCTTCGGCTTTCTGTGAATTCGCCAGACCTCTTCATCCTGCTTTCCGCCAAAAATTTGCTTGTAATCACTCGATAACTTTGGATGTGCAATACGCCCTATCACCGAACTCTGAAACTCAGAAGGCTACCGAAGAAAAAGGGAACATCGAGTTGGACTATTGTTCCATTTGTTAATGCTTTTGGTCATATCCGCGATTGATCTCGCGGGTTACACGGTATATCAACAATGTTCCTTGTTTCCTTTATCGCGACAGCACGGCCCGGTTATCTCGTTTAGAGTCTGTCGCTTGTTCTTTCCATGACGATTTAATTATGCTTCTCCGAACCAATACATCCCTGGCTACCCGGCGAAAAGCCGCCCCTTAGACGATCTCTGAACTACAGGCGTCTATCAGAATCGTTCGAGGCTCGAATCAAACCAAGCTAAAAGAATTAGTCCTGCGTGATGGACCCACGGATGCAAAGAGATCAATACTGATCAGTGGTATATAAGTGTCAGGAAGTCTCCCGATGTCGGTACGCAACACCTCCATGACCCTCGTGTCAGAGTACGACGCGGAATTCGAGTTTCTCTGCTTTCCTGACGGAGACCAGTACGACCTTCCCCTCCTTCCACTATTCAGCGTCTAATGATCGCGTTTAGGGGCGTTGATAACTCACCTCTTCTTTTGTTTTCTGATAAGATCGATGGATCTTTCCTAGGCGGAAAGGCTCCATGCGACGACGAGGTGAGTATATAAGTATGATGTTACTTTACAATGTGCTGATTTTACGGCAACGAAGATCTCCTTCAGTGACGCTTGCCTCACGCCTCCGTCGCTCTTCGACTCTGAGCCTTACCCTCGCGATGATTGGTCTCCAGCAGGATCTCTGCTACTAGATGTATTCTGTTCAGAGAATATGAGTCCGGTCACCGTTGACCCAGCCGTCTTGACGGGCCCTACTCCACCGTCTTCTCTGCCTCCCTCGTCAAGTTCATCACCATGCACGGCGCAGGATCCCACTTTGACGTCCCCTTCTGAGGGAAAGTGCTGTCCAGCACCCACCTCCCGGAACGTCCGCCCACGACACTCTCGCCAGGCGAAAGCGGTTGTCAAGTCGTACGTTGAGGAGAGTAATGATGAAGACGAATACGAACAGAAACGCGAAACCCATTCACCGAAGCGTTCACGTCGATTTCTTGCCACGCCTGAGCTAGTCTCAGATACTTCCAGTGCTTCCTCGACGCCCCTCACTTTATTAACCCCCATCTCCGGCACACTTTCTCCCCGACCCACGCGATCTCTTCCTCATCGCATTGTTAAAAAGCAGGTACCAGCCGCCGATGATCAGGGCTTGGACAGTGACGCAGACGACTCAGAGTTCGAGGGCGAGTTAAAAAAGGCACACAAACCTCGTGGATCAGGAAATCTCGAATGCAGTTTCGACAATTGCGGCGCGCGATTCCAGCGCGAACCTGAACGGAAACGGCATTACAGGTATCAACACTCCGAGGACCTCCCTGAAGGTAGTTTGTGCGAGCACTGTCTCAAATCGTTTTCACGCAGGGACGCAGTTTTGAGACATTATACCACCTGTGAAGCGCTACATCCAGAGAGGCGTATGGCGAAACGAAAGGGAGGGTCTGCGGGAAGCGAAAGTCGGCAAAAAAAAGCGACTTTGAAGTAGCGTTGGGGTATCGTGCTATTGTTTTGTATACTTGCTTTCATGTTGTCGCGTTCTGCTATGTATCTGCTGTATCCGTCTTGTGCTATCATGAACAGTAATGAATAGGCTGTTGCGCCTCTGCATCACATCAGCCTCCGTTTACGGTACAGCGCCGATTCTTTGCCCCAATTCTTCATGACTCAGTCATGAAATCGAGACATACATATCAGGGTAGAAACTGTACCTCGAAACAACGCATAAATGCAACCCAAAGGAGCGAAAACTGTCAACGCGGCCAGAACCTGTTTGGATCCCAGTCCAGCATTTGCGGCGAACAAAGGGTGACCGATATCGATGAGATAGAGTATTCGAGCCGATGTGAATCACGGAAGCCAGCCTAATTGGTCGAGGGGATACAGCTTCAAGGGTTTTTCGAATATGATATATTTAATATTATACCGTACAACAATGATGCTGAGTTTGAACAACTGAAGGCCGCCGTATCTATGGACCGCATCAATAAACATAAATCTCTGTATTGGTGCCATACTCACAATGTGCACGGACCGAGTCCGACAGGTATATGAAATTGGAGAAAGTGGTACAGAAGAGAATGTGATGGTGTACGTTGTGTAGAAGCTGGAAGAATGGAGAATGGAGATAGAAAAATGCTATGGAAGGTGAAATAGTGTGTATGATTGCGAGTGTGATGATGGAGTGAATCTGTCGTCTTGAGACTGTTGAATCGTGAGATCTACGCCTCATTTTCATGAAGATGTCTACAAATTGGGATATGGGAATCAGCAAACCTATCAGCGGCACCGCTGAGAATGCTTACTGTCCGAGGACCTTGTTCATTCTGAACATGTCAATTTTGTCCACACTGAAGACGGCCCTCAGCTTTTCGTCGCACAAGATCTCGCGCTTGTTAGCCGGATTCTGCAGGGCGTTGCCTTTGATATAAACCCATAGCTGTTTGACGACTTGAGGCCGCGAGAGCTTATCTACGTCAAGAAGTGCGGCGAGCGGTACACTTTGCAAATGAATAGATTAGAACACGCGTCAGTATCCAAGGAAAGGATACGCTATACCTCAGTACATATTCTTTGGCGAATCCTCCCTTGGCAGCACCGCCACCGGCTGATTTCTTCCTGGACTTTTTGCCACCGCCTTCGAGCTCACTGTCAGCATCCGAATCCACTGTTGCCGCGCTCTTCCTAGATCGACCAGCGCGTTTAGGAGCGCCGGTTCTCGCCCCTTTGTTGCCGCTAGTACTTCTCCGAGAGCGCCCATTGATTTCGCTGGAAAGTTGGCGTGCCAACTCTGCATCACTGAGTGCGCGTGCCTTCTTCGACGAGCTCTTCTTCTTGGTCACCGGCGGTGGTTCCACTTCCATCTCATCTTCCCCGCCATCCTCTCCATTCCCTTCCGAGTCTCCTTCCTGGCTTCGTGGCGGTTCCTCCTCTTGTGAATCATCACTTCCCTCTCGTTGAAGACTCGCGCTAATACGGTCGTATTCGAGGGAAATTATTGCGTTCACGTCATCCTTGTATTCTTTCAAAAATTCTGCGGATAACGAGTCGTCCAATTCCAGTAATTGTCTTCGAACCCGTTTTGCACTGATCGTCGTTAGGTCCGTTCCCGGCGCTGAGAGGATTTGCCGAACGAGAGGAGCCAAGGCAGGGAAATCATACGCCATGAATGAGTTTTCCTCGAGCAGAGTGTCTAGTGGAATAGAATAGTGAATAGAATAATACCGTCACTGGATGGGCGCGTTTGACTGTCTGCGGCAGCCGGCAGCCACGGCACACGTGCCACGTGTGTATGCTTATGTTTGGAAATGCCTTCTGGTGCTATTCACGTATTTTACACATGCTCTCCGAAAAAATCAGCGAAGAATCACCCACTCGTCTCGCGCTGGATCTCCTGGCGGTGGGAACGCCCCATTGGCTGCACCAGCAGCACCGTTGCCTCCTTCTGCGACTCCGGCCCGTTGCCCATCTTGATCACGGCCCTGTTGATCCCGCCGCATCCGGTCGACCATGCGCGTTCTCACATAAATGAGAACTGACACGGTCAGACATAGCAGGATCAACAGCATAGTTTCCGAGAAATTATCCTCTGCCCCTTCTCTCAGTCCACCCTCTAAATAATCATCTGGACCGAACTCGCTCTCCCGTTCTTCAGCATTTCGACGGTCACGCGCCCACTTGAAAGGTGCAAGTAAGAAAAGAATGCAGATGGCTACAGTAAAATCAAACCTGTATAGGGTCCTCGTCATCACCATGTCCGTGCGCCTGATCATTTTTTCTGCGATCAAACTCCTCCCTGGCTTTCCCCAAGTACCAAGGACCCTCTTCGTCATCACTGTACACATGCTGCTCCGGCTGGGCTTGATCAGGCGCAGCCTGCCGCGAACCTTCGTCTATTTCACGCACTTCTTCCTTTGGCTGAGAGACTGCAATGCCCGAGATTAATATCATCACCGAAAAGTGGACTTTGAGTTACACGCACTATCTTCATCGTCGTACCAGAGGTTCAACCCGTCCGTCCCGCCCAAGAGCGTATGCCATATACTACGCACGTACAGCTTTCCCAGAGACAAGACGATGGGGATGTACGCTTCAGAATTCGTTTCCAAGGCCAAATCGTAGTGGCGCTTAGCGAGATGAAAATCCTGTACAAGACGATTCAAGTCCGACTTCCAGACAATCTGATGGAGGCACGTACTCGGGGAACACCCACGCCATTTTCGTACATCCAACCCAGATTCCACATGGCCAACGCACTCATTTGTGTGTCGGCGGCGGACTGATAATACCGAGCTGCTTTCTCGAACCGCACTGATTCAGAATATTCG
Source organism: Armillaria ostoyae (assembly GCA_902506015.1). NCBI lineage: Eukaryota > Fungi > Basidiomycota > Agaricomycetes > Agaricales > Physalacriaceae > Armillaria > Armillaria ostoyae. Next base: position 3,255,985 of record LR732082.1, read on the forward strand.
GGAACTCCCAGTCCATGATAGTAATAGTCACCAACTTTGACCAATGCATCCACGTTCCTTTGTGCTGCAGCTCGGGTCCACTGTGTTAAAGCGAGACGTGCTGTATCGTTTGACGCTGTCATTGGAGAAAAACGTGTCAGCCGCAGAATACTCTTATCTGAAGAGACATCAGCCGCGTGAAAGACCACATCGTCGATGATACGAACCTTGGTCTAGGGCATATGCAAGGTTATTTTGCGCAATCTCAGAGCCCCTCTCGGCAGCAATCCACCACTTCAGCAACGCGACCTCTTCGCCTCGATCAGTTCCTGAGAACCAGGCGGCCTCAGCATCCCGCAGCAAATCATCATTCCAAACACCCCGCTCAGATACCAATTTGTGGAACGAAACTGCCATTGCACACGAGCTAGAGGCCACATTTTTAGGAATCCCAGGCGCTCTCGATTGTGCGGAATGTATTTGACCAAGGTAGTAAAATACCTCAAAGGGAGATCCCAAACGAACGGCAGTCTCGAAACACGTCGTCGCCAGGCCAAGCTCACCGCGACCTATCTTCATGATTAGTTCCTGATTCCAAGCATGAAAGATTGTACCAAACCGAAGTGATTTTTCGCAATATTGACTTGCGCCTCTGCCAATTCTTGACCGGCTGCCGCAGTGAAGAGCTGTGTCGCCTTCTTCAGGTCCGGTTTAGTGCCCGGGACTAAAGCGTCTCTCCAAATGATTCCCAACCCGTTGAGGCATTCACGATCAGAATAATCTGCGCCTCTCTCGAACCACATTCTAGCCATGGCGGGGTCCGCTTTCACACCCTCGCCTCGAAGGTACATACGCCCCAGATAGCCTGCGCTCGCAGAGGCGTATCCCACTGGTGCACCTTCATCTTTGATAGACGGTGCCGCTGTCCTGTGCTGAAGAGGATTGGGTGGATCGCGAGGCCATACTTGTCGAACAATTTGCTCAAAGTAGTGTTTTGCGCGTACATAGTCCCGGGTGATAGCTCCGACCCCTTCGCTCCCGGAAGCTATACCTCCTGCGCTAGCATAGATGCTGCCTTGATAGTAAATTTTGCCGAGTCTATAAGCGAAGTCCGTCTCACCACGATCAGCGTTAAACTAGTTACACTGTCAGTGTAAGAGTAGACGGGGAGTCACCGCGCTCACAAGGTAATAATCAATTATGTCCTCCCATGTTTCTCCAGAAGCACGGGAAACTCCAGCCCTTATGGCAGCCCGATTAGCGTTTGAACCAGTAGAAGCTACACTAGCTCCGGGGCCATAGACGCCACCATCAAGATCAGAGAGTCTTGTGGGTGTCAGAGGTAGACTCAGACCGCCAGGAGGGCCAGCACGGAATTTGGACATGGCTTGTTCAGAAGAATGCTCATACCAATCGACAGCTCGGTCGCAATCCTCCAATGTACCAATGCCGCTCCAATACCGATATCCTAGTGCCATTTGTGCGCCCTTGTCTCCACCGTTGGCTGCGAAGGTGTAATATAGCTGGGCTCTTGCTTGGTCGACAGGAACAACATTCTGATACCCCGTTGCGTAGAAAAATGCCAAGAAGGCCTGGGAAGAAGCATTGCCGGTGAGAGATGCGTGTGTCGTGTACGAGTTGTATGCGAGCTTTGGATTAGATGGGAAGTGCGATGTAGGAGGAAGCTAAAACTTGATCAGAGAAGAGAGCATGGGTTGAGATCTCAGTAGCTCACGAGAGATATCTGGGCTAGGGTATATAGCGCATCCATGTTTCCCAGTTCCGCGGAATGCTGCAATAAGTCCACCACTTTGATTGCTTTTCGATGCATCTCCTCCTCTTTTCTCCGAGAACCTGGAAATGGAATTCCATCTCTGTCTCCGCCAAGTATACCATGAAATATTTGCTGTTGGATTCGACCTAATATCCGGACAGCGCTACCTATCGGCCCTTGCCCTTGTAGATTCGGAAGAAATGAAGAGAACATGGATTTAGAATTGGAATCGCGGGGTGTTGACTGTAAGTGTTCATATGGGGAAGGGTGAGCCGCTAGTGCTGAGAGGGTATGTATAGCTTGTTTATAGGCCCTTATCGCTAAGAGTTTTACGGTCAAACAGGGCGGAGAACAAGAAATGTGAATCGCCGTTTACCTTCTGCAGCTGCCTGGCCGAGCTCCTGCGACGATGCAGACGCGCCCTAGAATAACTTAGAACAGAAGCCACAAGAACCGGAATACAGACTCACAGCAGCCTCAGAATTGACACCATCCACACTAGTAGCCACAGGAGGAATATCTGTAGTTGATGTCGCCTCCTTCTGGTTGTTCGAGTCTTGGGCAGAGGCGGACACCGCAGCTAGTGCTACCAGACCGAACGCGAGCCAGGTAGCCTTTCTTGCCCGCTTCGTCGGTCGCGCCTTCATAGTGTCCCGTAGTCACGAAGACCGTAATGTTAGTATAAAAGAGCACAGGGTGGGTATATGCGCCTTCCTGGTGAACGCGTAAGCCGTGAAAGGAAGAGGGGAGGGACTCGGTGTCGAGCATTACACGTAGTTATCACGTGGCGTCAGTATGCCATCATCTTATCAGATAACTTGAAAATCAAATTAGGTCGCCATACGATCGTGGCTAACAACTTCCACGATCACGACTTCTGCCCTGAGAAACGCATTCAACAGTCGTAAGTGAAGAATCCTCCCGGACCATGCACTGTTTCTGTTGTTTATCTCAAACGCCACTACCACAATATCCAACCCTTGTGAAGTTCCGTGGTGTTGAAGCATGTCTTCATAATACGTATGTTTGGACAGGTCGTAGCGTCAATCTAATGCACGTCTTATAGGAACCGTAGCTCACTGTTGGATACGGCGTGTTGTCGGTCAAATCCTCACGGGTATGAGAAGTGACGCCGCTGATTCATTTGCATTCATTCATTCATTCATTCCGGCAGATCCCTTCCCTACCCTACCGACGCAGACCGGAAATGTATAGAGATTTCCGAGTCCGAAGATTTTGTACATTAACTACAAGATGGTCGTACGCTTGGATGGGACGCAGTTCCTTCTTGTGGTGCCCTAAAGCTCACTCTACGCTTAAAGCTGGCTGCTGGTGAAATTAACAGTCCTTGTTCAAGCTTCCGTTTATGCTATTGGTGCTAGTGCTGCACTGTTTCGAGACAGTTTTCCTCGGATAAACGTCAACTACTTTATATCTCTAGAATCGCCTGACCTCACAGTTCCTGAATGGCTTCATCTAGGCCCGAACAATCAACCAAGGTCGTCCCCGCAGTTCCGAGCTTTGTGTGTGTTTTCTCTCATCATGCTGCTAAACCTATGTGTATCGCTCATTTGAGTACCGAAGTTTTCAAACTCTAATGAATACACGGTGTCTTTCCCTTGATCTGGGATCCGTGCCTCACATAGGTTACATGCCTGTGGCTGAGTGTCTCGTATCCTTGAGTTGTGCCATTGTACGAGCCATGATGACTTCTATGACGGTGTGTGCCCATCGGCTGGCATTGATTCATCGCCAGTGCAATGTCCTCATGTTTGTGATATCGGATAACCGCTCCCTCCGTCGCGCCTCAGCCGCGTTCTGCCAAAGCAAGGCGTCCTCAGATGCGGAACTTGCCTAATCGCCAGGACTTCGGAAGAGCAATCAGCGAAAATCGTGTACCTCGGCAATACTCTGGAATGCTGCTGATAGGCAATGATGCGTCCAGATCCGGACTGAGGGACTGCATGGCCTCTAGCGTTTTGCTTAAATGCGAAAGCTGTTCGATGTTACGCTGTTGACCCTCGACGGATCATTATGGCTTCTCACCAGGCGAATGACGCAGAGAAAGGCATTGCCGATCTCGTTCACTCCCCAACCTCTGCTTCAAAGACGAATGCTAGATTTGGTCTACCCTATCCTCCAAAGCCAGCTAGACCTGGCGATTCCCTTGTCAAGCCAAAGGCCCGTGTCCGACCAGCGAGAAAGGCCAACTTCTGGATAACTCTCCAATTATGGTTCAATACGTATCGGTTCGAATAATTCCCATTATTCAACGTAGCAGCCATCTCACCTACATATGTCCAGGAAATTCTATACATTTGTTGTCTCCATGAATGTCATAGGATTAATCCTCGCGGCTACCAATATGTGGAAGTATCCTCGCGACTTCACAGGTGCTTTCATTCTAGGCAATCTTCTCACCGCCATTCTGATGCGAAACGAACTGTTTGGGCGACTTCTATACCTCATCGTTACTACGCTGTTTGCAAAGGTCCGTTCGCCAATAACTTACCAAGGATCACTGCTCGTAGCTGACACGCCGTCGAAAGTGGCCTCCTCTGTGGTTCCGCCTGGGGTGCACATCAGTCTTACAACACCTAGGCGGTATTCATTCGGGATGTGCTACATCTGGATTTATGTGGTTGATATTTAGGGTAGTGCTCATCTTCATCAACCATAAGGACAATCATGACGCGGTCTTGATTATGGGAGTCATAACAAATCTGGCGGTTGCAGTGTCTATTCTTTCTGCTTTCCCGTGGGTTCGAAATACTTATCATAAGTGAGTGTTACGTCCTGGGCTTTTCTGCTTTGTATTCATTACCTTGTAGTGTCTTTGAACGACACCACCGATTTGTTGGATGGTACGCAAACCGCCGTCATATTTCCTCTTGGAATCTAACATACGTTATTACTTAGGCTTGGCTTGCTATGCAGTGCGTTTAGCTATTATGCGAAGCGGTTCTCAATTCATACTGATTTTTAGCCTGGGCGTTCGTTGTCCTTGGCGACAGCTACGATGCTACGACCCACACTTGGAGACCAAACGGCATTCATATAATTAGACAGCAACAGTTTTGGTTCGCGTTTGGAATGACCGTGTTGTCAGTCTAACGCTTTGATCGTCATGTTATTCGCTAATTGAGCGATGCCCACAGCATTATAATACCTTGGCTGACCGTCAGGGAAGTTAAGGTAGATGTTGAAATCGTAAGCCTTGTCATATCATGTAGAGCATCTCTCTTATTCTTTGTAATCAGCCCTCGCCGAAGGTGGTCATTCTCCGGTTTGAGCGTGGAATGCAACAAGGATTGCTCGCGAGGATTTCGAGAGCATCCATCCTGGAGTACCATGCGTTTGGAATTATCTCGTGAGTAGGGTACATGCTCGTGTTTGTCTCCATTGACGCGCAAGTTGCAGGGAAGGGGTACATTCGAAAGAACATTTCCTGATCTGCGGTGTCCAAGGCGACTTCACTCGCGAGTTGGTTAAGAATCCTCCCACCACTGTTTGGACACGGCAACTGAAAGTCAGTCGGAAATCGTCTTCTGATCTCATTCAAACTGACCGTCCACCAGTTTGCCGGCGTGTCGAACACTTCCACGCTGTACAAGCGTGGAATACGAGTTTGCACGGGAACAGGTTTAGGTGCTGCTTTATCCACATGCATACAGGTGAGTTTGCTGTGATATCCGGACTAGTAACGGCTTCTCAACAGCAAGTTGTTAGAGTCCAGATTGGTGCGTAATGCGTATGTTATGCACGGTACATGTAGCTTGAGCTGGCGATAGGTACCTGATCTGGATCGGTTCTGATCAAGAGAAGACGTTCGGTCCTACTATCTCGGGCCTCATTCATAAACATCTAGGTCCTGAGCGATCGACCCTCTGGGATTCAAAGGAACGTGGTATGTGATTGTGGTTTTATCTCGCGTAGCCGCCAGTTGACCTGTTAACAGGCGGCCGACCGGATGTCATGAAGTTGATTACGGAAGCCTACACAACGTGGGGCGCGGAGGTTGTTTTCATCACATCAAACTGGGGTGGAAATAAGGAAATGATGCAAGGCTGCAAGGCTGCGGGCATCCCTGCTTTTGTGCGTACAACGTTCTTTCTTCGGTAGGGAGTACTGATGCTGGGTTAGGGTACCCTTTGGGATTTCTAGATTCATGATTTTTAGCGCGATGATCGGACGATAAATTATAATATATGTACCTTGCGTGATGCCGATTGTTTTTTTTTCGATCCCAGTAACAAATCGGCTTGTCAGTCTGTCAACAGGCTCTGTATGAAAGTAAGAAGCTGAAGGCCATAGGTTCCATCGCCTTTGCTGCTCGACTCGACACGCGCAATCATAGCCGCTCTGTCTACTAGTGCCGCCGATGCTATTATGGACCGGATGAACATCCATAATGCCTCATGGTTGGGATACGATGAGAGCAAGGTCATTGCATGATCAAAAAGCGAAATAAGATTCATCGATTGAAGGCTGGGCGCGCTGGACTGCAACATACTGAAACGTTGCACGAAGAGAGACAAGTAGTGCATTGCAGAGTAATCGGACACGTGAAGATCAACCCAATGAAGAAGATTCAGAAATTCTTCCTGCATGATGGCTTCCGCAGCAGGATCAGACGTGGTAGTCACTAAATCCATCATGCTTTGCATGCAGTAACTCCGATGGGTCCACGCATAGTAGTTTCTGGGATACGATTCACAACTTTGTGCAAGAATTTGAAGTTCATCGCGAACAAGGGCACGCGGTAACTGGGTATGGGGAAGAGAGGGCGGATTTGGAGGATAGAGGTACTCAAATATCCAGCGTCGGTGAGCCCAAATCACGGATTGCTTGGCGCATTCGCGATTGCCCGAAATCATGGTGCCTATCAGCGCGAGCTCCTTGTTGGGATCTAGGTTCCCTGAGACAATGAGTCGTTTGCGCGTATTCAACGCGGTCTGGTGGGCGGAATTGGCTAACAGGATGATGATGGAAGACGCGATCAAAGCACTATGATCTTGGGTCTGCTGGCGAGCTGCAGTGAACATGGCAGTGGCCTTCAGATATAGCTTATATAGCATCTTCTGTGGAATGCCCAGGTGACCTTCAGATAGCAGAAATGGAAGTTTGTTTCTATCTGGGTCACTCGACAACCATTCTTCGATTCTACCCGGAAGAATTTCAATGGATGCCCTGATATACCATTAGCCATATAATGCTGAGAAAACAAAAAAACGCACGGCAAATCATGAAGTATCGTCGAGAGGGAGTATACCAGTCCTTCCGAGTCCGTCATGGTGGTCGGAGAGTCGGAAGCTTGTTTGCCGGCGCTTTATTACAAAGTGCCGGTTCTCTTTTCCTTTTATGTTTCGCGTTCGCAGCCTACATAAGCTGAGGTTCTGTACATTGACATCCAAGTCTTCTCTTCCTAGCAACAGATTGCGTTACAATTATTTCAGCACGCGTCAGATGGCTTTCCAAGCGCCTCTCGATAGGGCTGCAGGTCCTCTAGTGTGGATCGACTGTGAAATGACCGGTCTGGATCACAAAAAGGATAAGATTATCGAGATTGCCGTGCGTCGTCCTGCCATTCTCTTTCGAATCTCTCTCATCCTCTCCAAAGGTTCTGATTACAGATGGTAACCTACAGATTGTCGACGAGGGCATCGATTACGTCGTACGGACTGAAAAGTCCATCCTAAATGGGTGAGTACAACAAAATGCATATACTATATGACGTTCAAGCCCAACTCACAGAATGGACGAATGGTGCACCAAAACGCACGGCGAGGTATCAAGATCGCGTCGCCATCGTATTCATGCTGACCGTGTGTCCAGTCAGGTCTCACACAGGCATGCTTAACGTCGCAGTGGACCCACGACCTTGTCAGACAGAAAGTGCTGTCCTACATTCAAAAGTGGGTGCCACACAACACAGGTGTACTCGCCGGCAGTTCTGTGCATGTAGATCGCTTGTTCCTCCTTGAACAAATGCCAGAAGTGGTCAACTGGCTTCGCTATCGGTGAGAAACCTCTGTTTTTCTCCGAATCCTTTTGCTGATACATGATCTAGCATCGTCGGTACGTTTGCTTCGGCATCATGTCCACTGAGGCACTGATATTCAAGTGCATGCCCCCAGATGTCTCGTCTGTTAAGGTAATCTTGCTCTTCCCTCTAAAATTCTCTCATTCCACCTTTTGTACAGGAGCTTTCACATAGATGGTACCCGAGCGTTAGAGATCGGCCGCACGAAGCGACTCACCGGTAGGTGCAAAATTCCCTGAACTTTCCCTGTACCAACCTTGTTTCAGTGCTTTGGATGATATCAAAAGTTCTATTGAAGGCATGTATCATCAAACTTGAAATGATTACATGTTGTCTTATTCAATGTAGAGCTGAAGAGGTACCGAACCCTCATTTTCAGTCCATCTCCTGCAGCGGAGGTTCAGCCAAGTGCTTCGTCAGCTTCTAATAAACAGTGGGGTTACTAGTATACATAACAGAGTGGGGTATGGATGTAATATACAATACAATATCATGACAACAGCTCTTAAGCGATCAAGCCCTTTATCCTGCCTCTCGCCACGACTCCTTCCAGAACCACAGACTTGACCTCGGCCGTCGAAATTCCTTTTCTCCAATCCTGAACCAAATCCTTAGCTTCAACAGGAGGGACCTTGTCATCTCGCGTCCCAACTGTGATATGTAGTCGACCCTTGATATCCTCAGCCAGCTGCTCCAAAAATTCGGTTCCTTTCTGTCCGCCATCTCCCTCATCGACAACCTTCAATTCATCCACCGAAACGGCCATAATCCTGTCATTCCAAATGACGCTGCCGAGCTTCAGCTCAAATGTCGGAGGCACGCCCAACTGATGAAGAGCCATGCACCGCTCCCAGAGGGCCGTCTCTACCGGCAGCGCCTTTTGATGAACGATGGTCACATGCGGTCTCTTCGCCACCCGCCCGCCAGCTTTAAGCTGCGTACAGAACGCATCGTCCGACAACTTGCTCTCAAGCGCCTCAGAGAGACTGACCTCCACCACCAACCCGAAATACCGTATAGGCGTACTCTTCGGCTGCTTTTTGTCCTCCGCCTTCTTGGTACCCGATTTGTTCAACTTTGGTTCGTATCCCAGTGCTACTTGCAGTCCTTCGTCGATGTTCTCCTGACTCGGCTGCTCCAATCCAAGGATCCTAACACATCCTTCTACTGCCCTCGCTACTGCCTGCTCCATAGTATCCTCGAGCTCCATGTTGATACATGCGTCCACTTCGCTTTCTGATAGTTCCTGAGTGCTATTAATGAACTGCCAGATGACCTCCTCATGCGATT